>CM067221.1:1595670-2335501 GCA_034190945.1 Octodonta nipae
AAAGGGCCGAGGTAACGAAGTCTGGGCTAGCATATCACGCATGGACCGAACACCATAATATCAACTGGGACCAGGCTAGAGCAATTCACAGGAGGAGCAACTGGTACAAAAGAAAATTCATAGAGACGGCATATATAATCTCGAACGAAAATATAATTAGCGAGCCCAGCGTCCAAAATAAAAATATTTGGAGAGCTCTTCTGCGGCCTCTGCCGCTACGCATCACCGGCAACCAACCTCCAGATAAAAAGACGCTGATTGGACTAGATGAGACCCAATGACCATGACCGCCGACGCATGACCGGTTATGGGTATAATATAAATACGACTGATACTCTGAATTTCCTATCATTCACCTGATGACGATAGCAGATACACAGCTAATGAAACGTTGTGAGATCAACCACTTCAAGACGATGGAAGCCCAAGGAAACTTCGACTAACACTGTTAAACTATACTTCTACTTCACCCTCTATTTCAATCACCTTGTATGTTCAACTAGTTATCAGTCACCCAGTATAAGTTTTCTTGTACAATCCTGTATAAATATAAATCTATCACTTCCCAATAAATTTCACCAAAACTGCAACTGCTTATTGGGCACCCAATGTAACAATTTTTTAAATACTTATCTACTTAACTCTAATCCTTCCTATATTTCAAATATTCTATCTGTGCAACTGATTATGAGCTACGCTAGTTGACAATATTCCCTCCTATTTTTTGAAACACAGAATAAAGTAAAATTTCTCTCCACACTTCATTTAAATCACCCCTCATTTGTAACTTTTTCTAACCTTGTTTGAATCAGACTGTGTAAATATAACTTGACATGGCCCCATATTTCAGGTCCTCCATTTCTCTAACCTATATAACCATTTTTTTAACTACACTGTATAATTATTATTCTCTCACCCTATACTACAACAACCTTGTATATGCAAGTATTTATGGGCCATATAACATTTTTGCACCACTCTGTATACTTAGGTTGTTAATCATAAAATTTTTAATATATTTTAATCCCACCTGTAGATATAGCAGTAATTAATAAATATACTTGAGATTGCCATCACTGAAAGGAAGCGCAACTAATGAGGGTTCTCGATTAGAAACAACATATTCTCTCGCGTTCAATGTATTGTAAAATCTCATACTTCTGTTATTGAACGTTTTCAGTTCAGGTTGTTTTACATTATCTTAATTCCAAATTCGTTGGCTCAATCGTTTAGTTATCAGATAATGTTTTCAAAAAATCAATCTAACCAACAAAATCGTAACGACGGTTACGTAAGAAATCGATTTCATCAATAAATTACTTCGATCCAGAGCGAGCGTTTCCTCGAGATCGCTTTTAATGATCGTCCATCGTGACAGGCAGTGTTTATCGCCGTTTCAACAACACGCCAAAGCTCCAACAGTTCACACTATTTGCATAATATCATATATCCACATGGCAGGGAATACACACACACACACCACAAGTTCATCTTTTAAAGAATAACCAACAACCGAAACACCGTTAGTTAACGCTTACTATTACCACAGATTTAAAGCTGTCACTTAAACCAAAGAAAACGATATGTATTTAATTCTTAACAATTCTCATAACTCACTACTTAACCGAGAGCACCAGTCGTGCTTCTCATTTAGCTGTCTTTCATCTATTCTGTGAGTGTGTCTACGCAGCGTCTACGAGCTGCTTCAAGTGAAATATGCACTAATGCCAATTATTTATATTTATTGATCTGAATATTTATCGGGTAACTGTGTTGTGTTTTGATTAAAATACGGTGTGTGCCTCTGTAACACTTATTAAGTCACAGAACACGATACAGACAAGAAATACTTCTTTAACTTTGTAAATTTACTTACTCACTGACAAAAATCACAGCACTCAGAAGTAGATGTTTAAATTTAATATTGTTTTTGTAAAACATGATAAGGAGTATATCGGAGGGTGGTAACTCAGACAAGCAATGTTGGTCCAGCTGTCGGTGAAGTGTAAACGTAGCCCCCTTCAAAATTCCTTCAAGTACTATTTTTTGACAGTTAATCGAATATATCCAGCTGGCACAATATGATCTTCTTTATCGGCCCTTAGTTGGTACATGTAAATGATGTAAATCACATAATGTGATTTTTGATTTTTGTATTTGTGTTTTGTCTGAGAAAGTTGAAGCTATTAATTAATTTTTCCCTAATTTGTGGTAGAATTTTGTATCGAATCCCATTCTTGCAGTATTCATACACCGCTTTAAGGTACTGTATATAGCAAGAAGCTACAAACTAAATAGTTGGAAAATAACACCACAATCGAAACAAAAATCTGTACATTCAAGAAAAATTTGGTTTTTCCTTGAATATACAGATGTTTGTTTCGATTGTGGTGTTATTTCCTAAGAACACATGAAAATAATTCGAAGGTACAGCCCTCTGTTGGTGAGATTTGGGACCAGAAACTGCAGATTCCTTCTTTTTAGTTGGTGATGATCTGTCAAATTCAACAAACGTCAAATTTAGTACTTGAAGGACTTCTGAAGATGCTTATTATGCATATTCTAACCTCTCATGGGACAAAATGTGAACACATTTTATAACATTGAGTTGCCCATCTATCTTTATTTTATGATCTGTGGAGTAAATGATTAGAATGTGACGACATCTACAAACTATAGCTGAATTGTTTGTGGCGACATCGAACGCCCGGACCAGGCATAAAAGTATTTGAGCTTTGTATATCAGCTGAACCATCTGTAGTGAATAATTTGTGAAGGTATCTGATGAACGCTTTTTGTGTTGCTGACTAAAAGTTCTATGGGATATTTTGATTACAAGTTCTTCGTCTTTTTTGCGGAATATAAGTTACGTTGATGACAGGATACGCTGTTAACTAACCCTACCGCCAGGGTGCGGCTCCAAGCAACCATCTTTATGTACTCGAAGGTATTTTAACTATTTTGCAAAGAAAACATTGGATTTCGAACAAACTATAAGCAATGACTATTATTTTGTCCTATAAAAATATTTTATGACATAAAGCATTCTAGATGATGATAAGCCTACTAGACAACAACGACAACGTATCAAACAATGATTTTTCTGGGAAATAAAACCACAAATTTAAGAAATTACTGTATATTTAAAAACGTTTCGAGATCTAGGTTAGACATTGTTATGAATAACAACGGCGGAGAATCATTAACAAAAAATTGAAACTACTTGGTATTTTTAATTAAAATTTTAATCATTGACTACTTACTATAGCATCTAAGTTTTAGCAAAACGATATTTTATGTAATCATCTCCTTCTGTGTGTTTCGATTTCTTTATCAGTGAGTAAACAAGTATGGATGTCCCGTCATTTTAACAGAAAGCCAGTTCATTTATTAATACACTGATACATACATTGTTAATTTTGGATTTCTGTTACATAACTCGTACTCACTATGTCTTTTTTCTTATGAAGTTAAGATTTCCTACAATTTTACCCCTTTATGTTTACTGCCCCTGTTCCAACTCTTCCCGTTATTTTGTATTGTGTATAATCTGTCTGCCGAGAAACGATGAAGAGAATGAGTTCATTGGCAGCAACTTCTCAAACAATAGAACAATCAATCTGTTCAAAGAAACGTGCTAAACACTTTGTTTCGCCAATCAAACTCAGCAGGATTGGTTTAGTCTGAAAATAAATTCTTCTATGTCAACATTAGTTTCGTCTCGTTATTCTTCGAAAATGTTACCAACCGTTGATTGTCTAGTGACTAATGATATAAAAACGAGTAAATATTTAATTTAAAAGAATTCAACCAGAAAATACAATAACAAAATTAAATCAATTATGTTTATTAAATTTTGGAACGTGAAAAAAATTCAATAGTTTTAAGACAATAAAATATTTAGTTTAAATATACTCAGTAACAAAGAAATGGCAACACCCAGAATGACATTTTTGTTAATATTGTTTTGGCAAAGCATATGCTATAGCCAGAATTAAATGATTAAAATTTGGTGTAAAGTTTGGTGAAGGTTTTATCATGTAAACTTTTTTTATCAATTAATATTGTAGTTATCTGTTGGCATATTTTTAAATTTATCTAAAGACAACCGGTTTGATGGTATCAAAAATCGATGTCTAGTACTTGTACGCCAAATATATCGCCAACTAAGTGAATTAGAAATAGTTCTAATTATTGGTTACGGGAGGCGGGTTTTTCATTTCGAGAAATCGGTAACGCACGAACAGTAATCCGACTATTGTTATGAGATGTTGTCAAGCGTGCTTTGATAACAACAAAAATCGGAGAAGAATAGGCACCGGCGTCTAAGGGGCCCAAATGGAGTTCAAGATCGACGTCTAATACTAGAAATGATGCATGATTTGGAAGACGAGGCCATCTTGTAAGGGTCTGAACGGTTTACAGCCGTATAAGATCTTTTGGACTGGTGTCCAGAGGTCGCTTTGTCTCTCCAATGTAAAGATTGCCATATTCACACGGTATGCTGTATATACAGTTATTTGGTATTGCTGGTGCGTCAGGCCTCGTTCTTGTTATGATGCTCCTCAAGGTGTTTTTGCTTTTGAAGATCATTCTGATTCCATAGCTGTGTGCAATTCTTCTAAGTTACTCCGACAAGCCTTTAGTATACGGTAACAGTAGTGTTACTACCGAGGTGTCCTCTTCCTGACTAGGTGGTTTGTCCAGCTCTTCAAACGCCTTGGTAATGATTGTTTCCGGATATCCATTCGCCAAAAGGAAAGGTCTTCTCTAAGTTTCACTTGTTCTTCTTTGAGGGTTTCTGGTGTGCTGCAGATATTTTTGACTCTATGGATTAGTGTTTTGATGATGCTACTTTTCATGGCTGATGGGTGGTTAGAATTGTAGTGAAGGTATAATCCTGCATGCGTAGCCTTCCTGTAAACTGTTGTTTGGATTCCGGTCCTAGTCCTTTGACACTTTACATCAAGGAATGGTAGGCATCCACTCTCTTCCATCTCCAAGGTGAATCTAATGCATGGTTGGGATGGATGGATGTGCTCCAGGAATGCCTGTAGTTCTGTCGTCTCTTCGTGTTGCCAAATAATAAAGGTTTCATCGACATACCTCAACCATAGCTTAGGCTGCTTCTCGTGACTCCTCAGTGCATGTTATTCGAACCATTCCATGTAGATGTTGTTGGTGATAACGGCGAACCCATAGGCAATCCATCTTCTTGCATGAAGAACCGGTCCTTCTTCTGAAAGTAGCAGTTCTTCTGGCAACATTCAACATTAGGGCTTTGGTCTCGCAATATATTTTGAATTGCCACATTTCCAAAATACATATTTGTATTGTTAACTGCAAATTTTATATACACCGGGTAGCACTAAAAATTCTAAAGATCATGTAAAATGGTGAAAATTGGTAGTGCAATCTCAAGAGAAATACTTGCTCTGTCTGGAGTACCACAGGGGTCCCATTGTGACCCTATCATTTTCAGCCTCTTTATGGTTGACCTTAAAACCTATCAAATAAGATCCCTTTCCTGATGTTCGCTGACGACGTCAAGTTGTTCAGATCGGTTGATACCTTAGAAGATGCTTTACTTCTCCAAGAAGATATAAATCACTTTTCTTATTGGTGCAAGGTTAATAAAATGGACCTAAACATAAAAAAAGTTGCCAAATGTCATTTGGTAGACGACTAAAGCCCATCACCTGTCAATTCCAAATAGAAAACAATAATCTTAATAAGTCTTCAGAAATCAAGGATCTGGGAATTACCTTTGACCGTAAGCTATCTTTTAGATCACATATAGAAGATATAACATCCCGTGTCCTATAGATTCTGGGCTTTATTAATAGATCCTCCTCTGAATTTTCCATAACTACATTTAAATTGTTGTTCTGCACTTTAGTGAGATCATTTTTAGAATATGGCTGCGTGATCTGGTCACCATCATATCGGGCATATGTCGATCTTTTGGAGCAAGTGCAAAACAAGGTTCTACGTATGAGCTGTTAAAGTGCCATTTCATATGAATAACTATATGGGTCAAACGAATCACTAAGTAGAATCACAAGAACTTTTAACTTATTTCAGGACCGTATTGGTATTTTTGGAATCTCTTTTCAGAAATTTAAATGTGATATTAAAAAGCTGTTTTAACTTTGAGAAGATGTGTCCTAGCGTGTTTTGTTGTAATATTTCCTGAATTTTTTTTATATATGTACTTTCTAAAAATGGTTTAACCGTAGAGAAATAAATAAATAAAGTTTCTCTCAAATTGGAAGAATTTGAAAGATTTCTCTTCAGAATTTCATGTTGCGCTCCTAGGTACTTACGACTTTGTTATAAGTTCGTGCGTTTGCCAAAATTGAGATGTATCTTATGTTCCAGAGATCTCATTAGAGTTTTAACAAAGTCGTGCTTAGGGGCGCCACATCAGGAGACAACAAGGGGGGTCCGGGGGTAAACCAAAGAGAAGACAGAAGAACACACACCCACAAAACAAACGACGAAAACGTGCACGCTCACAGAAGGGCACAATTAGCTATATATCATAGCAAAGAATGAGCCACGTAACACAAATAAGACAGTTGCTGTAGTACCAACAAGGTAAAGCAACGGAAACAAACCAAGCTATCCCAACAAGATAACAGCGATTATGCAGAAGAAACTGCATTAGCGTGAGGACCTGTGTTAAGTCTCAGGGGGTTGATGGCAAGGGAGCTGGAAGTGTTTATCAGTAAATTTTCTGAAGGGCAAATCTAGTTCCTGGGCTTTTGTTAAAATTCTAATGAGATCTCTGGAACATAAGATACATCTCAATTTTGGCGAATGCACGATCTTATAACAAAGTCGTAAGTACCTAGGAGCGCAACATGAAATTCTGAAGAGAACTCTAGTTAGTGATTCGTTTGACCCATAGTTATTCATATGAAATGGCACTTCAACAGCTCAGTATGCCTACTGCGTCTATCCGGTACATTTGAATGAATCAAATCAAAAAGCATAAATCTGTAAAAATTCTCCTACTCTCCAAGGATAACAATCCTAACTCTATTCTAATGAGATCATATGAGTAACTAATACTTAGAAACTTGTTTTGCACCTGCTCCAAAAGATCGACATATGCCCGATATGATGGTGACCGGACGACGCGGCCATATTCTAAAATTGATCTCACTAAAGTGCAGTACAACAATTTAAATTTAGTTATAGAAAATTCAGAGGAGGACCTATGAATGAAGCCCAGAATCTTTAGGACAAGGGATGTTATATCTTCTATATGTGATCTAAAAGATAGCTTACGATCAAAGGTACTTCCCAGATCCTTGATTTCTGAAGACTTATTAAGATTATTGTTTTCTATTTGGAATTGAAAGGTGATGGGCTTTAGTCGTCTACCAAATGACATTTGGCAACTTTTTTTATGTTTAGGTCCATTTTATTAACCTTGCACCAATAAGAAAAGTGATTTATATCTTCTTGAAGAAGTAAAGCATCTTCTAAGGTATCAACCGATCTGAACAACTTGACGTCGTCAGCGAACATCAGGAAAGGGATCTTATTTGATAGGTTTTAAGGTCAACCATAAAGAGGCTGAAAATGATAGGGTCACAATGGGACCCCTGTGGTACTCCAGACAGAGCAAGTATTTCTCTTGAGATTGCACTAACAATTTTCACCATTTCATATGATCTTTAGAATTTTTAGTACTACCCGGTATATATCAAATTTGCAGTAAACAATACAAATATGTATTTTGGAAATGTGGCAATTCAAAATATATTGCGAGACCAAAGCCCTAATGTTGAATGTTGCCAGTAGAACTGCTACTTTCAGGAGAAGGACCGGTTCTTCATGCAAGAAGATGAATTGCCTATGGGTTCCCCGTTATCACCAACTCTCGCCAACATCTACATGGAATGGTTCGAAGAACATGCACTGAGGAGTCACGAGAAGCAGCCTAAGCTATGGTTGAGGTATGTCGATGACACCTTCATCATTTGGCAACAGGGAGAGACAGAACTACAGGCATTCCTGGAGCACCTGAACCAACCCCAACCATCCATTAGATTCACTATTGTGATGGAAGAGAGTGGATGCCTACCATTCCTTGATGTAAAGTGTCAAACGACTAGGACCGGAATACCTTCACTACAATTCCAACCACCCATCAGCAACGAAAACTGGCATATTAAAACACTAATCCATAGAGCCCAAAATACCTGCAGCACACCAGAAGCCCTCAAAGAAGAAAAAGTGAAACTTAGAGAGGACCTTTCCTTTTGGCGAATGGATATCCGGAAACAATCATTACCAAGGCGTTTGAAGAGCTGGACAAACCACCTAGTCAGGAAGAGGACACCTCGGTAGTAACACTACTATTACCGTATACTAAAGGCTTGTCGGATTAACTTAGAAGAATTGCACACAGCTATGGAATCAGAATGATCTTCAAAAGCAACAACACCTTGAGGAGCATGATAACAAGAACGAGGCCCGACGCACCAGCAATACCAAATAACTGTATATAGCATACCCTGTGAATATGGCAATCTTTACATTGGAGAGACAAAGCGACCGCTGGACACCAGGGTTAAGGAACACCGCACAGCTACTCAAAGGGCGGAGGTAACGAAGTCTGGGCTAGCTAATCACGCATGGACCGAACACCATAATATCAACTGGGACCAGGTCAGAGCAATTCAGACAGAAGAGCAATGGTACAAAAAAAAATTCATAGAGACAGCATATATAATCTCGACTGCAAATATAATTAGCGAGCCCAGCATCCAAATTAAAAATATTTGGGGAAATCTTCTTCGGCCTCTGCCGCTACGCACTACCGGCAACCAACCGCCAGGTACGACGACGCTGATTGGACCAGATTAGACCCAATGACCATGACCGGCGACGCATGACCGGTTAAGAGTATAATATAGATACGACGCATGATCTGAATTTCCTATCATTCACCCGATGACAATAGCAGATACACAGCTATTGAAACGTTGTAAGATCAACCACTTTAAGACGATGGAAGTCCAAGGAAACTTCGAGGAACAAAGCCCTATTTATAACTCAGGTCTACCCAGCACTCACCGTCTAGTGGCGATCTCAAGCAAGATTACATGCATTTTTAGAATTTTGACAATTATGATTGCCCCACTTAAAATCTTACCTAAAATGTTAGAAAATTCCAGTAGCGAACCACATTTCATTTTAAAATAACGTTTTGCTCCTTTCAAACTACCGTAACAAATTCTGACATGATAAAAGAAACGCAATAAAAACGTAAGTTATCTAACTTGTCTATGCTAAAAATTATCTTTTACCAATTAAATTAAAAAGATTAATACAAAATTCAATTATATATAACAGTGTCGTTTTTTTTTCTCAACTGTTTCTTCTTCCAGCAGACGATTACTTCTACTTTCTTTTCCCCGTTTTGAACATCTGGTCTCCCGCTTGGGATTTATCTAACATCGTGATACACATTTCACAGTTCAACACTACCAGGTACTATTTTATTGTTGTTCTTTCGGAGCGGTGTACAGTTATCCTCTTTATAGTAAATTTAGTTATGCATAATGACGCTAGCGTTGCCTAATACGAATAGACTTGAGATGTTATCTTAATAGTTGTAATAATATGGTATTTGTAGAAGACGTAGGTAGCTCTGACACGTACTTCGAATGTCTGAATATTCCTGCAAGATAATAATAAATAGTAGATAGCGTAAAAAAGTTGTACAAAGTTAAACAGAAATGAACGAGAAATGTCTCACAGGGAAGTGGTAACAAGGCTGATGCAAATACGAGGGCTGCCTTTTATATTTCGGGATTAGAGAACAAAAACAAATATTAATCATCGAAAATCGCTTTATTGTTTTTCAAAATATTCCCCATGAAGATCTATACACTTTTGCATGCGTTTGACCCAATTGTCGAAGCACTTTTTCCACTCTGATTGAGGTATCACCAAAACATGCATTCTGAACGCAGCAACCGGTTCTTCAGGTGTCGAAAAACGTTGACCTCTCAGTCTGTTTTTTACGTATGGGAATAAAAAGAACTCATTTGGTGACAAGTCAAGACTATACGGCGGATGACTCATCAAATCGATGTTTTGAGTGGTCAAAAATGCAGTTGTTTGTGAAGAGTGATCCGTCTTCGGGGGGTTGGTTTTCCTTATTTCTTGGAAGACAACTGGCAAACAAATGCTTGTGTACCACTCAGAATTGACTGTTCTGCGTTGTTCTACAGGTACGGTTGCGACATGTCCATTTTTTCCGAAAAAAACAGGCGATCATTTGCTTGGAAGTGTTTCGTGCGCGAACAACTTTTGTTACAGTCGACTGCTGTTTACTTTCGGGATCATACGCGTAAATCCACGATTCATCTATGTCATAAACGTGTTTTGAAGCACCGCTATCGTATTTTTTGAACTTTTCTTTCGACCAATCGACACGAGCCTTTTTTTTTTGAACGATTGACAAATTGTGTGGGATGCAACACGAACAATTTTTTTTTTGACATTCAAATGTTTATGCAATATTGAATGTATGCTGTTCCCACTAATGTATAAGGTTGACTCAATCTCACGATAGGTCACAAGATCTTGCAATATCAGTTCGCGCACAGCATCAATGGTTTCCGGAACAACAACTGTTTTTGGACGACATTCACGAAATTCGTCTTGGTGTGAACTACGACCTCGATTGAATTCACCATACCATCGATAAACAGTGGTCCTTGATGGAGTTCATCCATGCACTCTTGCTGACTTAATCCACGTCGAAAGTTGTAAAAAATAATCGCACGAAAATGTTCACGATTTAATTCCGTTTTTTTGGCCGAGATGAACCCTTTAAATTACTGTAAACAACACAGCGCTCGTATGTCAAAACTTTCCGAGTACGTATAACCTCAAAAATGTCAAACTTTACTATAGAGCTGTCAGTTGTCAGATTGCAACACTAGGGTTGTCCAATCCCGAAATATAAAAGGCAGCCCTCGTACTAGTTAAAACAACAATTTTTTAAGTGATGTATACAGAGTTATCTGTTAAGCAAAGTGATAATTATTTTTAACCGACTAAGGTACTGTTTCTCACCTGAATATTTTTATGTTCAACTTCTATATAGTTCAACAAATAAGAATTGTCAACTAATATTTTGTAGTAAAAATTGATTAGAAATTACAACTTACAGAACGATATACAACACATATACATCCAAAATATTATGATTACATAAATAAAATATGCAAACCTTTCAGGAGTAACTGTAGATAACCAGCCACGCTCGCCAAGTCCACCATACCTTAAACAAAAGAAATTGTTAAAAATGTGCCTTACCATACTTTCGACATTTTTCATTCCATTGAACGCATAATAAATATATGTAAATGGATCACGCAAAATATACGTTCCCTAAACTAGGATTTAAAACTTTGAACAAATATTTTTGTAAAGACTAAATCTTGAATACAAACTCTATTAAAAAATATGAACAAGCAGTTAACGGAATATAAGATTTAACAACTTAATTATTTATTGTTTTAATCAATCTTTCTAGTGTTAATTTTTTGTTTAAATGAATTTTATGATCCAACAATTCAGAGGTTCCAGTGCAAATAAAAATGTGTAGAGATTTGCCCTTATTATGGCTTTGGACCAGTTTTTTGAAACTTTCATGGTTCCAAATGCAAAGATCAAAAGTCTCCATTGTCTTTTGTGTCAGATATACATCTCCTCAAAGTTTAATTTTATACGATTCAGTTGCAAGGCAAGAAAGTGATTTTGGCTATTTTGATATAGTCACTGACCAAGAATTCGCAACAACCAGTAAGAGACGTTCACATTTAGTATTATTTTGGCAAAACATAGATGATATAATAAGGAGTCAGTAATTAAAATTTGAAATAAAAGTCCCACGGAATTATTTTTTTGGCATCACACTCCCTCTAAACTCACTAAACCCCAGATATACTACATATCAAAAGGGTATAGCTCTGTAGGAGCCCTTGCCAGGTTATCAGGCCCGTGGTTGGCGTCGTGGCTGCAGTTCCCCATGAATTTTCTGACCGTCCGGGCTGTTTCTAACAGGACGGCTTGTTGCATCAGTTGGTAAAGATGTTCGTCCAGACCAAGGTATTTCAAATTGTTTAACATATATTTTGGGACTACTCCTGTTGTTGACATAACAATTGGTACAGTTCGAGTGTTGCTCATGTCCCATTGTGTCTGTATTTGAAATAAATCCCTATATTTGGCTATTTTTCAGCCTGCTTTATATTTATATTAGTGTTATTAGGGATTACTATGTCAATTAAGGTTGTTTTTCTAGAGACTTTATCTACCAAAACTATATCTGGTCTATTGTGAGCAACAGTCCGATCGGTCAATATCGTCCGGTCCCAGTATAGCTTGTAGTTGTTATTTTCTAAAATAGATTCTGGTTTGTATATATAGTAGGGTGTTCTTACGGACTTTAATAGCTCAAGTTTAAGCACTAGTTCCTGGTGCATTTTTGCCACAGCATCGTGTCGTTCTTTGTATTCAGTTGCAGCGAACGCGTGGCAAGCTCCTCTGATATGCTGGATCGATCTGCATCGGTCGTTGTTGGTAGAGGGGTCTTTAACGATGTACTTTAGATAGTTCTTAGTTGAAATTACTTGATCTTAGATTGCCAATATAAAGCCTTCCGTTTCAGGAAACATATGACCAGAGATAAACCAGTAGTTCGACGTTGAACTGTCGACATAATCTTGGTGGACGTCATTTATATGTCCTCTGTGAAGCGGCTTCTCTTTTCTCTTGAGCAGTTTCTGATCAGTTGTCTAGTGGTATACTTGAACTTGTTCTGTCAGTCGCAGAGGTGTTAAGTCATCAACCTGACATATGACTCTGTGTAGATCAGAAAATTCTGCGAGTTTCTGGAAATGATTACGCAAATTATAAATTTGTTGATCATGTATCTTGCCTATATCTGCCAATCATCTTCCTCCTTCATACCGTGGCAACATTGTACGTTCGACAGAGCTCTTTGGATGGTGATTTTGAGCTTTTGTTAGTAGAACTCGAACTTTCCGTTGTAGTTGTTCAATGTCAATCTTGAACCATTTAACTATTCCGAATGAGTAACTGAGTACTGAGCACGCGTAGGTGTTAATAGCCTGAAACAGATTTTTACTGTTACGCTTAGTTTTCTACAGTCGTCTTACCCTTCTATGGAACTCTGTTGATAGGTCCTTTTTCATGGTGGAGTGATCAATTCGTTGAGCCTGATTTATTCCAAGGTATTTGTAAATATGGCCTTCCTTGTTTTTTTTGTTATTAAGTTTTCTAAGAATGTGTTTGTCCACCATTGAAGATTTCGAAAATAATGTTCTTAAGAATGAACGGCCAAAAGGAGAAGCTATATCTAGAAAACTGAAAGATGTTTAAAATGTTGTAAATTTTTAACTTTATGAATGACCTCTACCGCAAACCTTGACCTAATGAAAAACTATATGATATAACAAATCTGAATGTAGATGGATTCCAAAACCAGTGAAGTTAAAACTAATTATCATTTATTTGTAAGTCCTCAAATCAGAAAGAAGTATGAAAAATTAAGCGATAAGGGAAAATAAGCCTGTGAATCTTTCGCTATAGTGACATAAAAGTTGCTCAAAAATCACTGATCAAATATCGTGCCTTTAAAAATGCAATTGGACTTATTTCCTAAAATTTTGGATGCTGTTAACGCTTGAGCGATTAACACCAGACACCTCTGAAGCGGAATAGTTATACCAAGATTGTATCTTTTTGGGTAATAAAACCCGTAATTATGAAGAACTTTAAAACATATAATAACAAAACTAGTATCTGATTCTATTATTACATTTTGTTTTACTAAAACTATTAAAAACTAAGTTAAAATCACGAATAGTAATTTTTGATAATGGACTAAAGATATTTTATACTCTCTAATAATTAAAATACAATATAAAAAAAAACTCAACTTAACAACTGACCTTTTAAATGCAGAATTATTTAAATACCGATCCCAGTTCAAAGTAACAATTTCCTGAAAATCATTTGAATAATTATCCGACGTAAAAATAAATAAATTACATAATAACTGAATAATAAGTTTTATTAGATTAATTCAATTAATAAATACCCATGTCTTTGCACTAAATAATTGTTACTGGAAGCGACAATAAATAAGCAGTGTATGGTAATTACATAGACGTAACGGGTGATAATGTCTACATTAACAACTCAACATTATTAACAATAAAAAATTAAAAATCTGATCTATCGCATACGATGCAGTACTAAATATTGTCATAAAATTGATTACAGTTATTTCATAAACATTTTGGAGACTTCACCTACTAATTGGATAGATTTGAACACACATTGTTGCCAAACAATAGTACTAATACAAAGTTTAATTTTTGTCACAGCCTCTTTAAAGAGAGGTCCAAATTGTTATTAAATGAACGCTTAAACCACGCCACTGTTTTCTTCAGTATGTCTAGGGTTTCTTCGATATGAGGGCTGCCTTTTATATTTCGGAATTATAGAATAAAAACAAATATTAATCATCGGAAATCGCTTTATTGTTTTTCAAAATATTCCCCATGAAGGTCTATAGACTTTTGCATGCGTTTGGACCAATTGTCAAAGCACTTTTTCCACTCTGATTGAGGAATCTCCAAAACATGCATTCTGAACGCAGCAACCGCTTCTTCAGGTGTCGAAAAACGTTGACTTCTCAGTTTGGTTTTTACGTACGGAAATAGAAGAAGTCATTTGGTGACAAGTCATGACTATACGGCGGATGACTCATCAATTCGATGTTTTGAGTGGTCAAAAATGCAGTTGTTTGAGTCGATGTGTGAGAGCTCGCATTGTCGTGGTGAAGAGTGATCCGCCTTCGGCGGTTGATTTTCCTCATTTCTTGGGAGACAACTCGAAAACAAATGGTTGTGTACCACTCAGAATTGACTGTTCTGCGTTGTTCTAGTGGTACGGTTTCGAAAAAACAGGCGATCACTTGCTTGAAAGTGCTTCGTGCGCGAACAACTTTTGTTAGATTTGGTTCATCTTGAAACACCCATACAGTCGACTGCTGTTTACTATCGGGCTCATACGCGCAAATCCACTATTCATCACTTGCCACTATGTTATAAACGTGTTTTGAAGCACCGCGATCATATTTTTGCAGCTTTTCTTTCGACCAATCGACACGAGCTTTTTTTTTAAACGATTGACAAATTGTGTGGGATCCAACGCGAACAAAATTTTTTGCCATTCAAATGTTTATGCAATATTGAATGTATGCTGGTCCCACTAATGTGTTAGGTTGACTCAATCTCACGATAGTCACAAGACGATCTTGCAATATAATTTCGCGCACAGCATCAATGGTTTCCGGAACAACAACTGTTTTTGGACGACCTTCACGAAATTCGTCTTGGAGTGAACTACGACCTCGATTGAATTCACCATACTATCGATAAACAGTGGTCCTTGATGGAGTTTCAGCGCCAAAAATTAAATTAATTTCATCCATGCACTCTTGCTGACTTAATCCACGTCGAAAGTTGTAAAAAATAATCGCACGATAATGTTCACGATTTGATTCCATTTTTGACCGAGATGAATCCTTTAAGTTACTGTAAACAACACATAGCGCTCGTATGTCCAAACGTTCTGAGTACGTATAACCTCAAAAATGTCAAACTTTACCATAGAGCTGTCAGTTGTCAGATTGCAACACTAGGGTTGTCGAATGCCGAAATATAAAAGGCAGCCCTCGTTTCTCAATTAGAGATTCTGATTATCAGTATACTGTCAATGACAATGTAGTTGATTTCACCAGTAAATATTAACAAATTTTTAACTGTCCGTCGTAATTCTCAAACAATTTGAGTACGTCACGCTACCCTAACAATGGTTAACTGTATCACATTTTTAAATTGATAGACAGCATTTTTTTCGATTTCATAATAAATATCAAGGACCCCCTCGGCTATGTTCGCCAACGCTAACGAAGATTTACGGAAATCCAGGTCGCCGTTGCTGATTTATTCAGATCAAGTTATCCGTTGGTTCACGAAAGAAACAAAAGAGGTGATGCACAAAACAGAAGAACACGACGTTAGCAGACAGTTGAATAACTAACTAGAAGATTTATTACATCAAGGAGAGGGATTTTCGAGTGAAAAATCAGCAAATTTATTATAAGCGATAGCTGATTTGTATACGATGAAAGGGGAGTGGTGGGATTGTATCTGTGTGGAAGAACCTTGGGGGTAATTAACAGTACTGAATTCGTTTGAAAAATATCTGCCCAGGACCTCCTACTTATAGTTCGCGCTTAGTCTAAAAGTTTACTGTTATTCAACTGAATTATAGGATGGATATTTCTCAGTTTATTTTTTGTTTTTTATCAACTGTGGTGATTTATTTTCGGTTTCCAAATTATATTGAACAAAACTGCAAAAAATACACAAAAAGCAGTACATTAAACACCCAAAAACATTAAATATGACACTCAAAAGGCCATAAACCTTCAAATTAAATTACGATGGAAGGATGAAAAAGTACTGACCACATGCTTATACCAAAGCTTCAGAAGTGAGACAGGTGGCATATCTTCATAACTTTCCCCTTCTATAAGCATTTGCAGTTGCAAGGCCTTGTGTTCATCATTGTATGTTGAATAGGTGAAATATGGAGAAGTGTTCTAGTGAAACGTCAACACTAGTTGAACAGCATCCTGTTATTGAGTTTTAGCTCCTTAAAAAGTAGCTAGCTCCTACTGAGGTTGCTAGGAGTTTAAAAGCTTTTTAATGTGACAAGGCCTATGATAGTTCAACTGGGAACCGATGGATGATAAAAAATCGTGGAAAACCTGTATTGTTTTCTAAATGTTATTTGTGGCATATTCTTGATTATTTTTATGTGTTCTTGGGAAATAACAACACGATCGAAAGAAAAATCTGAATATTCAAGGAGCAAACGTTTCCAGGTCTATTCTGGAGTCGTTTTCAATGACTTTACACAGTTATTGAAAATATTAAATGCAAAAAGGTAGATATATGACATTTAAGTGGACATAGGAGAAATTTGTTTTTTCTAGATATACAGGTCGCAAAAAAAAATACTAAAAATTTTCTTCTGTTAAAATTACTTGTTCAAAATTTTCCATAAATATGTTACTTAATACTGGTGAGAGACAAGAACTCATGGCCATGCCAAAATCTTGTTCAAAAAATTAATCGTTTAATTGAAAATATTTAGTTTTAGTGCAATATTGTAACGTGCAAAAAAATTGAAACCTTCTTGAGTAAGCTTACGATTTAGTTGATGGAAATTATGTGGCAACCGTGGAGTTGCTGTGGCTAGAGTTGTTTTTTTTTGTAGGATCTCTGAAGCACTTGGGGTTCTGGTGCCTCCTTGAGTATCTTGTTCGTTGTCTGTTCGACTTTCCGCTAAGCCGGCGATATCCAGGGCCATACTTTTTTGTTAGCACAGTACAATGTCAGTTAAGTTTGATGCCATCCATAAAATACTTTTCATCGTAAAAATCTGTTAGATTAATTCATATCTTCTAATTCGTAATTTATCTGAAGCCGCTCCTGTGCTGTAGAGATTTACTCATGTTTGGTTCATTTTAGTACGGAGATTTTCTGATTCGAAGAACGCAAACTCGGGAAGACAGTTCCCTTTCGTCTCGAAGAGAGTGAAGCCGTGCCTCACTGTTGAGAGATTTCTGCTGGCAACCAAAATGACGTTCCCTCAAGTAGTTGTTCGATTTTTCCGCATCAGGAAATGATGGCTGATCGATGGTATTATTTGGTGAAGAATACCATTATAAAGAGATGTTGATGGTTGAGATTTTTTTTTAATTTGATTACCCTTCGTTGTGAAGATAAGGGAGGACGTTTACTCGTAGGAAGGATTTTCCTTAAGAAAGTTTAATCTTAGTAAGGAATTTTACTCTTAGGAAGGAAGTTTAATCTTAGGAAGGATTTTCCCTAAGGAAGTTACGGTGGATATTTTCCACGTTTTGAATCCTGTTTTACGGTGGATATTTTCCACGTTTTGAATCATGTTTTATGGTGGATTCGTTTTACGGTAGACTATTCTACGTATGGAGTTAGGTTCTAACTAAGATTTTTAAAGTTAGAATTTTCTACGTGTTGGGACTGTTAATTTCGAGATTTTGAAGTTATTATTTGGTATTTTTATGTAAATGGGGTTACCCGTATATGTGAATAAAAATAAATAAATAAAACAAATAAAAAAATAAAAATAAAACCGATTTAACCATTTAGATGGAATTCAACTGATATCCAGTCGGTGATGAATTAGCTGGAGATATTTGGCTTTGAGTTTCCAGGATCAGAATACAGTACAGATATTGATGTCAATATCATAAGTGATAGTACATTTCAGAAACGTTTAATAAGGTAAGGTTTTAATTTGTCGACAGATTATCCTATTTGATCAAAATATTTAGTTTAGGTAATTATTGTTGAGTACGTTTTTTGTAGATTTCAGGTAGAATTTTTTTTGAAAACATCTAAATTTTCATGGTGATTTTTAAGTCAGATTTTTAAATATTCCATAATGTAAATTGTAGATTTTATTCTTTAGTTATATTTATTAGAATGCCTTAATTTTTTTGATACAAATTTCTTATCATGATTTTTTGTTCAATATATTTTCTTTTTGATTTTTTTATTAAACTCTCTATATTTACATTTTTCATATTTTTTATATACCTAACCTATCGATTGTGAAAGAATTTTTGGAAGCACCACTGAAAGTATTGAATACGTATTTTTTTAACAGAATTAGATTATTAGCAGTTTATTCATAAGGAACATAACAATATCACTATAGCCGGTGTGATTACATATTACTATTTTTAGTTTTTAAGGTATGTTCACTTATTGGTTTTCAACCAAATGGCGCCCTAATTTATAACTAAAATTTTTGTGTTTTAGTATCTTACCCACGCCCATATGTTCCCCGATGAACAGCAGCCGCCTTAGCAAATGTGAACAAATCAAGGTAGGTTTTATGTTGATTTTTGAGCCTTTCAAATTTAGGATACCAGGTTTGTGTCACAATAAGTTAATAGTTCCATTATTGTTTCAACCTTGAAACTATGTCATTTTTTTGTGGACTACTCCTAAAAATATATAAACCGGCGTAAATTATCGTCAATCATTTCATCTTAAAATCTGAATTTCAATGTGATTACATTGACATGGAAGTCTGATTTAGACTATAAAGAGTTCTCTTTCGACAAAAATGTAATTAACAATAACCACGGACGTAGACCATAGATTCGAGATTAGTGTTAAAGGTTGCGCCAGCTTTAATTCAGGGCTAAAAAGTCACAACAAAATGCCAACACCTACTTGTCTGTTGTTTGATCCATCCGAATATAGACAATAAAACAAAGAGGTTTTGTCAGGGATTGTATAGGTATAAAGCATGTCTTTCATTTTACTGAAATAATGAAAGCCAAAAACAATTATCTTTCGTCCTTGTAGGCGCACGCTGTGGCGTATGAATAATGTTGGAAAACTTGTCAATTACTATCTTAAATCAATCTAATGCTCATGAATATATTATCGATGATAGCATAGATAAAAAAAAACAGTTATAAATCTTTATTCAAATAAAGCAATTTCGATCTAAGAACCGGTATAAAAACGGTATATTTCTGTTATAAAATCAGTAGTACAACAATGTGTATGTAATTTTTCATTATGTAATCAGACTATTATGTTATTGTTGAAGTTAATCGATTTTCAAAATGTCACGTTGGCAGATATAAGTTTGAATGTTAGAACTGCTTTGTAGCTGTTGTAAGTATAAATATCGCTTAAAATATTAAAACGTTCAGTTGTAATTATTAATTGTAGTGGCTGTAGCCATATTAATTATTTGATTGCGGCACCTTTTTTGTTTTTCAACGTAATCTTTTTTAGATCGAAACACTTGGCCCGAAAGTTTTACAACATATTTTGCATTGATTTGAGCTAAAGACGAAGAATGGATGAAGATATTAAATAGTCATAATTTATATAAATAAGTTTTTTTTTTTCATTTTCGGAAGCTCAGCTATTAATCACTTTATATTTGATTATAATCGTCCCGTAATTAAAATTATTAAAACCTTAGATATGTTTCGATATATGAGTATATACAGTGGGTCCCATTCCAAGTAGTATTTATTCTTCTAAATTTTTGTTTGATGACACAACTTTACAGAACAATAAGAGGTATCTCACTCTAATCATCCAAATTCAGTATATGACAGAGCAAACAAAATTTAATGAAGAAAAAACTTTTACAAAGAATGTGCTTTCTGCCAATATTTACTCAGATGAATTTATTAATAAAGAGTTAAACAAAATCGAGTAACAAACGATTGCCAACAGCCAACACCAAAGTTCACCAAACAACACTGACTCCCAAGATGATCACATTACTACAATAAATATACCATCTATATATAAATAGACAAGGACAAAACGGTTCGGTAACATTTTCTCCTCTGTCCCTTAACCGATATTTTTTTATTTTTGTTTTGTTTAGTAGTTACAGACAACTTTCAGTCCAGAATGCTACAATTATTTATAATATTGGTTCACTTATTAAATAATAAAAAAAAAACATTGTTTAAATCCAAAATGACAATGGCAAACAATGCCGCCAGATTGCTTGGAGAGAAAATCATGACATGAGTTGACTACAATGTGAAAAACAAACTAAATTAAATGCAAAACTAAAAGCCCTTCGCGCTAAAATTAGCCTACATAATCATGCTATTGAAATAGAAACGACGAAAATTTATAATAAAATAATAATATATTCTTCTTGTCTGACCTCGACCACGAAACGTTTGGAAATATAGAGTAATTTCGTGAAATGTGATGTTATTTTCCAAAAATTGATAAACTATGTCACAACTATCCTTCAGAAAACAATACATGTAAGTTTTTTTTGATGATCAGTATGGGGATCTCGGAAACTAGTGGAGATAGAGCAATGGTTAAATTGGAAAAGATTTGCAGTTTTACTGGCCCAATTTAATGACACTTTCGGATTTTTGTAAAAAGTAATGGCTTACTAGATATTTTGATTTAGTCAAATCCCTCTAACTCCTTTGTTTTTGATTTTATAAAAAAGTGTAAATATCAAAATTGAAGGGAATTGTATCTCGAATATGATTGTCAGTCCTCGTTTGCATGACAGCTCTCGTTTTCGAGATATAACAAAAACTTTTTTTTTTGAATGGAAACCATAGTTGGCTATGACCTAAAAATTCAGACATTTTTAGAGCTTTTCAACGATATAATACTCGATATAGTTATTCATAAAAATAGCGGAGTTATGGATGCTTTTCTCTCATATTTTCACTTTTAACATTGTTAGCCATGAAATAGATTGATTTATTAATAACTATTACAAAAAACATTAAACAAATTTTTTATTAGGTATATCAAATATAACGAAAAAACTAAATAGGTAGGTTCTTACTAAAAACTTAAATTAATTAAAGTACATAATAATGGTTACAATTTATGTTCGAAAAGTCCACCATTGTTATTTAGACAAAAATTGCATCTTTTTAAGATTGATATTACCGCTTTCCTCAAAGGAATTTTTTCAATTGCTTGTAATACCACCTCCCTTAGGTCACAAACTGTCTCGTATTTTCTTTTGCATACTTTGTTTTTAGCGCACCTCATAAATAGAAGTCTATAACTGTCAAATCGAGAGACCCGCATGGCCATTCGCGTGGGCCATTTCTTCCTATCCAAGAGTTTGGATAGATATATATTATCTAAGTGTTGTCTTACTAATAACGAGTTATGAGCAGGTGCTCCATCATGTTGGAATCACTCAATTTCCAAACGAATACTCAAATTCAAATTATGCAACATGTCTTGAAAAGTGTATTGCAAGAAATGCAAGTAGCGCTCTCCAGTAAGTGATAATAGTAGACCCTATGATACCACACCAAACATTAAAACAAAATTTTATCTGGGGTCGTCTTTGTTCTACATGGAAAGGGTTTTCTTTAGCCCAGATATGCTCATTGTGTCTATTGAACATACCGCAGTTAGCAAATGTAGTTTCATCTGACCATAACACCTTTAATGGAAACTGTGGATTGTCAAGGCACATGTCTTTAAACCATGTACAAAACAAAATACATCGATGTTCGTCACCAGCATGAAAAGTTTGAGAAACTGAAAGTTTGTACGGGTGGAACTTGTGCGCTTTTAGTACCTTAACTACAGTTCGTTGAAAAGTGCCAGCTTCTGCCGCAATCTCACGAGTTGATGTAGATGGATTTTGAGTTACCATTGCCAAAACATTTATTTGTGCTGCTTCGTTAATTTGATTACGTTCCTTTGGTGGTTTAGTAAAAGATCCATATCTGCGTAAACTATCGAAAAGCCTCTATGAAAGTATTTTTCAGCTGCACGAACTGAATTTTTATGGCATATGATATAACATTCCACCATATTCAGGTTTTCTTCGTTAGAATATTCGATTTTATCACGAAAACTTGTCAATATCGACTGTCCGTTCAGCACTACTAATGGAATTACTCTCAAATGGAATTACGTCAAAGTGAAAAGAATCTTTTTCATGGCTACATACGTTAAAAGTGAAAATAAGAGAGAAAAGCATCCATAACTCCGTTATTTTTATAAATAACTATATCGAGTATTATTTCGTTGAAAAGCTCTAAAAATGTCCGATTTTTTGAGTTCATAGCTAACTATGGTTTCCATCCAAAACAAGATAAGTTTGTGTCATATCTCGAAAACAAGAGCTGTCAGGCAAACGAGCACAAGACAATCATATTCGGGATACAATTTCCTTCAATTTTGATATTTACACTTTTTTATAAAATCAAAAACAAAGGAGCTAGTGGGATTTGACTAAACCGACAGAATTTCGTTTTTTCAAAATATCTAGTAAGCCATGACTTTTTACAAAAATCCGAAAGTGTCATTAAATTGGGCCAGTAAAACTGCAAATTTTTCCCAATTTAACCATTGCTCTATCTCCCCTAGTTCCCAAGATCCCCATACTGATCATCAAAAAAACTCACCCTGTAAAACACACACAAATTGCCATTCTACTAGAAACTTAAAGCTCATCCCAAAGATATGGGCCACAAAACCTTTTGGCTAATTGGCCTGAATAACCTCCAAAATGCAGCAAATCATCTTTTAATGGTTCCGTCCACACCCGAAAAATACTAATTATCTCCTTAATCATCCAAAAATTAATACAAGCTTTGAGAACGACGCAGACAATAATTAACACCGAGTATTACCAGTGGAGTGACACCAGAGACTTCTGTTTAATATGGATAAATTATGTAAATCAAGATGAATGGATTGGGTGATAAAATCCAACGAATTATTGAAAAACTAGTCGTCTGAATAGTAAAGTATATATTAGTGATTCTACGCAAAGGTGTTGATTAAGATAGTGTTAAATTTTAATTACCTTTACGGTTCTTCGTCATTTCGTATACGTTTCTCATGGAGTTTTTGTTGTACATAAATACACAAATTTATGAAAATCTTGATAAGCCAATGCGATCGGAGTTTCTAGTGAAATATTTTTTCATGAAATTATGTACAAAAATATATAAAAATTCCGTAATAATACGTTTTTCTTATCTGCCTTGTTGTTAAGGTCTGTCTGTTTATGTTTGTTAATAATTTGGGCTAATTATATTAAAAGTTAGACCCTCGAAAATTATAAATACACGTAACATTTTTGACATGAAGATTTTTTTTGCAAATCTTAAAACCCCGGGTAGTTTGCTGTCTCGTACCCTGGTTTCTTGTATATCGAGTTCCAAATATAAAAAAATTCAAATATCACAACAATAAAAATTATGGATTTTGCTATGTACGAGTATATGTTAATCTCAGGATACCTATCAAAAACTCGTTTTGATGTTGGTTTATTATTTTGATTTTTTTTATATTTGATGTGCTGTATCTTGGTGATTAAAATAAGATAATGGTCCAGTTAATTTACATGTTCTTCAAGCTTCTAGTTTGTTTAACAGGTATCTTTTGCTCAGTTATACTTCCCTTTCTATATTGAAATGTTTTTATTTTCTACATTCTAGGTTAATGGATTTATTTTAACACTCAGTTGAACTCACTATAATTATTTCCATTAATTTAATAGTCAACCAACTATATACAGTGTGGAACACCGAAATGGAATAAATTCGACAACGAATAAAGGAAGGCTTGTTGGGAAAAACGCTAAGACATGTCGATTTGTATTTTTAAATGCGCATTTTATTTCAGGTAATGCCGGATTTTGTTTCGTAATGGGGCGGTGCTCCATCTTGCTGAAACCATATTATATTGGCAGAAACTTGTGGGTTTACTGGATCAGGATATAAGTTTGTCAAAGTTGGCACGACATTATTTTGGAGAAGTACTAAATGTTTGTCTCCATTCAAGTTGCCATCAATGAAAAAGCGACCTACGATATGATTTTAAGCCTAAATTGACCAGATAAGTAGAGCCTGAGTGTGAGTTTACAGCTGCTGCTTATGTTAACAATAAACTACGAACAGGCTTGAATGCCAAACATTTGATGCCTTTATTTTTTAACCGACTTCCAAAAAAGGGGAGGAAAATGATGAAATTTGTGAATGAACACATGCGTCCATAGAAATCGACCAATATCTCTAACATATTGGTCGAGTTTTCAAAAACTCCTTATGGATGTGTATAGTTTTTAAACATTTAATCTATTAAGGAAGATCCTTAGGTGATCTCATATACTTTTCTGCGACATGCAACTTGCAGATTTGCAGAAAATCGCCGAAAATTCCAAAATTCTTATCAAAAATTTCATCGAAATGACATAACGGACATTTCCTCATAAATAATTTTATTCCAACGTAATAGTGCGGGAATTTTAGGTACTGGAAGTTTTAATTACGAATTTGAAATTTTTTTATGTACTTCTCAAGCATATAGGTAGTAAAGCATAGTATTTTCAGTTCCTTAAATCAATGAGTACCAAGCTCGTTTTGTTTGTATACCAGGCAAATACCTATTTAAATGCAAACTTTTCCATTTTGTGAAGACGGTGCTTTTGGTTGTCACATTCTCCCAGCCTAATAGGAAATTCAGTGACAACTCATGTTAAACTCTAAACTGCTATTTGGTGCGTTTAAACACAGGGTGTTTAGTTATAGTAAACAAAATCACAAAGTAAAGTCATAGAAGGTGTTGCATTTATATGATGATTGAAATATAGGACGGAGTTGAATGATAATGGTCCATAGGCAGCCGAATAGACAGGATGGTTGGAATATAGGGTGGAGTGGACGTTTGGTGGTATAAAAATGTTGGAAAAAATGTGGAATTAAAATTATATAGGGCGATTAAAGAACTGTTATATGATGTGGACGTAACCAAATCATATACTGGATGGTTGAAATATATGCTGAAGTTAAATTATATTAAAACAGTGTGATTAAAAAATTGTTTATTTTATGACCCATAAGAAGTTGCATAAAGTGTGGAGAGGAATTACTGTTACACAGGGCGATAATATAAAATGTTAAAAATGAAACAATTTATGAGGTAGCGCACAAGGAGTTATATACTATGGTTGAAATATATGACGTAAATATGGGATGGATTCTACTGCGTCCTATATTTTACAGAAGGCAGCTAACAAATGTATGCTTGTCCGTGGGCAGTCTTATGTACAGGATGGTTGGTACATAGGGCGGAGAGGTATTATCTATAGTTATACAGTGTTGTCAAAAAAATTGACAAAAAGGTTACATGGCGTGGTCCATAAGGCATAAATATATGTTGGGCTTATTAAGTCAACGCGTACTAGTACATTTTGTTGGTAAACATTTACGTGTTAATTTAAATGAAAATGTATCATTGTGTAATGTTGAGGCTTTCGATGTTACCTGGTTCTGTCTATTAAGGTTATACATACAAAATAAAAAATAAAGAATGAAAACTACCTGAGTTCAATAAAAACTAAAAAGTTGAAAATAAAACATTTCTAAAAAAATATATAACCGACTTCCACCTATAACTAAAACGCTAAAAATAATTAAAACAAAATACAACTCTAGCAAATAAATAACACATTCAATGTTGCTAGGTACTTACCCAGGAAGTAAAAAATATAAACATTAAAAAGTGCTCATTCTGTACAAATTAATTACCTACCAATCTAGTATATTTTTGAAGTCGGTGCCAAGCAACAATAAAGTTTGATGAATTAGTAGATATGCATGCAATGCAGGATTTTAGATTTGCTTGGCACCGACTTCAAAAATATACTAGATTGGTAGGTAATTAATTTGAACAGAATGAGCACCTTTTAATGTTTACATTTGTTACTTTCTGGATAGGTACCTAACAACCTAACAACATTGAATGTGTTATTTATTTGCTAGAGTTTTATTTTGTTATAGTGGCTTTTAGCTTTTTAGTAATAGGTGGAACTCGGTTATATTAAAAAAAAAAGTTTTATCTCCTATTATATTTTGGAGATTCTAAATAGTTTTTTGTTTTGTCCTTATGTTGCGTTTTTTTTTTTTCAATTGAGCCCAATTTGAAAGCGCATGTACATATTCTAATCCCGGTGTAGTCCAGGGATCCAGAATGACATAAAAAACAATGAATTTTTGAAAGATTTGTTTTTTAAGTCCTATATTAATATTGCGACCCACAAATCCGACATACTAAGAATCACTCTGAGACGAATCACAAACGATAAGCGTTAAATTACAGCAAATTTCTTTCAGAACTTGTTTTTTAATTACATCCCATTAATTTTTATTTTTCATCTCTTGTTCTGCACAGATAACCCACACAAAGTACCACCAAAGAATTAACCTCAGCGCTGCACGAAGACAAAAACGACGTAGTTAAACAAAGTAGAAAAAAAGCATTTACGATTAACCAGAAATGATAATGTTGTACTTAATCATTGTGATTGTTAAAAGTACGTTCATTACGAGTACTTGCTGGTACTGTATGAAGCGCATCTCGGTGCATTAGAAAATAATTGTAATTGGCCGATTCCACCTGCTGATTTGTAGGCACCGTGTTTTAATAGATACTTGAGTGGGAATTTGCCGTAAAACGTTGTACCCGAGAAATCTTCTATAGGCAGCCAGTCTTTAGAGATATTTTGTAATATATTGAGTTCTCAGAATACATTCTATTGAATTGTAAAAGAAGAATGGAAAGAGATCTTGTGCTTGTTTTAGAGCAATCAGATAATGGATCATAAAGCACAGTAACGTTGAATTCTGGATAGAATAAACCATTTCTTTAATAACTAATATCTACAAGAGAATGCATTATCAGTAAATAAAAATCGGACCCAAATGACGAGATATATTTAATTTATATGTTTCTTATATAACTCATTTATGGGTCAATTAAATTGTGTAATATTTCCATGGGAGCACTGACCACCATTTTTGTTACCTGTTAGCAACTTCTTCACATAAGTAGATAACCTATTAAGGTGATATATTTGTTAAGCCACTTGGGGTTTTCAATCCTCTTATCCCTGTTTCAGATAGTTATCACATTTAAATCTAACGCTCTTGACACACTAAATTTTTTATGGATAAAGGTAGAATCAATGTAATCGTCAAAACTAAATATATGTCTTTATGCGATATTTTAAAGCTTTTCTTTTTATAGATTTTAAACAATTTCTACAAAAAAGGGCATTTGATTCAGTTCCACATAAATGGCGTTCAGGGACTTTATAAAGTAAATGACTGAATGAAGCCAACTACTCGATACAAACTGACCCTATTCCAATCAGAAGGGGTATATTCCACGGATACTCTCTTAGCCCGCTGTGGTTCTGCCTTGCCATGAACCCTCTCTCAAACAAACTGAACTCGACTAATTTTGGGTTCAGTCTCAAACACAACAACGTACAAGCATTAAAGATAAACCATTTGTTATACATGGACGACTTAAAGTTGATGGCAGCCCCGAAACAACAGCTGAATGATATGCTTAAAATAATCGAAGGGTTCTCTAGTGACATCCATATGAAATTTGGCCTAGACAAATGCCGAATTATTAATATAGTTAAAGGCAAAATACAGCAGGGGCACTTCGAAATGAGAGATGGCCCCTCAATTGAATCTATGAGGGAAGGTCATACGTATAAATACCTTGAAATAAAGCAGCCTCAACGTATTGATCCCTTGATCATGAAAAAGAACCTAACAGCAGAGTTTTATTGAAGGGTAAGACGAGTGTTGAAAAATAAACTAAACAGGAAAAAATCTGTTTCAGGCTATTAACACCTATGCTCAGTTACTCTTTCGTTATAGTTAATTGGTGCAAGACGGACATTGAACAATTACAACGTAAAGTTCAAGTTTTACTAACAAAAGCTCAAAATCACCATCCAAAGAGCTCTGTCGGACGTACAACTTTGCCACGGTATGAAGGAGGAAGAGGATTGGCAAAGCATTAGCAAATTATTAGATCAACAAGTTTCCATTTTGCCTAGTTATTTCCAGAAACTCGCACAGGCATGTGCCAGGTTGATGAATCAACACCACTGCGACTGACACAACAACACGTCCAATTACACCACCAGACCACTGATCAGAAACTGCTGAAATGGAAAGAGAAGTCTCTTCATGGAAGACATATAAATGACGTCAACCGAGATTATGTCGACAATTCAGCGTCGAACTACTGGTTGATCTCTGGTCATATGTTTCCTGAAATGGAAAGCTTTATATTGGCAATCCAAGATCAAGTAATTCCAACTAAAAACTATCTAAAGTACATCGTCAAAGACCCTTATATCAACAACGACAGATGCAGATATGGTTGCCAAACATCTGAATCTATCCAGCATATCACAGGAAGTTGCCAAGCGTTTGTTGCAACTAAATACAAAGAACGACACGATGCTGTGGCAAAAATACTTCACCAGGAACTGGCACTGAAACTTGAATTATCACAGTATGTAAGATTACCATACTATAAATACAAACCAGAATCTGTTTTAGAAAATAACAACTACAAGCTGTACTGGAACCGCACGATACTGACCGATCGGACTGTTGCTCACAATAGATCAGATATAGTTTTGGTAGATAAAGTCTCTCGGAAAACAACTATAATTAACATAGCAATTCCTAACAACAATAATATAAATACAAGTAGGCTGAGAAAATAATCAAATATAGAGATTTGGAATTTCAAATAAAGAAACAGTGGGACATATACAATACACGAACTGTATCAATTGTTATGTCAACGACAGGACTAGTCCCAAAACATCTATTAAACAATTTAAAATATCTCGGTCTGGACGAACATCTTTACCAACAAATGCAAAAAGCCGTCCTGTTAGGAACAGCTCGGACGGTCAAGAAATTTATGGGAAACTGCCGCCACGACTTCAACCATGGGCCTGAAAACCTGGCAAGGGCTCACACAGAGCTAAACCCTTTTGATATCTAGGATATCTGGGTTTAGTGAATTTTACCCTAAAGGCATGCCAAGTGTGCTTTAGAGGGGGTGTGCTGCCATACATTGAGTGGTCAAGTCGGATAATGTCATAGATATTTTTGTGACTTAATCTATAAATAGTACAGCTAGTATTTGAAAAGAAAAATTATTTAAAAAAAACACAAGTGATTTGCCAAAGTTAAATTTATCTAACTTTTTTCCTAGTAGATTTAAAAACGGTTAATTACAAATTGGAACGATCTTTCAATGCCATTTCGTACAACTAAAGGATATTAATAATTAACCGGAATATTTAAAATTGTTTATAAGTCTCTGAATTGCGAAAAACAATGTAAATCTGTGCAAACTTTTAACGAGATAAACAATATATTATAAATTTTATTATTTTTTTCAAAAATTCACTGCTTTCGAGAAAATCTCAGCATTTTTCAAAATTATATGTCATTACTTTGTAGATAATTTGATTCTAAATATTTTTTGTTAACAAACTTTTCTGTACTTTATAGCAACAAATATATAGAGGAAAATCTGCACAACTGTCATTTCTTTTTAACAATTTTCTACAGGTGCATATAGATACGCTTATTATGTATATTGTCTACAACCAATCTTTCCAAAAAAGTGCAGTCCTCATTTTGTAACCTAAGATTAAGCACATAGTACGGAAAATGAACTCCAAAAATGGCAAATTCTGGCAATTGTTTTATCCAGCATCGATTTCTACAAAAATGTGAGATTAGGCCCACTTCACTCTCTAGTTCATTTTCTATTTCGTGCTGTTGTACGCTTTTTGTTTTTTAAGGATAAATACTAGCCATAATTGTAAAAAATTATACAACAACATTTTAAACCTTCATATGGGTAAAATTTGGTTTGTATTAGTTAAATCAGGATTGTTTCATGGTTTAGGATACAATTTGATAATTTTTCAACCCCTGTTAGAGATTCACGTAAAAAAACGTTTATCATAAAAAATGGTTTCATATTGTAAAGATTTGCAAAAAAAAATGAAATTAGGCAGCTCTCAACCTCTACTTCAAATTCTATATCATGCCTATGGACATTGTTTATTTTTTAAGGGTGAAAACTGCCTCTAATGTTCAAAAATTATAAAATAACATTGTAAATCTTAATAGGGGAAAATTTGGTTTAGATTGGTTAAATAATCATGTTTTATGGTTTACGATATAGTATCATAATAATTCAACCATTAGAAACCCGACTTAATAAAATTGCAATTTTTATAAAATAATGTAGGTAATAGATAATAGATAATACACTGGTAAGGTATCTATCTACGAAATGTACCATCACACAAGAGACACATGAGCAGATATTTCTTCTTCTCTGTCTTTCGATTTAAGTGGAAAGACATATAACGTATTACGCTAAATACACCGGTTATGTAGATTTTTACGCTATTCCAATTTTTCGAAAAAAATTGATTGTTTTTTTAAACATAGTTTCTCAATTTTTGGTGATAGAAAGTTTTTTCAAAAACAGTTTTGTAGGGCTATAAGACTATGTGAATTAAATTCCTTAGTTTTTAAATGGGGTGAGTCTAAAATGCCAATATTGAGTTTGCGTTCTCTGATCAATAGAGACTTTAAACGGCCATATCTCTCCAACTATTCACTGTACAGAAAATTTTAGTCATTAAAAAAGCAACAATTTCGAATTTTATCATTTTTTTCGTGTCTCCGAGTATTTTAGGAGATACTTTGAAGAAAATGGTGAAAAATACGAAATTGCACAAAATCGTTTTCTCTTTAAACTCCAAGTTTGCTAAAATTAGGCATTTTAAATTGGTCTTACGTATTGGGTGTATTGATAATCTATATATAAATAGGCAAAGAAAAAAAGATTAGGTACCATTAGGTATTCATTAAATAAAATATAATAAAAATTCATTATTTACGTCCATAATGTCAACGCCAAACAACTGAATGTACCGCGCCAGACTCAAAACATTGAGTTATTATATATAGAGGGACGAATACTGTTATCTACTTAGAGCATGTACTTCTGGAAGTGGCATGCAAGCCTTGTTATTGTTTATGAGTAAAGTAATCGTTGTATATATGAGGTGTTTAAAATATAGAGCAGAGTGCAACTATAACTAATAAAATAATTATATAGGGAAGGTGCAGTAGAATTACAATTATACAGGGTGGTGCAAAAAATATTAGACAGAGATGCATATACCGAGTGGCGGAAATGGAAATGCAACATTTCATAACCCATAAGCAGTTGTATATATAGGGAAGATGAAATATAGGGTGAGGGGCATTATAGATATACAGGATGATGATAAAAAATATTAGAAAAGGAAATGATTTATAGAGTCGCCCACGAAGAGTTCCATATATATGATGATTGAAATATAGGTCGGAGTAGAATTACAGTTACAGAAGATAGTTAAAAATTTCATAAACAATAAGAGTAAATACGGTGGCTCATAGGCAGTGGCATATACAGAATGGTTTACCGGGTGGTTCAAAAATGTTAAAAAATATTATGCGTGGACCATGAGCAGTTGCATATACAGGGTGGTAGAAATATATAATGAGATGGAATTATTATAATTAGGATTTTAATAATGTTAGAGAATTGACTACAATTATAGCTATACAGGGAGGTTAGAAAAAATAAATTTGTAGGGTAGCCTATTAGCGGTTGAATTGTTGTCATATTAAATTAAGAATTACGAATTTGAACACAAATAAAGTCCAATGAATTATATCTGAAAAAAACTGGAATTTCGTTACTTATTTGTAGAAGCGAGATATAAGACCGACATTTAGAATTTTCGAGGAAACTATCACATAGAGGTTCCGAATCTGGATCCGTTCCGTGTAATTGCTGTTCTCCCTAAAGTCCTAGGTTAGAATGTCACGATAAAATTTTCAGGTTACTTAACCTGCCAGAGATATTGACACAATTGGTCGAATTTCGACCACTGGGCGACAGCTAGAACATATATAAAGAAGGTTTTTCGTAGAAAAAACTAGGTACCCACCTCATATTTCCTTCAATTTTCATGCTACAACCTTATCTTTTCGAAGTTGTAATTATATACTTTAAAAGTTTTCCTCGAAAAATGCAAAGATTTCCCATTATTTAGCTTTGAGTCTTTCCAATTATGCATTTGAGAAAAAAAAGCTAACAATTAACATGCCGTATCTCTGTTATTAAATTATAAAAAATAATTTTGTTTGTTTTTTAAAAGCTACAATTTTGCTCTCTACATTTTTTTGATAAATTGCATATTTTTTCTGTTATTTGAAAAAAAAAACACTTTTTTTTCATGGAAATACTGTTACTTTCAACCTCGAATAACGCGAATAATATTATTTTTACGAAAAAAACGTAAAGTAATTTTTTTCTTAGAATTACTTTTTCCCTCGTTTTGTATAGTTAAAGTGTTATAAAACATTTCCACCTCGGGGCGTAGTGGCAACCAGCCCCAAGATTTTAACGTACAGCTGTATGATTTAGAAAATGATCCTTGGGCTATTCCCTACCTTCAACGACAATTTCAAGTAACTCCATGTTGGACGAAAAAATTGCCAGCCAAAATGCTTCATTTCCTTTACTAACACTGTCAAAAGGTGAAACGGTCAAAATTTTTAACATTTAATTTAATAAATGTGTTGTTTCTTTATTACAGTTTCCAATATGATTTTCGAAACAAACAGTTTCGTAACCACCCACAAAAATGTTAACGTACCGTAAGCAAAATACGTTCCAAGGTGTTCCGAACAAACCGAATGATAATCAGCTACCATTTTATCCCTCTAAGGAAATACCATGCCATATCGCACGGAGATTTACTTTCCTACATTACCCTACTTCTCACCCACACGATCGCATTTAAGTTTATGTTTGTGGCCAACATGGTTTAAATGATTTTTCGAAACAATTTGTTGGACTATAATTCCTTTTTGAGTTCTGTTTATAATTTTGGAACGGCCAAACTGTCGCAATGAATCAGAAGATTTAGCGGCCTGTCTCGGCATTTGGCAACACGATTAAAATTATAATAGCAGGATTGAATTGAAGGAGGCCACACAGAATTTGAATATGTACAGTCTCGATGTAAAATGCCTAATAGTTATCATCTGAATGATAATTGTGGAGAGTATCTAGTACTAGCTTTTGAATTTCTTGACGACAACACCATACTTTTAACTTTGACTAACTTGCATACAAATGTTAAAATTGGAATATGTAACGATTATAAGATATATGTCTCAAATACAGAATCAAATTTGAAGACAAACGTAAAAAGCTTTTGGTCTTTGTCTCTTATAAATCTAATTGCAAATAATTTGGTCAAGTGCGAGTTGGACTCGCATACTAAGGGTTCCGTACCACCTTCAAGATTCAAATATTCCAGTTTCAGACAAGCAGGAAATGAGTGCATTTTCTTATATTTACCATAATATCTGTTAAAGGAAGCGTTTTAAATTTATAAAAAATATACACTTTGATTTTCCACACTTTTTATTTTATCTGCTTCAGGATTCGCTTGATTTTTATAAGATTACATATGTGTTTAATTTTCTAATTTTCCCCCAAAAATTGACATTAGAGTTTTATTTTACTAATAAACTTTCAGGGAAGCCTTTTATAATCTACTGTCTGAATTTTGAAGCTCTGTAGATCGGAAGATAAAGGGCAAAATAGATTAAGTTTTAAATTATAAAATATTAAATCTTTTATTCAAATTATTTAAAAATACAAACAACATACATTTTTCAAAATTTTAATAGTTGTAGTTTCTAAAGTGGGAATTAAGTCGATGTTTAATATTGTTGTTAATATATTTTAAACAAATGATTTAAAAAATTTAAAAATATGAAAAATATATATTTGTATTCCTCATAATGAGCCCTTTCATTTGATGTATTGCATGATGCGTTAAATATATATTTTTTTATTTTCTGTTTAATTGTATAATTTGGCCCCCAATATTAATATTAGGGATTTCTTCGTATTTTTCGTGTAAACAAAAAAATTAGGTCTTATCATTTGGGGAATAAAGGGGGAATGGGTATTTTTTTAAATATTTTTTTAATATATTTTAAAATATTCATTTTAAAAAAAATTAAAAACATATCTGTATTCGTCATAATGAGCCGTTAGAAACAATTATAATTTTTTATTTTCCATTTAATTCTATAATTTGCCCCCCAAAATGAATAATAGGGTTTCTTCTTATTTTTCCAGTAAAGTTCAGGTAAGGGGCTATACCTCTATTTTTTTTCAAAATTTTACAGCTTATTTTTTCGGTTATAAGGGGGGGATGGGTAACACTTTTTATATTCTTGTTAATATCTATTAATTAATTTATTTAATTTTTTTTTAAATAAAGATGCTCTAGCGTCAAATATACCACGACTGCATGTAATGCTAGGTCTGAAATTTTGTGGAATCTATAAATAAGAATGTTGAGAGAATATCTGTAGACCCAGAAATAAGAAAACGAACCAAGTTCTAGCTCTTTGTTGGCAGACTCATCATAAAACTTCAATAGCCCTTTACATAAAGTAGTAAACTTTCATTTAGTAAACCCGGTAGTATAAGTCTACAAAAAATTGTGGAGGGAATAAATTCATCATTCTTCATTGAAATTGCAAAACTTCTTTCTTGAATGGTAGTTGTGGCATCGTAGTCTGCATATTTCTAATGTTCCTAACGATCCAAGGTATAAATCAGACCCCATTTTCAATAAATAACACAATGTCATTAAAGAAATAAAAAGAAAAAAAAGTTTAAATGGCGAATATATCTTAGCTACGTCAGTTTGTTGTCATTGAGTATAGATCTTATTTTGACTTCGAAACGTTTGGAAGTTTTTAAAATTAGAGCTTTTCCTTAAAGGTGATATTATTTTGAAGAAATTCAAAAATAGAATACCAAACTTTTTGTAATAAACCGTTCGGAAAATTAATTGTTTCTAGACTAAGCATTTTTGAATATATCTGTACACCAGGATCGCCATACTGTTAAATTTTTAAACAGATTTTTTTCTGGTACAGAATTTTTATCATGAAGTAACTAAAAGATTTATTGCTGAACTGTGGATGTAAACAAGGTTCCTACCAATTGTGGCAGTTCAAAAATTTTCGTATGCCTTGTTAAATGTCGCGACTTGTTGGCATTGTACATGTTCAGTAATGTTGCACGAAATTTCAAATGGTATTCTCGGTGACATTTTCGTTGTTTAAAAAAAGTATAAGGTTTCAATACATTATTTGGGGATTTATTGAGTTGGCATAACTTATTTACGTAAAGATTGTTTTCGTTTAAATTGGTGGTGACATGTTTCAGTAGTTCCGATCACTAGAGAGAAAAAAAAATAGTACTTAGAATTATTACACTGAGGAATTCACAAAACAACAGTGTTTTTCTTTTTAATTTGACTTTAACTTAATTTTATCTTTTTAAGTCCGCCGAGGATATTGGTCGCGAAAATCGAGTAGCTCGATAACTGTTCCAAGCCCGGATAAAGGAAAAGGGTTGATGGATCAAGTTAGCACCCTAACCATCATTAAATAAAAAAACAAAGGAGAGGTAAAAGAGCCAGAAGGACAACTATTAAATATCTGAAAGAATAATACTGTCCAACATTATTATAGACAAAGTAAAACTCAACATAGTTTGAAAATGCAGCCCTAAAGACTGCAGACCTCGTAATGAAGATAATCTCTAAAAACAATGTAAACACTTCTTAAATTTATTTTCCTATAAAGAAGGAGGCTAAATTCTGATGGGTGATCAATTGTAAATTGACCGAAAAATACATTCAAAAGAACATATACTTGCAAATGTAAAGAAATATGCAAAGGTTATTAGTCTAGTATATATAAGTAAAAAGGGTGAAACATAATGCAGTGTAGACATTTTGATAGGTGTTAAAACAGATCAGTATAAATAAAAACAAACAAATGTTAAACCAAACACTTACGAGTGTATTTAACAATTTATTTGCAAATAAATACAACAAAAAACCATCAATCACATGTTAATAGTGTTGGGTATGGTACATTTTATTAACACTTTTATCTTTTTTTTTTAAATTCAATGTGGATCCATAAACTATGCTTTTATATGCTTATTCCAAGTTGAAAAAAATACCTTATAATGTTTCAGTAAAAAAAATTGACATTGTTTTTCACTGACTGTCTATATGTTATAAAATGTCAAAAATGACAAAAATGTCAAAAAATGCCTAAATGTGTCAAAAATGTTAAAAATTACAAGTGTCAAAAATGTTAAAAGTTATAAGTGTCAAAATTGTCAAGGATGTCAAAAAAGTCGAAAATGTCAAAAATATTAGAAATGTCAAAACTGTCAAAATTGTCATTAAATGTCAAAAATGTAAAAATGTCAAAACTGTCAATAATGTCAAAAATGTGATAAATGCCAAAAATGCCAAAAATTTTAGAAATAACAAGTGTCAAAAATGTCAAAAATATGAAAAATGTCGAAGATGTTAAAAATGTCAAAAATGCCAACAATGTGAAAAAATGATAAATGTTAAAAAATGTCCAAAATGTCAAAAAACTACAAAATTGTCAAAAATGTCAAAAATAACGTGTCAAAAATTTCAAAAAATCGAATATGTCAAAAATGTCGAAGATGTTAAAAATGTCACAAATGTCTAAAATGGCAAAATTGTCAAAAAAAGTTTAAAAACGTCAAAAAATGTCAGAAATGTCAAAAACGTGAAACATGTCAAAAAATGACAAAAAATGCCAAAAACGTTAAAAACGTTAGATGGTTAAGTATATATTATAAAACGTCAAAAAGCTAGCTTATAAAATGTCAAAAACTTCAAAAATGTCAAATATGTCAAAGATGGATGAAGAATACATATAAAAAAAACTAAAATGGAAACCGGGAAAACCACAATATTTAATATGAAAAATTTCAAACACTTCAAATATGTTATTGTTGTTGTAGTCATATAAATTTGGCACATGAACGAAAAAATACAACATATTCAAGATATAGACATCAAATACATAAATAATAAATAGCATGTGCGAACCTGGGCCGGCTCAGGTAGTAACTATAGTTGGCTAAATACAAACAATTGGTAACAAATCAGAAAAAATAAACAGAAACTTATTTCAACTTTAAAAGATAGATGAGCTTGGGATAAGTACGTAATCAAATATGTTGAAAACGTATTTACATCCATTTAAATAGCCAACAATTTTCTTTCGATTCATAATTAACGAGGTTACTGTTAGTCATGAAATGTTTCGGCACGTACCTACATAATGTACCGACGCTAATGCAACATTAACGTTGAAAAGTTTCGCAATAATTTCAAGCATTCATATCAAAATCAAAACTAGACTTTTACGCACTTTAAATCAGCAACTTTAATGCACTTAATGCACCAATATGCATTCGGTGATTGCCTATTACGTGCACAGCAAGAGTCACACTAATTACTGTACGCAATCAATGGGGTCTTATCCATAAAGTACATTGAAAAACTTCTAATAAATTAATAGCCTGCAATGACATGCAATAAAAAGAGACAACTCAGCAGTAATATTCTTGGTGAGTCTTCCTCGAAATAAAACGAAGAAACGGGCATTATAAAATCGTCGGATGTGTCGGCAAGGCCGCGCGCTGCCTCGTAAAGGCTGAAGGCTTACGATTTTGAATGCTGCAAAATGCGATCTGACCACATGCCACAACGTCCGCGTTTGGTGAGGTAAGAAGGATAAATAACGAGTTGGCCGTTGAGATGCTAAAAGCCATTGCCGTACTTTCGTACGGGGATACTTTCAAATTGGTTCTCTGTGTAATACAACAAATAAAGAAATATAACATACAATTAATATACAACACCAGCACGAAATTTGCTTTTCGATATAATAAACATTCCAATTTTCAGTTTGCGATATTTTAAATTAGAGACTTGACATACGTCAGAAACCCCACCACAATAAAGGGAACCTTACCAAGTTTATAGATGGTAACAGAATGGTATTTGATAACTAAACACCCTGTCTACAAACGCACCAAATAGCAGTTTAAAGTTTGACATGTGTTGAATTTTCTATTAGGCCGGAAGAATGTGACAACCAAAAGCACCGTCTTTGCTAAATGGAAAAATTTTCATTTAAATAGGTATTTGCCTGGTATACAAACAAAACGGGCTTGGTACTCATTGATTTAAGGAGCCGAAAATACTATGCTTTACTACCTATATGCTTGAGATGTACATATGTTATGTCATTTCGATGAAATTTTTGACAAGAATTTTGGACTTTTCGGCGATTTTCTGCAAAACTGCAAGTTGCACGTCGCAGAAAAGTATATGAGATCACCTAAGGATCTTCCTTAATAAATTAAACGTTAAAAAACTATACACATTCATAAGGAGCTATCGAAAAATCGACTAAAATATTAGGGATATTGGCTGATTCCCATGCACGCATGTGTTCATTCACAAATTTTATCACTTTACCAATAGAATTCTTTCCCAAAATTTAAAGTTTCACCAATCCGGATATATGCTCTATTAAACAAGACCATATACATTCACAACGGTGCACCACAGGAGAAGAAATCAGGTAACATACATACAAAAAAAAACGAAAAAAAAAATACGCGACGAATTGATAACCTACTCCTTTTTGGAAGTCGGTGAATAAAAACAGATAAATAATTAAAAAGAGAACTAAATAATAAGACAGTTGAAGAGATTTATGCTTGTAGTTGAAACAGAGTTGCCCTGTCATTGGTTGTATATAGGCTTCAGTAATAGTTTCAAGATTGTCAAAATTAATACCTATCACAGTTTGTTGATATTTTATTATAATTTCTAAACATTAGCATTATTAGCAAAAAATAAAAATCGGTGATATTTCTAGAGTTAAGTCTAGGCGTATGTACTGGAATCATAGAGATACGATCAAATCAATTTTACTCTATTTGTCTATAAAAATAAAAGGCTCAGTACATTCCAATTCATAATTGAATATATCATATCAAATCTGTCAAGTAGCAGTTTGCGCTGACATCTTCTGACAGGATAAGAGCCGTCGACACAAAAGGGGAGAAATTATAAAAAGTTTCTTCTTCTGAAGAAGCCAGACTTGGCGAAACATATGTCAAATAAAAATAAATAAATTGTGAACATTTACCCAAGTGTTTGGTTACTTTTATGTTTTTTTGGGCAATAACACCCTAATCCAAATAAAACGACGTATATTGAGGGAAAACCAAAGGTTTCAAACTCTATTCTGACTTCGTTGTCAATGGCTTTATATTTATTGATGTAAATTGCAAAATGAAAATTTTATTTATGACATTTAAATTGACATTAGAAAATTTGTTGTTTTTAGATATAAAGATCACGTATTATAGTTAAACAGCTTTCAAATTAGAAGAATTTGAAAGAGTTGTCTTTAGAATTCATAAGTGGCGTTCATAGGCATAGATTTGTTATAAGATAGCGCATTCGCCAAAAATGCCATCAAAGAATTCTATTGTTTCAGTGATCCCATTAACGTCATAAGGGAAAACCTAGGAAAAACCGTATGAACTATCCCGATACTGGGTTGTTCAAAAGGAGGTTACCATTAATAATTTTTTCCTTCATTGTCGGTAACCAGATTAAATTCTAAGGCAGATTCTTTTATTTTTCGTTTTGTGTTATGTTGTTCTTTGTGAACAAGAACGTAAAGCACTCACTCCACACTATACTAAACCACCATGATTTTATGGATTACCAAAAATCATAAACCTAATATTCCTTTGAGACCAATTGTCAGTTCTATAAATTCTCCGTGTAGTGAACTTTCAAAATTTCTTTTAAACATTATTCGTCCTCTTACAGAAAGTTCTGTTTCTCATCTAAAAAACGGTGCACATTTCCTGGAAAAACTGTCTCATATAGAATACAAAAATACCTTTACAATAGCAAGTTCTGATATAGTAAATCTTTATAACAATGTTCCTGTTTCCAAAACATTTCCTATAGTAAAACAACTATTAGAACGGGACACTTCATTAAATCAACTAACTCAGTTATCAATTTAAACAATAATGGAACTACTAACATATTGTACCAAAACTACATACTTTCAATTAAACGATGACTTTTACCAACAAGATTTTGGCATGGCTATGGGCTCTTGTCTCTCACCAGCATTAAGTAACATATTTATGGAAAACTTTGAACAACAAGTAATTTTATCAAAAGAAAATAAACCTTTAGTTTGGTGGCGTTAAGATGACGACATTTTCGTAATTTGGGAACACAATCTTGAAGAACTAGAACTAACTAAATTATTAAATGAGAAAGAGCCAACCACCAAATTTACCCTACAAATTGAAGAAAATAACAAACAATCTTTCCTTCATTCGAAACAGAAGTTTATAGAAATCCAACGCATACAACCAGATACCTAAATTCAAATCATCCGAATACAGTAAAGAAAGGTGTCATTAAGTCATTATATGATAGAGCAAAGATAAACTGTTCTGATGATAATAAATTCGACAAAGAAAAAATAAGTACAAAAAATGTTCTTACTGGAAACAATTACCCCACAACATTTATCAACAAAGAGTTAAACAGGCTTGAACAGAAAACAAACCTTCGGAATCAACACAGAACTTCTCTTATTAACAATACTACTACTCAAGACAACTACATTACAGTTACAACAATACCATATATAGAGGGTCTGTCAGAAAGATTGAAAAGAGTAGGCAACAGATTTAATGTTAAAAAACAACACTCCAAACAAGAAATACACTGAAATCTCTAATATTAAAAACAAAACCAACCAACAAAACCCAGAACTCAAAAAACTGCATATACAAGATTCCTTGCCAATGCAATAAATTTTATATTGGAGAAACATCGAGACCATTAAACGTACGAATAAATGAACACAAGAATTACATAAAAAAACGACAATTTCAAAAATCGAAAATTTGCTAAAATGCTTGTGACCTAGGCCATAAAATACAATTTTACAATTCAAGTATACTTCACAAAGAACAACATAACCCAAAACGAAAAATCAAAGAGTCTGCCTTAATTCTTTTGAATGAAGACGATTGTATCGCTTCTACTTCTGTAGAATTTAACCGTATCTGGTTACCGACAATTAAGTACGAAATTATTATTGGTAACTTTCTTTTGAACAACCCAGTATCGGGATAGTTCATAAGGTTTTTTCTAGGTTTTCCCTTATGGCGTTAATGGGATCACTGAAACAATAGAATTCTTTGATCGCATTTTTGGCGAATGCGCTATCTTATAACAAAGTCGTACCTAGGAACGTCACTTATAAATTCTAGAGACAACTCTTTCAAATTCTTCTAATTTGAAAGCTGCCTAACTATAATTCATGATCTTTAGAATTTTTTGTGCTACCTGTATATCTAAAAACAACAAATTTTTCAATGTCAATTTTAAATGTCATAAATCAAATTTTCATTTTGCAATCTACATCAATAAATATAAAGCCATTGACAACGAAGTCAGAATAGACTTTGAAACGTTTGGTTTTCCTTCAATATACGTCGTTTTATTTCGATTGTGATGTTATTGCCCAAAAAACACATAAAAGTAAACAAGAATATGCCACAAACAACGTTTAGAAGACAACAAGTATTTGGTGTTTTTCAGTGATCTTAATAGTATAATGGTTTTTAATTTATTAAAAAAATTAGAAAACCATACCCAGTTTTTGGGGCAGTAGCGTAGATTGCATAAAAGGTCGCCAAAATAATTTTCACTTTTTTTCAATATATTTTATTTAAGAAAAGGCATGTCCTAGACCCTATTCACCAGCGCATATCGCCTTATTGTGTTCAAACTACTAAATCAGACTTCGTGTCATACAATTCTTTTTACAAAAATCACCATGGGCTACGTATTACGCAACCATACTACTTAATATTTATTTCCAGTTCATTTAACAAATAACAAAAGTGTTTTTCAGTTGTCTTTTAAGTGCAACCGCTTTGGAGGTGTACGACTGGGTATTACAAAAAGTAAAAGTGTATACAATCATTGTAGGTGAAGTTATTATTATCAACAGATTGACCACTACGGAAGACCAAATAGATGAAGAGGTTGCGAGTCGTGGCCATTTCAGCGATTTTGCTTTCCAAATTGTTTTGTTTTGTTACGTAATATGACTTAACTGAGAATCAGATACGTGTGTCTATAATGGAGTTTAGTTTTGTGTTGCGTGACTCATGAAGGGAATTCGAAATTGTATTGTTACGTTGACACACTTCCTGATTGTCTCGTTTTGAAAATCTTCTACTGAAAATTTGAATAAGAAACAATTGTTTGCCCAATCAACCTAGCTAAAAAGCAGATTAATTTTGAAAATAAAAGAGTATTTTAGTTGAACATGTATACAAGATGGATAGCTTTCGGCGAACTACGACAAGTTCTGAAAAATAATACTATTTTTACAAAGCTGTAGCGAAGAGTATACCATGTGTGCTAGATAAAAGCAATTACATAGTAATTTTCGAAACGGCAAGAGATACATGCTGGCTCAACTGGGCAAAAAGTTCCGCTATTTCAAGCCCAATAAGATGTTGTATCGAAATTATAAATTTCTATAGGGGTTTTCAAAATATCGAGAAAAACAGAAAAATGTGGTTTTCAAAAATTCCAATGTATTAGTCATGTTGTAAACAAATTTGGTAAAATTTGGTAGTTTTGTGTTATTGATAACTGTCTTCTAGATTTTTGCAATTTGTAGGCAAAGGCAATTTTATTATTAAATAAGGCTGCCATATTGGATTTATACGTCATTTAAGTCATTTAAAAGACAGTTGTTTATTCAGTTGGCTGTGAAACAAAATGGTATGTTTATTGTCATATACAGGGTGAGTTTTTTGATGATCAGTATCTCGGAAACTAGCGGAGATAGAGCAATGGTTAAATTGGGAAAGATTTGCAGTTTTACTGGCCCAATTAAATGACACTTTAGAATTTTTGTAAAAAGTCATAGCTTACTAGATATTTTGAAAAAAAAACGAAATTCTGTAGATTTAGTCAAATCCCTCTAACTCCTTTGTTTTTGATTGTATAAAAAATTGAAGGGAATTGTATCCCGAATATGATTGTTATGTCGTCGTTTGCGTGACAGCTCTCGTTTTCCAGATATGACACAAACTTATCTTTTTTTGAATGGAAACCATAGTTGGCTATGACCTCAAAAAATCGGACATTTTTAGAGCTTTTCAACGATATCGATTTAGTTTTTCATAAAAATAACGGATGCTTTTCTGTCTTATTTTCACTTTTAACGTAGTTAGCCATGAAATTGATTTATTAAAAACATTGAACGATTTTTTGATTAGGTATATCAGATATAACGAAAAAACTAAATAAGTAGGTACTTACTAAAAACTTAAGAAATTAAAGTACATAATGGTTACAATTTATGTTCGAAAAGTCCACCTTTGTTATTTAGACAAAAATTGCTTCTTTTTAAAATTGAAATTACCGCTTTCCTCACAGACCGCCTACCAGTATCTTCAATTGCTTGTAATACCGCCTCCCTTAGTTCACTAACTGTCTCATACTTTCCTTTGTATACTTTGTTTTTTAGCGCACCCCATAAATAGAAGTCTATAATTGCCAAATCGGGAGACCGAGGTGGCTATTCGCGTGGGTCATTTCTTCCTATCCAAGAATTTGGATAGATATTATCTAAGTGTTGTCTTACTAATAACGAGTTATGAGCAGGTGCTTCATGATGTTGGAACCACTCAATTTCTAAGCGCGTTCTCAAATTCAAATTATGCAACATGTCTTGAAAAGTGTATAGCAAGAAATGCAAGTATCGCTCCCCAGTAAGTGATTCGTCATAGATAAAAGGCCCCAGAATAGTAGATACCACACCAAACATTAAAACCAAACTTTATCTGAGGTCGTCTTTGATCTACATGAAACGGGTTTTTTTTAGCCCAGATATGCTCATTGTGTCTATTGAACATACCGCAGTTAGTAAATCTAGTTTCATCTGACATAACTGTGGATTGTCAAAGCACATGTCTCTAAACCATGTACAAAACAAAATACGTCGATGTTCGTCACCAAAATGCAAAGTTTGAGAAACTGAACGTTTCTACAGGTGAAACTTGTGCGCATTCAGTACCTTAACTACAGTTTCTGCCGCAATAATATTACGAGTTGATGTAGATGGATTTTGATTTACCATTGCCAAAATATTTATTTGTGCTGCTTCGTTAATTTGTTTACGTTCCTTTGGTGGTTTAGTAAAAGATCCATATCTGCGTAAACTATCGTAAAGCCTCTTAAATGTACATAGAGCAGGTTGACGACGATTAAAATATCTATGAAAGTATTCCTCAGCTGCACGAACTGAATTTTTATGGCATATGATATAACATTCCACCATATTCAGTTTTTCTTCGTTAGAATATTCCATTTTATCACGAAAACTTGTCAATATCGACTGTCAGTTCAGCACTACTAATGGAATTACTCTCAAATGAGGAAACTTCAAAGTGAAAACAATCTTTTTCATCGCTACCTACGTTAAAAGTGAAAATAGGAGATAAAAGCATCCATTACTCCGTTATTTTTATGAATAACTATATCGAGTATTATATCGTTGAAAAGCTCTAAAAATGACCGACTTTTTGAGACATGGCAATCATATTCGGGATACAATTTCCCGCAATTTTGATATTTACACTTTTTATAAAATCAAAGACAAAGGAGCTAGAAGGATTTGACTAAATCGACAGAATTTCGTTTTTTCAAAATATCTAGTAAGCCATGACTTTTTACAAAAATCCGAACGTATCATTAAATTGGGTCAGTAAAACTGCAAATCTTTCCCTATTTAACCATTGCTCTATCTACGCTGGTTTCCGAGATCCCCATACTGATCATCAAAAACAAACTCACCCTGTATATGTTACATCAAGCACCTGAAGACATTTTTTTTTTCATTTGAATTACAATGAAGGTGATATACCTACTAAAACATTACAAATAATTACAAAACATAAGTACTATAGATAGATAGATGTTAAACCACATATCTTATCATTCAATATAATTTTATTAATTTAAATGAAAATACAATGCACCTGTTGTTAATTAATGTTAAATAATACTTATATATGTGAATTTAAAACCTACATTATCCACCTTGTTATAGTAACCTACCGGCAAACAATATTATGAAACGTCAAACTCAAATTCAAGTCGCTACAACAAAGATTTGCTATGAATATCAGGGTTGCCAGATCTAACTATTTATCTTGAATCTTACGACCTCATCATAAATTCACGATTTTTGTAATCTAAATCAACTTATATGAAATTTATCCGTTAAATATTAAAATAATCTTAAATCAAAAGTATAATATTAAAAGTAATAAAATACTATCAGCTTAAAAAAATTGAAATTTGTAATTTCACAACAATTTTACTCTGTTTAAGATAACCTGTATTTGTGTATCTCACTTTTCTCAGTTCATTTGTTGCTGCTATAGCTAACATTGCATTATATCATACATGTTCTTCTGCGGTAGAATAACATTTAAATGAAAATCAAAGTTCGTGAACCAGATCAACTTCCTTCTATATTTTTTCCTGGTCAACGTGACCTTTTAACTTTCAAACTTTACCCGCAATAAAGTAAAACGACGTTCACCTCACAACATTACGATGTATTATGTGAGGCGATAAGATTGTGGCGCTAATTATTTCGATTATGTCGTAACTTGTTTTAAGTAGAACTTTCACTAATTGCATTAGAAAAGTACTTAATGGTTACACCTTATACACCTCGAGACTTCCTTTTTTTTATCGACAAAATTGCAAATTGGATTTCGTCACTTAATCTAATAGATGTTAGTTTTGTTTTTGCGGGTAGATTACAAAGCGAATTCATTATTGTGCCACGTAATCTCGAATACTTCAAGTGAAGAAATATTTAATGACAGACAAAATTATATATTATACCGAGTTAGTACAAATATTTGACCCATTTTTAAAGATGAGTGTTTATTAAAGGGCAAATCCAAAGTGAACAATATTTTGTCAAATATTACACCGTCAAACCAAAAATAGACCACGGGCCTCATTATGTGTACCCTATGATGATGGGGTCCTTGTATCCGAATCCGGGGTCATTTTTATCCCAGAACGTTTCGGTTTAGACATAACTTCAAGTCACACTGAAATTTACTATCTATCCTTCGTTCCACAACCGCTATTGGTTTAAATCCTCAAAATGAACATCAGTACTTAGAAAGTCCCATGCTATAGGAATATATACAGGGTGTTTTTTTGATAATCAGTATGGGGATCTCGGAAACTAGCGGAGATAGAGCATGGTTAAATTGGGAAAGATTTTCAGTTTTACTGCCCCAATTTAATGACACGTTCGGATTTTTGTAAAAAGTCATGACTTACTAGATATTTTGAAAAAACGAAATTCTGTCGAATTAGTCAAGTCCCTCTAGCTCCTTTGTTTTTGATTTTATAAAAAAAGTATAAATATCAAAATTGAAGGGAATTGTATCCCGAATATGATTGTCATGTCCTCGTTTGCGTGGCAGCTCTCGTTTTCGAGATATGACACAAACTTATCTTTTTTTGAATGGAAACCATAGTTGACTATGACCTCAAAAAATCGGAGTTATGGATGCTTTTCTCTCTTATTTTCAGTTTTAACGTAGGTAGCCATAAAAGAGATTGTTTTCACTTTGACATTTCCCCATCTGAGAGTAATTCCATTAGTAGTGCTGAACTGACAGTCGATATTGACAAGTTTTCGTGATAAAATGGAATATTTTATTTTACCTAATGCGTGAACCAATAATATTAATAAATTTTAGCATTCTGCAGTGAAGACCGACCGTAGCTACTACTTTATTCATGGATTTCTTCACTCATTTTTCACACTTATTCATTATATATACAGGGTGAGTTTTTTTTGATGATCAGTATGGGGATCTCGGAAACTAGCAGAGATAGGACAATGGTTAAATTGGGAAAGATTTGCAGTTTTACTGGCCCAATTAAATGACACTTTCGGATTTTTGTAAAAGTCATGGCTTAGTAGATATTTTGAAAAAACGAAATTCTGTCGATTTAGTCAACTCCCTCTAGCTCCTGTGTTTTTGATTTTATGTCAATGCCAAACAGTGCCGCCAGATTGCTTGGAGAAAAAATCGTATGACGGATTGACTCGAATGAGAAAAACAAAGTAAATTAAACAAAAAACTAACAAATTTTGTTTGGCTCTGAAAGTTATTCTACATTATCATGCTACTGAGATCTCACCCAGAAAAAATTATATTATATGATAATGACAATTTATGGGATACTAACAAGTTTTTCTAAATATACTTTGTCAACTAAAATCAGAAATTTGTATTGGGTGGCAACTGATGAATGTTTTTCCGATAATATTATACTTTTAATGTGTATTATTTCTATTTTAAAGGATAACAGTTTCGTACAATTTAACTAAGATATACATACAAATAGTGATTGATTAATTAATTAATGTCAAATTGAGATTACGATATATGTCATTGCGAAACCTTTAAATTTTTTAATTTTTAATTTATTATTGATTTAGTGTAATACCATTGAAAACGAAGTATGATTTAGAACTTAAAACGTTTGGACTTTTGAAATTTACAGAGTTTCAAGTTTATATGGTGTTATTACGAAGGAAATATTGTAATTATTGCAATTCATTTTTAATTTTTATATGGTCTAAGGTAACATTCATTTGATTTAAAAAATTAATAAGAGTAATGCCAAAATGTCAAGTCACTCAGTCTAAATTTAGCAGTAGTATTGTGGATCTTCATTGTGCAAAACATCAACACACCTGTGACCATTTTGTTTTGAAGAAACTTCTGTCAATATCAACAAGTCAAGTCAGACATTTTGTAAAAGATAAAAAATGCATAAACCACAAAGATAATACAATTGCATTTAAGAAAGGTAAATTTTAAACCACAAAACTATAAAATTATACTGGAACAAACCAAAGATATTCTAAATCTAATTTAATTGGTCAGAGAAGAAAATAAATTTGTTGGGCATTAAAGAGGAAGAGGACCTTATGAAACTTTGGAGTGATAGTATAAGGTATATATCACTTAAAAAAAGTTTGTTAAATAAAAACGTTGTATATTATTTCTTAGATTTATTATTGTTGATTATTAATATGCATTGAGAGAGTAACTCAACTTTACACCATATGATCAGTTTGTATGTATTCATTACAATATATATATATATATATATATATATATATATATATATATATTATCTGATTTCATTACAAGGTTACATACAATGCATCCCACAATGCACGGGATTACCAACCACTCGATCCGTTTTGCCGTCCATTCTTAACTTTTCCTCAAGAGAACAACTTTTGAAGTCACGAAAACACCCTGTAGAATGCATTTTTCTTCTCGAGGACGCTGCGAGACGGAAAAAATCTCGTATCTCAGTAACGTCAAGTTAGCATAGAGAAACAATGTATATGGATAAGTAGCTAACTTCACAACGACCACAGAGAGATACGTATATAGAAAGAAGAATGCGTTGGTCGGACAAGTACCGAGAGATCTCAGGAGACCTTGGTTCATTCCAGTAGCAAACTTGCCCTACAGTGAAAGTTGAATTTATTAAGCACGAACGTACAGGTTGTTTCGACAAACGAGGGGTATTTGCATGTTACGTTGGAATTTTCTCCTGGGATTTTCATGAATAATGTTGAATATGTTTAAAATGTGAACGTTTATTAGTGTTCATCTCAGTTGGATATGGTCTTTAGATATCTGTCGCATCCTCTAAGAGTTTTAAATGTGTAGCCTGACTGATAAGCAAAAACTAACAAGAGAATTCTTGGTAAATTCACTGTTAGTATGAACGTCGTCATCGTGGTGCTGTTGCATACTTTACATTAATTTTGTTATCATATCTATATAGCACATACCAAGCAAACAGCTCGAAAATTGACTCGTGGTAAAGCACCTATAGCTCAGGTCATTTACGGAGAAACAGACCTTATGGTGACAAAATTAATAATAGAAAAAAACCGACATCAACGTGGTCTAATGATAAAACTTGACAAATTGACATTGTTTCTTGTCAAAAAACAGCGAAAAATCGGTAACAATTTAGTTTTTTATCATTTACACAAAATCCACGATAAAACTGTTTTTGCTACTATGGGCAATGTGGAAGAGAAATCAAAAACCTACAAAATGAGCTAGTATACTCTCAATTGCGTTAAATGGTTTTTTAGATAATGGAACATTTATCTGATATTCCTAAAAAATAAATAACCGCTTACATATTTTTTTGTTATATAGCTTAAACATTCTTATTAACTGAAGCTATAGATCTTCTCACACCCAATTCATGTTCTAAAAATAAATACGGTAGCCCCGGTAGTTTTTGGAAAATTTAATTCAATCCTACGGCAGACATATTTTTTTGAAAGGCCATATTACCTCACCGGATGACCCTATTATTATGAATAAACCACCTTTGGAAAGTAGAACAATTGGTCTAGAGACCTCGCATCTCACTTTTTCAAAATTTAGAGTATAAATACATATAAGTATTGAAAATATTTGGCCATTGCTTAAAAAATTATTTGGATGAGTCCATTCCAAAAATTGCTAAAGGCGCGTTGACATTATGCCAACTCACTAGCGCTAGTAGTGTGATTAAAAATGGCGGTAACTAACATCTGAAAGGAGAATGACCAGTAAAATTCGTAAAATTGTACATTTGCATATGCCTTTAAAACTCGTACCAGAAACTGGACTCTTTCATACTTTGTAAATATGTTCAAAAGTACTGAAGAAATGTCCTTTAGCCAAAGAATTTAATGTGATATGAATTTTATTTCAAATTATAATGCTTTCATGAAATAAGTGTTCTAATTAAGGGAGTCACAAGTAGCATAAGCCCTTCAGAACTTTTTAGGGCTCAACCTTCAATGGTTATAATAAGTTTGTGGATCTGACAATTTAATTTCTTTCAATACATTCTCGCACACACCAAATTTTAGACATCTAATCCTTCTCGATTCCAAAATCTCCCTGGACGACTTTCCTATTCCTTATGATACCACTATGTAAACAGATTAACACCTACCAGTCGACTGGCTCTAGTTTACTAGTACTAGTGAATTGGCATAATGTCAACAGGCGTTAAGGGCGGGTACTATATCCTTACAACTAATAATCTTAACACAAATTTAAATTTTACGGAGACTCATATTTATATTTCTTCCATAATATGGATTTATGTAATATATTTATCAAAATGGAATACCTGTCCATTTAGACAGACACTGATGATAATGATGGAGCAATCATTTTTCATATGCTTATTTTAAATTTAAATAAAAAACGAAAATTTGCCTTTTCTATTCACTGATTGTTTAAAACATGAGTAAATAAGGTGCAAAATGAAAATGTACGTCAATAAATATATAAAGCCACTGACAACGAAGTCAGAGCAGACTTTGAAACGTTTGGTTTTCCTTTAATATACGTCGTTTTATTTCGATTGTGGTTTTATTGTCCAAAAAAACATAAAAGTAATCAAGAATATCACTTTATGTCAATGAACGTTATTTAAAAAAACTTCAAAATGAAATATCTCGATTACTTTTATGTTTTTTTGGGCAATAACACCACAATAGAAATAAAACGACGTATATTGCAAGAATACTAAACGTTTCAAAGTCTATTCTGACTTCGTTGTCAATGGCTTTATATTGATTAATAAATATAAAGCCATTGACAACGAAGTCAGAATAGACTTTGAAACGTTTGGTATTCCTGCAATATACGTCGTTTTATTTCTATTGAGGTGTTGTTGCCCAAAAAAACATAAAAGTAATCAAAAATATGCCACAAACAACGTTTAGAAGACAATGAAATATCTCAATGCAAAACTAAGCTATTTGAGCAAACTCAACGGGATTTGAATGATCACAGTTTGAGGTGCCATCGGTTGTTTTTTTTTTCTAGAAATATAGCCGAAAATCGCATTTTTTGCGCTTTTAGGTTAGGATATCTCAAAATTCTGAGGTGATAGAGCAATTTGGATCCTGGATTCGGATTATACATGTAAAATTACTACGGAAAAGATCCTTCACTTCCTTGGAACAATTCAAACATCTTTTTTTTGTCTGTGTTATTGTTGAAATATATATAATAAATGTTGTTTCCGATCTTCATCATATATATCAAATTCGTTACATTTTTCAAGGAGTGCAAACATCGTTGAGCAATATTGTTAATAAGCCGTAATTTTTCAAAAGTATAGGAAAATATGTTAGTAATTAATAAGAAAGTAGTAATTAGTTAGTATTTATCAATTCGTAACATTTCGAGGTATGAAAATGACTAAATTTATTAAATCTTGGTCAGAGAACTATTTTTTACTAGTCACACCATTTTTGTCTCCTTACTTTCCAATTTTGCTCAAAAAAATTGGAAAAAAAATTTATTGCAAAAATTGTACAGTGCATCCCATTTGGTTGAGATTGCCCGGTTACTCGGTTGTTACTGAAGATACAGTCTTGCGGTTTTCACATACCTGTTCTATCTACTTTTTTGTGAAACTCAGGATGGCCATATCAGATTTTGCATAAGTGTTTCCATTTATAAGATACAGGGCGATTTTGATAATTTATACTTTTTGGACCCCTTCTATATCTACGAAGCTATTAGAAATACTCTTGCGCTAAGAACTACGTCTAATAGAAAATTTTGCATAGAATCCAGTGGAGAACTCAATTTTTTTTCCGAGTATGGTTTTGAAGATACTACACAACATTGTATATTTTTAAATGGAACACCCTGTATTTTATTATTTCATTGAATTCGTTATTTTTTTCCCTTTAAAATAATGTATAATACAATACACATGGTATTATTAGAAATGCTAAAAAACACTAAAAAGCTGAGTTTTTTGCTAGTAGGCCATGTATTTTCCATTTAAAATGAGAATCAAACAAATAATTCCATTTGAGATTTTTTATAGGAGTTTATCAGCAAAGAAAAATAATGTTAACAATAATTTAATAACATGACACACGAAATTTAGGTACCTAAAAGCAACTAATAAATAGTTATACATCGTCCATTATGTATAACAAACAGAACAAGTATTACAAATCAAATATCTATCTTAAAATTAATTTTGGACATTATTTATTACCTTATTGATTTAACTGTTCAAATTGTTGTCCATTTTCCCTAACACATAATTGGCAAACCTTTACATCTCGCATGAATCCATTTAAAATTATTATAGAATTCCGCCTTACGGAGCAATATTTTATCTAGTGAGCGCTGGAGAGAAAAACGCAAATCTGATCAAGTTGTCATTGTTAGTAACTATTGTGTTTTATCGTGTTTGAGTTTACAAGATCATTATATAAATAATTATTCGTGAGTTTGCTGGTTGATAATTGATAATGACTGGAAGAGAATTCGTTTTTCAAAATAACGAAAAATACGATATGATACAATGTTAAAATCAGTGTTATCAGAATGTTGAAGAAGCTTTAGAACTATATTTCCACAGGTATAAAGTATTTTACCATAAGATATTTCATGAAATCGCTTTTTTAAAACTTTCAGATATCCAGAGAGGCATCAGCCTAGTCGAGCAACTATATTTAGACTAAAGAATAATTTACTAAGTTTTGGTGCATATTCTAAACCTCGATCAAAGGTGTATAACAAAGAAAATCGAGAAATGAATGAAATAAATGTGTTAGCTAGCGTTCATGCCTATCCCCAGACTTCTTGTGCGAAATTAGAAAATTACACTGGAGTTTCTCAATCACGGGTCCCAAGAATTTAAAAAATATATAACTTTATACCTTCCAAAGTCAATATGGCCCAGCACTTATATCCTGGTGATGCAGCAAGACGGTTAAATTTTTGCAATTGGTTTTTAGACCAAACCCGAAGGGACAATGATTTTGTAAGGAAAGTTATTTGGTCAGACGAATCTCATATAAGCAGTGCCGGTATATTTAACAGGCAGAATACAAGATACTGGTATGATGAGAACCCGCACTTATTTTTTGAGCGACAACAGCGGGGTCGATTTGGTTTTAATGTAGCCTGTTTCTTATACTTGACAATCCTAGAAGACTTATTACCCGAAATATTGGAAGATGTTCCCCTCGCCTTTCGCAATTCTATACACTTTCAACAAGATGGCGCCCCTGCCCACAATTCTAGATTAATTGGGCGCTTTTAGAAAATAATTTTCAAAGATGTTGGATAGGAACACATGAACCAATTAGGTGGCCTCCAAGATCACCCGATTTATCTATATTGGACTTTTTTGTGGGGTTATTTGAAAAATAAAATATATACCAACAGACACAATAGTCACGAAGAACTTCGTGCCGCAACGGAGGCAGCTTTTCGGGATATACAAAGGCGACCTGTTATAATTTTAAATGTACTCAGGCGTATTGAAAAGGTTTGCCAATTATGTGTTAGGGAAAATGGACAACAATTTAAACAGTTAAATCAATAAGGTAATAAATAATGTCCAAAATTAATTTTAAGATAGATATTTGATTTGTAATACTTGTTCTGTTTTTTATATATAATGAACGATGTATAACTATTTATTAGTTGCTTTTAGGTACCTAAATTTCGTGTTTCATGTTATTGAATTATTGTTAACATTATTTTTCTTTGCTGATAAACTCCTATAAAAAATCTCAAATGGACATATGGAATTATTTGTTTGATTCTCCTTTTAAATGGAAAATACATGGCCTACTAGCAAAAAACTCAGCTTTTTAGTGTTTTTTAGCATTTCTAATAATACCATGTGTATTGTATTATACATTATTTTAAAGGGAAAAAAATAACGAATTCAATGAAATAATAAAATACAGGGTGTTCCATTTAAAAATATACAATGTTGTGTAGTATCTTCAAAACCATACTCGGAAAAAAAATTGAGTCCTCCACTGGATTCTATGCAAAATTTTCTATTAGACGTAGTTCTTAGCGCAAGAGTATTTCTAATAGCTTCGTAGATATAGAAGGGGTCCAAAAAGTATAAATTATCAAAATCGCCCTGTATCTTATAAATGGAAACACTTATGCAAAATCTGATATGGCCATCCTGAGTTTCACAAAAAAGTAGAACAGGTATGTGAAAACCGCAAGACTCTATCTTCGGTAACAACCGAGTAACCTGGCAATCTCAACCAAAATGGGATGCACTGACTGTACTGTGATGATTTTTTTTTGAATTGCGCGGAATTCCCCATACGTTCCTTCAAACCGACTCAAAATACTGTAAAAAGTTGCTATATATTAGAAATTAAAAATAAACCATTTTTTACATACATTTAAAATGGGAAATCTTCAAACGTAAACGTAAATACTTAAAATTGAGAGCTTAAACTTGGCGAGATTTTTTTTTCTATATTTCTATATGTAGATTAATATTTTAAACAGTCATACAATATCGATGTGATGCTGTTAATAAATTAACCATTTCATTCTCTGTGATTAAACCCTCTATTACTAGCCTTGACACAAAAAACTCCTTTAACTGCCGTGGGTATTTATAAGTACCGCAAGATTTATCGCCCACTAAAATTATAATGGCAGTGTTTACGTTAATTTTTGCTGCAAAACCATCATAGTTCAAGTTCACAGAACGAAATGATTTAATACACCTCAGCTTGCCAGCATAAGGAACTTCAAATGCAAGATTTTAATTGTCTGTTAGATTACAGATCGTAGAGCTAATTATTGTGGGTTTTAGTTTTCTTATATTAGGTTTAATTCTTTTCTAGTGTTATTGCGTTGATTCCGTTCTGGTTAGCTTTCTTAATGAAAAATATAACAAATGTCAATGCCATGCCAGGATTTTATTAATTTTAGGCTATTATTACTAAAAATAAACACTTTTAGTCAGTGTAAGGAAAAAATGTTATTATTTTAAGATGGTAGGTAAATTTTTGCTGATAGCGAATGAAATCAGACTTGGCAGAAGTCAGAATTTTGAGTTGCTTAATTTAATCATCACTAGCTGTCGCCTAGTGGTCGAAATTCGACCAATTGTGTCAACATCTCTGGCTGGTTAAGTAACCTGAAAATTTTATCGTGACATTCTATCCTAAGACTTTAGGGAGAACAGTAATTTCACGGAACGATTAGGAACTTCTGTGTGATAGTTACCTCGAAAATCCTAGATGTCGGTCTTACATCTCGCTTTTACAAATAAGTAACGAAATTCAAATTTCTTTCAGATATAATTCATAAGATTTTATTGTTCAAATTCGCAATTCTTAATTTAATATGACAACAATTCCACCGCTAATGGGCTACCCTACATATTTATTTTTTTTAATCTCCCTGTATAGCTATAATTGCACTCAATTCTCTAACATTTATTAAAATCCTCAATATAATAATTTCATCTCATTATATATTTCCACCACCCTGTATATGTAACTGCTCATGGACCACGCATAATATTTTTAACATTTTTGAACCACCCGCTAAACCATTCTGTATATGCCACCGTATTTACTCTTTTTGTTTATGAAATTTTTAACTATCTTCTGTAACTATAATTCTACTCCGACCTATATTTCAATTATCTTATAATATGGAACTCTTCGTGGGCTCCTCTATAAATCATTCCCTTTTCCAACATTTTTTATCATCATCCTGTATATCTATAATTGCTCTTAGCCTATATTTCATCTTCCCTATATATACAACTACTTATGGGTTACGAAATGATCCATTTCCACTTCCGCCACCCTGTATATACATCTCTGTATAATATTTTTTGCATCACCCTGTCTAATTGTATTCCAAGGTAAATTCAACCGCTAATGGGCTTCCCTATATAATTATTTTATTATTTATAATTGCACTATACTCTATATTTTAAACAACCTATATATGCACTGCTTATGTACCACCCACGAAAAAAATGATTTCTAACATATCTGGAATCGCCCTGTATAATTAGAATATACAACGATTACTTTACCACTAAACAATAACAACGCTTGCATGCCACTTCCAGAAGTAAATGCTTTAAGTATATAACAGCATTGGTCCCTCTATATATAATTACTCAATGTTTTGAGTCTGGCGGCGGCGGCACATTCAGTTGTTTGGCGTTGACATTATGGACGTAAATAATTATTTTTTCCTTTCCTTAGTTACTTTTCTGTTAATATCTCGGTAGGTATTAAAGTAAACAATATCAAACCCGATATTTTAATATTCGCAATAAAATGTTTCATTAGAAACTAAAATACTATATAGGGTGTTTCACTGCAAATTTTAAAATCGACATTACTTCCGGTAAAACAGGAAGTTCAAAATTGTAAAAAAATTTGGAAACAAAAAGGCAATCTACTGCAGTATCCACCTTCCAAATTTTATTTTGATATCTCTAATAATTCCAGAGATATTTACTTGGTTCCACACATTTGCCCATCACTGTATATTGATGGTAGAAGGTTTTTAAATTGTTTTCATATTAATTAAATAATACCGCATCCTTCTGCACACCCTGTATAAATTGAAGATATCTGAAGACCCTAATAAATTATGTTGCAATTTACTAACTCAACAGTCTCATTGGTGGACTGAGATTTTTTTTGCAAACGATATTTTTTCCTGCTGGTAAGTTTATAATTTATAAAGCCATTAGTCTACCAAAATTACTAGTTAATAAATTCCCAAAGAAACAAAACAAAGACGCCTAAAGAATTATACCTTCTACGCGATATATCATTTATCAAGTAACTCGTTGTGATGCAAATTACCGTTAAGCCAGACAGAAGAACAAAAAAGAATCAACCTACCATTTGCTTCTGAATGTAGTGACAAATCATAGTGTGCCATGACTCAGTGCATACGGGAGGTTTATGATGGAAGGCAATTTGACTATGGAGAAAATTTGAAAAAAATGAAATAACTAAAACTATGAAAACAACTTGTACCTGTAGCCGCGTAGGGGGCATTCGAATCTTGGATCTTCCCACGCGCTCGTGTTTCACTTGTTCCTATTAAAAGTAAAATGCAAAACTGGTCGAAGGGCGTGCTCGACCGGCGATTGTCTTCGCATTTTTTCGATTGAACATGTCATGTGTGAGTTGAATTAATTGCCTTTAAATTACAATTAATTGTTTATTTTTGTATTAATTGTCTTTATTGTCTTTATTAGCCATTGAGATAAGTTGTCTGTGGTCAATTTTCTGTCTTCTGATTGGCGTTATCGGGATTTGTTGCCCAGCGTGTGGTAGATTCGAACGCGTTTTGTTTTATTTCAGTGCCGTTGAAAGATTTATTGTTCAATGGGAATTTGTCCTTGAGTTGTTTAATTACATACGTATATATAAATAACCATCTTCTTGAAGATGAGATGATATACAGGGATCGTAATATTGGAATTGTCTTCTACCTCTGTCTATGAAGAGGCAAATTGTGTAGAAAAATATTAACCTACTTCAAAAAGAAGGAGGTTCCCCATTCGTCTGTATCTATGACTTTATGATGTGTGTTCAGCAATTACTCGAAACTGGCTCAAAGAATTTGGATTGTTTCAACTGGATGCTATTAACCTAATTTCTTATTAACCAACTTCAAAAATAAAGAGGTTCTCAAATCGTCTGAAACCATTTTTTTATGGTTGTTCAGTGTTTACTGGCACACGGCTCAAAGACTTCCGACCGTTAATACTGGATCCCGTTCCGGGGTATCCCGAAATGGTCCCATTTTTTTTCAATAATATAGCTTGTACCTACCGTCTTTTAGGAAATCTTGGAAAACTGTTTACTGCCTCTCTTATACAGTAAGCATTGATGGAGATATAATAAATTGAAATGAAATTGGATTCGTTCCGGGAGATCTCGTAGTAGTTTTTCAATAACATAGCTTGTACAGTTCTATAGAAAATCGGGCAAAACATACATCCGTCGTACTTTCGTATTGGGCACTCGGTTGTGATGTGGTGGATTGTATGGCTCTCAGCTTCGCAGTCGCATTCGGGGCTTTGGATTTGGTTCCATTTTATTATTATTAGATGAAAAAGCAGTGTAGGTGGCAAAATTGCCGATGGAACTGTAACATAGAATACCATTTGAGTAAGAAAAATTAGCTGAATTATATGGGCATAGTAGTGACATATCGATCAGATTAATTCTTAAAAGAATTTATGGATGTAGCATTCACTATTTCGGAGGGCAGCGAATTCCACGAACGTTCCGGGCACAATTTTAAATTATAACCTCTAAGACGGCTGTTCGGATTAATTGTGAATACACTTAAGTTCACCGAATAAAAACCATGAAGAATCATATAAGTTTCAACAAGATCACCACGTAATCGCCTGTCTGTAAGTGAAGTGATGCCCAACTTCTCTAGGCGTTCCTCGTATGGACAATTACGAATGGCAGGGCACAGTTTTGTGATTCTACGTTGAGTCTATTCAAGTAGATGAATATCTTTAGCAAAATATGGATTCCATACGGAAACTGCAAATTCAAGTGATGGACGTATATAGGTTTTGTATATTTTACATAGCAAAGTAGGAGACATATTTTTAAAAACCAAAAAAAATATGTATGCCATAGAGTTGGCTTTTTTGTTACTTTGGAAATATGAGCAGACCATTTCAAATCGTTAGAAACAATTAATCCATGGTCTCTTTGGGTAATAACAGGGACTATTCGAGTGTTATTAATAAAGTAATGATTATTTGGGTTGTTGTAACCAATGTGCAATACCGAATACTTGTCGGAGTTCAAGTGAAGACACCAATCACTGCACCACTGTGGTAACTTAGCAATATCACTACTTAACTGGTTATCAGTGGCTAATGGATTCCCGAAAAATTTGATGTCGTCCGCATACAGCACTGCATCTGAACCAAACAGTAAAGCCAGGTCAACGACAAACACATTACACAGTAGAGGCCCGAGAACTGAACCTTGAGGAACACCACTTATTACTTCGTATGATTCAGACAGTTCACCATGCATCCGAACGCGAGCCATTTATATCGGAAGTCTGCGCAGTTTCAGTTCCTAGTACGTATTCTGTTCAACGTGGAGTGGGGATCTCTCGGATAGCTGTGATCGCTTCATTTTGTTGCGTGCTGTGCCACTGGCTGGTCAAGTTGAAGTTTTTGGCCCCCAGTTGTTCAGCTGGTCTCGTTGGCGGGTTTCTCGAACGCAGGCGCTTGTGGTTAGCACCGGATATTTCGTTATGGATTGGCAGGTTAGGGTTGTTTTGTATCTTCTGCGAAGTTTTCAGTAATGCGTTTTGGCGTCGCAGTTCTGGAGATGGTATGTGGCTTAGTAGTGGTAACCATTGAGTCAGGATGGAATTTATTGTTCCGGATATTATTCGCACTGTTGTGTTCAGTTATGTGTCGACTAGTCTTGTATGGGTGCTGTTTAGCCACACTGGGGCACAGTATTCGGCAGCTGGGTAGACAAATCCTAGTTCTAAGCATCGTAGTGTTATAGCGTTTGAGCCCCATGTTCTTCCACACAGCTTGTGGATAATGTTGTTCCTAGTCTTAAGTTTAGCTGCTGTATTTCGGAGACGTTGTCTAAAAGACAGTGTTCTGTCTAGGGTCACTCCTAGGTATTTTGGGATGCTGTTTTCTTAGCAGGTGATTGTCAGCGAAGATTTGGAGCTGTCTGTGCGCCATTTTGGTGTTTAGGTGGAAGCAGCATACCTCTGTTTTGTTCGGGTTAAGTTTGAGTCGCCATGATCTGAAGTACGCCTCCATGCCAGCAAGGTTCTCAGTGAGGATGCGCTCAGTGTTTGCCAGTGACTTGTCCCAAATTTTTGACTGCGGGTAGCTGGCATATCAGATATATATATATAGGTTGAATAAGCTTGGGGGAAGTACTGATCCCTGAGGGAGTCCATTGTTAAGGGTTCTAAGAGAGCTTTTAACATTTCCCATTGAGACAGAAAAACATCTACTGCTAAGCATGTTGTTCATTAGGCGGTAAATTGTTTTGCAAGGGATTGCTTTGAATAGCTTGAAAAGTAATCCATCCTTCCAGACAATGTTGCCGTCAGGTCTATGAATGCTACCAAGGTTTTCTATTTCCCTTAGAATCCGGCCTCTATATAAGTTTTGAGGGCTAGGACCTGGTCTGTTGTGCTGCGGCCTGGTCGAAATCCAGCCTGTTGTATTGGGATGCGGTGCGACAGTGCTGGGCTGATTCTGTTAAGGATGAGTCTTTCGAGGAGTTTATATATTGTACTTAGCAACGCAATCGGGCTGTAACTTTCTGGGTTGTTGTCTTCTTTTCCAGGTTTTAGTATTCCGATTATGTTTGTTTCAGCTGTTTTGGGAGGATTCCTGTTTGTAGTATGCTAGTATAGAAGTTCGACAACCACGCTCTTGTCGACTTTCCACCATCAAAAACTCTGGATGCATGAACTTGGGGTGTATCTCTAGCTCGCGTCCGTGGTAGAATACCACACGTGCACCCTGGGTAACGCTAAATGAGCTAGAGCGAATCGGCGGCCAAACTATCTTTTGGAACTCCTGGCCAATACACGCATACATTCATCAATTGAGAAGAAATTGGATTTATAAAAATAAATATCAGTTAAGCAACTTCAAGGTGAAGATTTTCAATTAGCCTGTATATACAGTGTGTCTTCATTAATAATTTTTAAAGAAAAAATTATTCTTCATAAACAGTAAATAGGAATTTTGCTTAAAAGTAAAATCAGTTAGGGGTAATTTTCCAACTTAATTTACCGGAAAACCATTGCAAATATCGGTTTGAACAAAGATAATATTTGATGCACTATATGTTTCTGGGCTATTTTCCCGTGGTCTATTGGAATGTCTTCCGAACGTTACCTCTGCAACTGCCGCAGAAATCTTCAGCGGCGCGGGCGTAGTTGATGCGTAGTTGATACGTAGTTAGGTACTCGAAGCGAATAGAACTGTCGACTGGCGTGACACTAGTATTTGTACCCTCTTGGATGTGTCATTCTTTTGTACGTAAGACAATATATATAATATATATTGTTTCTGGTTAGGGAATCTTCATCATTTGCGCTTCCCACAATTGAATGTCCTCTCGAACACTTCTATATGTATTTGATACATTTCGTTAAATTTGAAGACGCGAGATGTAAAGACCGACATCTAGGATTTTCGGGGAAACTAGCACATAGAGGTTCGAAATCTGGAGCCGTTCCATGTAATTGCTGGTACCCGTAATTCCTAGGTTAGAATGTTACGATGCTTTTCGAGGTATCATTCTTTTGCGTACAAAAGAATGACACCACGAAGAGCGTACTCAAGATCTGTAACAGGTGAAGTTAACCTGAAAATTGCATCGTGACATTCTAGAGGGTCACTTGGATCTTTTGGAGAACAGAGTATGTGGTGGAGTTGTTGGGTAAGTTTGTGAAGTGTTTTGATGTGGTGTTTTCGATGGAGTTTTCCAATGCGGTCTGTAGTGTTTTTTATATATGGCTAAACAATTTCCGACCACGGCAAAATTGTTGACACCTACATACTTTGAATAAAATAAAAATAAAAAAATAAATAAAAAAATACGTGTCCGAAAACCCCCCTCTCCAACCTAAATAGGACGCTTATGATTTGCATGTCGAACAACGGAGTAGCACATGTTATTTAACGTAAAAAGTAATGTAAGACGCATTTTTTCTATTTATTTTCGACCGGTTTGTCCATAACAGAAACAAAAATACAGTTGTGTTTTAGAAACACCCTGTATAGTACAAAATAATTTATTTCTAAAAGTTCACGTTAGTTGCTAAATTAATTAGTCCGCTGTAAGAAACTATCGAAAAAATCTTCTCTAGCAATAAGCAATTAGGTTTTCTAATAAAAAAAATATTGGTGTTAACCGACAAACATAACTGAACTCAGACATGACCTAAAATTTCCATCACATTGAGGCGTCAATCAAATTAAAAAATTTAAACGAAATCAAGATAGTCAGGCTACGGTAATTATTTGTAATTATCCTATAAACTCGATAAAAGGTATCAAGAACGCATATTCGGTAATGACCCTCTCTTCTGGTACAGATGTTTGTCGAACAAATCAACTTTAATATCTTAATAAACTTACAACATTATGGTACTCCATTATCGTTCGGGTCAAGATTAAGATTATTTTTCAATAAAGAAGCACTTACTCCGTTTTTATGGGCGAGAAAATAATTTTTTCGTAAGTAAATCATTGGAGTGCATCCGCCTTTAGGTAGGACTTCGAATATCTTAACGTTGATAGTCGGACATGACGTACAACGTTATTAAACTTTATTCGATTATAATTTCACTTTTTTTAAGTGCACTAAACTGAAAACTGGACCTATCGATCATGATTTTAAGACCTTCCGGTTAGTGATGTTTGTAAACATAAACAAAGCGAATTTCACTTATGCTAATAAATATTGGAGAATGTTTTCGAGAATACTGTTATGAAAATATGAAAAATAAATTTTAGAATCATATAACTTCATTAAAAAAATTTCTTGAATAAGTTGGGATTGTAGTGTAAAAGTTTTTGACGAAGTCCTCCACCTGAACAAGATGGCCTGTAAAATGAAAATTTTCAATGACCAAAAACAAAAACACTTGGACACGTCGATTTTTTTCAAATATGCATTTTTCAACAAAAAAATATATAGGTGTATCAACTTTCTTATTTTAAATGCAAACGCCTGTATATTTATATTTTGGATTCCCCAGAAAATTCTAGACATAATTCATGTACACCTATCTTCAACTGTTTTGGAAATATTAAGTGTTTTCAGACTTATTACAAAAATTAACATAAAAAAAAGAAAATTATTAGTTATAGTCTGCCTGCATGAGAGTGGTGATCATTGTCAGTGCTATTGTCGTTTGAGTTTCATTAACTGTAAATAATAATATCAGAAAAATGGTTCATTTAACAGAAATGCACAAAATAACCAATCTACAAATGATTGGTTATGGAGCTGCAACTGGAAGTTTCTCGCTTATTTCACGAAAATTTTCCAAATTTGCCGCCTGTATCCCAAGGAACAATTAGCAAAATAGAAAAGCAGTTTCGCGAGCTTGGTCATGTAAAATAGATAATAAAATAGCTGGCGATGCTGTAAGTAATAGTACGAAATTGGATATTATGCTTGAGTTTCAAGAAAACTTGAATGGAGATAAATATTTAGAGTTGCTCCAAAATAATGTAGTGCCAACTTACTTCCTGATCCAGTAAACCTGTCAATACAATATGGTTTCAGCAAGATGGAGCACCACCCCATTACGAAATCAATGTCCGGCAGTACCTGAACCAAATTTTTCCAAATCGGTGGAACGGGATGAGCGGATCCATACAATGGCTAGCATGATCTCCTAATTTGACGCCATTTGACTACTTTTTGTGGGGATATGTCCAAAACTAAACCCCTCAACTAAGATGACCTAGAAAGACGAATCACGCTTGCTATTACATTCAGTCACATCTGAGATGTTGAGTAACGTTAGAAAACATTTCTATAGTAGATTAGCATGTTCCCAAGACGTTCGCGGCGAGCATTTTTAACATGTCCTACATTGACTTTTTTGTTTGTTTTCTTTATATTATTAAGATATAATCAGTACTAGCGATGACCCAGTGGTCGAAATCGAACCAATTGTATCAATTCCTAACAAAATTCAACTTGTTTTTCATATGTAATTTATAGGACTTTATTTGTGAGCACATTCTTAATGCTTAGTTTAATATAAGGTATGGTAAAGCGGCAGTAAGTGGAAATTAAAGACAAAAATCTTAGTAAACATGAAATTTATTAAAATTAAATAATTGAGCTGTTAACCGGTAGGGTAATATACAAATATACGTAAATGACAATTCTATTTGAATAGAAATAAATCTGTTTCATTTTATACTAATAGTTATCCAATTTTCATTTGTATTTTTAATTAATAGCACATGGACTGAGCTTTATTCGTAAATTCAAAGGTTCATCAAAAATGTTGGTAGGTACATACATCTATACATATAATCGGGTATTTGGTCAAATTTTTCACGTTCAATTTCCAGTATTCTTCACAAAGCAAGTTTCGCCCTACAACGAAATCCATCCATTCAATCAGATATTAACTTGCCCAAACCAACCGAAATTTATATCATTGTTACTCGTCATTACATACTTTCAACCCTCATCCAATTCTGTGGGACAATTTTGACCGCATTTTGAGCGATAAAACGGCACACTTGGCTCAAAAGAAAACAGTGACTCAAAAACATAAACTAACAGGACTTATTGCAAAACAAAAACCTTCTGTCACCTCCCTCCATACGACTGTCCACAATTTTTGACTTCTCCTTAGACTCTACCAGTTTACACGTCCTATCCAAAGGTTTCAATTTTGCAGTGAGCCAAAAGCTATCCCAACTGAAAGAATAATTTCTAAAGTTGAGGTAGCTTTGGGTGAACTAGCAGATATTGAGGCTGAAGATACTCGTCAAGACATTGCTAGAGTACTCCGCACATCAAAGCCACCAAAATCAAAGCTAACTTCCAACAAAAGACATGCATTAAAACAACTACCTGACAATGGTGACATAACTATTCTTCCTGCCGACAAAGGTAACGCGACTGTTCTTCTCAACACTAAGAACTATATTTCCCACTGACTTTTCAATGCATGAATAGTTATATACATGATTGTAACTACACAGTTATTAACTAACATTAAAAAAAATTGGCATTAAGTTATTCTGTACAACTGAGAATACAATGTTTTGGTCAGATTTCAAATAATAATATCATTCGAAATGGGTCCTACTATATCTAGTTTAACACCCTGTATATATTCTGGGAATGTAAATATTTAATTTTATTAATTTCCGTCAATGTCAGCTACAAACATTTTCCCCGGTTTCAGTTGAATTTTCATATCAAAATCAACGTTCAATAAAATAGGCACAATATCATATTACAATAAATGAAACACCAAACGGATTTCAATGGAATATTCGAGACATCCGTTACATCAAATACTTGAAGAAGTCTATAAATGGTCGAAACAATGAAGACGGACAAGACAGAATACAAAGCCTACCGGTCTATATATATTTTATACATTTAGATCGCTATCATCACCATTTCACCGGCTTACCTTTACTTACATAGCCTTTTTAGGAATACCACGTATATAAAATCCTAGTTCGGTTGCGTCTCAATACGAGATGCATCGTTCGAATTGTATCTTTATAGAGACATTAAAGATTTTCCGAAGAACGATTCCACAGGAATGTTTTTAAATACTCTTTAATTCGAGCTGGATATGTCTGGTGGCTGCTGCTTGTTATTTTATTTTTTTAAATTATTTTAGAAACAGATTTATTATGAATTTAACAGTACACATACCTAACATGGCTGGTTACTTCATAGCGATGATGCTACCAACCTTTCGAAACTTTCCAGATCTTAGAAGCTAAGACGATACATGTTAACAAAACTAGACTAGAAACGATATGGAAATGCTGTGGAACCTTTGGTGTGTAAAAAAACACCCTAACACCAAACCTTTATTACTGAACGTCATTTGATCTTCATGAACTAAAGGATACTCAAAGTTGATTTGTTAATTTATTTATTTAACCAATATATACACTCAATAATATCAATATATTCTTAAATAATCCCCACAGGGGTTAAACACAGTTACCAGTTCGTGGGCTTGGTACAATACCTAATACTAATACAAGGGCTGCCTTTTATATTTCGGGATTAAAGAACAAAAACAAATATTAATCATCGAAAATCGCTTTATTGTTTTTCAAAATATTCCCCATGGAGATCTATAAACTTTTGCATGTGTTTGAACCAATTGTCGAAGCACTTTTTCCACTCTAATTGAGGTATCTCCAAAACATGCATTCTGGACGCAGCCACCGCTTCTTCAGGTGTCGAAAAACGTTGACCTCTCAGTTTGTTTTTTACGTACGAGAATAAAAAGAAGTCATTTGGTGACAAGTCAGGACTATACGGCGGATGACTCATCAAATCGATGTTTTGAGTGGTCAAAAATGCAGTTGTTTGAGCCGATGTGTGAGAGCTCGCATTGTCGTGGTGAAGAGTGATCCGTTTTCGGCGGTTGGTTTTCCTCATTTCTTGGAAGACAACTGGCAAACAAATGGTTGTGTACCACTCACAATTGACTGTTCTGCGTTGTTCTAGTGATACGGTTGCGACATGTCCAGTTTTTCCGAAAAAACAGGCGATCATTTGGTTGGAAGTGCTTCGTGCGCGAACAACTTTTGTTGGATTCGGTTCATCTTGAAACACCCATACAGTCGACTGCTGTTTACTTTCGGGCTCATACCCGTAAATCCACGATTCATCACCTGTCACTATGTCATAAACGTGTTTTGAAGCACCGCGATCGTATTTTTTGAGCTTTTCTTTCGACCAATCGACACGAGCCTTTTTTTGAACGATTGACAAATTGTGTGGGATCCAACGCGAACAATTTTTTTTGACATTCAAATATTTAGCAATATTGAATGTATGCTGGTCCCACTAATGTGTAAGGTTGACCCAATCCCACGATAGGTTACATGACGATCTTGCAATATCAGTTCGAGCACAGCATCAATAGTTTCCGGAACAACAATTGTTTTTGGACGACCTTCACGAAATTCGTCTTGGAGTGAACTACGACCTCGATTGAATTCACCATACCATCGATAAACAAGTGATCCTTGATGGAGTTTCATCGCCAAAAATTAAATTAAGTTCATCCATGTGCTTTTGCTGACTTAATCCACGTCGAAAGTTGTAAAAAATAATCGCAGGAAAATGATCACGATTTAATTCCATTTTTTGGCCGAGATCAATCCTTTAAGTTACTGTAAACAACACATAGCGCTCGTATGTCAAAACGTTCTGGGTACGTATAACCTCAAAAATGTCAAACTTTGCGATAGAGCCGTCAGTTGTCAGATTACAACACTAGGGTTGTCCAATCCCGAAATATAAAAGGCAGCCCTCGTATTATATTATAATATCCTAGTGATACAATCGAAAATATATACTTAACATAAAGGAAAATTAAAAAAAATCATAAAATAAAAAAGAATAACAAAAAATAAATAAAACATAATTTTTACACGAAGTATCTATAACAATTGTGTATTTTTTTGTCAATTTCCTTTCTAATTCTATTATTAACTTTATTAATTATCCACATTTTTTACTTTTTTTATTGCATTTACATTGCTTACCGTTTTTAGTTAATTTGGACGACTGTTATATATATTTATTGATCTTATAAACCTGCGTTTGCTACTTTTTAAAATTTATGCGGGAGAATATATTCCTAGTAATACTGTTTGAGTTCAGGAATTGTTTTCCTTCAACGTATTGTAGTGATATTTCAAATGTTCAAGTGAGAAGAGCAAGGTTTTAAAAGTTTAAAGCATTTTTATGTAGATTCGTTTTATTCTTGTTTACATTTTTTAATAGTTTGTTCTGGTGGCTTTGCAGACGTTTTGAAGAGTTGGAGTAAGCTCCCCCATGCAGTGATTCTATAGCTGTTCATGCTATCGAAAAATGCGTAATACAACTTCATCAGTGCGTCTCTTTTCATAATCTTGAATAAATTCTAGAATACAAATACTAAACTCTTTGTTTTCTAAGAATGTATTGTACATGTTTATCCCACTACATTCTGTAATCAAAGATAATTGTCACATATTTACATGATTCCACCTTATTTAGTTTTCTTCCATTGACTGAAATGTTTAGGTTTACTGGAACACTAATTTTACAATTTCCAAAAGTCATGTAAACAGTTTGTGTCCAAATTTAAAGATAGTTATTTAAGATATTTAAATCTAGCCAGTTACTTATAGCTTAAAAATAATTATTCATCTTGATCTCTACTTAAGCCCAACTTTTTTCTATATATACAGAATGAATAATAGTGGCTCCAGTACTGGTCTTTGCGGAACACTTGTTCGCACTTCACAATATTAACCTATAAATAAGAAATAATGAACTTATGAGCTTTGCTTGTTATTCCATAACAGTATAATTTTTCTAGTATCTTTGATTGACAGTACCAGCTTTCTAGAACAGTTATATATTGTTACGGTTGTTCCGAAATTCTAAAATTCTTTTGTAAATAATTTTCCTAGATTTTAGCTACGTAAGATATCAATGAGATGGTTCTGTAATTTGACATGATATGCATTTCTTTGCTTTTATTAATTGGCTTTATATCAGCTCGTTTTAGTGCATGAAGCAAAATGGATCTTACTATACACAAATTGATTATATGTGCAAAAAGTTCTACAATAAAGTTGGCTAATGCGATTACACTAATTCGAAATTTGTTAAGCACCTACAAAAATAATATTATAAAGAAAAACTACAAAGTGTGCCTACAAGCGTTAAATGTGTAAAGTATACTATAGTCCGACTGAAATAGTAGGCAGCTTATAATAATAATAATAGCGTTTATTGCCCAACAGTTTCCCATTTACAGAGCAATTTTACAATGAAATAATTCTACAATAAAATAGTAAATTAAAGAACAAAAATAAATAAATCTTAATTTTAAATATGAATATAAAAATATTTACAATATAGAAAAATTAAATTAAAATAAAAATGTAAAAAACATACATACATACACATACATAGTGTCGTAATAATAAACAGACCTAATAACAATAAGTATAAACAAGATAAAAAACAATAATATTTTCTGATTGCAGTAATTTAATAAGAGTAAAATAATGATGATAATATTTTAATAAGAGTAAGATAATGATGATAATAACATACTAAGAAATATCTGCTTGACTCAAAATGTAAAATTAGTGAAATAACTTTTTTCTTAATATGAGATATTAATTAAATGTAATACGACAAGCCTTTCTCAAATCATGTAAGTTGCATGTAAAAATGTCACAAATATTGGATATCTTGTTTGCATTTCTGCACATTAAATTCAAAGGTGATTTTAATAATATATTGGTTTTAGGTGTTTTACATAAAAATGTATCACTTCGTCTCGAATTCAATGTAGGGACTAAAATATTAATTTGAGATAGTAGTTGTGGACAATCCACACTACCTTTCAACAATTTATGTAGAAATGTAACTGATGCTTGACATCTACGATTAGCCAACGACACAAAGCCAAACCTATGCAGCAAGTTCAGATAGTTGCTTCCTCTTGGTGGATAGTGTCCCGTTACTTTAAAATTTAGGAATTTTAAGAACTTTTTCTGCACTTTCTCAATACCATCTGCATATTGTGTGTATATTGGGTTCCAAATGATGCCTCCGTACTCCAATTTTGACCTTACTAGGCTAATGTATAAGGCAGATAGTGCCGAAGGGTTGTCCAAATTTCCACAGTTCCTATATATAAAACCATAAGTACGATAAGCAGAATTAACGGTGATATTCTCCTAGATCTTTGATTGTATTCGTGCGCTCTAGGACAATATAGTTAATTGAGTATGGATGTTTCACCGGTGTATTTTTACGACAATACGTTACGATCTTACATTTGGATATATTCAAATACAGTTGATTCTTCAGACACCAGTCTTGCAACACATCAATCTGCTTTTGTAATTTAATGCAGTCCTCTGGGGAAGAGATTGACATATATATTTTTAAATCATCCGCAAACAGTAATTTGTTACATTCTAAAACATTGCATAAATCGTTTATGAATAATAAAAATAATAGTGGTCCTAAGTTTGATCTTTGGGGAACTCCGCTTGTTGCAAGATAAACGTCTGAACAATAACCATTGTAAAATACATATTGTTTACGTTGATCCAAGTAAGATCTTATAAGTCCCAGATAGTTATCACTGAAACCCAAACAAGTTAATTTACGTAGAAGTCTGGAATGACTCACTTTGTCAAAAGCTTTCGAGAAGTCCGTATAGACTACGTCCACCTGTCCTCTATCTCACAAAGATATTGACTAAATATAGCTAAGTTGCTAACTGTTGATCTAGAATTCATAAATCCATGCTGTTGAGTAGATAATATATAGCTTATACAGAAGCTATGCCATCCGAGAGTCATGCCGTTTGCCGTGACGGCAAACTAACGGATTTGACTACCAAGGCGCGCCAATAGATGTTTCACATCAAAAATTGTTGTAGTCAACCCAATTTGCCTAATATTATTTGAATAACAACAAATCTACTACACAGTTGTTCGCAAAAATCTAAACTATTAATTTCTAAATAATTGTGGTAAGAAAGTAAATAGATTCTTTTTAAGTTTTCTTGGGAATAACACAACAATTGAGTCAAAAAAGCTGTATATTGAAAGAAAATACCAACGTTTCAAAGTCGATTCTGACTTCGTTGTCAATGGCTTTAAAATAGCAATAAAACTGGCTGTCAAAACATTCCAATAACACAAAAACAATCATGTAATTAATGTATACATATCCTGTTCGAGTAATAACAGCATTTACTTTGAAATTCTTGACTATTACAAACGAGCTGCCTCAGGGGCTTTTTTTGTTGGTAGATGTGTAACAAATCACTTAAATTACTTAAAACATTTTTGACAGCTATACCATTGAAGTGTAATTGTTTGTGAGACAATACGGAAGCCAATAGAAAACAAACTGTATTTAAAAATTCGTAAAGTGTGGGCTAACCTATAATTATGTGTCTTAAAGAGATGTTTTGGTCAAGGTTTGTATCAAATAAAAAATGGTATTCCCCAGAATATCTGTTAGCATTCAAGAATAGACATTAATTGACGCTAAATCAAAATCTATACTCAATTGATTTTTACCATACGCTTTTTATATGTAATTTATTCGAATTAGATATTGATTTTTTCCGTAAACAGAAATGTGTACGAATATACGGGCGGTAGGAAGCTATATAATTTCCGCCAATATGGAAGAAAATATAGTGGAAACAATTCTAAATTAGAAAATATATCATTTCTTAACGGTAAAGGTTACATAAGACCATCTCATAAGTGAATCCCTTACATAATGTTGGTTAACGTGATCTCTAGCTGGAATCGAGCAAAATGCTGTTCGACTGTGAATCATTGCGGATTTTTTGATAGTTGCACGTATTGTGATGTATTTTGGTAAGAATGAAGATGTTTATATTTATTTAATTATTCTGTATTGCAGTCATTACGAAAAACTGCTACAATGTCATTAGAATAACCCCCGGATCGGGAAATAATCCCGGATCTCTCGGTTACGTGCCCGGAGCTCTCCCACTTAAGCTATCTGAGTTTGTCCAGAATAACCAATCGACCATCTATATAAGACACATAGAGAACCTAAATGCCACTGTCTAGCTTACGGTAAATAGACCATAGTTTAATAATTTCTCTAAGGAAACAGAAAATTGAGGATAAGGAAAACTAAGAAAATCAATTGTTTATTATTTATAAACCGAGCAAAGCTCGGTCATCCAGGTACTTTAAATATGAATGTAGACATTACTGACAAAATAGAGTATTTGATAAATGTATGCCAATATGGGTCAGTGCAATTTAAATGAAAGATTAGGTTTCTTTTGTGCTAGACACACACGGATTGCGTAAGGAGAACTACCCCAAAGCAGAAAGTTTCTTGCAAACGTGTTTTATATAAAACATTTAATATATATATATATATATATATATATATATATATATATATATAAATATATATATATAACCGACTTCCACCTATAACTAAAAAGCTAAAAATAATTATAACAAACTACAACTTTAGCAAATAAATATCACATTCAGTGTTATTAGGTACCTACCCGGGAAGTAAAAAATGTAAACATTAAAAGATGCTCAATCGGTACAAATTAATTACTACCAATCTAGTATATTTTTGAAGTAGGTGCCAAGCAACAATCAAATTTGATGAATTAGTAGATAAGTACGCAATGAAGTATTTAAATTGACAGGTAAATGTTTACGAACAAAATGTACTAGTATGCGTTGACTTAATAAGCCCAAAATATATATATATATGCCTCATGGACTACGCCATGTAACCTTTTTTCTACTTTTTTGACAACCCTGTATAACTATAGATAATTCCACTCCAACCTATGTACCAACCATCCTGTACATACGACTGTCTACGGACAAGCATAAATTTGTTAGCTGTCTTCTGCAAACTATATGACGGAGTAGAATCCATCCCATCTTTACGGACCCAAATCCGTCCTATATTTCAACCATAGTATATAACTCCTTGTGGGCTACCCCATAAATTATTTCATTTTTAACATTTTATATTATCGCCCTGTGTAACATTAATTCCTCTCCACACTTTATGCAATTTCTTATGGGCTATAAAAGAAATCATTTTATAATCACACTGTATAAATATAATTCAACTCCAGCATATATTTCAACCATCCTGTATATGATTTGCTTATGTCCACATCATATAACAGTTTTTTGATCACCCTATATAATTTTAATTTCACATTTTTTCTAAAATTTTTATACCACCAAACGTCCACTCCACCCTACATTCCAACCATCCTGTATATACAGCTACCTACGGACCACTATCATTTTAGTCCGTCCTATATTTCAATCTTTATATAAATGCAACTCTTTTTGTCCCTTTACTTTGTGATTTTGTTTAATAATTAAACACCCTGTCTATAAACGCACCAAATAGCAGTTTCAAGTTTGACATGTGTTGTCACTGAATTTTCTATTAGGCCGGGAGAATGTTACAACCAAAAGCACCGTCTTCGCAAATTGGAAAAATTTGGATTTAAATAGGTTTTTGCCTGGTATACAAACAAAACGAGCTTGGTACTCATTGTTTTAAGGAGCCGAAAATACTATGCTTTACTACCTATATGCTTGAGATGTACAGAGAAAATTTTCAAATTCGCAATCAAAACTTCCGGTGCCTAAAATTACCGCACTATTATGTTGGAATTAAAATATTTATGAGGAAATGTCCCTTATGTCATTTCGATGAAATTTTTGATAAGAATTTTGGAATTTTCGGCGATTTTCTGCAAAATTGCAAGTTGCATGTCGTAGAAAAGTATATGAGATCACCTGAGGATCTTCCTTAATAGATTAAACGTTAAAAACTATACACATCCATAAGGAGTTATCGAAAAATCGACTAAAATATTAGGGATATTGGTCGATTTCCATGCACGCATGTGTTCATTCACAAATTTCATCACTTTGCCAATAGAATTCTTTTCCAAAATTTGAAGTTTCACAAATCTGAATATATACTCTATTAAACAAGACCATATTCATTCAAAACGGTTCACCAAGGTAACATACATACAAAAAAATAATAAAAAAAATACGCGAGGAATTTATAACATCCTCCTTTTTGCAAGTCGATTAATCAGTGAAAGAATAACAACAAGGTTTCTAGACTGGAAGTGACATCTAGGTGTTTAGGGTGTCTTGTGCTCCGTAAAACGTGGGGCCCCATGGGGCCCCATGTCGTTTATAGGTTTGTCGGTAGGTCTCTCCGTGGGGTCAGATGGTGGGTAACGGAGACCTCCCCGGTTATGTGTATACAGGTTATGTGTGTTGTCTTTCGGTTTCCGACAGCCCCCGGTGTAGATTGTAAATGTGAGGTTATGTATCTGTAGGTTATGTCGAGGATGATGGCTGGGCAGGTGAGGGGCCTCGTCGTTTGGGGGCGATCGCCCGATGGCTGTTTGAGAGATTATGGGGGCTGAGTGGTGTGTGTTTAGGTTAAGTTGTAGGGCGGCTGAGTCCATGTAACTCGATGAAGTGTGTGTGTATAGGTTAGATTATGTTCGTAGGTGTTGGACTGTTGTGGAGCCCAATCGGTTGATGGATGTCTGAGAAGTTATGGGGGCTGTGTGGTGTGTGTATAGGTTATGTAAAGCGGGCTGAGTGCTGTGCGTAGCTTGTAGCTTGATGAACTGAGAGGTTATGTAATGAGAGATGAGTCTTGTGTCGAGGTTATCTTTGTCTCTCGATAGCTGTCTGAGAGGTTATGGGGGCTGAGTGATGTGTGTAGAGGTTATGTATATTTGTAGGTGTTGGGTTGAACGGCCTCGTCGTTTGGAGGGCCCGATGGGTCGATGGCTGTCTGAGAGGTTGTGGGGTTGAGTGGTATGTATAAGTTATGTAATGGGGGCTGAGTGGTGTAGAGAGGTTATGTTGGTAGGTGATTCGTGGGGACCGTTCTGAGAGTGTAGATTGACATAGACGCCCGAAAATGTTGTTTGAAACTTTGTTTCAACTTGTATATTATCGAAATATCTATGATAGGGTATATTTCCTTATTATAAAATGGTATGCCAAGATTCTTATCATTATTTGAAACAAGATTGTTTTGCCACACCAATTTCTAAAAACTTGGCTAACGTGAAACATATTTACTTGTAGTTGCTTAGGGTTCTGTGCTGAGACAGCTATAAAAATATTGTCAGCAATGAGCATAATTTTTACGTCATATTAGTTCATATAAAAATGGTTCCAACAAAGAACCCTGTGAGACATCCATATTTAACTCAAGCGTTTCTGAAGCTGTACCTCATGTGTTTTGACACAAATTTCTCTATTTGTTAAGAACTTCAAAATAAATAACAAAAAATCACCTCCTACACCCAATCTGTGCAGCTTAAACTCAAGAAAATTAACAGTAAGAGACTGGTCGAAGAATAGACCTACAGCATGTTGTCCCTTGTCCAAGTTTTTGTACAGATTATGGAAAAAATCACACGTGGCACCTTTGCTGGATAGAGTCTTAAGAAAACCTTGATAGAAAACGAATCATACGGTTGAAAATGAGTTGTGAAAATTGGTATTAAAGCAGCAGTAATTTATAACATTACTAATATCCCGTCCTCCTTAATATAACCTCTTAAATTTCTTTTTTCACAAATAAATGATTTTTTTAACCAGCGTTAATAAGACGCATTCTAACTTGATGTCTCCCGGTATACACCTAATAACAATCTGCTGTCCACTTTTATTAGATACAATAAATAACATAATATCTAAACTCGTGTACTGTAACTCGTTAATTTTTTGCTCTTCAACTCATTATGGTTCGCATTGAAATTTGTTTTAACAATCAAGAAAGAGGGCGAGGTTTTACGAGCAGAAGAAATTTTGTGCGACTAACAATATGTTGAACAAATTTGTATCTGATTAGTGGATTATGTCAGAAATAATTGCTAAAATGCCAAACGGAAAAAGATAGTATCGGTAGATGTTGAGGGCCTTCGCCTGTGGTTTCTAGTGAAAAAAAATTAATGAAGTAGGTATTTCGTGCCAAACATTTTGAATGATGTTAATTGTGATTAGAATAACTGAAGGAAGGTTCATAACGATTCATTAGCTTATGATAACAGAAATAATTGGTGTACGAGGATCACTTATTAAATATGTAACCTTGAGAATGTAACTGGGATTTTAGTACTTCCCTAAATGATTGTCCAGTCAATGAAGCAAATCTGAAAGCACGTTAGAACGTAAATTTTAATAGTTTTAAAACTGATATGCATTCATTTTGTATTTGCAATAACGAGACATCTGGATTATTTTCCAAAATACTCATTATTTTGAAAATGGCGTAATCACGTCAAAAAAATTACGATGCTTTTGATATTCCATCAATATTTAAAGAACTTGCGAAGTAAATTATGATTCCCGGATATTTTTCTGATCTCTATCCCGACTTGACCATACAGTGTATGGCAGCACACTCCCTCCAAGGCACGCGTAACGTGCCTTTAGGGGAAAATTCCCTAACCCCAGATATCCTGGATATCAAAAATGCTCTGTCGGAGCCCTTGCCAGGTTATCAGGCCCGTGGTTGGAGTCGTGACAGATTCCTATGAATTTTCTGACCGTCCGGGCTGTGCCTAACAACTCTTTGCATTAGTTGGTAAAGATGTTCGTCCAGACCGAGGTATTTTAAATTATTTATTAGAAGTTTTGGGACTACTCCTGTTGTTGACATAACAATTGGTACAGTTCATGTGTTGTTCATCTCCCACTGTGTCTTTATTTGAAATTTCAAATCCCTGTATTTGGCTATTTTTGCAGCCTGCTTAATGTTTATGTTATTATTGTTAGGGATTGTTATGTCAATTAAGGTTGTTTTTCTAGAGATTTTATCTACAAAAAATATATCTGGTCTATTGTGAGCAACAGTCCGATCGGTCAGTATCGTGCAGTCCCAGTAGAGCTTTTAGTTGTTATTTTCTAAAATAGATTCTGGTTTGTATATATAATAAGGTGTTCTTACCCACTGTGATAGCTCAAGTTTCAGCGCTAGTTTCTGGTGCAGTATTTTTGCCACAACATCGTGTCGATCTTTGTATTCAGTTGCAGCGAACGTTTGGCAACTTCCTGTAATATGCTGGATAGATTCAGATGTTTGGCAACCATATCTGCATCTTTCGTTGTTGATAGAAGGGTCTTTGACGATGTACTTTAGATAGTTCTTAGTTGAAATTACTTGATCTTGGATTGCGAATATAAAGCCTTCCGTTTCAGGAAACATATGACCAGATATCAACCAGTAGTTCGCCGCTGCACTGTCGACATAATCTTGGTTGACGTCATTTATATGTCTTCCATGAAGGGGCTTCTCTTTCCATTTGAGCAGCTTTCGATCAGTTGTCTGGTGGTATAGTTGAACTTGTTGTTCTGTTAGTCGCAGAGGTGTTAAGTTATCAACCTGACATATGACTCTGTGTAGATCAGAAAATTCTGCGAGTTTCTGGCAAATGATAACGCAAATTAGAAATTTGTTGATCACCTAACTTGCCTATATCTGCCAATCCTTTTCCTCCTTCACACCGGGGCAATGTTGTACGTTCGACACAGCTTTTTGGATGGTGATTTTGAGCTTTTGTTTGTAGTACTCGAACTTTCCGTTGTAATTGTTCAATGTCGCCAGTTAACTATACGGAAAGAGTATCTAAGCACTGAACACGCGTAGGTGTTAATAGCCTGAAACAAATTTTTACTGTTAAGTTTGGTCTTCAGCAGTCGTCTTACCCTTCTATAAAACTATGTTGTTAGGTCCTTTTGCATGGTGGTGTAATCAATTCGTTGAGTCTGCTTTATTCCAAGGTATTTGTAAGTATGGCCTTCCTCGATGGATTCAATTGAGGTGCCATCTCCCATTTCGTAGGCACCCTGCTGTATTTTGCCTTTAACTATATTAATAATTCGGCATTTGTCTAGGCCAAATTGCATATGGATGTCACTAGAGAACCTTTCTACTATTTTAAGCATATCATGCAGCTGTTGTTTCGTAGCTGCCATCAACTTTAAGTCGTCCATGTATAACAAATGGTTTATCTTCAATGCTTATACGTTGTTGTGCTTGAGACTGAACCCAAAGTTAGTCGAGTTCAGTTTGTGTGAGAGTGGGTTCATGGCAAGGCAGAACCACAGCGGGCTAAGAGAGTCTCCCTGGAATATACCCCTTCTGATTGGGATAGAGTCGGTTTGCATCGAACAGTCGGGTTCATTCAAAAAGATTTTGGTTTGCCAAGTAGTCATGACATGTTCTAAAAAGTTAACAATGAATGAGCCAATCATGTGGAACGGAATCAAAGGCCTTTTTTGTAGTCCACATATGCCATGTAGAGATTTCGTCGTTTGGCGTGGGCCTGATTGCAGAAAACAGAATCAATTATTAGTTGGTCTTTCCACCCCATCGAGTTTTTCGCGCATCCCTTTTGTTGTTCGGTAATTATGTTGTTCAGCTTCACAATGCCTGAAAAGTCGATGATTAATGCACGACGTTATAAGTTTGTATAAGGTTGGGAGGCAAGTGATTGGTCGGTACTTTGCTGGGTCCTCTGTACATAGGTTATCCTTTGGTAAGAGGTATGTAGCACAATACATAAGGAAACTAGGCATCTTGTGTGGATCGATAATTACGTCATTAATAAGTTCTGTTAATTTCTCGTGGGTGGCGTAAAGTTTCTTTATCCAGTAATTCTGCACACCATCTGGTCCTGGTGCTTTCCAGTTATGGAGGTGTGTCATTATGTTGGACGTCTTCAGTTGTAAATGGTTGCTGTTGCATGTTATCACAATTCTGAAATGCAGCGTCTTCCTCATTAATCCAGCTTGCTCTGTAGTTATGGGAAACTGTTGTGGAAAGTTGTGTTTTCCAGAACTGCTCGATGGCCGTGTTACTGGGATAACTAGGAGTTTCATTATTATTGATGTTGTTGAGTTTTCTATAAAACACTTTTTCTGATGTTCGGAATAGTGCGTTGTCTAGTTTCCGTTGGTTTGATCTCTGATATTATTAAAATAGATAATTTTAAAGCATTTTGCTATTACAAGGAAAATGAAACTGACAATGGATTTTACATCATTTTATTATAACAGATGTCCGAAATCATCTCCATCCACAGTAAGGCATTGATATAAGCGTGCCAGAAGTCGGTAACATTCTTGATTTCTTGCAACCATTAGCATCTTTCTGGCACAATAATAGTAGCAGTGAGTAACCAACTAGCAATATACAATTCCAATAATTTATAAAAGCATTTAAAAACTGAAACCTGGCAATGATCAGTGGTGAAATTCGTAGAGTAGATTTCAAATGTTGTGATATTTCAAGCAAAAAAGTCTTATTGTCTGATGCAAGACATAAAAATTGCACTTTGTTCGACGCAGTCGAACCTTATACGGCAACGCCCACAATTAGATTGTGTTGCTTCCATTTTATTAAATAAGTTTTTCTTGACAGAGCGGACGTACAAGTTCGTTAATGTCCTGTATTGTTTGATATTTAACAATGATTTTTAATTTTTATGCGATGAAGCAATCGGATAATTCGTCTTGTTATTGCCAACGAACTCGTTTATTGTGGGTGGTGGATAGGCGCCAAATGCTTGTACGAGATTGCAGAAACTTCGTTTAAAGTGGGTAACACATTGCGCACTTAAGTATAATCAGTAACTCAAAGTGTGTTAGAGAAAACCTATATTAAGTCAAGAGCTGAGTATAAATATGTGTGAATTGTTAAATGTTATTAAGAGATATTTGGTAGCTCTTACGGGTAGGCTAAACAAAAAAAAATCTCTTATCTTTCGAGAAAATTGTGCCTAAAGTTGCAGATTTATCGAGAAATTTCATTGTTTTCCAAAGAACATAGAGAATTTCTAAAAAATTCTAGAGTGACTTAAAACTAGATTTTTTGAATCTCAAGATTCAGGTAAGCGTATTATATCTTGGAAATTTGTTAGCATTGTCAATATACAATTCAAAAGCAGTGTAAAAAGCGATATCTAGAAGATTTTGGGAAAAGAACCGCTAGACCCGGGTTCGGCAACCTATAACCCACAAGTCAACGAGTGACCCATTTGATAATTTCAAGTGACCCACTTTAGTTGCGAAAATAAATTATAATTTATATACTAGGAGTCTGCAACCAACATTACAGCATTACACTTATTTGGGTCGCATATCTCTAAAAAAATTTCATGTAATATGATGATCCAAACGTTTCTATAATACTCACATTTAGGTGGATTTGGACCTAGGATCACAAACGTTTGCCTCTTACACTGAACCTATCTAAACACGTCTCTTCTAGAAATAATTGTTTTGTGTTCAAATGCTACAAAGTATAAATAACTTTTAAAAATTAATTTTTACAAAATACAGTTTCAGTAATTGGTGCAGTTCGTAGGAACATTTGATTTTTTATGGGATTGTTATTAATGGTTATTCTCTTTATCAATTGATTTAATATTTTACGTACATTGAGAAATTTGTTAATCAGTCAATGGTGATTGCCCTGTTAATTATTTAAATAAATAAATTAAACATAATTATGAATTCTGTATATCTCAAATAACAACAGTCTCATTTACAAAAATGTGTCAGTGAATTAAACTTAAATGAAATCTGAGTGCTTCAAAACGGTCTTAGCTTGCATACGTTGAGGTTCTATTCAAAAATGTGTGAACACAATAAAAAATTTACGTGATTCTAAGTACAGGGTGGGCTATGGATTAGTTAACATTTAAATTTCCCGCGCATACCTGAGCGACGTAGGGCGCGGGGAGGGGTCTACTGGCTGGCTCGTTTCTCGGAAATTTATTCACAATGGATCGGTCCACGGGGCCACAGCGCGCTTTTTGCGTAAAGCAATTTTATTTAAATAGTGGATCTCTCGTTACTGTGAGGCGCTTATTTCGTGTTGAATCCCATTACATGATTTACAGTGTGCAAGTGCAGTTTTAATTAAGAAATGGGTAAAGAAGTTCGAAGACACGGGATCGACACTAAATGTGAAGCAAACCGGAGGTCCAGGGACTTCAAGAAATGAAAAGAACGTGCAAACCTGATTTATCGACGCGCAAACGCTCCGCTGAATTAGGAATATCGCGCACAACCATACGCCGTATTATGAAGTTAGATTTGAAATTGCATCCATATAAGATTCAGTTAGTGCAAGAAATGAAGTCTAATGATTTAAATTTACGCAAACTGTACGCGGAAACAATGTTGGAACGCTTTCGTAACTTTGACAACATCTTGTTTTTCGACGAAGCCCATTTCCACCTCAATGGGCATGTTAACAAACAGAGCTGCAGATACTGGAGCAGTGGAAATCCCAAAACTAAACATCACAGACACTTGCATTCACCTAAGGTAACTGTATGGGCAGCAATTTCAGCAAAAGGAATAATTTGACCCTATTTCTTTGAGGATTTTCGCCGCCGTACGATCACTGTTAAATCTACTGTGTATGTGAGAACATTAGGGAGTTTTTGGCGCCACAACTACAGGAATTTGTTGGTTACAATCGGAACACTTGCCACACTTCTAATGGGGCACTGCCGGTCGTCAAAGAGATGTTACCCAAAAAAGTGATTTCCCGAAGAGGCAACATTCCGTGGCCGCCCAGGAGTCCTGATTTGATGCCAGCCGATTTCTTTTTATGGGGATACCTTAAGCACCGTATGTACACTCAGAAGCCAACTTCATTATTTCAATTGAAGGCAAGGATCAGGGAAGAGAAGTCAGCGAGTGCCGAAGTCGCGACGGAGGTCATTTAAATGATATATACAATATACGGATACCCTTCTAATATCACTCCGGATTTCTGCCTCTGTCACATCACAGCAACTTTCTCCTAAACTACTGGACGGAAGAGGTTGAAATTTGGTACCAATGTATAGTTTGGTGTCCCGATTAGTAGTACATAACGCAAAAGAAGAAATTTTGATTTTAGGTGTACTTATGGGGAGGGACTAAAAAAATCGACCGTTCCCCCCTGATCTCCGAAACTACTGAGCCTAAAATTTTGAAAAAAATAGGAAATATAGAACGTTGCCCGAACTTTACAGGAAAAATAAGGAGAAACCATTAATATTAATTTTGGGGGGCAAATTATAGAATTAAATGAAAAATTAAATTTTTTTAAAACGCATCATGTAATACATCAAATGAAAGGTCTCACTCTGAGGAACACAAATATATTTTTTTCATATAAAAAAAATAATTAACGAACATATACCAAAATTTACCCATCCCCCCCCTTATCACCGAAACTGTAAAACGTGAAGTTTTGAAAGAAAATAGAGGTATAGAGTCTGACCTGAAGTTTACTGGAAAAACAAGGAGAAACCTCTACTTTTAATTTTGGGGGCAAATTACAGAATTAAATGGAAAATATAAAATTAAAATTGTTTCTAACCCATCATGTTATATATCAAATGAAAGGGCTCATTATGACGAGAACAAATATATTTTTTTCATATTTTTAAAATAAATTATTTAAAAGATATTAACAAAAATATAAAAAATTTTACCCATTCCCCCCCCTATCTCCGAAACTATAAGCTGTAAAATTTTGAAAAAAATAAAGGTATAGCCCCTCACCTAAACTTTACTGGAAAAATAAGGAGAAACCCCTAATATTTATTTTGGGGGCAAATTATAGAATAAAATGGAAAAAAAAAATTAAACTCGTTTCTAACAGATGATGTAATATATCAAATCATAGAGCTCATTCTGACCAATACAAATATTTTTTTTTAATTTTTTTAAAATAAATATTTTAAAATACATTTAAAAAACTTTAAATAATTACTCATTCTCCCCTTTATTCCAAAAACTATAACACCTATTTTTTTTGTTTACAGGAAAAATACGAAGAAATGCGTAATATTAATATTGGGGGCCAAATTATTGAATTAAACGGAAAATAAAAAATATTTTTTAACGCATCATGCAATATATCAAATGAAGGGGAATTATGAGTAATACAAATATAAATTTTTCATATTTTTTAAATTAATTGTCTACAAGATATTAACATAAAGATATAAAAAATTCTAATTTCTCCCATTATTTCCGAAACCATACTACCTAAAATTTTGTTAAAAATTAGGGGTACTGGGGCTCACTTGAAATTTATACTAAAAATTATTAGAAAACCTCCATAGTAATTTTAGGGACAAAGTATACAATTAAATGGAAAATAAAAATTCAATTTTCAAACGCATCATGCAATATATCAAATAAAAGCCTCATTATGTGAATTACAAATATATTATATTTTTAAATCATTTGTATAAAGGATATTAACAAGAACATTAAACATCGACTTAATTCCCATTTTAGAAACTACACAATTTAAATTTTGAAAAATATATTTTATTTGTATTTTTAAATAATTTGAATAACAGATTTAATAATTTATAATTTAAAATTTGACCTATTTTCCCTTTATCTTCCAATTTATAGAGCCTCAAATTTCAGACAGTAGATTATAAAAGGCTTCCCTGAAATATTATTAGTAAAATAAAACTCTAATGTTAATTTTTGGGGGCCAAATTAGAAAACTAAATAGATATGTATTCTAATAAAAATCAGGGGAATTTTGAAGTATGTCTTATTGATTTTTTTACAATTTTTTTCAAAACATTAACTAATTCATGGCCCACCTTGTATAAATAAATCACGTTCCACTGACATGTAAAAATTAAATAATGTAGTCACTTCACGGTCACATTGATTTCTGCAGTGTGTATTACCTTTTTTTGTATACTTTTCAATATTTTCAGCAGTCCTGCTATCTCCACGTATTTCAATCCTATTGATTTTCACGAATTCTGTTCAACATCATACCAAAAAAGGTGGCGATGCAGAATAAATCTACACCACGTTCCAATACGATCTCACCGGAGATGACAAATTGTCCCAGCAGGCAAACACGTTTCTATTGATTCTTTATCCTGCTTAATATGTTAACGAAATGCAGAAACTTTTCTTCTATTCTCAGTTCTATTAAATATTACCCAACAGTTTCGAGATTTATTTATCAATTGTTGAATATCAATAAATTCGTATAATAAATTCAGTATTGTTCAATAAATAATAATGTAAATCGCGCTTGAAATCGAAAATTATATGTCGTCAATTATTTCTATAAATATTTATTAGGATTATGTAAAATAGGCGGCGCTGTATTAAGACAGACGATTTGTACAAATTAGATGGAAAGAAATGTGTAATTGTATCAAAATATCGCACTTCTTAAACGATTTACAAATTACTAGTTGACGCCCGGTGGTCGAAATTCGACCAATTGGGTCAATAAGTAACAAAATACAAGTTCTTTTTCAGATATAATTAACAGTACTTTATTTGGGTTTAAATTCGTAATTTATTAATTTAATATGACATCCTGTATAACTATAATTCTACTGCGGCCCTCTAGTCCAAGAACAGTGTAAATTCAACCGCTATTGGGCATCCCTATATACGTATTTGTTCAAACCAAACTGTATAGTTATAATTGCACCCTACTCTATATTTTAAACACTGTTTATGTTCCACCCAAGAAACATTTGATTTCTAACATATCGGAACACTCTGTATAATTATAATCTAAACCGCCTTATATCTCAGTCAATATACATATGTACTAGGGATGTAAGGAATGTCCAATTTTCGATATTCGCGAATACGAATGCGAATATCAGATCAAAATTTACTAATTTCGGTTTAATCAAAAATTATAACCTAATTTGAGCTTCGTAATCATTATAGAAAGCCACTTTTCTATTTTTAACCGACTTCAAAAAGAAGGAGGTTCTCAATTCGTCTGTATCTATGTTGCTTTTTTTATGTTTGTTCACCGATTACTCGGAAACGGCTCGAGGAATTTCGACCATTTTACTGGATCCTGTTTGGGGGGATAGCGAAGTGGTCCCATATTTTTTTCATTAAAATAGCTTGTACCGTTTCTTAGAAAAAGGGGAAAACTACTTTAACCTAATCTCATATACTCTATGCCTTGGTGGAGGAGCCGGCATTATTAAAATTTTCAAAATTTTGTTCGGAACGTGGAACGAATTGAAAAGAGATTGGATTAGTTACGTGATATCTCAAAGTGGTCAGAAATTTTTTTATTTCAAATAACATAGTTGTATCGTTTCTTACGGAATGGGGAAAAACTTTTTACCTATTTTCTTATATTCTATGTCTTGGTGGAGTCGCCGGTAATATAAGCTTTGAGTTACTGGTATTAACATTCGGAACTTGGGGTAAATTGTAAATAACATGAATTAATCAAAATAAGTGTCAGTTAATATGTATATACAGTGTGTATTCATAAATCAAACGATTTCTTTTTATTCATATTTTAAGAGAAAAAAGTATTCTTCACAAACAGATTTTTTACATGGTCTAAAACATAAACAGTATCATTCCATGTCAATTTTTTTATATTAACTGTAGACAAGGTTTGTCTTCAAAGAGGGCTTTTAATTACAAATTAAAGTACCCTCAGTTCGGTTAGAAGTTATCAAATGAACAAGATATATATATATATATATATATATATATATATATATCGAAATTTTCTTATTTAGAAGTTAGTTAGAATCTCATATTTGGGAAAATCGTTTTGCAGAGAAATTAAATAATTAAAAAAGTTACTGACAATTTGCGACAATCAAGATAGCTGATTTGTAATTTAAAGGTGTTCAATACAGGGTGATTTGGTAACCTACGTAAGAATGAAATTCGTCTTGTAAAAATTATTTCAATTCAGGGTGATTTGAGAGTGAAACTGCTCTTGTAATCATTTTTTCAATACAAAATGTATTTGTATCTTCCGAACAAGTAACTATTTAATGCCTACCTCATATTTTCCTAGCATTATAGCTTTGCACCTGGAGATATCAACTTTTCGAAGTGATAAAATTGCCGAGGCGGGCGATTTTTGGATGAGTAAAATCTTATGAATTTGCAGATTAATTTCACGCATATTAATATACATATGTCGTGTAAAATAAAATTATATAGGGTAGTTATTGAAATGTTAGGTGATCCATAAAATTTGCTATACAAGATGGTTAATATATAACGTCGAATGTAATTATATCATACAGGATGGTTAATAAAAAGCAAGAAAAAATAATTATATAAAATAAATAAAAAATATATAGAAAGTAGCTCATAGCAGTTGGAAATTAATGATAGCTGACATACAGGGGGGAGTACAAATATTGTTATGAAGGGTGGTTAAAAAAATGTTAATAGAATGTTGCAGCTGTAGGATAAATCATTAATAATTACAACCATTGCATCACTGAAAATTGTAAAATAAATACATTTTTAAAAAACAAAAACCGACTTCAAAAGAAAATTAACTAAAGAGCATGAAATAATATTTTGCTACAATTAAATACTTTTTATGAAGTCGGTGCCAATTCGAACAGCGAAGTTGCCAAGTATAACTCATCAATGTACCTCAAAAAATATTTCCACTTTCGCTTGGCACCGACTTCATAAAAAGTATTTAATTGTAGCCAAATTTTATTTCATGCTTTTTAGTTAATTTTCTTTTGAAGTCGGTTTTTGTTTTTTTAAAAATGTATTTTTAATATATAAATTGAAATAGCTGTGGAATCTTTGTTGTCTCACAGATGTATAAGCACACAATTTGGTATACTAACACCAAACCCTTACACTCAACGCTGTTTCAACAGTTAAGCTGTCATCATATTGGAGTGAACCAAAAAAAGGTTTTTTGATTTATAAGAGAAATTATAAGAAGTTATTATAATTAAACAGAAAAATGATATAATTAAATTTATGGAGTCAAATAAAAACTAAAATTATAAGTATTGCCAAAAAAAGGAAATTTATTGTCATGTTATAACTTATCTTATTTATGGACTCATTTACATATTTAAAAAAAATAGTTTCAAAAACAAAGTGACGTAGGAGTCTAACCTTTGTATAGGTTTAAAAGTAAGATTCTGCAAGCTTGTATATTTCTGAGTAAAATGAGATTGAATGCATGAGAATTGGTCAAAAAATAACTGACTTATGACGAGGTATGTTTTAACATCCTGACAACTAATTTCTCTTATTCTGAAAAATTAACTAGGCCTAAACACAAATTTCGCTTCGTTAGCTATCGCTAGTAATTTGAATTGACAGCTGCGAAAATGGTCCTAGCTAATGACGATAAAATTTGCATCAATACTTTAAATTAGAGACTGATACATGGCCATAATTTGTTGCTAGGCGATATAATAAAAAAGCATAACTTACAATTTTGTTAATTAATCACAATTGCCTGGCGGGCCCAAAGTAGGCAGATGCCTAAGGAGTGTAAGAACGCAAGTACGACAGTTGTGGTGCTTTTATTTGCATTTATCTAACTAATGGGGTTTTATAGACTGTGTCCCATGTAAACACATACAAAACATTCATTGTGTTCTTACTGGAAATTAAATTAGGGCTTTTGTAGCGATTTTATATTGTCCGATCACTCAGTGGTTTGTTTTCGTCCCCAGTTTCAGCGTGTGCCTGTCACTTTGACGCAACTCACGGCCCGAACAGCACAGAGCTCGTTTACAGCTCTGACAAAAGGCCTGCAGCTAGTCTGAGCGTTCCACAAACACGATAGGTTGTATATTTTCCTACCAACCAAAAAAAAAAAGAAACGTGAAACACTTAGTTAGTTAGTTGACGCTCTAGAATAATTTTCAATATAAAAATTATTTTTATGTTTTTTTTGGGCAATAACCCCGCAATCGAATTAAAACGAGATATATTGAAGGAAAACCAAACGTTTCAAAGTCTATTCTGACTTCGTTGTCAATGGCTTTATAAAAATTATCTTTGTTCCTTGTTTGATATTCGTGTATGCTAGTAACGCATTTAATTTTTTCATATAGTCAACCTGGTACTAATTTGTTTCTTACTTTGTAAATTAATTCTAATGTTTTGTAAACTACTTTCTGCTTAACATAAAATTATATTTAAAACATTTAACATAGTATTTATTGGTGTATATCGTATATCTGTTACATTTCAGTATAATACGCATACATCTGTTTTGTATCTTCTGTAATTGCTGATATTCATTTTGATTTAAGTTTAATAATATAGTGGTACGATATTCTAAATGAGGTACAATGCAAAAATAGTTGGCAGGAAAAACTTTATATCACAATTGTTCAAAAATTAATAAATCTGTAGCCTCTGGTTTTGTTATACATAAAAAAAGATGGAAATTACTATCAGTTCCTACAAGCCCTGTTCTACAGCTTCTAAAGTAACGAAGATTCGATTTTTTTTAAAAATGCTACATTTTCCAGTATTTTTTGTTTTTCCCTGTTACTAATGATCCCATCGGATCGAGCCTGGGCTCATTTCATTGGTATTTTCATGCTTAACAATTGACCTGTTGACACCTTTGAGATTAGTTTATTATTTTTGATTTTACAAAGATGCTAAGGAAAAAAACGTAATTATCTTGCGTCAATTGTTTATAACAAAGTGAAAAACCATAGTTGCGAGTGGAAAACATAGCAAAATATCGCTACGAGTCTTTGTTAATGTGATGGCACAGTCGGTATCCTGATAGTATTTTTTACACATTATCACCCAATTTTTGCTCTATTGATTGGTCTATAAACAAATTTTGTATACAGATACTAAGTATATTTCGGCCTGCGCATAATTAATTAATGCCTAGTATTATGTTTTTGTTAATTATTTTCAACTTTCTTTTTTTAAGTAGATAATTTTAAGTATTTTATATGACTCCAAATCATATAAATGAAAATTAATATTTCCCATAGTTTACGGATATCTGGAACCCGGAAACGGTTCCACATTAAATGACACTTGCTATTCACGAAATTTCCGAGATGCAAGATAAAAGACCTCGAAAGAATGGGTTTCTTTCCCAAGTGAATTCTAATGCAAGTTTACGAACGTGACTGGGCGCATCGCGTTATTGCTCTTGAAATCATTAAGGCCACTTTGCGTTTGTTTGGTGTACACGAATTTCACTTTCTTTTAGACAAAGCTGCCACGGGTACGAGCCACTGTCACCCCAGTATCTGGTATACTTGCTTCGTTAACGAATTATGAATGGAATCTCGACCTGATTTACACCAAACGGGTAATTTAAAACTACTTTTGTATTTTTTTATATATCGTTTCGGTTATACGGCTACAAGGTGGAACATACAAAAAATGGGAAGCAGATGTTGTAATGAAAGTTCTATCCTTATATATTGCTAAGTATGATTTAATAATGTTACTAAGTTTACGATTTTAAAATATGTCATCCTGAATTTTTATGTCATTACCAGCAGTTTTCAGTTAAATTTATGTCTAGTTTATTTGTTGTCGTAACACCGTACAGGTACTGTCATACCTCCAGCTGGATGCCGCTATATGTCGCTGCGTTACTATGTAATTTTCTATATATATCAACTCAACAGGACTAGTGGCCCTTGGCTGAGATCTGATATTCTTCTTTTCCACTTACTTCGGTCCAACGCCTGCTTCTTCTAGTCCCTGATTCCCACTTCCTCCAGATCTTTTACCACCTCCTTTAGCCATTTTTTCCCAAGTCTTCCTCTTCTTGTGTTTACTCCCTCACTTCCAACTAGTACTCTTTTTACCCATCGTTTGTCTGGCATTCTTGCAATGTGTCCTAACCATCTAGCTCTTTGTATTTTCACCTCCAGAACAGTACTTGGTTTTTTGTATAACTCCTCAATTTCCATATTTTTTCTTCTCCTATATTCGTCCTGACACTTAATTGCTCCAAAGATTTTTAGTTTAATATTTTACGTTCCCAAATTTCTAGTTTACTATCCGTTCTCTAAGTCATTGTCCAAGTCTCGCACGCATTGGTGACTGTGGGTCTTAGTATTGTTTGATACACCCTTAATTTCGTTTCTCGTGATATATTTGTAGCTCTTAAAACCTTTGAAAAGATACCTGCGGCCTTGCTTCATCTAGCCAGTCGTTTTTTATTGCTTTCTCTTCATTTCCTTTACATGTTATTGTTACACCTAGGTATTCAAAATGATCTACTTTCTCTAATGTGTATGTCCTATTCCCATCGGCGTTAATAACTTCATAACCATATATTTAGATTTATTTTCATTGACTGCAAGGCCGTATTCTCTGGCTTTTGATTCCAACAATTTGAACGTCCTTACAATTTCATCCTTGGATCTCGCCATCAGCACATTGTCATCAGCATAAGCTAGGCATTGGTGCCTGGAGTTATATATCAACCCATTAGAGTTAATACCACTTTTCCTAAGAATTAATTCTTGTACTAGGTTAAACAAAACTGTATACAGTGGGTCTCCTTGTTGCAACAAATTCTGTATTGAAAACTCCTCGGACACATTCCCATTGATAATAACTTTGTTCTCTGTTTTATTGGTCGTCATCTCTATTAGCTTTTTGTGGGACTCATAAGTATTCTAATGCCTGATATCGCCTATTCCTTTTAATATTGTCATATGCTTGTTTGTAGTCTATGTAATTTTGTATCTGGTTATTTAATAAATTTAAAATGTCAGAAACTAAAGCACAACTAAAACACATAGTGATTAACAACACCTTCAAACCCAAGCAGCAAAAAATTATTGGATAACCTTCCATCATTGCTTACTAGACACTTAGAAAAAATCCAGAGCAAATATCAAAACAATAAAATATTGATTAGGGTAATTTGAGGAAATATATGTTAAACGCTCTAATGAGAACTGTTATGAATAGAATAAAATCAAAGAATTTCGAAAGATTGAGTGGCTGCAATAAGTCCTCCGATACTTTTGAAACTTATTTGCTAATGTGACTCATCTAGTAGGCGAATATATTCATTTGTTTTGCAATATTTTTACATTTAAAGGCCTATTTTTCTATAGCCCCTTTTGATATTCAAAAATTCCTTACACAAATAAATAATTATAGTGAATTAATTTATTTGTAGTGAATTTAAATAATGCTTAGTGATTTTTATTCGTTGTTTTTTCTATTTAATAGAAATATGCTACCAGTAAGATATTGCGGGGAAGCTAAAGCAGCATAAATTGTAGCTTTATATGCGAAAGAATAAAGAAAAAAATAAATAGGCTCGGCTTCTTAGATGAGGTCAATCTACAGTCTGTAATGTTTAAAAAAATATCAAGAGACTTGAGAGTTTGTACGAATACGCGACCAAGCATGCAAGAGGTGTAGATCAGCAATTAATGACTGTTTTGTGGTACTTAATTCTACTCGAAATCACACATTGACATCCACATATCTCAATGAGTACTAAATGTAAAACAAGTTATGTTAGCTTGAGAACAGTTAGATGAAGATCAAAGGAAGTGAGGTCAAAACCAAGACGAACCGCCAAAGTCCCACGTGTTCTCCAAAATCACAAAACTCGACGAGTCCATTATGCCAGAACACATACTCAGTGGAATATTGAGAACTGGAAAAAGTCCTGTTTACTGATAAGACTAGAATACAATTATGGAAGCCAGATGGCCTAAATTATGTTTATAGCAGAGTTGAGGAACGGCACAATAGCTGCACCCTAACACAGACTGTTCAGCAGGTGGCGGTTAATGGTTTGGGGAGGTATTCATTGGGAGGACGCACCGGAACTCGTGGAAGTTATTGGTCGAAATACTAATGATATTGAGAATATTCTCCAAGATCATGTTTTGCCATATATGTACCACATTGGATACGAAAGGTTCATACCTATGTAGCGGGCATAGCATGACTAATTATCTTGATGAACTCCAAATTCAAAGATTAATTTGACCACCATATAAAAGCCCAGATGAGCTTCGATTTGTACGAATGGAATACAATTCCTCAAGAAGAATGCAAACAGTAATTAGAGCTTGAGGTGAGAATACTCCTTATTAATTTTGCACTTGTATCCCACTCAAGAGGTTTTACTCACCACTGTAGCATTTTTTCCGATTTTATGTCAATAATAATTTAATATTCTTTATTTAAAAATGTGTAAAATAAACTGTTGTTTATTATGATTATTAATAGTTAAATATTACACATGAAATATATTTTTGAAAAATTACATTTCTGAAAAATAAAATATTCGGTAATTTTGTCCCTGGGTGTATAATAATAATAATAATCATTTCTATTTCTGATCTGCACAAAGTCATATGTCAGGTTGATGACTCAACACCTCTGCGACTGACAGAACAACAAGTTCAAGTATACCACCAGACAACTGATCAGAAACTGCTCAAATGGAAAGAAAAGCCCCTTCATGGAAGACATATAAATGACGACAACCGAGAGTATGTCGACAGTTCAGCGTCGAACTACTGGTTGATCTCTGGTCATATGTTTCCTGAAACGGAAGGCTTTATATTGGCAATCCAAGATGAAGAAATTCCAACTAAGAACTATCTAAAGTGCATCGTTAAAGACCCTTCTATCAACAACGACCGATGCAGATATGGTTGCCAAACATCTGAATCTATCCAGCATATCACAGGAAGTTGCCAAGCGTTTGCTGTAACTGAATACAAAGAACGACACGAGGCTGTGGCAAAAATATTGCACCAGGAACTAGCGCTGAAACTTGAGCTATCACAGCCGGTAAGAACACACTACTATACAAACCAGAATGTATTTTAGAAAATAACAACTACAAAATGTACTGGGGCCGGCCGATATTGTCCGATTGGACTATTGTGAGCAATGTTCTATTGACCAGATATAGTTTTGGTAGATAAAGTCTCTAGAAAAACAACCTTAATTGACATAGCAATACCTAACAACAATAATTTAAATATTAAGCAGGCTGAAAAAATAGCCAAATATAGGGATTTAGGATTTCAAATACAGAGACAATGGGACATGAACAACACTCGAACGGTACCAATTGTTATGTCAACAACTGGAGTAGTCCCAAAACATTTATTAAACAATTAGAAATACTTCGGTCTGGACGAGCATATTTACCAACTGATGCAAAAAGCCGTCCTGTTAGGAACAGCCCGGACGGTCCAAAAATTCATAGGAAACTGCAGCCACAACGCCAACCAAGTGCCTGATAACCTGGCAAGGGCTCCCACAGAGTTAAACCATTTTAATATGTAGTATATCTGGGGTTTAGTGAATTTCCCCCTATTTCCTGATATTTTCGTGACATTTCCCTGGATTAAAGGCCGTGTTAATTTCCATTTTTGTGATTTCCCTGAGTAGTATATATGTTTATGATGCATCAGTGTCAATGTTGTTCAATTTTAAAATTTCCAACACCAACAGTAATTGTAATTTAAAGGTCCACCCTGTAGCCACTCTGTTCAGGTAATTGTTTACAAAAGTTGTTACGTAATTTGGGCCTAAAGACTTGTTAGTCGCAACAATAACAATGAGGAACGGTATGGTCTTGAATTTCCAGTAAAACGATGGGAAAGGTCACTGAAATTCTCACGTACCGCGAGTGCAATGCTTTTATTAACGACAGAAATTTGTAAACTAAAGCCCCATTAAAAACAAAATTTTGTCAGTATGGAAACCGGCTCAGATGTGATGAAATATCCTGTATATAATCAAGAAATTATATGTCTTGAATTAGGAAAATAATCTTAGATTATTTCTAGTACCATTTACAACTATCTTTTTTAATTTTATTTTAAATTAATTCTTTCTACGTTGAAAATGGTTTCAGAACAGGAGCCGAAACGTCAGAAATTTATAAAATCTATATTCGATTTTCACCATTGAATTGCAGATGTAATTCGTATAGTTTTCGAAATTTGCTCTCAAAAGTTAGCCTCCTTACAAAAGAAACGAGAGTTATACATTCATGACATTACGAAAACAATTTCCAGGTGTGTTGAAAGTCAAAGCCAACGTCGATTTTTTCGTCTGTGCTTATTAAATGTTCGTTAGTTACGTTTTAATTGCTAGTTTTATATTTTAATTGATAACTTATGCTGATAAATTTATTGCACATAGAGCGTTCCGGGGCAACCTACCCAGAAGCAAAGTTTTTTTTGTCTTCGGATATTTAAAAAATGGGACAGAAGTTGAATAATAATAAACAAAATAATTATAATAACTGCGTGTTATCTACTGGTGATGGATATGAGAAACTGTACAAGGACTTAAAAATCTTATAGTTACAGAAACCTACAGAAAAGTTACTGAATTAGTTGTAATGTCATTTGTTAACATATTGCAGTAAACTTCGTGGGTTCAAATTAAATTTTAAAAACTTATATTCACTTTCAGTTTATTTACACTTTATTTATACATAAAAATCCAATATTTACAACAGCTGATTCCGAAAACAATTTACATCGAAATAAAAACACGACTCATCTAAGCTGAACTCAACTACCCGAACTGAACAATGTATTTTATACCTAACATGGAATCTTCGCGTCTTTGGGGGTTACATTGATTGCTCAGCGTTCGATGTCACTACATTTTTGTTGCATAGAAGGTTCTGGATCGTGTTGTTTTTATTACCCCAGAAGGTCATTTTTTATTTTCATCGAAATGGCAAATGTAGGTATTTCCAGCAGCGGAGAATATTAATTTTATAACAATATTAATCACAAGCATTAAAGAAATTTTGTTGTAACATACATTTTTGAGATCTAGCTCTTACAAATATTTATTTATTTATTTATTTATCAGAATGTTTACAATACTTATACATTAGGTATAATATAATAAGCTCTGCAGAGGTAAACTCAATTACCTGTTCGCAAGTATGATAATCTTAACACTAACCTTAATTATAATTTCCTATAAAATCTTATTACTAATATCCTACAAATTTATTGTTGTTGAAATAATTATGTGATAGTAATATATAGTTTAAAGAATTAGAACTTATATCGATTTCTCCCTATATAATTTACTATCCTGCTATTTGAAATTTTAAATATTAGCCAAGATCCATGGTTTTATTTCTTTTTGACAGTGTTAAGGTTTTTTAGAGTTTTCAAATCATTTGGTAAGCTGTTGAAAACATTAATAGCTTTAATAAAACTATTTTTACTGCTTATAGTTTTATTTCTTTTTGGAATCATAATACTTCTATTTCTTGGATTTTATAAATTTATTTTTAAACGTGTCATAATAGTAGTTAAGAGACTTAAAAACAAAGATTTGTTTCAGTTTAGTGTTTTTTTTTTCAAAAAAGTTTGTTTTTTATATATAATTTTCAGGAGTTTATTTTGTAAACGTTGTAATAAAACTTGCTTAGTTGAATAAATCCCTCCCCAAGCTATGTTACCATAGCTGATAATACTATGAAAAAGTGCATAGTATAACATTATCAGCGAATCTCTCAACATAATTTCCGAAATATAAAGACTAAGTATTATTTTATTTATTAAATATCATCAAACTGACAGAGAAAATAGTACAGCAACATGTCTAGATTTAAACGTCATTTTGAGGAATGATTGGGGGAATATAGGTAATAAAAATTGAAAGAACATCAATATAGAAATAAATGAACAAAGTAGGTACCTTAAATCACTTGTATTATTCTTTGACACTATATTTTTTTAAATACATAACAATAAGTGAGGGAAACTTAAGAATTTCAACTGCATCACGAAGGACAATTACTAACGAATCACATGCTTCTTCTATACAGAGGCCACTGAGTGATAAAGTATCTCGACAAAACAGAACAATAGGTGTCAGTTCATGACACCGCTGATCAAGAGTGCATGGAAGTTCATTGTTATTCGTATTCATTTTTTTTCTGTCAGGATTTTTTTGACCCCCACATTCACGTACGTACAGTGGTGTTCTACTTAAGGACACCTTGAAATAGAAATTCAACATTGGATACAATCAATAGCTTAACTCTATTTTCACAAGTGTTAACTCAGGTATTTTAATAAGTAAAAATTCAAGCATTTAGTTTGTCATTTTCCTCGGTTGTGCGATACCGGCTTCAAAATATACTAGATTGGTAGGTAATTAATTTGTACAGAATGAGCACCTTTTAATGTCTACATTTTTTATTTCCTGGGTAGGTACCTAACAACATTGAATGTGTTATTTATTTGCTAGACTTGTATTTTGTTAGAATTATTTTTAGCTTTTTAGTTATAGGTAGAAGTCGGTTATATATATATATATATATATTATATAGTATATATATATATATATATATATTTTTTTTAATGTTTTATTTTCATTTTTTTAGTTTTTTTGAAGTTTTCAATCTTTATTTTTATTTGTATGTATAACCTTAATAGACAGAACCAGGTAACATTGAAAGCCTCAACATTACACAATGATACTTTCTCATTTAAATTGACAGGTAAATCTTTACGAACAAAATGTACTAGTACGCGTTGACTTAATAAGCCCAAAATGTAATTATGCCTTATGGACTACGCCATGTAACCTTTTTTCAACTTTTTTGACAAGCCTGTATAACTATAGATAATTCCAGTCCAACCTATGTACCAACCATCTTGTAGAGACGACTGCCCACGGCCTGTGTAACATTAACTCCTCTCCACACTTTATGCAACTTCTTATGGGCTATAAAAGAAATAATTTTTTAATCACACTGTATAGATATAATTCAACTCTAGCATATATTTCAACCATCCTGTATATGATTTGCTTATGTGCACATCATATAACAGTTTTTTAATCACCCTATATAATTTTAATTTCACATTTTTTCCAACATTTATATACTAAAAAGAAAGTGTCATTAAATTGGGCCAGTAAAACTGCAAATCTTTCCCAATTTAACCACTGCTCTATCTCCGCTAGTTTCCGAGATCCCCATACTGATCATCAAATAAAACCCACTCTGTATATAGTAGCTGTTATGAAATATTTGGCTGCTGAAGTTTTGGAGTTGGCCGATAATGCTTCACGTGATAACAAGAAGACCCGTATTATCCCGGCGACATTTACAACTCGCTATCAGAAACGACGAAGAATTGAATAAATTGTTGTCTGGCGTAACAATTGCACAGGGTGGTGTCTTACCCAACATTTAAGCTGTCCTGTTACCAAAGAAAACCGACACGAACATATTTTAAAAGTTATTTTGGGTGGCTAGTTTTGAAATGAGAACCTGTATATCTTCATATGTGTTAAGGCTGCCCTAAACGAACCAGAAAGTTAGCCATACTTGTTTGTACATACAAATAATGTTCGTCACCTATACTGTCATACAAATAACTTCCAACAAATTTTCTAAAATATGTATGTGCCAACATTATTTTTCCCTATATTATTTCATCATGTTTGAAAGTTATGTTTGTAGCATCAAGTATAAGTACGAAAAATTAACTGCAAGATGTATGAATTGATTTTATAAAATTGCATTTGTTTGAAGAAACATATTGCATCACTACATGCTACAACATCTTTATAATTTAGTTTGGGCAAATACGTTTGTGCATACCGTGAATGAGGTGTAGTTCAACAGAATGTTTGCACAAGCAAAGCATTCAAACCAAAATTCTGAAATCTGCGGCGTTTGATTTTTTGCTTGTACTATCCGTTTGTACAAACAACTAGCAGCGTCTAGCGATAGGAGACGAGTAAAAACATTTAGTTTAAAGGGTAGTGAGTTTCGTATGCCATTAAAATAAGATGAGTGACTTAAGAAATTATTCTAAACAATTTATAACAGAATTTCTTGAATTGTACAGAGCTTTTCCTTGTTTGTCGAACATATAAGCTAAAGAATATAGTAATAAACATGTTTCAGGAATAATTATCCGTAAGGACTGTGGTGATATGGCATAACGGAATTGCAAATCCTGATAAGATCTTCCTGTAGCCAGAAAACGTAATGTTACAGTTAACCTTTCCTCGGTACTAATTGCTTCTCTCATTGTATCATATTTTTTAATTTATCGAACATTTCAAAATCATGTTAAATTGGTTATCATCCTTACGTAAATAATTTTTCAAATGTGACTTTTCAGAAACTCGTAATTCGGTTAGTAAATTCATATCTGAAAACCGCCCTCTCTTCGAGTACCAATAGCTGCACATTTTCTTTTCCTATACATATCTACAAATGATTTGTGTGCAGGTCTAGGCACACATCTGTGTAAGATATATCTTTTTAAAAACATCTCGAGGAGATATTTGGCAGTTGCACTACACCTTCATACATAGTTGAACAAACATGTCACACAATCTTATTAGTGAAAACAAATCCTTACGTCTAAACTACCTATTTTGTATTTTGAACAAGTTTGACTAGAATGTTTAAATCAAATACCTACACGTTCAAATAAGTGTGTGCAAATGTATAGATATTTGTATCAGATATCAAGAAAACGAACTGTGTATGACACACACTTGTACAATTAAATTGTTTGTACAAACAAGTTTCAACAACTTGAAGAGGCCGCTTAAGTGTGGGCCTCCATTCCTATCAAAAATATAACGATGACGACCTGTTTCTCTAAAATTATAATTTATATACATAATTTGCTCTAGTGTCATAAAGACTCTTCGAAGTCAGACCGAAAGATTGATCATTATTTAAGAAAGTTTTTTATTTTATATGGCAACTTTCAGATGATCTCGACTGTACTCACACTTACACTAAACGTATGCATGGTTCACACAGTTGGCTGCTTTCCCGCCTTACCTCATATCCATTCTCATATGCGTAGAGGCGAAGATGAATCGCGGGAGATAATCTAGAAATGTAGTCATTACGCTTGCATAATCGAATGTTCATCCCCAAATGTATGACATTATGATTCATTATCGGTAAAACGGTATTGTGATCGAGATTATCGCGATGATGGGATCATTTCGATCTGTGGAAGGCACAAAAACGACGATGGTGTGGAGACAGGGTACTCCAAAATATTTTATAATACTCGTATTTAATGACTGAATTGAAGTTCATCGGTCTTTTTCGTATTTTAAACGAAGTTTGCAAACATTTCATAACAACAACATAAATGAAGGAAAATACCTGAAAATTCAAATTTGGTCTATATTTTACAGTGGATCAATCAAAAAAGGTTTCGTAGGAACAAACAACAACTAACTGATTCGTTTGATATTCCAAAACAGAGGTCAGATCATGTATTACATCATCTTCATTTCCGTCTGTAAGGGTTTGTGATGCGTTTTTTTTTAATTGACGTGTAGCAAAATTGACCAAAAATGAAATGAAAATATTCCTCATTATAATTTCAGTACTTTTATCTGTGATATGTGTGTTATTACCTTTACTTCAACATTATTATTTAATAACAAAATTATACAAAGGACCCACAATTAAGTATGACGTTCCTGTATTTGAAGATTTAAACAACAACTACTTTACAATAAGAGTAAAATTTTTGTGGCAAAATAAATTATTCATGTTGATTGACGTTTTGACCTTTGAAGTGTATTTGTATTTCTAATTTATTCAATAATAATATGACATGAAAATTTGTACATCCTTTTTTATACAGGAAGAGAATGGTATTTGATTTTTAACCGACTTCCAAAAAGGAGGAGGTTATCAATTCCTGGCGTATTTTTTTTAGTTGTGTGTTACCTGATTTCTTCTCCCGTTGTGACCCGTTTTCAACGAATGTGGTCTTTTGTAATAGAGCACATATCCGGATTGGTGAAACTTCAAATTTGGGAAAAGAATTCTATTGGTAAAGTGATGAAATGTGTTAATAAACACATGAGTGCATGGAAATCGACCAATATCCCTAACTTATTGGTCGGTTTTTCAAAAACTCCTTATGGATATGTATAGTTTTTTAACGTTTGATATATTAAGGAAGATCCATAGGTGATCTCATATACTTTTCTGCGACGTGCAACTTGCAGTTTTGCAGAAAATCCCCGAAAATTCCAAAATTCTTATCAAAGAATTCATCTAAATGACATAAGGGACATTTGTTCATAAATATTTTAATTCCAAAGTAATAGTGCGGGAATTATAGGTACTGGAAGTTTTGGTTGCGAAGTTGAAAATTTTCTATGTAAATCTCAAACATATAGGTAGTAAAGCTTAATATTTTCGGCTCCTTAAATCAATGAGTACCAAGCTCGTTTTTGTTTGTATACCAGGCAAATACCTATTTAAATGAAAATTTTTCCATTTGGCGAAGATGGTCTTTTGGTGTGACATTCTCCCGACCTAATTGATAATTCAGTGACAACACATGTCAAACTCTAAACTGCTATTTGGTGCGATTATACACAGGCTGTTTAGTTATAGCAAACATAAAACATTAAAAAATATATATAACCGACTTCTACCTATAACTAAAAAGCTAAAAATAATTATAACAAAATACAAATCTAGCAAATAAATAACACATTCAATGTTGTTAGGTACCTACCCAGAAAGTAAAAAATGTAAACATTAAAAGGTGCTCATTCTGTACAAATTAATTACCTAACAATCCAGTATATTTTAAAGTCGGTGCCAAGCAAATCTAACTTGATTGATGTTTGGCACCGACTTCAAAATATACTAGATTGGTAGGTAATTAATTTGTACAGAATGAGCACCTTTTAAGGTTTACATTTTTTACTTCCTGGGTAGGTACCTAACAACATTGAATGTGTTATTTATTTGCTAGAATTGTATTTTGATATAATTATTTTTAGCTTTTTAGTTATAGGTAGAAGTCGTTTATATATTTTTTTAAAATGTTTTATTTTCAACTTTTTAGGTTTTTTGAACTCAGATAGTTTCCATTCTCTATTTTTTATTTTGTATGTATAACCTTAATAGACAGAACTAGGTAACATCGAAAGGCTCAACATTACACAATAATACTTTCTCATTTAAATTGACAGGTAAATCTTTAAGAACAAAATGTACTAGTACGCATTGACTTAATAAGGCCAAAATATATTTATGCCTTATGGACTACGCCATGTATCCATTTTTCAACTTTTTTTGACAACCCTGTATAACTATAGATAATTCCACTCCACCCTATGTACCAACCATCATGTACATACGACTGCCCACGAACAAGCATAAATTTGTCAGCTGCCTTCTGTAAACTACAGGACGAAGTGGAATCCATCCCATATTTACCGAGTCAAATCCGTCCTATATTTCAACCATAGTAATAACTCCTTTCCACACTTTATGCAATTTCTTCTGGGCTATAGAAGAAATAATTTTGTAATCACACTGTATAAATATAATTCAACTCCAGCATATATTTCAACCATCATGTCCACATCATATACCAGTTTTTTATTCACCCTATATAATTTTAATTTCACATTTTTTCCAACATTTTTATACCACCAAACGTCCAGTCCACCCTATATTCCAACCATCCTGTATATACAGCTGCCTACGAATTGATAACCTCCTCGTTTTTGGAAGTCGGTTAAAAATGATTCTGTCCAACCTCGGAAAAGCAGAATCAGCTCTGAAACTGGCCCCGAAAACCTACGTTTTCGTATGTCAAGGGTCTAATTCAATATATCGCAAAGAGAGAATTGGAATGTTTATTTACTATCATTTATGTATTTTCTATAATCAAAGGGACCCTAATTATATTACCGGTCTCAGTTTCTTACACGGTAGTGTAGTATATGTCGGAAGTAATGCATTTGATTCTCATACTCATCTATTTTTAAATATGTAAGTGTGGGAGTCTGTAGTTTTTACCACTATCATTCTAGTCCGTCCTATATTTCAATCTACATATAAATGCATCCATCTATCACTTTACTTTGTGATTTTGTTTGCTATAACTAAGCACCCTGTCTATAAACGCACTAAATTGCAGTTTAAAGATTGGCATGTGTTGTCACTGAATTTTCTATTAGGCCGGGAGAATGTGACAACCAAAAGCACCGTCTTCCCAAAGTGGAAAAATGTTCATTTAAATAGGTATTTGCCTGGTATACAAACAAAACCAGCATGGTACTCATTGATTTAAGGAGCCGAAAATACTATGCTTTACTACCTATATGCTTGAGATGTACATAGAAAATTTTCAAATTCGCACTTAAAATTTCCAGTGCCTAAAATTACCGCACTATTACGTTGGAATTAAAATATTTATGAGGAAATGTCCGTTATGTCATTTCGATGAAATTTTTGATAAGAATTTTGGAATTTTCAGCGATTTTCTGCAAAACTGCAAGTTGTACGTCGCAGAAAAGTATATGAGATTACCTAAGGATCTTCCTTAATTGATTAAACTTTAAAATCTATACACATCCATAAGAAATTATCGAAAAATCGACTAAAATATTGGTCGATTTCCATGCCCGCATATGTTCATTCACAGATTTTATCACTTTACCAATAGAATTCTTTTCCAAAATTTGAAGTTCCACCATTCCGGATATATACTCTGTTAAACAAGACCGTATTCATTCAAAACGGTGCACCACAGGAGAAGAAATCAGATAACATACATACATAAAAAAAGCGGGAAAAAATACGCGACGAATTGATTAGCTTTTTAGTTATAGTTATACAGGGTGTAAATAGTTTTACTGCATATATTTTAGGTGCAGATAGTACCCACCAAACGAAACAAAAAACTCTTGTAACACTATGGTCTAAAGGCCTTAATAAGTAAGAAAATTTGAAATACATGTTAAGTAAATTATTGTCAATGTGGCAACGTCGCGCTAAAAGTCAGATTTGCTTGTAGCGTGAATAACAAAGGAATGAGTCACCACAAAAAAATGAACACCTGTTATTTTTTTGTATTAAATAATTTCATAGTTTCGAGTGCCGGTAGATTTATTTATATACATAAAATTTTATGAAATATTATTTTCAAAAATGTAACCTTTTAATATCTATGTATTGAAATGAATATTTATATTTGGCGATTTATTTTATGCATCAAGTTGAAGAAGGGAGGATACAAAGTTGTTTACATTATGATACAAAAATAATGCGATACAAAGTATATTAAACAAAACACTTCTTATATGTAGTTCTTTTTATGTGTTATGTGTGTCGAGAAATAATTGTTACTAAGAAATTAATATTACTTATCTTAGACAAATAAAAACCTTTGACCTGCAGGATGTCATTATGATAGAGCTCTGGCGAGCAAACGGATTATTTATAGTAAATATTCAAAATTCCAAATTCTTGTTATTACATTTGCTTTCCCCACAAATTAATAGCATGTCAGGTCTTTACCTAATTGTATGATTGTCACTGTTTGTCACAAATAATACACTCGAACTCACAATTCAAAACAGATTTTATTTATTTTTCCAATTTATATTTTAAAATGAAAATCAAATAACTTACGCTATGTCGAATGTCACGCAAAAATCACTTTCACTTTCTTAAAAGAACCGGGTAGCAAAAAAGCATTCATGGCAGCGGCCAGCTGTAGTACTGAGCATATGCTATGTTGCCACATCTGATCGGAGAACCGTAGGGCAAATTATAACAGAATATTTAGAGTTTAAATAATAATTTTCTTTGTTAATACAGTTATTAAAGGTGTATACGCTATTGAGTATTTACATATTTAGCTTTACAATCATTTTGAAGCCGGAAATAATCTATTATTCACTGTAATAAAGGCTACAGAACTTCTAACTTTTTCATTTTTTTTTTGACAAAACTATAGTTTATTTCTGAAAATGTTATAAAGCTTTTTGATTTGTTTTGACCTGAAGTATTGATCCTCAAAATCTTTGCACTCAAACCGTTTACACCCTGTATATATTTTTTAATGTTTTATGCTTATTAAATATGCCTTAGCGTCGTACATGTACATTAACTGGAACAGTAAGACAACAGAACTGAAATTATTATTCTTTGCGAAATAATTTTTTACTTAATTATAATGGTATTGAACTAGTTTGTACACAAAAAAGTGTATAACAGTAGACAAAAATTTCGGTATATTACCTTCAAATTTTTAACATTGATTTTGGTTGAATTTCGACCACTGGGCTACCGCTAGTTTAAATTAAAAATTAAATTGCGCACTAGGAGTAATACTTGAGTCATAACAAAATAGTGAGAATTATTTTAATTCACCTGACATTTATATCCATTACTCAGAATGTATATTCCGTAAGAAGCTTTCGCTTAAATCGATCAGTCTCAAATGACTGCCGATTTTTTTTTAAATTTTAGGAAACATTGAAAAAATTCCGGCCCTCAATGAAACATTTTACTGGTTCCTTTTAGTGCTCTTTATCTTAATTGTCATCAAAGGTGTACGCATATCTAACCCAATCCACCCTTATTAGAATAACCTACATCCCCTGCTTCCATCTGGAATGCAATTAACTTTTCCCAAACAAATTTATTGACCTTTCTTCACCTATCGATGCCATTATTTACCACATCGTGTCACCGAGAGTCGCTTTACATCACAAAACAAACGAAATGCACCACAGGACGCTTCCATTAGCAAAGTCTGACAGCGACGAGATTCCCTCTGTGTATCATTAAGATAAAATTTCTCTTTCTTTCTGTGACTTTGTTAACCCACTTTTCTCCATAACTTACAATCTGTGTTACCTGCTTGAAACAGGAAAAGAACATCAACGGCTGACACGAAGACAATTGTCTCCTCTTTTGTTTGCCATGCGTGTGTACTTAATATGTGTGTTTGCTATTAGTGTATATCTGATCTGTTTAATTTCTTCAGTATGAATGTGGTCAGATTAGTTTGTGTTATAGTATTACTATCAAAAGTTGAAATATAATTCTGCAGAAAATTGTAGCAGCATATAAGAATAATCTGGTCAAGTGCGAGTTGGACTCGCATACAAAGGGTTAGATATCACCTTTGAGATTTACGACAATTGTACGTGGGTACATATTTATCTAATTTTCCAATTTCAGATAAGCAGGGAATGAGTGAATTTTCATAGAAAGTGTGTTCCAATCAGGGATGCATTATTTTTCACATTTAATGAAAATTCCTCTTGAAAATAAGCTTCTGCAATTTCATGTGGATTCTCCTCAGCCCATACGTGTTCATTATGAAAATTTATGATTGAAGTCCTTGAGAACCAGGCTTCATCAGTGAATAGGATGTGGCAATCAAAATGAGGATTGTTCAATAGTCTGTTGAAGTACCACTGACAAAAAATAATTCTTGGATGAAATCTCGAGGCAAGAGCGCCTGCACCCTCTGAATGTGATAAGGATAGAGCAAAGAATCCCGCAAGATCCACCAAACAACCTGATGACTTGTATTTAAGGTAACAATAATTTTTCTTGTACTGGTTCCTGAATGTTCTTCTATTTCGATCACCACTGCCTCTTCGAGTCGTGGTGTTCTCACACTTCGTGGTCTACCTGCATTAATATTCAGTTCCAGTTTCTGAAAGACGCCTGTGAATATTAGAGAACATCCGATGACCAGGCATCACTCTATTGGGATAGCGTTCCATGTAAAGACGCTTAGCTTCTCTTGAATTACCATTTGCAAGACCATACATGAAATGCATGTCAGCCATTTCGGAATTCGTAAAATTCGACATGTTTTCATATTAAAATGCAAACATCTTTCATTTTCAAAACACAGGAGTTTAATTTGATGTGTCAAAACTAACAATAAATTTATTCATTCACCACAGCCTACTAGGTAGGTAACTAGATTTCTATGACAATTCGGAATTTTCTGAGGATTTCAAGAGAATCATTCAACATTTTTTTCTCGAAACTGGTAGTAGATACGACAAAACTACAAGAGAACATAAAGTTTGGTATAACAACAAAGCTTTTCTTTACAATTTTTGAAAGTACCAGTGGCTCACCAAAAAAAAGTTCTGAAGGACAACAGTGGACAGTGTTTCCGAAAAAAATATCACCCTGTAGATTTGCAATCGAAATTGGCATGTCACAAGGTGTAAACTCTTAAATGTAATATCTATGCCAAATTTCATTTGAATATCTTGTGAAGTGCAGATACTATGAGAAAAAACTTGAAAAAAATTCTAACTTTAACACTTTGTGTCTTGAAAACGAAACGTTTGCGGACCCATGTTTATGGGACTTTTTCTTCCTAAAACTATTCAAGGAATCTCCCCTTTTCGTTTGTACCTCCAATTTAGGAACACCCTGTATATCCGGAATGGTGAAACTTCAAATTTTGGAAATGAATTCTATCGGTAAAGTGATAATTTTTGTGAATGAACACATAATTTTCCAATTTCAGATAAGCAGGGAATGAGTGAATTTTCATAGAAAGTGTGTTCCAATCAGGGATGTTGCGGATGCATTATTTTTCACAACCGCGGATGCGAATGCGGATTTGTACAAAAAACTTAAGTGTTGGTTTGGTAGGGTAAAAAAACAGTAATATGTATCCTTTCTTTATTTAATAATAAAGTGGTGAATGAATTACTATTACGAATGAATTATTTTAGTAATTAAATTTGAATATTGGAGCATTATATTTAATGAAAAGTAGAATGGCCGCCTTTTCAGACTCCAGTCTGTTTCGTAAAGGTTCGTATATAAATCATGCGCTACTAAATAACTGTTCACTTGGAACACTGGCTGGTGGAGCTGATAAGAATTTACGTTTACGAATTTTAGATAACCGTTTGAACTCGCTTTTATTAACACTCCACCATTTAAGAGGACTATCATCTGCATCAGTTCCGCATTATGATTGATACGGATGCGGATGTCTAAATCGATGCGGATGTTCCGCATATGCGAATACGGATGCGAATATTTGCAACGTCCCTCGTTCTAATTAGAGGTTAATTTTTAAATTTGCCGACATTTATATTTTTTGTACTAGAATATCATATGTTATTTGACAGATGACAAGTAGGAATATTCCGGTTATTAAAAATGGAAAGATATACGATTGAGCAACACGTGCGTATTATTAAAAATTATTTTAAATTTGGTAAAAGTTGTGCAGAAGTTGGAAGAAAATTTAGTACAGAATATGGAAAAGAAAATTGTCCGGCAAATGTTATCATTGGAAAAATTGTTCAAAAATTTGTGGAAACTGGTTCAGTAAAAGATGAAAAAAGCAAAACATATGATCGTAGTGGACGTTCAGAAGAAAATATTGCAGCTGTTACTGCTAGTGTTGTTGAGCAACCAAAAACATCAATTCGTCATCGTGCACAGCAATTGAACATTCCAAAAACCACTTTATTCAGAATTTTGCACAAAGATCTTCATTCAAAGGCTTACAAGATTCAGATAACGCAAGAAATAAAGCCAACAGACTTTGGTTTACGTCGTCAATTCGTTAATTGGACCATACAACAGAAACTTGAAAATGTGAATTTTTTCAACAAAATCATCTTCAGCGATGAAGCACATTTTGAATTGGGTGGATTTGTTAACAAGCCAAATTGTCGAATCTGAGGTAAAGCAAATCCACGAAAAATAATGGAAAGACCGATGCATCCACAAAAGTAACTGTTTGGTGTGTTTTTTTTTGGGCTGGTGGAGTGATTGGTCCATACTTTTTTGAAGATGGCAATGGAAATGTTGTTACTGTGAATGATGATAGCTAGCGAACGATGCTTACTAACTTTTTGTGGGACCAATTGGAGCATATTGATGTGCAGAATATGTGGTTCCAACAGGACGATGCAACAGGCCATTCTTCAGCAGCAACAATCAATCTTTTGAAACAGGAATTTGGTAATCGAATAATTGCTCGAAGAGGAAACATTAATTTGCCCCCTAGCTCTTGCGATCTAACACCTCTAGATTTTTTCCTATAGAGCTATTTGAAATAAAAGGTCTATGCCAACGATCCACACACAATTGATGACCTAAAGGAGAACAGTAGTGACTGTTTTTAAGTAATTGAACCGCAGTTATACCAGAAAAATATTGGCAAAAGATTAGAAGCTTGTCGTACAGCAGCAGGTGGTCACTTACAAGATATTGCTTTCCATTACTAAACCGAAACAATTGTACTATCATTTAAAATAAAAGATTTGATCATTCTCAAATAATTTGTATAGTTTATTAAAAATTTAAAAATTAAGCTCTAATTGGAACACCCTTTATTTACTTTAATATCTTTTAAACTCTGCGCTTTAAATTTACAAAAAAGATACACTTTCATTTCGCACATAGGGCGTTTTTCTTTCATTTGCTACATGATTCCCTTGATTTTTATCAAATATTTATTTAATTTTCGAATTTGGCCCCCAAAATTAAGATTAGGATTTTCGCTTTATTTTACCAATAAACTTTCAGTAAAGCCCTCTATGATCTTTTGCCTGAAGTACGTTGGAAGATGGGTCGATAGTATCATGAACTCACATCCAGTAGCACCCATTCAATTTTTTTTTTAACCGACTTCACAAAACTAGGGCTTAAATTCGTCTTTATCTATTTATCCGGGAATACAATCCTGCAGACGTTTCGCCAAGGTCTCACTTGGCATTCTCAATACGTTGTTACAGTTCACGAATATAGTCACCGCTAGGTAAATATCACTTATATTTCTCATCCTTGAAAAAGCCCCTTATAAGTTTGGGCGAAACGTCGGAAAACTTTATTTATATATTGGTTCAGATATACGAGGTATGGCTATTAAATAATGGGACTGACACCGCATGCGCCAATCAACATTGACTAATAGCCATTTAGTTTGAGGTTTCCCCTTCAAAATGCAGTTAGTCTTGTTTCTGTAAACAACATCGTTGAGACATAACCTTCATTTACGTTAGTGTTGTTATTTTATTTTGCCGGAAAAATGGTTAGCGTAATACTAGAGCAACGAATTGTTATTAAATTCCACTTTAAACTTGGAAAAACCGCTACCGAAAGCTATAATATACTAAAAGAAGTGTATGGCAGCGAATTTTTACCGCGGACTCGTGTTTTTTAAGATGATTCGCGGCAGGTCGTCCTTCAACATCAAAAACGGATGGCAATGTGGAAAAAGTTGCTAATTTGATTCGGTCTGACCGTCGATTAAGTATTCGAGCAGTTGCTGAATCTGTAGGCTTTAATAAAGAATGTGTACGGCAAATTTTACGTGACAATGTGGAAGGACAAATCGTAGGTTTTGCACTAAGACAATGCGCCAGCTCATTCCGCGTTATCTGTTAAGCGGTTCCTAGCCATGTTCAGCATCCCAGTGTTAGAACATCCACCTTACTCACCAGACTTAGCTACATGTGACTTTTATCTTTTCCCTAAGGTGAAATCTGCATTGAAAGGTACGTGATTTGAATCCGTAGAAGCTATTCAAAAGAATGCGGCAAGAGTCCTGAAAGAGTTGACAGAGGATGACTTCCAGCACTGTTTCCAACAATGGAAAATTCGCATCGAGCGTTGTAGGGATAGAGAAGGGGTGTATATTGAAGGCGATAATAAGTAATTATGTATAAAATTAAAATAATTTTTTTACAATATCAGTCCTTTTATTTAATAGCAACACTTCGTATAAATAAACTAATTCCACAAAATGACGCGGTCCAAATCCAGTAAAAGCAGAATCAGCTTTGCCCTTGGTCGCGAAAACCTACGTTCTCATGCTCATTTATTTTCATTTGTGTAAGTGTGAGCATCTGTTAAGAAGCTTTCCGTTCAACCTCAATTAAAATTCACTTAAATAATCCAAAATTTGATAGCAGTTCGCAAGCCCACACTTCTATTATCAAACGTAGCCATTAACGTACGATAAAGGATTTTCTCGTTCCAAGATCGAAGAGATTTTTCATTCGTTCACACACACGCACAAGAAAGAATGCGAAGAAAGGTACCGTTGGTCTTCTCTCTGTTCGTTTCTTCACTGTAGAACATCCTGAAGGTCGTTGATAATTGAAATATCTGGGAATGAATATAGAGTGTGATCGATGCTGCTGCATTGCCTTTGCTAAGACCAGAAGCTGTTTGACCGGTTGAAAGAAGAACGATGATGATGATGATGGTACGTTTACCGAAAAATGTCTTTCTGTTGCTTATAATGCGTAAACGGTTTACGTTTGGTTATATGGTGACATTGACAAGGGCACATTAAAGGACGTTGAAGTGGCTTCATTAGGACCCTAAAAACCCTGTGGTACATTAAAACTAATTGACGATCAAGAAATAGGCTTCAGAAAAATTATGTCGACAATAGATGCAATACATTATTGCTGAGGAATTTCGTCACACGTGTGTCTTTCCATTAAGAGTTTCTCACCAGAAGTCTTTTCTGTAACATATGTACAGTGTGTAAGGTTATGAACTAGCGATAATCTAAATACATGTAAAGCAACTATTTTAATACACAAATACACTATATACTAGGGCTCAATACCCCACCCCGCTATATGGCAGCCATTTTTTTTTTATAACCTATTCTCTACGTGTGAACAAAAACGTTCATATCTCTTAAAGTTTTGGTCTTACTGAGATAAAAATAGGCTTATTCGACGGAAAATAATACTGTCTATCAATAACATTTCAAAACAAAGTGTTAACGGTTTCTTAACTTTTGAAAAAAAACATGAAGTGCAAAAAAAAAGGGTCCAAAAATTATGCAAATCAACAAATTATTGCAAATCAGTACAAAAGCAGTACCGATAATCTTTCATTTTTTTCACTAAATCGAAAGTTTTTAAGTTAAGCTACAATACAACATTAAATTCACAACTGTAAGTTTATTACTTTAGGAGTTATTGTTGTTTGAACATAGCGTATGCGCAAGCACAAAAGACCTTTGTCGGGACAAAACATTAAAACCACATAATTTTTTTATTAATTTGTATTTGATAATTTTACAATATTTTATACACATTAAATTTCATCCTACTGCAGCTGTTCAATGTGCCCTCCTCCAGCTTGTAGACAAGTTAATGCTCTGTGTGCTATCTGGACAGTTGAACGCTTAATTAATTTTAGGTCTGATCTTATTTCTTCGGCGACTGCCATGATATTAGCGACGAGGTCTTCTCTGGTGTTTGGAACTGTAGCATACACCTTTTGCTTCATATCATCCCACAAAAAATAGTCCAAGGGGGTCAAATCGGGCGAGCGAGCTGGCCACGCTACTACACCTCCGCAACTGATCCACGGTGCATGGTTATTGTTCAAACATTTTCTCACTGCTCGAGAATAGAGCATCTAGCTGCAACCACATATGTTGACGGTATAATAAAGGTAACTCTCTTTTGTGCTTGCGCATACGCTATGTTCAAACAACAATAAAAATCAAGCAAATCTTGAAGGTGGTCCAACTCGCACTTGACCAAATTATTTTTCAATAGGAACCGTGTGATTAAACTGAGATGGACCGACTATAATTTAAAATAGACTTTGATAGTAGATATGATAAACCCTAACTTTTATATCTCACATATCCATCAAACTTTAATATTTTTAAGTAATTTCGAAAAGTTTGTCGAGGAAGCCTTGACTTATTTGGCCAGTTCATTAGGGTTTCCTCTCCTTAGATTTGTCCTGCAACAAATAAGTATTTGAGAATTCAATATGGAGAACAAACTCTAGATTACTGACAGTCCGTAGCGAAATACCTCACAGGTATTATAAGAAAAAGAGATGTCTACAAAATGATCAACCAGTATCCCTGTGTGTATAGCTCAGACTCTGGAGTCGTTGTCAATCGCTTTTTTTCTAACAAAAAATCGCCTTGGTGTTGATTTTATTGTTTATCAAAAATATGACAGGTACAATTTGTCGTTTAGCGATCACTTGAAACCGCTTTTGGCTCTTCCAGCATCAATAGATTTCCCCAGCCCAAATGGAGGTCGATTGAAGGTGCCAACTATCAAATTTACCCTAGAAATTGGAGAAAATAACAAACTTTCTTTCCTAGACTTATTAATAACAAAAACAGAATCTTCATTCGAAACAGAAGTTTATAGAAAACCAACTCATAAAAACAGATACCTAAATTTCAATTCAAATCATCCGAATACAGTAAAGAAAGGTGTCATTAAGTCATTATATGATAGAGCAAAGATCAACTGTTCTGATGATAATAAATTCAGCAAAGGAAAAATAATTATAAAAAATGTTCTCACTGGAAACAATTACCCTACAAAATTTATCAACAAAGAGTTAAACAGACTTGAACAGAAAACAAACCTTCCGAATCAACCCAAAATTTCTCTAATTAACACTACTACTACTCCGGACAACTACATTACAGTTACAACTAAACCATATATACAGGGTCTGTCAGAAAGATTGAAAAGTGTGGGCAACAAATTTAATCTTAAAACAACATTCCAAACAAGAAATACACTGAAATCTCTAGTATCGAAAACAAAACCAACCAACAAAACCCAGAACTCAACAAACTGCATGTACAAGATTCCTTGCAAATACAATAAATTTTATATTGGAGAAACATCGAGACCAATAAACGTACGAATAAATGAACACAAGAATTACATAAAGAAACGACAATTTGAAAAATCAAAAATTTGTGAACATGCTTGGGACCTAAGCCATAAATACAATTTGACTATTCAACTATACTTCACAAAGAACAACATAACACAAAACGAAAAATAAAAGAGTCTGCCTTAATTCTTTTGAATGAAGACGATTGTATCGCTTCTCTTTCTGTAGAATTTAATCGTATCTGGTTACCGACAATTAAGGAAGAAATTATTAATGGTAACCTGCTTTTGAACAACCCTGTATCGGGATAGTTCATAAGGTTTTTCCTAGGTTTTCCCTTATGACGTTAATGGGATTAGTGAAACAATAGAATTCTTTGATCGCATTTTTGCCGAATGCGCTATCATATAACAAAGTCGTACCTAGGAACGCCACTTATAAATTCTAAAGACAACTCTTTCAAATTCTTCTAATTTGAAAGCTGTTTAACTATAATACCCGATCTTTAGATTTTTTTGTGCTATCTGTATATCTAAAAACAACGAATTTTTAATGTCAATTTAAATGTCATAATAATTTTCGTTTTGCAATTTACATCAATAAATATAAAGCCATTGACAACGAAGTCAGAACAGACTTTGAAACGTTTGGTTTTCCTTCAATATACGTCGTTTTATTTCGATTGTGGTGTTATTGCCCAAAAAAAATAAAAGTAATTATTTAAGCAGACCTGTGAAATTAATAATAATTAAGAATACTCGTTATTCATCAGTTGTAGTCATTGTACTATCATGTTCCATGTCCAGATATATCACATAGATGTTCTTTTTCTTTCCATGCCACACCTTGTATATTTTACCGTCCGTTTTTATTCGCCTACTAGAAACAGACGATTAAAAGTAATCACCAGATGGCGATATCTCGTCATCTCACGTGTACAAGAAACAAAACAAGCATTACCATCATAACTAACCAAACCAATAATATTCTTATCATTAACATAACGCTTTCGAGGTTCCCCAGTCCCGCAACACCTTTTGACCCATAACAGTTCATTTTTTTTTTCGACAGCGCTGTATATTGCCAACATTTGACCTCTAGTCGTTAACTTTGTCAATTTCTTGTAATGGCCGTAAATCGTGTACGTATTAATTTGTGTCTGCCAAACATTTAAATTAAGACGATTTAAACTGACATCGGACACATCACATTGACCATCTGCCTCTTGCGTGTTTAGAATTACATCATCTTATGCTTTCGATAGGTTTAATATAATTTAATGTTTGTTTGGACATTTAATTAAACTGTACTTAGTATTGCATTGTTTGTCATTTTCAAATTTTTACTTTTATACAGTGTGAATGTAAAGTATGGAACAATACGAGGGCTGCCTTTGATATTTCGGGATTAGAGAACAAAAACAAATATTAATCATCGAAAAATCCATTTATTGTTTTTCAAAATATTCCCCATTAAGATCTATACACTTTTGCATGCGTTTGAACCAATTGTCGAAGCACTTTTTCCACCCTGATTGAGGTATCTCCAAAATATGCATTCTGAACGCAGCAACCGCTTCTTCAGGTGTCGAAAAACGTTGACCTCTCAGTTTGTTTTTTACGTATGGGAATAAAAAGAAATCATTTGGTGACAAGTCAGGACTATACGACGAATGACTCATCAAATCGATGTTTTGAGTGGTAAAAAATGCAGTTGTTTGAGCCGATGTGTGAGAGCTCGCATTGTCGTGGTAAAGAGTGATCTGTCTTCGGCGGTTGGTTTTCCTCATTTCTTGGAAGAACTGGCAAACAAATGGTTGTGACCACTCAGAATTGACTGTTCTGCGTTGTTCTATTGGTACGGTTGCGACATGTCTAGTTTTTCCGAAAAAACAGGCGATCATTTGCTTGGAAGTGCTTCATGCGCGAACAACTTTTGTTGGATTCGGCTCATCTTGAAACACCCATACAGTCGACTGCTGTTTACTTTCGGGCTCATACGCGTAAATCCACGATTCATTACCTGTCACTATGTCATAAACATGTTTTGAAGCACGGCGATCATATTTTTTGAGCTTTTTTTTCGATCAATCGACACGAGCCTTTTTTGAACGATTAACAAATTGTGTGGGATCGAACGCGAACAATTTCCACTAACGTGTAAGGTTGACTCAATCTCACGATAGGTCACATGACGATCTTGCAATATCAGTTCGCGCACAGCATCAATGGTTTCCGGAACAACAACTGTTTTTGGACGACATTCACGAAATTCGTCTTGGAGTAAACTACGACCTCGATTGAATTCACCATACCATCGATAAACAGTTGTCCTTGATGGAGTTTCATCGCCAAAAATTAAATTAAGTTCATCCATGCACTCTTGCTGACTTAATCCACGTCGAAAGTTGTAAAAAATAATCGCACTAAAATGTTCACGATTTAATTCCATTTTTTGGCCGAGATGAATCCTTTAAGTTACTGTAAACAACACATAGCGCTCCTATGTCAAAACGTTCTGAGTACGTATAACCTCCAAAATGTCAAACTTTACGATGGAGCTGTCAGTTGTCAGATTGCAACACTAGAGTTGCCCATCCCGAAATATAAAAGGAAGCCCTCGTATCTGGTGGAGATAGGTCAATGGCTTACTTTCAATAAGATGAAAGTAAATATTAAAAAAATAGTGTTCATGACCTTCGAAAACTACTCCAACAGTATACCAAAACATATATACTTTTACACAGACAGAAAAAAAAGAGTTGAGGCCAAATTCAATACAATTACTTCTCATCTGAATTGTAGATCTCTCAAATCGATGAATCAAATATTGGAGTTCCAATTCAAGAAAATTTTGTATGACGTCATACAGAGCATATTAATGATGTCATGAGAAATCTATGTATGCCCAACTTTAATGATGTTATTAGAAATCTATGTACGTCCAAGAATTTTTCTTCTTTTATCTGGGCAGATTTTATTTGATATGTTCCATACTTTACTTGCACAATATATCGGGTGATCATTCTGAAGTGTCCTGAGTTGGCAATACTTAAATTCTTGTGGCAGCAGTGTGCAGTTGGTATTGAAAATAAACGACAGAGAATAATGAAATGGCACAATTGTTGAATGAACTTTTCGTGTCAGTTCGTGTTGACATAGGTCATAACATAACCTCAAACATTGCAGAAAATGCAAACAATGAAATGACTACGGATCTAAATTAAGAAGTTAATTAAAGAAAATAAAGTTTTATTATGTAAAAATGCAGAGTATGAACTCGGTTCAACAGTTTGACTTTGATACCAGAAAACGTATAGGAATCCTAATAATGAACGACTAACAATAGTCGACTATTAAAGAAAAAATTAGTTAATGAATGACATTAAGGATGGGAATCATTAATAATCATGAAGTATTAGTCTTAAATATAGAGATTGGATGTAATTGGTGCAAAAATAATATTGATTTCAATACAAATTGATGCAAGAATTGTGTCATATGAAAAATGACAGTTTTATATTCGATAAAAAGGCGTATAGAAAATAATGAATAATTACGATGAAATAAAACTAATCAAAAGCCCGCTAAATAATCAAAATACTGTGTTGACACTTGACTCGAACTTGTCACTCAGAAATTCAAGGGTTTACAATAGACGCACTGAAAAATACCCCAAAATTAGGGAATAATGGTTGCCAACTCAGGGCACTTGATATTGATCACCCGGTATATTTGGAAACACTTGTTTTACTCTTTTTCAACATATTTCGTTTCATGATATATTGCTTAAAAAGAACACCATTTCTATAAGCAATTCTTGCTTCATCTTCGTGCAAATAGGAATGCATAGTAAGCATATTCATTAACTAATGTTTATGAATGGAATTGCGTCAATGAATTATAATAGATTACTTCCTCTTCGTCGTTCATATATTCCACTTGTGCTTAGACAAGCGTAATGCGACTAACCTCTTTCTCAAGACACTGTTGTTTTATTAAGTTTTTTTTGTAATTCGTAGTTATTGAATAATTATTTGACAAGTGCGAATTATATTTGCACTAATATCTTTTAAAGGAAGCGTTTTAAAGTTATAAAAAATATACACTTTTATTTTCCACACATATACTTTTTATTTTATCTGCTAAATCTAAATGATTCGCTTGTTTTTTATAAAAATATGTTTTTAATTTTCTAATTTGGCCCCCAAATTAACACTAGAGTTTTATATTACTAATAAGGGCAACATTTTATAATCTACTGTTTCAGGCTCTTTAAGCAATTAATTATTTAAAAATACAAATAAAATATATTTTTCAAAATTTTAGATAGTCTATTTTCTAAAGTGGGAATTAAGATAATTTTTAATATTTTTAACCGACTTCCAAAAAGGAGGAGGTTATCAATTCGTCGCGTATTTTTTTTTGTATGTATGTTACCTGAATTCTTCTCCTGTGGTGAACCGTTTTGTATGAATATGGTCTTGTTTTATAAAGTATATATCCGGATTGGTGAAACTTCAAATTTGGGAAAAGAATTCTATTGGTAAAGTGAAGAAATTTGTGAATGAACACACGCGTGCATGGAAATCGACTAATATTCCTAACATATTAGTCGTTTTTTCGAAAACTCCTTATGGATGTGTATAGTTTTTTAACGTTTAATCTATTAAGGAAGATCCCTAGGTGATCTCATATATTTTTCTGCGACGTGCATCTTGCAGTTTTGCAGAAAATCACCTAAAATTCAAAAATTCTTATCAAAAATTTCATCGAAATGACATAACCAACATTTCCTCATAAATATTTTAATTCCAACGTAATAGTGCGGGAATTTTAGGCACTAGAAGTTTTAATTGCGAATCTGAAAATTTTCTATCTACATCTCAAGTATATAGGTAGTAAAGCATAGTATTTTCCACTACTTAAATCAATGAGTACCAAGCTCGTTTTGTTTGTATACCCGGAAAATACCCATTTAAACGAAAATTTTTCCATTTTGCGAAGACAGTGCTTTGGGTTGTCACATTCTCCCGGCCTAATAGAAAATTCAGTGATAACACATGTCAATCTAAACTGCTATTTAGTGGGTTTATACACAGGCTGTTCAGTTAGGCCGTTTAGCTGTATATACAGGATGTATGGCATATAGGGTAGAGTGGACAATAAAGTTTGGTGAAGTAGTAGATAAGTACGCAATGAAGGATTTTAGATTTGCTTGGCACCGACTACAAAAATATACTAGATTGTTAGGTAATTAATTTGTACAGAATGAGCACCTTTTAATGTTTACATTTTTTACTTCCTGGGTAGGTACCTAACAACACGGAATGTGTTATTTATTTGCTAGAGTTGTATTTTGTTATAATTATTTTTAGCTTTTTAGTTATAGGTGGAAGTCGGTTATATATTTTTTAAATGTTTTATTTTTGTTAATATATTTTAAACAAATGATTTAAAAATATAATATATTTGTAATTCACATAATGAGCCTTTTATTTGATAAATTATATGATGTTTTTGAAAACTGAACATCTATTTTCCATATAATTGTATAATTTGTCCCCAAAATTAATATTGGGGTTTTCTACTAATTTTTCTTATAAATTTCAAGTGAGGCCAGAGGCGAATGTAGAATTGTACTGAGGGGGGGGGGATAGCGGGCAAAATACAAATTGTGATACTAAGACGCGTTACAACGGGTGATTACTTGGGCCTATACTCCTTCAGTTTAACAAGTCTAAAACGTGACATGCTCCATTATTTTGTGTCTATCCGTTATTCTGATATTTTCTTCTGTCAATGCGATTACTTGTCTTTTCCCAATTATCAATGCTTTCTTAGCGTTTTTATAACTTTTTCGATTTTCAATTGCAGTTTCTACCAATTTTTCGTTGTATTTTTTGATGTCCTCTGCAATTTTCTTTCTTATTGTCTTGCATAGTTCACTGTATTCTATGCGTTGGATGTCTGTTGTCGTTTTCAGTTCTCTTCTTTTCTGAAGCAACGCCTTTGTTTCCGAACTAAGCTTCTTGTGTTCGTTTCGTTGTTGGCTTCCGCCTATTTCTTTAGCACAGGTCAGTATTGTATTCATTAGTTGTGTGTTGTCTTGTTGTTCCCGGAGCTTCTCTTCTATCAGCGTCTGATATTTTTCAGAATTTTCTTTCAGGTTGTTAATGTCTATGCTAGTAGCGGGCGTCTTCCTAGTAAGTTTAAATCTCTCCAGTTTCGTATTAAGGACAATTCTTGCTCTGACAAGTCTGTAATCGCTTCCCGTCCTGAATTTATTTAGCGTGCTTACATCTTTGATGGTATTAATCTTGTTTGTCAGGACAAAGCCAATTTCATTTTTGACTGACGCATTGGAGCTTCCCAAGCCCATTTCCTATTAGAATTTTTCTTGAAGAAGGAGTTTGATATGTACATGTTCTGATAGTGTGCGAACTGTACTAATCTCTCACCCCTTTCGTTTCGTTCACCGAACCCGAAGTTCCCCACTGATCCTTCTCGGTCTTGTTTTTTCCCTATTTTCGCGTTGAAGTCGCCGATAATGTATTTGAAATGGCTGTTGTTGGTATCTAAGGCCTCTTTGATTTCGCTGTATAGTTGTTCGACTTCTTCGTCAGAATGGCTAATTATTGGGGCGTAAACTTGTATTATTAGCGACAATGTTAGACTTGCGACTCTGTCTGATGTTCCGGACACCCCTATAATTTTATCGGTCCATCTCTTATGGATGAGGAATCCAACACCACTAGTTCTTCCTGTTGGTGTTCCTCGGTGGTATAGGAGGTTGCCTGATTCAAGTGTTATTAGCTCTTCGTTTTTCGTCCTTACTTCACATATGCCAATGATATCCCACTTGATTTTTACTGCCCCTTGTTGTAATTCTACAATTCTAGCTTGGTTCGAGAATGTTCGGCAGTTATATGTTGCTAGATGTAGTGTAGTCGAATGTTTGCCTCCCCCAGAATCCTTGAGGCAGACCGGTTTCCCGGTGTGGGATTGCTTACCCACCTGGCGTACAATTCGGTGAGTTTTTTAATTCGACATGTTTGAGGTTCTGAGGCATACTTTACCACGCTGCCTCAATGCTGGTTGGTAAGGAGCAATGATTCTCTTTCTCATGGATTTTGCCAGTTATCAGAGACGACCGTACTTTTTATTAATTAAAAGCCGTGGCATGGCTAGGATTCGAACCCGGGTACGAGACTGTCCTGTCTACTGTTTATGTTCATGTAACTGAACACTTTCAGCTTATTAATCTACAGTTTAGTGTGTACTATAATAGTTTTTCCATTTTTACAAGGGCTCAGGGGGGGGGAGAAATAGTTCGAACTAAGAAATGCTGCAGTTTATTACAAAATCAAGTGCTTTAGTTAGTTTCTAATAATTGTTTGTAAAGGACCATAGTATAAAAAAATAATTTTTTCAATATGTATAATTCTTGCAATCAGTTTAACATCCCGTTGAGTATAAAAGGACAGATAATATATCTGTTTAATGTCTTATTAAAATTGCAACACGAATAGTTCGTACAGGGTGACTCATTAATAGGAAAAAATAATATATGCCTTCTTTAGCTATACTTATGGCTCACACTGTATATTATATGAACCACACCAAAGAAATTATTACTTTAACGAGATATTAGTTGTGCAATACCATCTTCTTATGTTTTCGACGTTTTAATAAAAAAAAAAGATTTTTTTCAAAATCACATATTACGTATTTCTTAAATATCCTGTAATCCACCAAAACTTATGGCAATTGTTTTGTGAAATATTTATGTCCAATAATGTACAAATCACAATTTTTCCAATAACCGGAAATAAAGCACGTCTATCATTGGAAATCTGATATCAAAAATGGGGCATTTTCGATAATTAACACTCTGTATCTCGAAAACTAGTCATAGAATCTATTTGAGCCCAAGGACTCTTTTTATCAGAACGTCAACTTCTACAACATACCAAAATTTCAAACAATTTGAAGGAGGTCCATTTTTCCATAAGAAAGGTGGCTGGTCCTTTGTTTATCAATTCCATAAACATTGTCAAAAATACTAATCCATATTCTAAAAATATTTCATTTGGTGTGTTTGAACACATTCGACAATATAAATTTGTTTATATTCTAATTAAAAAACAAGAACATTAAAACGTGATAATTTTACAGTTGCTTATCCTATTCCTATGTAATAGTTTATGTTTAAATAGAATTACCAGCAAAATATGACAATACATAAATATTAGTACAATTCCAACAAAAACAATTCTGAGAATAATGACACATGGATGAGTATTGCTTTAAAACGACTACTTTAAGAAAACAAGTATTGCAATTTTTATGGAAATTCCAGACTATTGTGAAGCATATGGTTCTAAAGGCAGATAGCATATGGCAGTGTAAATGCCTTTGTTAACTTTCTTTGTGTACAATAAATTGATTTTGATTTAATAACGAATTCTATTAAGTTAAGCAAGATAAGGACAGAGATAGAAAAAATACATATATTCGATTTAAAATGCGTTTTCATTTTTAGTTAGTTAGTGATTTGCACTTATCGACACCTACCCCGTGAAAGCCATTCTAAAAATATACTCACTGACAAAGAAATCGCAACACCCACTAGCAGATGTTTAAATATAGAAAGTTGCCCGAACTTTACAGGAAAAATAAGGAGAAGCCATTAATATTAATTTTGGGGGGCCAATTATAGAATTAAATGAAAATTTAAAAATAAAAATTGAAATCATGTAATACATCAAATGAAAAGCCCCATTCTGAGGAACATAAATATATTTTTTCATATTTAAAAAAAAATTAGTCAAAAAGATATTAACGAAAATATACCAAAATTTACCCATCCCCCCCCTCATCTCCGAAACTATAAAACGTAAAGTTTTGAAAAAGATTAGAGGTATAGGGTCTGGCCTGAAGTTTACTGGAAAAATAAGGAGAAACCTCTACTTTTAATTTTGGGGGGCAAATTGCAGAATTAAATGGAAAATAAAAAATTAAAATTGTTTCTAAGGCATCATGTTATATATCAAATAAAAGAGCTCATTATGACGAAAACAAATATATTTTTCTCATATTTTTAAAATAAATTAATTAAAACATATTAACAAAAATATAAAAAAATTACCCAGTCCCCCCTCTTACCTCCGAAACCATAAGCTGTAAAATTTTTAAAAAATAGAGGTATAGAGCCTCACCTGAATTAAACTGAAAAAAATAAGTAAAAACCCCTAATATTCATTTTAGGGGGCAACTTATAGAATTAAATGAAAAATAAAAAATTAAACTTGTTTCCCCCGTATCATGTAATATATCAAATCACAGGGCTCATTATGAGGAATACAAATATATAAATTTTTCATATTTTTTAAATTAATTGTTTACAATATATTAACATAAAAATATAAAAAAATTTCATTTCTCGCTTTATTTCCGAAACCATACTACCTAAACTTTTGAAAATAATTAAGGGTACTGGGGCTCACTTGAAATTTCTAAGAAAAATTATTAGAAAACACCCATAGTAATTTTAGGGACAAATTATACAATTAAATGGAATTTTCAAACGTATAATGTAATATATCAGATAAAAGACTCATTATGTGAATTACAAATATATCATATTTTTAAATCATTTGTTTAAAAGATATTAACAAAAATATTAAACCTAGATTTAATTCCCACTTTAGAAACTACACTATTTAAAGTTTGAAAAATATTTTATTTGTATTTTTAAATAATTTGAATAACAGATTAAATAATTTATAATTTAAAATTTGAGCTATTTTGCCCTTTATCTTCCAATCTACAGAGCCTCAAAACTCAGAGAGTAGATTATAAAAGGCTTTTCTGGAAGTTTATTAGTAAAATAAAATTCTAATGTTAATTTTTGGGCCAAATTAGAAAATTAAATACATATGTATTCTGATAAAAATCAAGCGAATCCTAAAGCAGATAAAATAAAAAGGTTATGTGTGGAAAATCAAAGTGTATATTTTTTATAAATTTAAAACGCTTCCTTTAAAAGAAATTATGGTAAATATAAGAAAATGCACTCATTCCCTGCTTGTCTGAAACTGGAATATAAGAATCTTGAAGGTGGTTCGGAACCCTTAGTATGCGAGTATAACTTGCACTTGACCAAATTATTATATAATAATAAAATATAAAATGTATTGAAAGTGTAAACAAAAGAATAGTAGGTTGCTTTAAATGTGTCTGCTTAAAAATAAAATTTGCATTAAGATTATTTATTATAAGGAAAAAGTTACAGAGGTAGCAATTACCCCTTATCAATTTTTTGAATGGACTCGAAACTGCAGAGTGGTCAATATGTGTAATATGTGTGCCCCATAAATATAAATTAACATGTTTTTTCGTCTTTTTCTTATAAAGATATTTTAAAAAAGTCTTGGCTGGCTAGTTTTAAAATGAGAGCCCTGTATAATAAAGTCAGTAAAAAGTTTCTACCGATTTTCTAGAAAACGGTGTAAGCTATGTCCTTGGAAAAAAAATGGCGCCGCTCTTCGGGATCCCTTGAGCGGGTTTTGAGTCGTCGCTGAACACATATTTCAAGCATATACCAAATGAAATATCCAAAAAAGGCAAACAAACATTTGCCGGTATAAACAATTAACCCTGACATTCAAGATAAACAGTTCAATATTTGAATTTGTTTTGAAATATAACCTCATTTAGGGATGTCGGAAAAATATCGATATATCGATATCTTTTGTTTTATATATCGATACTTTTAGATGATTTAATTTTATTCGATATATCGATATAAAAACCAAGTATCGAAAACGTATCAAAAACTATATTTTTCTGTATGTTTGTTCCGTGCTATATAAAATAAATACTGTTATATTTATGTTTCATGACATACAGAACCATCTTTTTAGGTGGTGATTTGTGCCACAGACCCACAGATCACATAAAAAATATTCTGTGCACAAATTTTGGCTTGCAGTCGTTTGGCTTTGATTTTCTACGATATTAAAATATTAACGTTCTTTTCTGATTTTGAATTTGTAGCGTACGGTTGTATTCAATTTCTACAAGCGTCTTTTGTAGCCATCTTTGTTTGTGCGTTAAAGTTGAACTTTGTGTTAAAGAACTTATTTTTGTATAACCATGTCTAGTGTTGTGTGGAAAATTTAAAAAAGTAAATAAGGACACTGTGTCGTGTAAACTTTGCGGAAATAAATAAAATAAAAAATAAATTGAAAAATAACTGACTGGATAAATTTACCGGCAATCAAAACAGGGGAGTTGGTTCATAACCAAATAATTGAAATATAAAAAAATAAAGATAAAGGAAAGGAAAAAACTAAAGATGAATGAAATAAAAGGTTTCTAGAATTGAGAAATAACCCCATTTATTTATTGAAACATTGAAACTTTAAATATATACTGTACTTCTTTAATAACTGTTTTTATCCTGGTCAATGTCTTAGTCACCTTTAGTTAGAAAAAAATACTGCTATAAAAAAGTGTAGAAATTTAAAAAAAAAAAAATTTTAATATTGATATAGAAAAAAGATACTCAGTAATTGTATGATTTGACTTGAGCAAGAGTGAACTGGTTGCAGAGTTTTTTCTTGACTTGTTGGACAATACTTTTGATACAATGATACATGTAGGATATTATTTTGGTATATCCATAAGTCATATACTTAATCTATTAAAAAACAATCTTAAGAATATAAAACAATTGGTAAGGCTAAATGATACTAAAACTATTATATATAATATACATAAATGATATATTAAAGTTAACAGTGCTACAATATTTTCATTTGCTGATTAAACTGTAGCAATATACCGCAATAGATCATTGAAAGACATCAAAGTTGAGATACATGATCTTTGTACACAAAGATTAGTAGAAATCTTTCAAATATAATTAATTTATTACATTTATGCTATGTGTTGTCTAACTGCTTGAAGTTAAAATAAAGTTTAAATATGTTGCTGATAATGCATCTTAGATCATTTACCATCTAGGAGTGAAATAGCCTTTTGCCCTCTCTATTGCCCTCTCTCTCCTTAGTCTTACAATGACATTTGTGCACTGCAAGCTATCTCTAGACAGTAAATGCTATAAGTAATGCATGATTAAAAAAATACTAAAAAAGGGGAGGTATATATGAGAGTGTATAAATTATCACTAGAACGACAATCTAAGTAGTAGTAGTATCTATATATAAATAGGCAAAGACAAAACGATTAGGTACCATTTTCTCCTCTGTTTCTCAACCGATTTTCTTCATTTTTGTTTTGTTTAGTAGCTACTGACGACCTTCAGTGCAGAATGCTAATCTTAATTTTTAATATTGGTTCATTCATTAAATTAAATATAATAAAAATTCATTATTGACGTTTATAATGTCAACGCCAAACAACTGAATGTGCCGCCGCCAGACTCAAAACATTGAGTAATTTTATATAGAGAGACAATGCTATTATATACTTAGAGCATGTACTTCCGGAAGTGGCATGAAAGCGTTGTTATTGTTTAGTGGCAAATTAATCGTTGTATATTATAGTTATACTGGGCGATTCCAGATATGTTAGAAACTTGTTTTTTAGTGGGTGGCACATAAGCAGTTGTATATATAGGATGTTCAAAATATAGAGTACAGTGCAATTATAACTAATAAAATAATTATATATGGAAGCCCATTAGTGGTTGAATTTACAGGGTTCTTGGAATAGAAGGTGTAGTAGAATTACAGTTATACAGGGTGGTGCAAAAAATATTATACAGAGATGCATATACAGGGTGGCGGAAATGGAAATGCAACATTTCGTAACTCATAAGCAGTTGTATATGTAGGTAAGATGAAATATAGGGTGAGAGGAATTATAGATATACAGGAAGATGATAAAAAATGTTAGAAAAGGAAATGATTTATAGAGTAGCCCGCGAAAAGTTCCATATATATGATGATTGAAATATAGGTCGGAGTAGAATTATAGTTACAGAAGATAGTTAAAAATTTCATAAACAAAAAGAGTAAATGTGCTGGGTCATAGGCAGTCGCATATACAGAATGGTTTAACCGTTGGTTCAAAAATGTAAAGAATATGCGTGGTCCATGAGCAGTTGCATATACAGGGTGGTGGAATTATATAATGAGATGGAATTATTATAATGAGGATTTTAATAGATGTTAGAGAATTGCGTGCAATTATAGCTATACAGGGAGGTTAGAAAAAATAAATATGTAGGTTAGCCCATTAGCAGTTGAATTGTTGTCATAATAAATTAAGAATTACTAATTTGAACACAAATAAAATCTGAAAAATACTTGAATTTCATTACTTATTTGTAGAAGCGAGATGTAAGACCGACATCTAGGATTTTCGAGGAAACTATCACACAGAGGTTCCGAATCTGGATCCGTTCCGTGTAATTGCTGTTCTCCCTAAAGTCCTAGGATAGAATGTCACGATAAAATTTTCAGGTGATGCCAGAGATATTAACACAATTGGTCGAATTTCGACCACTGGGCGACAGCTAGTATAGTTAATTTAACAATATATTTCTACCTTTTGCTGTAACAAAAGTTAGTCTCAAAATAAAATATTTTTTTAAATTTTGTTATCCGGTGTACCTACCATCTATCTATAAATTGTTTGCATATAACTCTATCATATAAACTGGTTGAACAAATTAATAAGTATATATTTAGTCTACTGTTCTAAAATATTACCGATATATCGATATATTTTTTTCGATATATCAATATCGATATTAATATTTTTAAAAAATATCGATACAATATATATCGATACTTTTTGACAATTCCGACATTCCTTACCCTAACCTCATTAAAAAACTAACCTTTAAACACGATCCACTACCAAACCACCCTCACGAAGTACAAGTCCTGGTTAATATCTTCTTTCTTCATTAAACACACCACTAAAAGTTTATAAAGTTTTTTACCACAAGTTGATTAAACACAAAACAACACTAGAGTGCCATAAAAGTTTCAACAAATATAAATTAAAATGTATCACATTACCATCTCAATTGACATCCCGCACAACGTTCTGTCAAATTGCAAGGCGTCTTAATAAATGTGACATTCGGTAAGCACCTACTGGACGGCATAAACCGATACAGTTGACTGCGGGGATCAGCGAAAGATTCTAAGTCTTGGTGGATACCTTCTCCGTGTTGATCGTTCGACGGAGGTGTTCCTCTAAGTACGATTTACGGAGTTAGGGTCCCACCATGCGTGATTATACGGCGGGCTACTGTGTCAAAGTTATTATCGTCAGTCTTCTTCGGCTCTTTTAATTGCTTTAATTTGAACGAATATTGCTGTAGGTCAAGGTAGTAACACGATTTATGGAACAGTTATGTTAAATATGACATGCACGTGAAGATTGATTAGTGGGGTAAAGTTCGGTATCTGCAGCTGAAGCTGAGTATTTTAAAATTAGTCACTTGTATACAGGGTAATTCATAACATCATATTAATTACTTATTTATATGTGATTAGGCAACAACTATGACATAATATTTTCCAGTTTAAATTAAGATATACTCACTTCGAGATCCAGACATTATTATGAGGTGACAAGATTTCAAGTTTGTACTTGCCAGTGTACGATCCAATCATGTGGCGCAAGAAGTCCGAGTCACTTACAGAATCTTGTTTAAATTGCAAAAATCAGTTCGCTGTGTAAACTATTTTGAACCAATTAATGTAAAAGTTTTTGCTTACATTTTTTTTAATTACACGATATAACTGCAATTCTACACATCCCATATTTCAACATTTTTTCTAACAGTGTAATTCCACTCGACTCCATATGAGCTCTCATATGCTTATGGGCGCTCTACAGACACTTTTGTTACTAAAATCTTTTGATACTCTCTGTAACAATAATTGCACTCCGTCCTATATCAGGGGCGGGTCCATGCACGTGCTTCCGGGGGCGATTTCATGCTTCAGGGTGGGAGACCCTGTTCTAAATTTAACCAAATCGAATTTTACACCTAGATTTCTTGGGTTATTACATTAAAAATGGTTATTCGGAGATTTAAACTCACAGAAGTTACTTTCTTCTAGGCTCTTGGAGTCAGGATTACCTCGTTTTAATATTTAATTAACTAACTTTCAGGCTCTCGGTGGCGGCGATCGCTCCCATCAGCCTCCCCCCCCCCCCTTTGAATGCACCCATGCCATAACCAAATTCGACGTCCTAGTAATTTTTTTGTTACTTTTTTATTATCTCTGCTCTATTGGGGGCCAAAGTATTTAAACTAATTTCCGCACCACCTTTAAATTATGTTTATATGGTTCCTTAGATTTAATCGAAAGATTCTAAACAACTGTCATGACCAAATTCGTCTAGCCTACTTTGCTGTAGTACTTTTTTGATACTTTTTTACTATTTCTCCTCTATTGGGGGCCAAAGTATTTAATAAATATCTGCACCAACTTAAATTATGTTTATAGGGTTCCTTACATTTAATGGAAATATTCTAAACAACTGCTATGACCAATTTCGACGTCCTAGTCTACTTTGCTGTAGTACTTTGTTTGATACTTTTTTACTCTCTCTGCTTTATTGGGGGCCAAGGAAATTAAACAAATTTCCGCACCAACAATAAATTATGTTTATATGGTTCCTTAGATTTAATGGAAAGATTCTGAATTTAAACAACTGCCATGACCAAATTCGACGTCCTAGTCTACTTTGCTGTAGTACTTTTTTGATATTTTTTACTATTTCTGCTCTGTTGGCGGCCAAAGTATTTAAACAAATTTCCACACCAACTTTAAATAATGTTTATATGGTTCATTAGATTAATGGAAAGATTCTTAACCACTGCCATGAAAAAATTCGACGTCCAAAACTACTTTGTTGTAGCACTTTGTGTGATACTTTTTACTCTCTAAACCTTATTTGGGGCCAAAATATTTAAACAAATTTCCGCACCAACTTTAAATTATGTTTATATGGTTCTTTAGATTTAATGGAAAGATTGTAAACAACTGCCATGACCAAATTCGACGTCCTAGTCTACTTTGATGTAGTACTTTTTTAATACTTTTTTACTCTTTGCTTTATTGGGGGCCAAAGTATTTAAACAAATTTCCGCACCAACTTTAAATTATGTTTATATGGTTCTTTAGATTTAATGGAAAGATTCTAAACAACTGCCATGACCAAATTCGAAGCCCTAGTCCACTTTGCTCCAGTACTTTTTTGATACTTTTTTAATCTCTCTTCTTTATTGGGGCACCAACTTTAAATATTTATTTATTTAAATATTGGTTTTATATGGTTCCGTTTGCTCTGAAATGTTCAAACAAGATCCCAATGGTCTTAAATCAAAACCTTACTGTATGGAAAATACGGAGTTTATATAAATCTGGACTTTATTATTTACCAAATGTCATTCAACGTAATTTTTAAAACAAAAATAAGGCTATTTTATTTCATTTCATTCCTAAAAAAACATAATATATTATACTACTAGAATTTTTGTGTGCTTCGTGAAGTAATTGCTCGTTTTTTTTTTTTAATTGGATAAAAATGTCACTTTTTTCTACGTTAGGATACATTTTAGCTGTCAGCATACGTAATTTAATTTAATGTTTGGTCAATTTTAAGAGCACAGTCTATCACTGGCTGTGTTTGCGTAATAAGAGGGAAAGAGAGACAAAGAATAAGACGAATTGGATTCCATCGGTCAGTCTCAGTGGTTTCTACCTTTTATTAGGTTGTCCTCAAATTTACATTAATCCTTTAGCTCCTTCTTGTTGTTGGGATTTTATAGATAAATAATAAATTCGTTATTTTGGTTACATCATACCAGATTAAGATTGCGCTTACCTCCGACCGCCATGTCACGCAATACTTCTCTCAAAAATTTAACGTATTTCCTGAAACCCATTATCAAAATTACGAGCGCCTACCGTCTAGAAGCACACACAAATCAGATCCACGTAAATCGTGGGCCTCGCACTACCCATCTTGTTATTATTATCTCTAATACAGCGCCTCGTTATTGTTTTTCCTATTTTGGACTTCATCGTTTCAACACATTTCCGCTATCGCACCGTGTGAACCCCCCGAGAGAACAGAAGTTCGCCGATCCGTTTGTGTACACATCTAATGTTTGTTCCGTGAGAAGTTTCGCGAGCTTTACCTACCTATCCGACTGTCGGCCCTTGGGTACCGGAAATGTTTCTAGTGAAATTGCTTGCTTTGTCTGCCTCGTTATCCTGTTTGCACTGGTATTGACGGTTTTGTAATTGAAGCGCTAAGGGAAAACGTCGACCGTCCTTGAAAGTGAATTTCAAACAGGAAATTATTGTATTCACAATGTAGAAATAACAAGAAATTGTTTGTGTGCATTGTGTTATAGATATATATGTATGTAGTTTTGAAGGAAACCCTAGAAATTGTTCGTGGTTAACAAATATTGCTTAAACGTACGTGTTTTACTTTTGCTTTCAAAAATGTGCATGTCTATGATCTGGCAGTTCAAATGGCTGTTGTGATTTAAAAAACCAAATACGAAACCTCATTAATAAATTTAGATGCGGTTATCACCTAGCGCTTAGTTCATAATAATGACCTCGAAAGCCTCTCAAAACATATATATTATTTTGTTGTATTTGGTTGTATTTATTTCAAGATTTATAGTATTTTATGAATTTATTAAATAATGTTTAAGAATTTATCTTCCTACCTTATTACTGACTTTTATCTTCTCCGGATCTTGGGTTCTGTGCTTTTGATTTCACTCTAAGTGATAATTTTAGTTTTTGATCTATATTATTCTAAAATTTTATTATATTCTTTATTGTCAAAATTAATTGTTATTATCTTACATTTTGCAAATTATATTGCAATGATAACCAAAAATTCATGTAATCTATAATCCAAGTTTAATGTCTAAGTACTTCTTGGGAAATAATACCACAGTTAAGAAAATTCCTGTATATTCCAAACGTTTCGGGGTTTAGCTCAGACCCCGTTGTCAATGGCTAAGAAACTACGGATTAAAAAGGTACAATTCTAAGATGTAAATTAAAATATTTGACAATATGTATTGTTTGATTTCTGACGTAACTAAGAGAATTTTATTTGTAATATACAGGGTAGCACAGAAACGTCTAAATATTATATAATCATAAAGTTGGAAGAATTTGAAAGGGAGATCTTCAGAATTTTATGTGACGCTCCTAGGTGCGGCTTTGCTATGAGATAGTGCATTCACCAAAAATGCGACCAAAGAATTTTTTGATTCAGTGATCCCATTAAAATCATAAGGGATAACCTAGGAAAAATCTTATGAACTATCCCGAAATTGGCTTGTTCACAAGAACATGACCATGAGCAATTTCTTAATCATCGGCAACTAGGAACGACTGAATTCTACGGAGGCAGTAGCGATACAATCGTTTTCATCTCTTTTAGTTTTCTTTTGGTGTTGTGTTCTTCTTTGTGTAATATAACTAAATTTTGAAACTATATTTTATGATCAAGATCCCAAGCATGTTCACAAAATTTGGATTTTTCAGATTGTCGTTTTTTATGTAATTTTTGTGTTCGCTTATTCCAATATTTAGAGGTCTAGAGGTTTCTCCAATATAGAATTTATTACATTCACAAGTTTAATGTTTCAACAAAATTACAAAATAACCCTCTAAAAATATTCTTTCAACCCACAGTCAAACATCAGTTATTTTTATGTATTAAATGTATAGATAAATTCAAATATTCAAATAAAAGTAGTCGCAGTTTTTCTTTTCACAACAACTATATTTTTATTCAAACATCTTTTCTGGCTAACTCTGTTCATCTCCACTCTCCATATTAATATTCTTCTCCAATTTAAATTTCATCAATGGATATCTTTTATGCATGGCAGTTTGATTAGTCATACATTCTTTACTGCATCACTACTACTCGTGGTCTTCTAAATGTTGTCTGTGGCATATTCTTAATTACTTTTATGTTTTTTTGGGCAAAAACGCCACAATCGAAATAAAACGACGTATATTGATATTGAATATAAAGCCATTGACAACGAAGTCAGAATAGACTTTGAAACTTTTGGTTTTCCTTCAATATACGTGGTTTTACTTCGATTGTGGTGTTATTGCCAAAAAAGCATAAAAATAAACTCCTACTCGTGTTATTTTAGTATTTTAGTTTTTTATTTCTTTGAGGAATCAAATTTGCAAATCTTCTTAACATCTATAGGGTGTCCCACAAGTCCCGGAACGGCATTTTATCTCGGCGGGAACGCATTTTAGAGAAAAATGTTTTAAACAAAACTTATAGGATTCGTCCCTGGCTATCGAATTGTGACCTTGAATTTTACCTTGACTTTGACCTTCAAGGTCATTTCAAGGTCAAGTCGATTTTTTCAAATAGGACAACATATTTCTGACCTCGGAAATGGAAAGATCGGAAAATTTTACGTTCAAATATGTCCTTGACCATTTTTAAAACATAACCTCTGGTTGTCAGTAAAGTTCAAGTCCAGGTCAAGAACAACTTCGTTGCGTAGCTCGTCAAATATGGGTTTAAAATTTTTTTTTCAAGAACTAAGGTTTAGGATTTTTCCACGGCAATACGATGCTTAGTATGACTATGCAACGAAGTTGTTCTTGACCTTGACTTGACCTATACTGACCACCAGAGGTCAAGTTTTAAAAATGGTCAAGGACATATTTGAAAGTAAAATGTTCCGATCTTTCCATTTCCGAGGTCAGAATTATGTTATCCTATTTGAGAAAATCGACTTGACCTTGAAATGACCTTAAAGATCAACGTCAAGGTCAAATTCAAGGTGACAATTCGATAGCCAGGGACGAATCCTATCAGTTTTGTTTGAAACATTTTTCTCTAAAATGCGTTCCCGCCGAGATAAAATGCCGTTCCGGGACTTTTGGGACACCCTGTATATTTCTTCGTTCTATTTGTACTGTTCAATAATTAAAATCCATATAATAAAACTACTTGTGTTATTTTAGTTTAATTATTTCTTTCATGAACCAAATTTGCAAGTCTTCTTAACGTTTATATAAATTTCTTCGTAATATTTGTACTGTTCAATATTTAAACTCCATTTTATTTCTTCTTGACACTACGCCTTACAAAAAACGTGTCAAATCACTTCTAAAGTTTTGATCTCCTTAACAACCACTCTACTTTACTTTTTCTATCCAAAATGCTTGCTATAAAAAACTCACCTTTGATTTCATTTTATTTATCCATTATACCGGATGATTTTACCTTTTAACTTTATTTTCATTTCAACAATATAATCTAAAATTTTCAAAGATAAATTTTCTATGGCTTAACTTACATTTACTATTAGCGGACCGGACAGACGTTGTCCTGTCCCATGTAAACTTTTAAAAATTAGCTGTAACAATATAATCTGGACGCCATCTATCAGACGTAACTGAAACTAAAGCACACTCTTGAATATTTGACACATCGATTACAGCGCAGTCTGCCGGATCCTATGTAAGTTGTGCTAACATCAACAACAATTTTCAAATAAAAAATTTAACTATTTTTTTTTATTTAATGACACTTTTGGATTTTTGTAAAAAGTCATGGCTTTTGAAAAAACGAAATTCTGTCGATTTAGTCAAATACCTCTCGCTCCTTTGTTTTGGATTTTATAAAAAAGTGTAAATATCAAAATTGAAGGGAATTGTATCCCGAATATGATTGTCATGTTCTTGTTTGACTGACAGCTTTCGTTTTCGAGATATGACACAAACTTATCTTTTTTTGAATGGAAACCATAGTTGGCTATGAGCTCAAAAAATCGGACATTTTTAAAGCTTTTCAACGATATAATACTCGATACAGTTATTCATAAAAATAACATAGTTATGGATGCTTTTCTCTCTTATTTTCACTTTTAACGTAGGTAGCCATGAAATAGATTGATTTATTAATAACTATTCCAAAAAACATTGAACTATTTATTTTATTTAGGTATATCAGATACAACTAAATCAGTAGGTACTAAAAACTAAAGAAATTAAAATACATAATAATTGTTACAATTTATGTTCGAAAAGTCCACCATTGTTATTTAGAGAAAAATTGCATCTTTTTAAGATTAACATTACCGCTTTCCTCACAGACCGCCTATGAATTTCTTCAATTGCTTGTAATACCGCCTCCCTTAGGTCACCAACTGTCTCATACTTTCTTGTGTATACTTTGTTTTTTAGCGCACCCCATAAATAGAACTATAACTGCTAAATCGGGAGACCGGGGTGGTCATTCGCGTGGGACATTTCTTCCTATCCAAGAATTTGGATAGATATTATCTAAGGGTTGTCTTACTAATTACAAGTTATGAGCAGGTGCTCCTTCATGTTGGAAACACTCAATTTCTAAATGAGTTCTTAAATTCAAATTATGCAACATGTCTTGAAAAGTGTATTGCAAGAAATGCATGTAGCGCTCCCCAGTAAGTGATTGGTCATAGATAAAAGGCCCCAGAATAGTAAACCCTATGATACCACACCAAACATTAAAAAAAAATTTATCTGGGGTCGTCATTGTTGTACATGGAAAGGGTTTTCTTTAGCCCAGATATGCTCATTGTGTTTATTGAACATATCGTAGTTAGTAAATCTAGTTTCATCTGACCATAACACCTTTAATGGAAACTGCGGATCGTCAAGGCACATGTCTCTAAACCATGTACAAAACAAAATACGTTGATGTTCGCCACCAGCATGCAAAGTATGAGAAACTGAAAGTTTGTACGGGTGGAACTTGTGCGCTTTCAGTACCTTAACTACAGTTCGTTGAGATGTGCCAGCTTGTGCCGCAATCTCACGAGTTGATGTAGATGGATTTTGATTTACCATTGCCAAAACATTTATTTGTGCTGCTTCGTTAATTTGATTACGTTCCTTTGGTGGTTTAGTAAAAGATCCATATCTGCGTAAACTATCCTAAATCGTCTTAAATGTACTTAGAGCAGGTTGACGACGATTAAAATATCTATGAAAGAATTCCTCAGCTACACGAACTGAATTTTTATGGCATATGATATAACATTCCACAATATTCATTTTTTCTTCGTTAGAATATTCCATTTTATCACGAAAACTTGTCAATATCGACTGTCAGTTAAGCACTACTAAAGGAATTACTCTCAAATGAGGAAACGTCAAAGTGAAAACAACTTTTTCATGGCTACCTAAGTTAAAAGTAAAAATAAGAGAGAAAAACATCCATAACTCACCATAAGAAATTGAGTGTTTCCAACATGATGGAGCACCTGCTCATAACTCGTTATAATTAAGAAAACACTTAGATAATATCTATCGAACAGGATAGAAAGAAATTCCCCACGCGAATGACCACTTCGGTCTCCCGATTTGGCAGTTATAGACTTCTGCTATACCTAATAAAAAAATAGTTCAATGTTTTTTGGAATAGTTATTAATAAATCAATCTATTTCATGGCTACCTACGTTGAAAGTGAAAATAAGGAAGAAAAGCATCCATAACTCCGTTATTTTTTTGAATAACTATATCGAGTATTATATTGTTGAAAAGCTCTAAAAATGTCCGATTTTTTGAGGTCATAGCCAACTACTGTTTCCATTCAAAAAAAAAAGATAAGTTTGTGTCATATCTAGACAACTTTTTTTATAAAATCAAAAACAAAGGAGCTAGAGGGATTTGACTATATCGACAGAATTTCGTTTTTTCAAAATATTAAGTAAGCCATGACTTTTTAAAAAAATCCGAAAGTATCATTAAATTGGGCCAGTAAAACTGCAAATTTTTCCCAATTTAACCATTGCTCTATCTCCGCTAGTTTCCGAGATCCCTATAATGATCTTAAAAAAAACTCACCGTTTTTAGTTCATTTTGGAGTCGGCCATTTCTGCGTTTGAATAAACCGCCGTATTGTTGAAAATTCATGACACTGTGTGAGTAAAAATCAATGAGAGAGTAAATTAACAACAATTAAGTTAACCTTATGAATAAGAGGAATTAATATGACTATGACAGCCGCCAACTAGAGAAACAAATAACAGAAGGATTTATAAACAAAAAGTTTTGTACCATAGCACCAAACCTTTCTTTTTTCACTCAACGCACGTTTCAACAGATAAGCTGTCATCATCACGGAGTATGTTGTTTTACTCTATGATGATGACAGATTCGCTGTAGAAACTTTTGATTGAAAAAACAGGTTGGTGTTAGGGTAAAAAACTTTGTGTTTATACATTTGTTTTACGGCCCAAATGAAAGTAATCATTTGTTATAGAATTCATGAGAAAATTTTGAATAACAAATACAGCAATTTTACAAATTAGGTGAAATCGAACCTGCCGATTTTTCTAAATGAGTTGAACTGCTGATGCACATCTAGCCCTAAGTATATTTTGAACACTTCATAGTGACTACATTTTGTATTTTCATTTTTATAAACAGTTTCCTCCTTTATACCATTTTTAAGTTATTCAACAAACCTTAGCCGAGCAATAAACAACCAATAAAATTCAAATCTTCAAATGCAAATCAACACGGCCACCGTTCAGATAACTTTTAAAACTATAATTTACGTGGGTAAACTTCACAATGCTATGCAAAAGAAGAAATCTCAAAGAAGCGAAGAGAAGACTATGCCGAAAGATAGCTACGGCCTCTATGTGAAGAATCCTTTTCGGTAACTATCTTCGAGGGAATCGATAAAAATATTTATTATTCAGTTTGAGCACGTTCGCTTTGTCGGCTTTCAAGATGACATTAGTTTGAATTAACCGACACGACCGAGTTTGGAATAACGAAAAAAATAATAAAAAAGAAAACTGCCTTTTTCGGATGGTTTACATAATCAAATGTGAACGGAATTGTCATGTTTAACACAGGCGTTGGATAATTGGAATGACTTCTTTAAAGCCGATTTTTTAGTGCACGAACTCACTTTAATTATTATGAATCTACAATATGAGTCATATGAACATAAAATAGAATTGGACTCGCATACTAAGGGTTCCGTACCACCGTCAAGATTCTAATATTCCAGTTCCAGACAAGCAGGGAATGAGGGCATTTAATTATGTTTACCCTAATATCTTTTAAAGGAAACGTTTTAGATTTATATAAAATATACAGTTTCATTTTCCACACATAGACTTTTTATTTTATTTGCTTCAGGATTCGCTTGATTTTTATAAGAATACATATGTATTTAATGTTCTAATATTTACAACCAAAAATTAACATTAGAGTTTTATTTAATAAAAAACTTTCAGGGGAGCCTTTTATAATCTACTGTCTGAATTTTGACGGTCTATAGATTGGAAGATATAGATAGATATATATTTGTAATTCACATAATGAGCGTTTTATCTGATATGATGCGTTTGAAAATTGAATTTTTATTTTCCACTTAATTGTATAATTTGTCCCTAAAATTACTATGGGGGCTTTCTGATAATTTTTCTCACAAAAATTCAAGTGGGCGTCAGTACCCCAAATTATTTTCAAAATTTTAGGTAATATGGTTTCGGAAATAAAGCGAGAAATGAGAATTATTTATATCTTTATGTTAATATCTTGTAAACAATTAATTCTAAAGATATAAACAATATATATTTGTATTCCTCATAAGAAACCCTTTCATTTGATGTATTACATGATGCGTTAAAAAATATTTTTTTTATTTTCAGTTTAATTCTATTATATATAATTTTTCATCGTATTTTTCCAGTAAACAAAAAAAAAATGGTTTTATAATTTGGGGAATATAATTTAAAATATTTATTTAAAAAAAATAAAAATATATATTAGTATTCGTCATAATGAGCCCTTTGATTATATATATTACTTGATCCGTTAGAAACAATTATAATTTTTTATTATCCATTTAGTTCTTTAATTTGCCCCACAAAATCAGTATTTGGGGTTTCTCCTTATTTTTCCAGTAAAGTTCAGGTGAGGCGCTATACCACTTTTTTTTCTAAATTGTACTGCTAATGGTTTCGGAGATAAGGGGGGAGTGGGTAAAAATTTTTATATTTTTGTTAATATCTTTTAATTAATTTATTTTAAAAATATGGAAAAAATATATTTGTTCTCGTCATAATGAAATAATTTTAATTTTATATTTTCCATTGAATTCTGTATTTTGCCGGCCAAATTTAAAAGTAGAGGTTTGTCCTTATTTTTCCAATAAACTTTAGGTCACACATTATTCCTTTAAGTTTTTTCAAAACTTTGTATTTTATAGTTTCGGTGATAAGGGGAGGGGGAATGGGTAAATTTTGGTATAAAAAGATATTAAAATCTTTTTATCTTTCCTGTTAAGCTCGGGCAGCGTTCAATATTTCCTATTTTTTTCAAAATTTTAGGCTTAGTAGTTTCGGAGATCAGGGGGGAACGGTCGAGTTTTTTAGTTTTCCCCCCAGAAGAACCACTAAAATCAAAATTTCTTCTTATACAAATAAGCCATGTAGACAAATTTTTCCTAAGACGAAATGTATATATTTAATTTCAATTCTCTAACATTTATTGAGACACTCTTTATAATAAGTTCACATCATAATATATCTCAACCTCTTTCTATATGCTTATGTACCCATAACATTTTTTTTCTAAAATTTTGTCATCCACCCTATATAACTATAACACTTTATATAAATAAATCCTGTATAAAAATAACAAATTATGTTCGAACCACTATATGCGACTGCCTGTGGACTACCCTATAAACGATTTTTGTTTATAATATTTTTTAACCAACTAGTATGAATTTAGTTCTATTTCAACCTATATTTCAACCATCTTTTACATACAAAACCTTGTACCCTAATAAAACCTTTTTTTTCTATTTTTTTAATCACATTGTATAACCCCAATTCTTCTCCAGCCTATATTAGAACCTCCCAATATATACCACTGCCTATGGGCTACAAATATAGCACTATTGTTGTGACATTTTTTAAATCAAGCTATCTGTTGTAATGTAACCTTTTTTGAACAACCCTGTTAAACTATAATACCACTCTACTTTATACTCCAACCATTCTGTATGTATATGTAACTGCTGAGAAGGTACCCTACAAGTATAACATCCTTTTACCAATTTGATATCACCCTGTACAACATATGTTTTACTTTGTCATATCTTTCAACTATTATATCTAATCAACTGCTTGTGAGTTTTATAAAGATATATGATCTTCAAATTTTTAACCGACTTCCAAAAAGGAGGAGGTTATCAATTCGTCGTGTATTTTTTTTTGTATGTATGTTACCTGATTTCTTCTCCTGTAGTGAACCGTTTTGTACGATTATGGTCTTCTTTAATAGAGTATATATCCGGATTGGTGAAACTTCAAATTTTGGAAAAGAATATTACTGGTAAAATTTGTGAATGAACACATGCGTGCATGGAAATCGACCAATATCCCTAATATTTTAGTCGATTTTTCGATAACTCCTTATGGATGTGTATAGTTTTTTAACCTCTAATCTATTAAGAAAGATCCCTAGATGATCGCATGTACTTTCTTGCGACGTGCAACTTGAACTTTTGCAGAAAATCGCCGAAAATTCCAAAAATCTTATCAAAAATTTCATCGAAATGACATAATGGACATCTCCTCATAAATATTTTAATTCCAACGTAATAGTGCGCGAATTTTAGGAACTGGTTGTTTTAATTGCGAATTTGAAAAAATAATATGTACATCTCAAGCATATAAGTAGTAAAGCATTGTATTTTTGGCTCCTTAAATCATTGATTTAAGTACCAAGCTCGTTTTGTTTGTATACCAGGCAAATACCTATTTAAATGCAAATTATTCCATTTGGTGAAGACGGTGCTTTTGGTTGTCACATTCTCCCGGCCTAATAGAAAATTCAGTGACAACATAAATCAAACTATATACTGCTATTTGGTGTGTTTATACACAGGGTGTTTGGTTACAGCAAACAAAATCACAAAGTAAAGTGATAGAAGGATCATTTATATGATGATTGAAATATAGGACAGAGTAGAATGATAGTGGTCCATAGGCAGCCGTATATACAGGACGGTTGGAATATAGGATGGAGTGGACGTTTGGTGGTATAAAAATGTTGGAAAAAATGTGAAATTAAAATTATAAGGGTGATTAAAGAACTGTTATATGATGTGTGAATTCTATTTATACAGTGTGATTAAAAAATTATTTATTTTATAGCCCATAAGAAGTTGCATAGAGTGTGGAGAGGAATTAATGTTACACAGGGCGATAATATAAAATGTTAAAAATGAAATAATTTATGGGGTAACCCACAAGGAGTTATATACTATGGTTGAAATATAGGACATATTTGATTCCATAAATATGGGATGGATTTTACTCCGTCCTCTAGTTTACAGAAGGCAGCTAACAAATTTATGTCCGTGGGCAGTCATATGTACAGGGTGTTTGGTACATAAGACAGAGTGAAATTATCTACAGAGTTGTCAAAAAAGTTGAAAAAAGGTGGCATAGCGTGGTCCATAAGGCATACATATATTTTGGGCTTATCAGGTCAACGCGTACTAGTACATTTTGTTCGTAAACATTTACCTGTCAATTGAAATGAAAATGTATCATTGTGTAATGTTGAGACTTGCGATGTTACCTGGTTCTGTCTATTAAGGTTACACATACCAAATAAAAAAATAAAGAATGAAAACTACCTCAGTTTAAAAATACTATAAAGTTGAAAATAAAACATTTAATAAAAATATAACCGACTTCCACTTATAACTATAAAGCTAAAATAATTATAACAAAATACAAGTCTAGCAAATAAATAGCACATTCAATGTTGTTAGGTACCTACCCAGGAAGTAAAAAATGTAAACATTAAAAGGTACTCATTCTGTACAAATTAATTACCTACCAATCTAGTATATTTTTGAAGTCGGTGCCAAGCAACAATCAAGTTTGATGAAGTAGTAGATAAATACGCAATGAAGGATTTTAGATTTGCTTGGCACTGACTTCAAAAATATACTAAATTGGTAGGTAATTAATTTGTACAGAGCACCTATTAATGTTTACATTTTTTACTTCCTGGGTAGGTACCTCACAACATTGAATGTGTTATTTATTTGCTAGAGTTGTATTTTGTTATAATTATTTTCAGCTTTTTAGTTATAGATGGAAGTCGGTTATATTTGTTTTTAAATGTATTATTAACAATGATTTTGGTTGAATTTCGATCACTGAGCGACCTTTACTATTTAAACATTGACCTTTTTTCGGATTTTTCGTTAACGTTCGTAAATACGTAAAAAATAAATTTATCAATTACTTAGGACCTCATTGTATATAGTACACTTAAAAGCGAATACAGAAAACTTGAGTGTCAACTTCTTTTATAGATTTTAAACGAAACTTTAGTACAAAAAGATACTTTTGGTTTTTTGGTTAACCAACTTTAAAAATTAGTGACAAATTGTTTATTACCACGGAACACAAGCACTCCTACAATTACCGCAGCAGTTATAATTTATAGAAACATACATCGATAATAACACAGTTGTTTGGGTTAAACGGCAGCATAAATTACAGAAAGAAGTCGAAACTCGACCCTGAGACATTCCAGGGTGTGACGAGGTGCTAACACAGCCAGCACCATACGAAATAGTAATAACAAAAAAAAAGGTTAAAAACAAACATAGTCGGGCATTAATTTAGGTAAAATATTTTTTATGCGGGCCATAAAATCCCCGGGTAATGTATGTGTGCTTCAGGAATGTAACAAACAAAATCATAGACACATAACACACCTACGCATTTATATTCCTTGTAGGTAATTAAATGGTTTTATAACCTAAATGAAGTTTGGAATCGGTTTTTGTGACATTTATGAAAACTTTAATTGGTTTCCTCCTTGATTTAAGCCTTAGTGCTTAAATGAATTAAACTTACGAAGTAGAGAGTTATTGATTTAATTCCACATTACAATATTAAATCCGTTAAATAATTTCAAATGATTATGGATGAGATGTTTGAATGTGTACACTAAAATAATCTAAAATCGAGTCAATCGTATTTTCATTTAATATGTCACATCAAGCACTTTAATTATCCTGCTTGGTTTTCTAGTCAGCTGCGTCATCTGGTAGCTGAAAAAAAGGCAGCGCATAAAAAGTTTAAATCAACTAACAGTTATGATGATTATTTGGTTTTTTCACATATCAGAGGCATTTGTAAAGATGTCACTAATAATTGTTACAGATTGTACATTAATAATATTGAAATTTCTTTTAATCACAATCCAAGAAGTTTTTTGGGGTATATTAATGGCATGAAAAAGTCTTTTAATCTTCCGAAATACATGTTTTATAAGGATGAAATAAGAAACGGGGCCGAGGAAACTGCAGGTTTTGTTGCTACCTACTTTTCCACGGTTTATAAACTGGATCAGAATAGTAATGTGCCTCATTTTTATTATGAAAACTCTGTTAACTTGTCTTTTTTTGTGTAACTGTAGCAGACATCATTAGCAGAATTAATGAACTTCGGATAAAGCTCTCGTGTGGCCCTGATGGTATTTTTTAATAAACTGTGTCTACACTCTAGCGCTTCCTCTGAAAACAATTTTTAATTTGTCACTGTCATCCGGAAAGTTTCCTAGTTTTTGGAAACATAGCTGAGGCCAATCCACAAAGGTGGATGTAAAGCAAATATTGAGAATTACCGAGCTGTATGTATGCAATCGGAGATCCCGAAATTATTGGACTACTTTTTCTCTCAATTCTTATCATAGCAATTTAAACACATTTTTGTTAGCGAACAGCATGGATTTCTTCCGGGTAGATCTACTTTAACCAATTTGGCCTTCAGGAGTTCCACAGGGCTCTCACTCGGGATCATTTCTTTTTAATTTATTTATTAATGACATTGGCAAAATTATTAATCATTGTAATATCTTAATGTATGCTGACGATTTCAAACTGTTTAAAGAAATTGCAACTTGCAATGATGCTACGTTACTCCAATCCGATTTAAACTCTTTATTTGTCTGGTGTATTAGCCATGATCTTGACCTGGATATCAATAAATGTTTTATTATTACTTTTACAAAAATTTCACAACCTATAATCATTTCATTTCATATGCTATTAATTCACAAACGATACAGCGAGTAAGTGAAATTCGTGACCTTGGTGTCGTTTTCGATAATACTCTGACTTTTCGTAGACACATTGCTCCAGTTGTTTCCAAGAGTTACAAGGTTTTGGGTTTTATCAATCGTTCATCTAAAACATTTTCTCATAATACGATTCCTTTACTATATTGTTCACTAGTACGGTCTATTCTGGAGTACTGTTCTGTCATATGGAACCCCCACTATAACACATATATAACTAATATTGAGAAATGTCTAAGTGTTTATTGGGAAATAACACCACACTTTAAAGGAAATTGCTGTATATTCCAAACGTTTCGGGGTCTAGATCAGACCCCGTTGTCAATGGCTAAGAAACTACGGATTAAAAAGGTACAATTCCAAGATGTAAATTTAAATATTTGACAATGTTTATTATTTGATTTTTTACGTCAAAAATGAAATAATAATAAGGGCACCTTTAATCGATTTTGAAGTGGTCCACTACTCTTTGATCAAAAATGTTCACCTCCCAAGTAAGTGTTAGCATTTGTGGCAAACGGCCGTTAGCATAATAATGCCGAACAGATAATTAATTTTTACACTATAAGCAAAAAACCAAAGTACCCCATATTTTTTGGGGTTTTTAAGGCTCCAATAATTTACTGATACGAATTTGATGTTACGGCATATAAACTGAACTATTATTTAAGTGATGGCTTATGCTGTTTGCTGTTGAATTTTATGTCAACTACAAATCTCTATTGACTGGTCTAGATCAATGCAACATAATTTAGAAATACGTAAATATTATCTTGCATATAAATTTGTTTTGTAAAATAATTTCCTTGCTTCAAACTGCAGCAGTACTTATTAAAAGTGTAGTAACAAGTTTAAGCATTCACCCTGTAGTAACCTATTATACCAAATTAGTTGTGTTATAAAATCTGTCTAAAGAAGCATAAGAATTCAAATTTAAATCGGTATGGAGAGTATTCACCTTTTAGGGTATAGTAATGAACATCATCATCCATTGGCTCCGATAATGATATTTCTCTCTTGGTACTCGAATACTTCTCTTGGTACCACACTCTTGGTACTTACTTTGTGTACGGATGTCATTCAGGCTGACTTGGTCATCCAAGTTGGCAAATGTCTATTAGCGAAAGAGAAAGAACCATGAGCGCAACAATGATGGTGAAGTCGATGGCGAAGGTACCCTATAGTCGAGTTCTTCGATGGGTTCGCGGAAGTCATTGCCTTCTACAAGGTCGCAGCCATAGCAATACGATTCTACACTGAGAAATAACGAAGTTTTAATGTTTTCTAGTAATTGCGGTCACTGCTTTAGTATAACAGATAAATAAACCAAGAAACTCCATAGTGTTGTGTAACTCAGCAAAAAGTTTGAATATGCCTGCTCTATAAAGTTTGTTCAGCAGCAGTATGAAAAAATAAAAACGTACTACCTATACACAATATTTGACTATGAGCATAGCTTGCCATATATTTATCTATTATTTGGACAACAATATTTACTAAAAATGTATGTACCTTCAGAACATCTTTGGCAATTGCTAAAAGCAACATTTGGAGGCCAGGTTTTCTCCAACTTGCGAAGAAGGCATTTAAAATAAACTTCGTAGGCCCTACAAAACTTCTCACATTCGTTTAAATAAAACCTCTTATCTCGTACTTTAATAAATGTACCACATAAAAAACAAAGTGTATAATCATCTATATATAAATAGGCAAAGACAAAACGATTAGGTACCATTTTCTCCTCTGTCTCTCAACTTATTTTCTTCATTTTTGTTTTGTTTAGTCGCTACTGACGACCTTCAGTGCAGAATGTTAATATTAATTTATAATATTGGTTTATATATTAAATAAAATATAATAAAAATTCATTATTTACGTCCATAATGTCAACGTCAAACAACTGAATGTGCCGCCGCTGCCAGACTCAAAACATTGAGTAATTATATATAGAGGGACCAATGCTGTTATATGGGTTCGCTACTACTGGAAGTGGCATGCAAGCGTTGTTATTGTTTAGAGGAAAAGTATTCGTTGTATATTATAATTATACAGGACGATTCCAGATATTTTCAAAATCCTTTTTTTCGTGGGTGGCACATAAGCAGTTGCATATATAGGGTGTAGGGAGTAGAGTGCAATTATAACTTATAAAATAATTATATAGGGAAGCCCATTAGCGGTTGAATTTACAGGGTTCTTGGAATAGTAGGTGCAGTAGAATTACAGTTAAACAGGGTGGTGCAAAAAATATTATAGAGAGATGCATATACAGTGTGGCGGAAATGGAAATGCAACATTTCGTAACCCATAAGCAGTTGTATATATAGGGAAGATGAAATATAGGGTGAGAGGAATTATAGATATACAGGATGATGATAAAAAATGTTAGAAAATGAAATGATTTATAGAGTAGCCCACGAAGAGTTCCATATATATGATGATTGAAATATAGGTCGGAGTAGAATTATAGTTACAGAAGATAGTTAAAAATTTCATAACCAAAAAAGTAAATACGGTGGCTCATAGGCAGTGGCATATACAGAATGGTTTACCGGATGTTTCAAAAATGTTAAAAAATATTATGCGTGGTCCATGAGCAGTTGCATATACAGGGTGGTGGAAATATATAATGAGATGGAATTATTATATTAAGGATTTTAATAAAATAAAATTTGTCAAGAGTAATACATCATTGAATTCGCCTGTGTGATGTAATTATTTAAATAGTATTTGAGTTTACAACGTAGCCCGATTTTGATGGCCGTCCACAAGGATGATTTGCTGAACAACGTCTTTAAGCTGTTTCTTCTGTTTCTTATAGTCTTTAGCGTCAGTATCTTAATGGTGTTCCAACCATTTAATTTTCCAGCCAATTCCTTCCATTTTGGTTTTCCTTACATCTGACAATTTGGCACCAAGTTTATACCTGCCATTCAACTGATTCTAAAAGAAATAAGCATAGCTATCCAATTAGGTCCTGACTCTAATTATCCTGTTTATGTCCTTAAGCGCTAATCATGTTTAATAGTTGGCTATGACGATCAATTGTTTTCACAAATTTCATGGGTTGGCCTCATAAGCCACAGCTTCATCAAGATCGGTCTTTTGCACAAAAGAATCCCTTAACCAATTGTTGAATCTTGGGGAACGTGTATGAAACCACCAATTAACACAAACTCTTATATATCTTTCATATTCATATCAGCGTCTTCGAATAATGTCTGCATGAGTTTCGTGGTCGATCGGTGGAGAACAAATGCATATACAGGGTAGTTAAAACATATGGTGGTGTGAAATTATAGTTATATAGTGTGATTTAAAATATGTTATATTAGGTAGCCTGTAAAAAGTTGAATATATAGGGTGGAGCGGAATTATAGTTATACAAAGTGTTTACAAAAATGTTACAATATAAATGAAAGAATTTTGAAACGAAAAGAGTGGAATTGTAGCGTGATTAAAAAAATTTTAAAAAAATGTTTGGATCGGTTTTTCATAAGAAGTTACACATATAGGGTGGTTGAATTGTAGTAACACCATGTAAATAAGAAATGTAAGAAAAAATATTATGTTAGGGTGTTTAAATTAGTTTACAAAGCAAATGTCCGATTATTTGGATAAATGTACGTTTATGATAAAACCTTGAATTTACGAGTTACCCAGATACTTAGAGTGATACAAAGTGAATTATACTGAATAATCCACTGTGCCCCGTTATTCACTCTGACCCACATTCCCCTACCCAAATCGCAGTTACGTCTTTCTTTTATATCTTCTTTGATCAAAATAGATGCCAAACCGCATACGACTAGTAATGCTAGATGAGCGTTTATTATAGTTACAATGCACCAAAATGATTCTACAAATGCCCTAATTGCCTTCCACAAATCATTGTTTTTACAAGCACACATATTTTTATTTCCTACATGTTCTAATGGAAAAGCTGTGGAACCTTTGGTGTGTCACAAATGTAAAAACACAGTTTTGCACCCTAACACCAAACCTTTATTTTAAACACTCAACGCCGTTTCAACAACTCTATGTTTTCATCTTCAAGGAGTAAACCAAACAAAACGGAAATTACAATTTTCTCTAATTTATACCTAGCACTAAACTATTACTTAAGTAATTAGTACAAAAGGTAAATCCTAAGTACCTGAATTCTAAATAACAGATTTCAAAGATAAGGCCGATTTTATATGATGCAATTATGTAAATTAGGATAATTCTTAATTACCACCCAACTTTTAGGCTACATTATTAAGTAATGAAATTTTTAATACTTATTTTATGGATTCTTAGAAAGTAAACTGTACAATGAACTGTATGGAACAGGACCCTTATCTGAATTCATTAGTTTATTATTTTTATAAATCATTATGCTTTCGTAAGAGTCCAGTTCCCTATAATTATTTACTTGTTTACTATTTTTTAAGAAGATAAATCTACAGAGTGGTTGTGTTCTAAAACATGATGTGCAACACTAGATTTATCCGCTCTTCCGTATTTCAAATGGACAATATGCTCTTTGAAACCGCTACTAATATTTGATTTCATAAATACCGGACTTCTCGAAATCAGCAAGTTTATCTGTAATGTTGTTCTATACACCGCCCTCATACCAAGTTCTTTAAAAACTCTCTTAAAGTCTTAATATAACGACTGTACGGAATCGAGACAAACTTTTGTTCTTGTGACTCATTTCGAAAAGTTGACACGTTTTTCATTCCTAACCGAAGCCGTTTCTTCCTAATTAATTTATCTATAATATCTGTTGGATAACCATTACATGCAGCTATTTCTCTAATAGTTTTCTTTTCATTTTCAAACCTCTCTTTATTGAGAGGGAATGTCAACAACCCATGTACAAGGAAATTAATCCCCGTCATTTTATGTTGTTGACAGTGAAAAGACGTATTAGGTAAATATCTATATGTTCTAGTATCCTTCCTATATACATCAAACTCTAACTTATCACTATCATTTCGTAAAACTAATCCATCTAAAAATTTTAGAGTACCCTTTTGTTCCTGTTCATACGTAAATTTAATAGAAGCAAACCTGTTGTTATGATATATAACAAAATCATTTACATTGAACTCATTAGTATTAAAATCCTAAATGTATCCAACATGTTTCAATAAATTATAATAAGCCAAATAGCTCATCTCTATAGTGCATTTTTAGATGATCCTAATAACACACTTACTGTATATATTACAAACAACGTTCTGAACTACTAAGCTAATAATATGGTATTTCATAACTATATACAATTAACACTTTTTCCTAGTGTAGATTTCTGGTTATTGTGTAGAGTGACCAAGCCAGTACAGAGCATGAAGCATACTGTGCCTGTCCGTGTAACGCTAAGTTCACTTTCTTCAATATTTTTTCGTCTCTTCGAAAACAAAAGTACGTGATGGATGAGTGATTTTCTTCTTCTTAGGCCAAGGAATTATGTTACATTACTGAAACAGTATACAGGAAGAAGAGCTTTAAAACTCGATTAATCTCATAAAGCGTGAAACGAGGTGTATTGAAAATGTCGATGTCTTCAAGACAAAAAAAAAACGCCTGCGATAGTGGAAATTAAAGACAAAGAATAAAAAAAATATTCTTATTTTAATTTAACGGTGCAGCTATTGTTCTACATATAGTTTTTTTACTGGATTTTTGTGTGAACATTAATATATACTAGTGGTCGCCCAGTGGTCGAAATTAGACCTTATTTCATCAAATTATGAACATTATTGAGGTTCGTTTGTCAAAAGTATATGTCTATCAGAAATAAAGTAGAGGAGTAACCGGAGAAGAAGGCGTCATGAAACCGCCTCCCCTCCACAAATCATTCATGTTATATTGACAAATCTATTGAAATATATGATTATTTACTCAAATATAGGTATTCCAAATAGTTTTGAAAAATGCGTGACCCCCACTTTTGGTGGGAGTGCACTTTGTAACCTAAAAGTTTTCGTCTTTTGCAGTTTCAATCGTGTTCGTACAATAAAAAAGATATATGTCAAACAACCTGATAAAAACTACAATCTTTAATATATTTGCTGTTGTCCACTGATTGTCAATTTATTACACCACATCTTGATTGTGAAAGTAATCTAGAATTAAAATAATTAAGTTCACAACAAAAATTTACAGAATAATTTAAACGAAAGTTACTGCTACTTGTCCGAATAATCAATTCTGATCTCCTACATTGACTATTTTACTACTGAACAATAAACAATACTAGATGATGAATTATCAAAGATGGTCTTCATATGATTTAACAACAAATAACGCTTTGTTTTCTGAAGGATACTTGTGGCATATTTTTCAATGTCTAAGTACTTCTTGGGAAATAACACCACAGTCTAAAGAAAATTGCTTTATATTCCAAATGTTTCGGGGTCTAGATCAGGCCCCGTTGTCAATGGTTAAGAAACTTGGATAAAAAAGGCACAATTATAAGATTTAAATTAAAATATTTGACAATGTGTATTATTGTCATATCATCATCATCATCATATGCAGCTAATTTCGACCATTATTTTATGGTGTAGCCTCTCTTACATATTCGTTTCGCATGTTGTTCTGTTGTACGCTTTTTGGGACCAGGTTATGCCTGCTATTTTCTTGATGTCATAGTCCCATCTTACATTGGGGCGTTTCCTTGGTCTTTTAACACCCCTAGGATACCATTGTGTGATTTTTGTTGACCACCTATTATCTTGTCTTCTTGCCAAATGCCCTGCCCATTGCCACTTCAGAGATTTCACTCTGTGGATAACATCTATTACCTGGGTTTTGTTCCTTATCCACTCTATTCTCTTCCGATCTCTTCTCGTTATTAGGATCATGCATCTTTCCATAGACCTTTGTGCTACTTGTAGTTTTCTTGTAAGTTCGGTTTTCAGAATCCAGGTTTCACAACCGTATGTCAGTACTGGTAGAACACGCTGATCTAATACTTTCTTCTTAAGGCGGAATGCCATTCGTGACTTGAAGATTATGGAGTTTCTTCCAAACGTCATCCATGCAAGTTTGATCCTTCTGTTTATTTCTGGTAGTAGCGACCCTGATATGTGTATTAATTGACCTAGGTATATATATTGTTCTACTATTTCCAGAACTGTGTTATCTATTGTGATGTCTTGTGTGTCTATTAGTTCGTTGTACATTATCTTTGTTTTTCCGATATTTATTTTTAGGCCTATTTCCTTGCTTACTCTGCTAAGTTCATTGATTTGATTTTGTAGTTCTCTTGCGTTATTGGCAATTAGGACAATGTCATCGGCGAATCTCAGATGGTTTAGATATTCTCCATCTAGGTTCAGTCCTTTGTGCTCCCAGTCTAATCGTCGAAAGATACTCTCTAATGCCGCTGTGAATAGCTTCGGTGATATTGAGTCACCTTGTCTCACTCCTCTGTTAGTAGGAAATTCAGGGCTGCCTTCGTATATTCTGATTTTAGCTTTGGCTTCCTTGTATATATTAGCCAACGTTTCTATGTATAGCTTATCTACACCTTGTTCACTCAGGGTGTTGATTACCGCATTCGGATAGATAGTGTCGAACGCTTTTTCGAAGTCAATGAAGGCCAAGGAAAGTGGTATTTGATATTCTCTAGTTCGACTGATAACTTCCCTTATAGTGTGTATGTGATCGATTGTGCTGAAGCCACTACGAAATCCGGCTTGTTCTCGGGGTTGAGCGGAATCTAGTGTACTCTGTATTCTGTTTTGTATGATTTTAGTGAATATTTTGTACACTACCGGCAGGAGACTTATCGGTCTGTAGTTCCGAATGTCTTCTTTATTGCCTTTCTTATGGATTAATACTATGAGGGCGCTATTCCATTTTTCTGGGATGGGTCTGGTTCTTAGGCAATTCGTATATATTTTGGCTAGGCGTTTCCATGATTCTCTACCAGCTTATTTTAGTAGTTCAGCCGTTACTGCGTCGTTACCTGCTGTCTTGCCATTTTTCAATTTGTTGACCGCTGATTCCACTTCCTCCACAAGTATTTCAGGTATTTCTTCTTTCGTCAGCTGTATTTCCAAGGATTCGGGGGCTTTGTATAGGTCCTTGTAGAATTTCGTGACATGCTCCATTATTTTGTGTCTATCCGTTATTCTGATATTTTCTTCTGTCAATGCGATTACTTGTCTTTTCCCAATTATCAATGCTTTCTTAGCGTTTTTATAACTTTTCCGATTTTCAATTGCAGTTTCTACCAATATTTCGTTGTATTTTTTGATGTCCTCTGCAATTTTCTTTCTTATTGTCTTGCATAGTTCACTGTATTCTATGCGTTGGATGTCTGTTATCCTTTTCAGTTCTCTTCTTTTCTGAAGCAACGCTTTTGTTTCCGAACTAAGCTTCTTGTGTTCGTTTCGTTGTTGGCTTCCGCCTATTTCTTTAGCACAGGTCAGTATTGTATTCATTAGTTGTGTGTTGTCTTGTTGTTCCCGGAGCTTCTCTTCTATCAGCGTCTGATATTTTTCAGAATTTTCTTTCAGGTTGTTAATGTCTATGCTAGTAGCGGGCGTCTTCCTAGTAAGTTTAAATCTCTCCAGTTTCGTATTAAGGACAATCCTTGCTCTGACAAGTCTGTGATCGCTTCCTGTCCTGAATTTATTTAGCGTGCTTACATCTTTGATGGTATTAATCTTGTTTGTCAGGACAAAGTCAATTTCATTTTTGACTGACGCATTTGGAGCTTCCCAAGTCCATTTCCTATTAGAATTTTTCTTGAAGAAGGAGTTTGATATGTACATGTTCTGATAGTGTGCGAACTGTCTAATCCCTCTCCTCTTTCATTTCGTTCACCGAACCCGAAGTTCCCCACTGATCCTTCTCGGTCTTGTTTTTTCCCTATTTTCGCGTTGAAGTCGCCGATAATGTATTTGAAATGGCTGTTGCTGGTATCTAAGGCCTCTTTGATTTCGCTGTATAGTTGTTCGATTTCTTCGTCAGAATGATTAATTGTTGGGGCGTAAACTTGTATTATTTGAATAGAGTATCTTTTCGAAAGCGACAATGTTAGACTTGCGACTCTGTCTAATGTTCCGGACACGCCTATAATTTTATCGGTCCATCTCTTATGGATGAGGAATCCAACACCACTAGTTCTTCCTGTTGGTGTTCCTCGGTGGTATAGGAGGTTGCCTGATTCAAGTGTTATTAGCTCTTCGTTTTTCCTCCTAACTTCACTTATGCCAATGATATCCCACTTGATTTTTACTGCTTCTTGTTCTAATTCTACAATTCTAGCTTGTTTCGAGAGTGTTCGGCAGTTATTTGTTGCTAGATGTAGTGTAGTCGAATGTTTGCCTCCCCCAGAATCCTTGAGGCAGACCGGTTTCCCGGTGTGGGATTGCTTACCCACCTGGGGTACAATTCCGTGAGTTTTGTAATTCGACATGTTTGAGGTTCTGAGGCATACCTTACCACGCTGCCTCAATGCGGGTTGGTAAGGAGCAATGATTCTCTTTCTCATGGATTTTGCCAATTACCAGAGTCGACCGTACCCCCGAGATGACGTTACGTCTTTTTATTAATTAAAAGCCGTGGCATGGCTGGGATTGGAACCCGGGTACGAGACTCGGTTCAGCCTCCGAATTAGTGGAATTTTGGAGGTTCGAGCACATTCCCTCTGCGCTACCGGGGGTCAATTATTGTACCGGGTCAAAAATTTGTATATTTTTAGTTTAATTTATTGGGCGTTCACATCCGAGTCAATCTGGCGACACTGTTACTGTATTTGGCATGACAGTATTGACGTGAAAAATGTTTATTTTATTATTTTTTTAATGACTGAAATAAAATATAAATAAATATTAGCATTCTGCACTGAAGGTCGTCTGCATCTCAACCGATTTTCTTCATTTTAGTTTTGTTTAGTAGCTACTGACGACTTTCAGTGCAGAATGCTAATATTAATTTATAATATTGATTCATTCATTAAATAAAATATAATAAAGCTTCATTTATTACGTCCATACTGTCAACGCCAAACAACTGACAGTGCCGCCGCCGCCAGACGGTCAAAACTCAAAACATTGAGTAATTATATATGGAAGGAGCGATCTTTAGATGCTGTTATATACTTAGATCATGTACTTATGGAACTGGCATGCAAGCGTCGTTAGTGTTTAGTGGTAAAATTGTCAATGTAGTAGGTCAGTATTGATTTTTCGGACGCGTTGCAGTAACTTTCATAGTAAATATTATCTTTATCATGTGAATTTAATTATTTGATTAATATATTATTCCCGAAGGTGTTGTGAAAAAAATTGTCAGACAGCTGATAATAGAGAAAGTATTAAATATTTAAGTTTTCCTAGGGTTGTAGGTCCTCTCTTTTCTTTAATATTCCTGAACTTGATTGAAACCCGCAAATGACGAAAACTTTTAGGTTGCAAAGAACAAACTTCCAGTTATTATATCGAATATTTTTCCAGGAGCGGTTCCAGCCAAAAATTTGGGGGGTCATTCATTTGTCAAAAATATTTCGAATACCGATACTTATTTGATTACATTTTTATTTTCTGTTTATTTCAATAGTTTTGTCAATATGAGTGAACAGGTTTCTTATAAAAATATACTTTTTACAATTTCAGGAAATAGGGTCGAATTTCGACCACAGGGCGACCACTAGTCTTTATTTCGGACTACATGTTTGTTTTAAATGATTATTGATAACTTGTCTAGACCAATAATTTGTTTATCCTTTGGATATAATAACAGCACTTATTATTCGAGAAATTATAAACAGTACCTATAGGTTACCTAAAACTTTTAAATTTAAAATGGTGCAGTAAATCGGAACAATTGTAGATACTATCCACAGGACCTCCAGATTTGAACCCAATGAATTTCTTCCAATGCCGTTAATCCAGTCGAGTCTTCGTCAGGCTGCAAAAAATAATGCATACCTACATAAAATATTTTTATTCATAGACATGCTGTATTATCCAAATTATGTTAATCGCTTTTCATTATTTGTTTCTATCTATCAAACATTATTATATAAACAGGTTCACGTACGTTGTCATTTGCTGAAAAAAATGAACTGTTTTAGAACCCCAGAATACAAATTCTGATAATATTCTTTTGCATATTAAGAGCACCAGCAGTTTATAAAAGGCGGTTAAAAATGCTAGATACTTATCAAAGCTTTTAAACACAAAGATTTTCGAATACCCACTGTGATTGACGGAGTACCCAGCATGGCAAAGTGTATTGTTTGCAAATAATAATGATTTTGGCGATTGTTTCTAGGTCAACATATCACAGGTCAGTAACGCTAGCACTGCAATTTAACTAAATATAAATGTGAAATACTCGCTATTTAGAAACTTGTCTTGTGAATCATAACTGCGGGGTTTCTATTTATGAATTTTTTGGAATAATACCTCACTTAGAGAAAGTTCAAAAGGATCTGGGGTCTAATTTAGAAGTTTTTGAGTTATATAGTTCATTTGGAGCATTAATTCCTCTATGAAGTCTTTATAATAAGATCACAGAAACGGTCGTGAAAATCTACAGGATGGTGCTTTATCTGGGGCAAGTGTTCTTTCTGGCAATACATATCTGGCCCTGGTTTGTTTAAAAAAATGTATGAACTTTATTTGTACCTTAAACAGGAGTTCTACTATCAATCAACGTTGTTAAATGTCCCCAAGTTGAAAAACCTATTGGATTTAAGTCAGGTGAACGAGCTGGCCAAAATTGAGGTCCAGCGATCTGGATATGTTTCGGTCAAATATTGATTTGCTCTGATGCTAAAATGGGCAGGAGCGCCATGGCGATAGAACACTTTCCCGCTCTGATGCCTTCAGCAATCGGACCAAGTAGAGCTGACAGCTTAATATGTATCTCAATTTAATGTATCATATGATAATGATCATATGACAATATTTGCCAGGTAGCTGTAAAGCAATTTTTCTAGTGCTAGTATCGTATTGCTCGTCAATTAGATTAAGTACAGCTTCTTCTATTTCTAGTATTCTAATATCCCGGTGGCGACCCCAATCATGTTTTAAAGGTTTGCAGTTACCTGTTTCTCTTAGTCGTTGATGACAAAGAGTGATGATGAGCTACAGGTTGAGGATACATTGCAGCATATCTTCTCAACTCTTCTAAAGAATCACCATTAGAGGGTCCTGACCTCAGAAAACGTACCATCCTATAGATTTTCACGACCTTTTCTGTAATCTTCTTATGAAGACTTCGTACTGGCATTAATGCTCCAAAATTGAACGAAATATCTAGAAAACTTTAGTTGCCAGGAGAGAAAAACTGAAATAATCTGAAGATGTTCAACACCTTGTAAGTCGGTAACTAGCTAGTTTCCCCGAAAATCCTAGATGTCGGTCTTTACATCTCAAGTCTTCAAATTTAACGAAATATATCGAATACATAAAGAAGTGTTCGAGAGGACATTCAATTGTGGGAAGCGCAACTGATGAAGGTACCCTAACCAGAAACAATATATATTATATATATTGTCTTGCGTACAAAAGAATGACACCTCGAAGAGAGTATTCAATTTATTTCTGGCAGATGAAGCTAATCTGAAAATTTCATACTAACATTCTAACCTGGGAATTACGGGTAACAGCAATTACATGGAACAGCTTCAGATTCGGAACCTGTCCTGGATGTCGGTCTTTACATCTCACGTCTTCTGCTTTATAGTATTAATTTAAATCAACCCTGGTACCGTTATTACATTTTTCGGACCGCCATTTTTGGTCATTTACCGTACTAATCACAATTAGTGTTCGCTTTTAAAAGCGTTGTTAGCCCAATTAGCGATTGCATTAAATTAGCGCTTATTATGATTTTCAAGAATTATCTGCAATATTGTCACTACATTACATTAACCCTGAACCCTCTTTTTTAACCGACTTCCAAAAAGGAGGAGGTTATCAATTCGTCGCGTATTTTTTCGCTTTTTTTTTGTATGTATGTTACCTGATTTCTTCTCCTGTGGTGAACCGTTTTGAATGAGTATGGTCTTGTTTAATAGAGTATATATTCGGATTGGTGAAACTTCAAATTTTGGAAAAGAATTCTATTGGCAAAGTGATGAAATTTGTGAATGAACACAAGCGTGCTTGGAAATCGACCAATATCCCTAATATTTTAGTTGATTTTTGGATAACTCCTTATGGATGTGTATAGTTTTTTAACGTTTAATCTATTAAGGAAGATCCTAGGTGATCTCATAAACTTTTCTGCGACGTGCAACTTACAGTTTTGCAGAAAATCGCCGAAAATTCCAAAATTCTTATCAAAAATTTCATAGAAATGACATAACGGATATTCCCTCATAAATATTTTAATTCCAACGTAATAGTGCGGTATTTTTAGGCACTGGTAGTTTTAATTGCGAATTTGAAAATTTTCTATATACATCTCAAGCATATAGGTAGTAAAGCATAGTATTTTCGACTCCTTAAATCAATGAGTAGGTACCAATTGCGTTTTGTTTGTATACCTGGCAAATACCTATTTAAATAAAAAAATTTCCATTTTGCAAAGACGGTGTTTTTTGGTTGTCACATTTTTCCGGCCTAATAGAAAATTCAGTGACAACACAAACTCTAAACTGCTATTTGGTGCGTTTATACACAGGGGTTTAGTTATAGCAAACAAAATCACAAAGTAAAGTGATAGAAGGAGTTGCATTCATATGATGATTGAAATATTTGACGGAATAGAATGATCTTGGTCCATGGTATATACAGCATGGTTGGAATATAAGGTGGACTGGACGTTTGGTGGTATAAAAATGTTGGTAAATATGAAATTTAAATTATATATGGTGATTAAAAGACTGTTATATGATGTGGACATAAGCAAATCATATATAGGATGGTTGAAATATATGCTGGAGTTGAATTATATTTATACAGTGTGATTAAAAAACTATTTCTTTTATAGCCCATAAGAAGTTGCATAAAGTGTGGAGAGGAATTAATGTTACACAGTGCGATAATATAAAATGTTAAAAATGAAATAATTTATGGGGTAGCCCACAAGGAGTTATATACTATGGTTGAAATATAGGACAGATTTGACTCCGTAAATAGTTTACAGAAAGCAGCTAACAGATTTATGACCAGTCGTATGTACATGATGTGTTGAAACGTAGGACGGAGTGGATTTATCTATACTTATAAAGAGTTGTCAAAAAAGTAGTAGTAGTAGTTTGATGAAGTAGTAGAAAAGTACGCAATGAAGGATTTTAGATTTGTTTGGCACCGACTTCAAAATATACTAGATTGGTAGGTAATTAATTTGTACAGAATGTGCACCTTTTAATGTTTACATTTTTTACTTCCTGGGTAGGTACCTAACAACATTGAATGTGTTATTTAGTTGCTAGTGTTGTATTTTGTTATAATTATTTTTAGCTTTTTAGTTATAGGTAGAAGTTGGTTATATATATATATTTTTAAATGTTTTATTTAAATTAGCGATTGCATTAAATTAGCGCCTATTATGTTATTCAAGAATTATATTGTCATCGCATTACATTAACCCTGAAGCATCAAATCTTTTTCTAAAATGTCAATCAATGTCAATCAATCCCTGACTGGGGACCAAACTCACAACAACAAATTGTTCAACCTGTATGATACCCACAAACAAGTTTGTTTTGTTTCAAATATAACGGCCCCGATCCTCGAACAAAAAAACTACCCAATTCATGTTTAAAGTGGTCAAAGCAAGTCCGTACGACCTTCTAAGGACGAACGTGAGTAGACTATAAATGCTCCATAAAAACTAAAATTAAATTATTTGTGACTCAAGATCCACGGGTTACGAAACAGATGGGCTCTTGTCTTGTGGTTTCTTAAATATTTATGCTGCCTACTCCGTTTCACATTATTTATGTTTTTTTTTTCAAAAATAAACGACCAAGACATGGATAAAGGTACTTGAAATTAACTCCGTCTGAAAATAAAAGGAATCAACTTCACGGAACCTGAAAAGAACTATGGTGTGAATCCTTACAATGTAAGTAACTGTTAATCGAATTCAATAATTTACAATTTTTGTTGTTTGCTTCACTATTGGGTTGAGGGCAAGATCAGAGCCTGATAATCTGGCATAGTCTTTTTAACCGAGTTTCAAGTACGACTTGAGCAAATTCGATGATTTAAACGGCATTGTATTAAAGAAAATCAGAAAAAAAACATTAATTAAGGAACTGCACTTCAGTGAATTTCAATAAATCTACACTGTTTTCTCTAAAACAACTCAACCAATTTGAATATTTTATATTGTATTCTACAAAGAGATGTTCCAGCTTGATTCCGTATAATTTATCTATAACGTAAAACATACCCTTTTTCTGAAAATCGTAAAAATATTTGCAAGAACACGGTAAACATCAATGTAGATGCCAAATTTTCGTTCTAAATATCTAGTTTTAGTGTCAAGATATCCCATGAAAGTATATCTTACAGGCAGTTTGCAACGGTTTTCATTGTAGTCGATTGAAATGGCACAAAATATTTCGAATATATCGAAGAGATAAATTTTTTAGCTGAACGCTGTTTTCGATATGGTATACAATGGTAGCTGTGCAGTTGAAATATTGGGAGAAGTAAAACCACAGTTAGACAGGTGTGTTAAAAAATCTTACAAATAAATGCGATATTGCGTGGTACATAAGCAGTTTCATATATAGGAGGGTTGAAATATAAAGTGAAATAGAATTAAAGGGTGGTTAACAAATAGTTTGTACTTAAGTAGTTGCGTATACAGGGTGGTTGAAATACGAGTGAAGTAAAACTATAGATATACAGAGTGGATAAAAAAAACTTTTAAAAAATGGTTAATTAAGCATATGTAGTAAGGCTATTAGAGTTATAGGGCGGAGTTATTTTGATTCAGGGTGTATCAAAAATTTGTTATATAAGCATAAGCATTTAGGATATTTGAGTTATAGGACGAGGTTGGATGTAATTATAGGCATGGGCTGAAAACTTTAGAAGTAGTTGCATATATCGGATGGTTGAAATAAATGGTTGAGTAAAATTATGGTCATAAAATGAAGTTCAAAAATGTGAATTTTATTATATAGGGTAGACCATGAGGCGTTGCATAAATGGAATACTAGACATATTGGGCGAAGTAAAGTCATAGGCATCAGGAATATTTTAAATAATAGAAAATAGAAAGTCAACATTGTGTTGAGCTGAATTATAGTTGTACAGGCTGGTTAAGTAAATGATCACCCAATTTAACTTATTTGTTATATTGGGTGATCAATGCACAGAAGCATATACAGGGTGGTTGCAATATAGAGTGAATTAGAATTGCACTTACAGAAAGTGATCCAAATAATGAAACAAATAAAAAAAGTTAAAAAATATGTGGAGAATATAGAATAAGAATACAAATTAGAGAGATAGGGATAAGAATACGCTAAAATATTCAGTAGAATTGTAACTTAAAAACAAATAAAAAAGGAGCGGTTTTTAATTTTAATTTAAGTCAGTTGTAGTTGGTTGTTTTTTATTATTGTTTATAGTTTAGTTTAGTTTACAGATTAGTTTCCAATTGTTTAGTCTTACAGTTTACTGTTCTCTTAAAAATGATAATTATTACTATATGTTATATTATTAAAAAATATATTAAAGGATGTCTGTACAGTACATCCTTATTTTATAATAGAAAATAGCTACAATTGTTTATTATTATTTGTTTTGGTATTTGTTTTCAGGCAAAACAGCCTTAGATTTTTTTTTGTTTATTTGTAAAAGTCACGAAATGTGATACATAGAGAGAGAAGAAAATGCTTTAATAGAGGACACCTAAGCTCTAACACTTGTGTTATGTCCAATACATATTAAACCAAGTAGCACTTAATAAACAAATATACAAATATTACTCAAAACATAGTAAAATAGGAAGCAAAATACAGAATGTAGAAAGTGAGTCATTTTTTAGGCAAGTTTTAGACTTAACAAGTTATAATTTGAAATAATATATTTTTGACTCTAACATTTAAATTTATAAAAAGAAAGGTTTTTGAATTCACGAGGAAGTACATTATATAAATTATTTCCATTAAAATATTTTTGACACACAGCTTTGGAGTAACGGTTGTAAGAATACATTTCTAGTAATTTGCTTCTTGTAGACTAATTTTTTTTAAACCTCTATGTTTGTGAATAAACTTAAGAGCAGAATGCATATAAAGACCTTTAACATTTAAAAGAGATTCATGGATAAAAATACTTTTTACACTGTCACAACTTTTTAATTTAAACATTGTTCTTAAGATAAAATTCTGTGTAACCTATAATTTTAATAAATTTGTTTCATAACTCCCAAATGGTAATTCCATAGTTTAGTATGGATTCCACTAGACTGTTGTAAACTATAAGCAAGTTGTTTTTGCTGAGTATGTTATGCAACATATAGAATTTATAAGTAAGTTTTTTTTATTCTGTTGGATACGTAGTCAATGTGCATAACCCACTTAAGATGGTGATCAATGATTACCCCAAGGTATGTTATGTGGTTAGTTCTGGCTACATTTTCTTGTGTAACTTCAATCATCATGGGCCCTAAATTTTCCCTTGGTCCGGACACGTTAGGTGCAAATACAGTGTACTTAGATTTAGTCATATTTAAGCTTAAATGGTTACTGTCAAGCCAGATCTTAACATCATTGAGTGCCTATTTAGCAATTTGCCAAACTTCGCACTGCAAAACGGTGTCAACAGCATATGATAAAATGTTACACTTGTTATAGTTTAGAAGATCCTTTATAAACTTACATTGTTACTCTATTCGTTGCAAAGAAACATAACTGATAACGGCCTCCATTACTGAAGCAATGTCTATTGTATTGTTATCGTTGTGTGCTGCAAAATCACGAAAATTGTACATCGCTTAACAAAACCGTTTTACCTCAACAACGCTAATATTAAATTTGTTGTTTTACGTAGGTGCAAAAACAAGTAACGGTTACATTTCATCTGTCAAACGTTACAAATTTCCTCTGCGAAGTGACACGATAATTCTTCTGCGACTCAACACAGATAAGCACTCAATTTTTTGCTGTTGCCGAAGACATGTGTGTGCATTTCTCATTGACAACCCGGAAAATGCAAATGCCGATTGGTAACGAGACAAAAACAATGTAGCAACGACGACTGCGGAGATGTGCCGCATTGTGGCACATATACATAAAAGAAGAGAAGGACGTAGGTATAGAAGAAGAAGTCGAAGTCGAAAAAAAAAATGTTAGATAGTTCGGCCACCCGCCGCGGGTTTCGACTTCAATACATTCCGTTGGGTTTTATGCGAATGGTAAATGGCAATCGGTTTAGGAAATCAGGCTGATTGAAATGAACTACATTCTGAATGGTATTTAGTTTCTTGCTGCTTTTATTTATCTAGGGATATTTCCAACATCAAAGTAATCTGAAATAAGATTACAATTAGAAACTTGTAAAACATTGTATATCACAAATGGGAATATGTCTATGACACGAGAGATATAAACGAAAAAACAGATTTTATGATAAATACACTAAAAAACTTAATTAATACCATCGCAACTTTTATTAAGAGGACGAAGCAACACATAGCCAGAAAAAACTGGATTACCGAGGGGTTGTAAAACTGGATAAAACAAAAAACATTATATACCGAATACAAAAAAGATGCGCTCAATGAAGAAAAAAACAAGAAATACCTTAATTATCGAAAAATGCTAAACAAAATACTAAGAATACCCTCTTCCAGGTGTCATTCTTTTGTACGCAAGACAATATATATAATATATATTGTTTCTGGTTAGGGAACCTTCATCAGTTGCGCTTGGCACAATTGAATGTCCTCTCCAACACTTCTTTATGTATTTGATACATATCGTTAAATTCGAAGACGCGAGGTGTAAAACCGACATCTACGATTTTCGGGGAAACTATCAGATAGAGGTTCCGAATCTGGAGCCGTTCCATGTAATTGCTGTTACCTGTAACTCCTAGGTTAGAATGTCACGATGAAATTTTCAGGTTAACTTCACCTGTCAGAGATATTAAATACTAACTTCGAAGTGTCAGTCTTTTGTACGCAAGACAATATATATAATATATATTGTTTCTGGTTAGGGAACCTTCATCAGTTGCGCTTCGCACAATAGAATGTCCTCTCCAACACTTCTTTATGTATTTTATACATATCGTTAAATTCGAAGACGCGAGATGTAAAACCGACATCTACGATTTTCGGGGAAACTATCAGATAGAGGTTCCGAATCTGGAGCCGTTCTATGTAATTGCTGTTACCTGTAAATCCTAGGTTAGAATGTCACGATGAAATTTTCAGGTTAACTTCACCTGTCAGAGATATTAAATACTAACTTCAAAGTGTCAGTCTTTTGTTCGCAAGACAATATATCATATATATTGTTTCTGGTTAGGGAACCTTCATCAGGTGCGCTTCCATCGAACGGTTCCAGATTCGGAACCTTTATGTGCTAGATGTCGGTCTTTACATCTCGCGTCTTCAAATTTAACGATATGTATCAAATATATAATGATAAAAAATAATAATGAATGTTACAGAGTTATTAAGAGCATTATTGAAATCATTGGATATTAAAGCAAGTATAAGGGAAATACCAATATTAAGAAAGAACAAAATATTACAGTTGTGGGGTTTAAATGGAATAACATATGTATTTAATGAGTTAATATAATTTTATTGAAAATATCAAGTAATGGAGATGAATTGGTTTTGGCTTGATCATTCAAGAGGTATTTTGTTTTATTTTTATTTTATTTATTATTACACTATCCAACAGGACAAAGACCAAAAATAGAAATAAAAAAAACAAAAACAAGAATTCACTATACCTCATATTTCAAACAATAATAAGGTTGCAATATAAGCTAGAGCTAGAGCTGATTTTTGTGGATTTTCTAAACTGTTAATATGACTTAAGTTTCGGAGTAGTCTGTATTTAGAGCAGTCTTGATGATTCACCAATTGCAGCAGGCACAATAATAGATTTTGGAGAAATACATGGACAAAATCAAATATCTCAACTTTGGGCAGACCGATTTTAATAAAGTGTTGAAACTGAATAGCTTACAACTAACTAGTTATAGGAAAATCAGGCTGTTCCATTCAAAACGAAAAAAAAAAACATTTAAAAAAATATAACCGACTTCTACCTATAACTAAAAAACAAAAAATAATTATAACAAAATACAACTCTAGCAAATAAATAACACATTCAATGTTGTTAGGTACCTACCCAGGAAGTAAAAAATGTAAACATTAAAAGGTGCTCATTCTGTACAAATTAATTACCTACCAATCTAGTATATTTTGAAGCCGGTGCCAAGCAAATCTAAAATCCTTCATTGTGTACTTATCTACTAATTCATCAAACTTGATTGTTGCTTGGCACCGACTTCAAAAATATGCTAGATTGGTCGGTAATTAATTTGTACAGAATGAGCACCTTTTAATGTTTACATTTTTTACTTCCTGGGTAGGTACCTAACAACATTGAATGTGTTATTTATTTGCTAGAGTTGTATTTTGTTATAATTATTTTTAGTTTTTTAGTTATAGGTAGAAGTCGGTTATATATATTTTTTTAAATGTTCTATTTTCAACTTTTTAGTATTTTTGAATTCAGGTAGTTTTCATTCTTTATTTTTTATTTTGTATATATAACCTTAATAGACAGAACCAGGTAAGATCGAAATCCTCAACATTACACAATGATACTTTCCCATTTAAATTGACTGGTAAGTCTTTACGAACAAAATGTACTAGTAACGCGTTGACTTAATAAGCCCAAAATATATTTATGTCTTATGAACTACGCCATGTAACCTTCTTTCAACTTTTTTTTGACAACTCTGTAAAACTATAGATAATTCCACTCCAACCTATGTACCAACCATCCTGTACATACGACTGCCCACGGACAACCATAAATTTGTTAGCTGCCTTCTATAGGACGGAGTATATATTCCATCCCATATTTACGGAGTCAAATCCGTCCTATATTTCAACCATAGAGTATAACTCCTTGTAGGCTAGCCCATAAATTAGTTCATTTTTTAAATTTTATATTATCGTCCTGTGTAACATTAATTCCTCTCCACACTTTATGCAACTTCTTATGGGCTATAAAAGAAATAATTTTTTAATCACACTGTATAAATACAATTCAACTGCAGCATATATTTCAACCATCCTGTATATGATTTGCTTATGTCTACATCATATAACCGTTTTTTAATCACCCTATATAATTTTAATTTCACATTTTTTCCAACATTTTTATACCACCAAACGTCCAGTCCACCCTCTATTCCAACCATCCTGTATATACGGCTGCCTACGGACCACTATCATTCTAGTCCATCCTATATTTCAATCTTCATATAAATGCAACTCATTCTGTCACTTTACTTTGTGATGTTGTTTGCTATAACTAAACACCCTGTCTATAAACGTACCAAGTAGCAGTTTAAAGTTTGACATGTGTTGTCACTGAATTTTCTATTAGGCCGGGAGAATGTGGCAACCAAAAGCATTGTCTACGCAAAATGGAAAAATTTGCATTTAAATAGGTATTTGCCTGGTTGGTATACAAACAAAACGAGCTTGGTACTAATTGATTTAAGGAGCCGAAAATACTATGCTTTACTACCTATATGCTTGAGATGTACACAGAAGATTTTCAAATTCGCAATTAAAAATTCCAGTGCCTAAAATTACCGCACTATTACGTTGGAATTAAAAATATTTATGAGGAAATGTCCGTTATGTCATTTCGATGAAATTTTTGATAAGAATTTTGGAATTTTCGGTGATTTTCTGCAAACCTGCAAGTTGCACGTCGCAGAAAAGTATATGAGATCACCTAAGGATCTTCCTTAATAGATTAAACGTTAAAAAATTATACACATCCATAAGGAGTTATCGAAGAATCGACTAAAATATTAGGGATATTGGTCGATTTCCATGTACGCATGTGTTCATTCGCAAATTTTATCACTTTACCAATAGAATTCTTTTCCAAAATTTGAAGTTTTACCAATCCGGATATATACTCTATTAAACAAGACCATATTTATTCAAAACGGTGCACCATAGGAGAAGAAATCACGTAATATACATACAAAAAAAGCAAAAAAAAAAATACGCGACGAATTGATAACCTCCTCCTTTTTGGAAGTCGGTTAAAAATGAGGGGCACATCGGGTAGAACCCGAGACCATAGACAACTGAAACAATCTCCTCGAATAGCCACCGTATACCAATTTTAAGATTAATATTTACTTCCAGTAATTTCTCATATACATATCGTCTCAGCTCATCGTGGTATACCCTGTACAAGCTTTACCACCTGAGAAAATTGTTCATAGTTTTTGAAAGAATTTAAAAAAGTTTATTTGCACTAAGAAGACAAAGTTTTCTGGGGCAGATACATTTAATAGCCATAACAACCATTTTTTGAAAATCCTAAACCGCTATTTCATCAACAAGGAAAGTTTCTATACCTTCTAGATCTTTGAAAAGCTTTTACATAACACGTATGAAAAGTGACATTAGTAACACATGTTGACATAATAAGCCATCATTAAAATTCAGTTTTAAAAATCAGTATGAATACGCTTCTGATTATCCTAAATGTGCATTCCACATCATTTATATTCATCGATGGGCAATAAATTCTCGGTTATGTATGTTCATCCTCCATCAAAACACAAAAGCACAAAGGTCGAGTTCAATTCGGTGAAAGTAGTGTCGAACTATGTAAACCAAAACTGACTACCGATCGCGATGATCGTCTTGTTTGTGAAATGAGACTTACTGACTCTTTTCGAGTACATTGTGGCGCCGGAGGATGACTTGCGACGATCCTTATGCATAAATTTCTTCCATTTTCGTGATCGTATCGTATCGAGGAATCGTCATATGTTGCTTGTTTATATGTTTGCGAAGAGAAATGGCATACCTACGGGCGGACATTAATAGGAGATCACTTGAGAAGATGACCCAAATATTATTAGGAAAAATTTGCCAGTACGAAGGTAATAGGAAATATGCCTAGACAAAACAGTCAATTTTTTCAGTGAATATTAATTTTATTACTATTTTGGCTTGACTTTTATATCTTTGTGCGGGAATTTACACTCCGAAATTGTTAGAAAACGTTGAGTGGACCTTAAGAGTGCCCCTGCAACACTTTTTTCCACAAGAAAACTGTAAATTTAACATTTCATAATTTTGTAAAAAATATATATTTTTGAAGTCTAAAATGCGTATTTTGCCGTCCATTACTACTGACAACTGACATACCATACGACACATAGCTGTAAATAATGCAGAATTTAACACGGAACAGCGATTTCGTGTTTTATGTAGAATTTCCTCTATTTAACGGTTTCTTTCTTTGGCTTCTTCCTATTCCGTTATTCACTGCAATTGCATATAGCACGTAGATTTTAAGCCTTACTCATTCTTTTTTTGTTACCTACACAGCAGAACATTGATTGTATCATGTATTTTGGTGGTGGTCTTGTGTCACACCATTGAATTGAAAATTGTTGCCTACAGGAATGGCACAGCAAAAGGTAAACAATCACCCCTCTCCTCCCTCCCGTTTCTGCTGTGTAGGTAACAAAAAAAAAATTTGGATTGATTTCAACAAGTAACACATAACTTTTAGGACGACACATTCAGGGCAATTGGGTAATCGGCTTCATTAAAGACAGGAGTGAAGACTTACGTTTAGAGGTTTGCCCTGACAATGTCAGGTCTACCGAGGTGCTGCCACCTCTTATCCAGAAGCATGTCGCAGAGGGTTCAATCATCCACACAGACTATTGGAGGGCCTATGATTGTCTGGCTGACCATGGGTACATACACAAAAAGGTCAATCATAGTGCATTAATAGCATTGATCGAAGCCATAAAGTTCACATATGGTGTTTAGTTTAGTGTTACTTGCTTCAACTCCCACCTTCTCTTTTCTCCCATCAGCTGCTTCAAAAAATCAAGGGATGTTCCTCATTGATGGCATTTGAAATTGCAGTTTTTATGTCCCCCCCCCCAATTAAATATTACGTGGTAACCATATCTAAATTTGCAACCAATACATCAGGAAATAGCCTACAGTGCACAAATATTGTAACAACACTAAAACGAAACCGTAATAAAGACAGCAATATATATCACACTTGGATGTTAATTCATCCCATTTAATGAAATAGTATGTTTAGTGGTACCTCCAGGTGTATATATTCTACGTGTCAATTGTGAGATTAACTTTAAAATTTGTGTTCCATGTCAGTTGCAGGGCCCTTAAAACATCTGCATTATTTTAAAATTTGTGTTCCATATCAGTTGCAGGGCCCTTAAAACATCAAAATAGTTGGGATTTCTGCATAATTTCCTCCAAGAATGTGTAGATATAGGTTATATATGACAAATTTCAAGTAAAATTTTTTCGTAAAAAACAGGGTTTTCTTGTGGAAAAAAGTGCCGCGGAAGCATTTTTTACACTTTTTTTAACGTTTTTTGAAAATTTCGTAAAAATAGGCGCGCACAAAGATATAAAAGAGCTACCATCACTATTTTCATATACATATCTTGTTTTTTATTTGATTAAGACAATTCTATTGAATATTTTAGCGTATTCTGATCTCTCTATCTTTCTCCCTCTCTCTTTTTTCCTCTGTAATTTGTATAATTTTTCCATGTTTTTCAAATATTTTTTATTTTTTTTATTTGTTTTATTATTTGGACCCCTTTAATTCACTCAATATTGCATCCACACTGTATATGCTTCTGTGTATTGGTCAGCCCTGTATACCTCATTCGTCTATCATTTTCTGAACCACCCTGTACAACTATAATTCAACTCCACACAATATTGCAACCTTCCTGATATCTTTAAAACAACCCTGTGTACGTATAAATCCTCTCCACACGGTTTCTATATTTCTATTGTTTAAATTATTCTTGTATGCCTATGATTTTACTTCGCCCCATATGTCTAGTATTTCATTTATGCAACTGCTCATGGTCTACCTTATATAACAAAATTCATATTTTTGAACGACATTTTTATGACTTTAATTTTACTCTACCATTTATTTCAACCACACGTTATATTCTACTGCTTCTAAAATTTATTGAACCCATGTCTATAATTATATTATAGCCCGTCCTATAATTCTAATATACTAATTTTTGATATACCCTGGATAACAATAATTTTACTCCCCCCTTACTTCAAACACTTATGTTCCACACTATAGAACGTTAGGAAGGATAAACCAACATAACGGAATTAAAATAATTGAAAATGAAGTGTTTGTAGAAAACCCTTTAGAATTTGCAGAGAGCTTTGCAAGACATTTTTCAACAGTAAATGAAAAAAGGCTGAATACGGCTTTTGGTCAACATAGATTTCATTCCTGTACGACTGCTCCATACAACTTAAACTCATTCTTACTTATCCCAGTAGAAGAGTCAGATGTTACTAATGCAATCGGTCAATTAAAAAACTTAAGTACTAACGACATTGACGGTATCAATACTAAATTAATAAAATGTGCTAAGGAAATAATTTCAAAACCATTGACATATCAATAAACTTTCGTTGCAAAAAGGTATTTTTCCTGAAATCCTTAAGCTAGGAACTATTACACCTGTTTTTAAAAAAGATAAGCCTGCAGATATTGGTAACTACAAGCCTATAACGGTTATAAAAGTACTTTCCAAAATCTTAGAAAAGTAATGTCTAATAAAGCGATGTTATATTTGAACAAGTTTTCTCTTCTAAGTGAAGATCAACATGGCTTTAGACCAAATAAGTCAGCTGATTCAGCTATAATCTCACTCCTTAGCTACACATATGAAACACTTGATAAAAATTTTGAAACAGCTGGTTTATTTTTTGACTTATCGGCTGCATTTGACAGCCTCAATATAATTTTTTTATGTGACAAATTGTACGCTTTAGGATTTCGCGAAGTCTTATATGAGCAAGAGAAAAATATGTGTTAAATTAAATGGTGTTATCTCAGAAAAGTATAGTCTGGATGTAGGGGTGCCCCAAGGATCTGTACTGGGGCCCATACTGTTTTTAATCTATGTAAATGAACTGCCAAAATGTATTGATGCTGAAAAAATTGTAATGTTTACAGATGATATGAAGTGAAAAATGTATTTCAGAAAATTTCAAAACTGGTGTAAAATCAATTCTTTAATCATGAATATTGATAAAACTGTCATTATTAAGTTCTCAATGAAAAATCATATAAATCCTGAATTTGTTTTAGGACAACACCTCTCTATAATATCTTAAGACTACACTAAGTTTTTGGGTATTTATGTTAATAAAACTTTAAACTGGACTGAACAAATTGACCATATTTGCGCAAAAGTCAAGAAAAGTTATTTTGCTCTTGCTCGCATAAAAAATTTAGTGAACCAAAAAACTCTCATTGATCTCTACTACTCTCTTGTATACTGCCATCTAAGTTTAAATATCACTTGATGGGGTAGAGATACACAATTAAGTAGAGTATTCGTATTCCAAAAAAATGCCTCAGACTTATTTTCAGTCTAACTTCAAGGGAATGATGTAAACCACTTTTTATATTACACTCTATTATGATGCTGCCGAGTATCTATATTTACAGGTCTATTTTATATATAAAGGAAAATCAAGATACATTTGAAACAAATATGTCCACCCACACATATACCACAAGAACAGGTACCCTGTTAAAAACTGTAGCCCACAGGACTCGTAAATATGAAAACTCACCGTCATATATGGGTATAAAGCTATTTAATAGGCTCCCTGAAGATTTCAAAGCAGAACCATATCAGGTGTTCAAAGCAAAACTAAATAAACTGTTGCTGCAAAATGCATACTATAATATAGGAGAGTTCCTTAGCGATACAAATCTTATTTAGTACAAACTGTGACAACTTTTTTAACCGCCTTGTATAACTGTAATTCTATTCCACCTTATATTTCAACCATCCTGTATATTCAACTGCTTCTAACATTTTTTAAAGCCTTCTGTATTACTGTAATTATACTCCGTCCTATAACGCCAATATTCACTCTGTATAACTATAGTTTTGCTCCACTCTTGTTTCAACCACCTTATATACGCAACTACTTATGTGCCATCCAATACAATATTTTTTGAACCACGCTGTAAAGCTAATTCAATTCTACCTTATAAAAACCCCGTAACTAAATCTTTTAAATAGGGACACAGACCTTACCCTTGTAAGTCATCCTGGATATTTATGCATAATTGATAATTTCTTTAGAAGGTCTGTCTTGGTTGATGGACCAGCCGTTGTCAATCTCAACCTACAGCACAATTTATGCCCCGAACAATCAAGTTGATTTTTATCAACAACTCTGGATAGATATTGTTCAAGAGTATAGTTGCACTTTTCCACCATTTTGTCCTATTAATCATGCAAGGAATGGTTTCGACTTTCTTAATGCCTCATTCAGCTTCTGACATTGTGATTTTCTTCAGTCATCCAGATCTTAGTACCTACTTATTGGTTTGTCCTGCTCTATGTTCGTTTTGTCTATTGTCAATATCTGTTAGTGAGATAGATCTAAGAGCCATAAATTTCATTAGAGAACTCAATTGGGCATGGTGGTGATGTGATTGTGCATTTAAGTATCGATTAATAAGGCTTGGTTTCCTATAGAAGGTATGTGAGAATCTATTTTTGTTGGACTTTGTTATGAGGACATAAGAAACGGGAGGGAAGAATTGGACTGGATTCGTTGTAAATCGAATGTTAGATTGTATACCATTGAAGTGTTTTAGAAATCTTCTCTTCATTTAATTGCTCAGCTAAACCATCGGCTTCTGTATGCTGTGCATTCTTCATTGAATGATTTCCAAAGGAATCTATAAACGACTGAAACATGACCTTTAATTCCTCAGTAGTTCTCCCTAACTTGTCAATTCTGCTATTCTCCGACTCTCTAGGCACACTACTCTATCTCTATTCTTTGATTCTTTCGTTCCTTTACTTAAATTGTCGCCATCATTATCGTCGACATCCCTAGCCAGCTGTCGAGAAGCTTCTTTCTGGCCTACCATTAATGTTTTAACAGCTGCTACCATAGTTCATTCTGTGCAGCAGATCCCCTCGCTCGAGAAGCGAGACTTGATTGGCTAAAATGAAAACCGTTACAAAAGAGCAACCTTAGCATGTTTAGCGTTATTTCTCTGTGTTTCATTTCCTTCTACCATTTTTCTTAAAGTGTGTGTAGCTTCTGCTATCGTCTTCAGGTGAATGACGATAGCAGATCCTATTGAAACTTTGTGGGATCAATCATTTTAAGACGATGGAAGTCTAAGGAAACTTCGAGGAAATAGTCCGTAGTGTTGAGAAGAACGGTCGTGTTACCTTTACCATTAGAAAGAATGGTTATACCATCATTGTCATGTAGTTGTTTTAATGTATGCCTTTCGTTAGAAGTTAGGTTTGATTTTGGTGGCTATGATGTGCGGAGTACTCTAACAATCTAATAACGAGTATCTTCAGCCTTAAAACTTGATAGATCAGCCATAGCTAACTCAGCTTGAGAAATTATTCTTTCGGTTGAGATAGTTTTTGGGCGTTACTTAGAAATTAAAAGCTTTTGATAGGACGTGTGATTTGTGATTTGTTAGTCTAAGAGCGAGTCAGAAAAGTTGTCGACGGTTGTCTGAGGTTCTGAGGTGACAGTGGGTTTTGATTTTGTAGTAAGTCGGTTATTGGTTTATGTTTTTGAGTGACTGTTTCCTTAGGTGTCAAGTGTTCAGCGTTATCACTAGAAATGCGATCAAAGGTGTCCCACAGAACTGGATGAGGGTTGAAAGTATGTAATGACGAATAACAGTGATACAAACTTCGGTTGATTTGGTAAAGTTGATGAATGGAATTTCGTAAAAGGGCGAAATATGTTCTGTTAAGAATACTGGAATTTGAGCGTGAAGAAGTGTGGTGTGGTAGTTTGAAAGTGTTTGGAATGATGTTATAAGTTCTGCAAAATTTAAGGAAAGCAAGATCACAAAGGAGCAGGGATTTTTGAATAATAAATTTGCTGTATATTTTAGTAACCCAAAGAAGCGAATGTAATATTCTGAAAGGCTTCTGAATTATTTGTTATTCTATTAATTTATCTTGAATTTGAATCTCAAGTTTTCATTTGTTACATCAATTAAATTTTTCCTCCTCATTTATATGCTTTTTCAATTATTTTGTGTGACTACTTACGCATGGCAGTAAATTCTACTTGTATTATGTATAAACTTGCATAGAGATAACAAGCATCGACGACCAGAGAGTTTCATATAACTAAGTGATTTATACTAACAAGTAACGAGACTTACGCGCCCTCGCAATTTGTGTCCTATCTTTAACGTTATCTAAATGAGAAGCAATTAACACTAACTAGGAATTTTTATTCCTGCCGATTTACAATTCGTTATTTATTTGCAATTATTTGTATAATCTTTGAATGATTATAATACATAAGTGGATATCAGATTTTTTTATAAAAGCCTATTATTTTCAGACTGAAGCCATTTAGTACATTGAAATTTATTCCATTATTTATGATAAATAATTTCTTACAAACAATAGTCAATTGTTAATGGGTTCCCATTCAAATAAGCGATCAGCTCAACATGTGATATACAGTGATGTACAAATGTGTGGAACCAAGTAAATATCTCTGGAATTATTAGAGATATCAAAATGAAATTTGGAAGGTGGATACTGCAGTAGATTGTCTATTTGTTTCCAAGTTTTTTTACAATTTTGAACTGTTTTACCGGAAGTAATGTCGAATTTAAAATTTGCACCCTGTATAGTATCTTAGTTTCTGATGAAACATTTTATTGCGAATACAAAAATATCGGGTTTGATAGTGTTTACTTCAATACCTACCGAGATATTAACAGAAAAGTAACTAAGGAAAGAAAAAATTCGATGGTAGTTAAACTCGTTTCAGATTTCATTTACGCCCGATATAAACAAACCGCTTGGTAAGGATTTGTATTTCTATTCGCCAATCGGTGGCATTATACCGTCACAGCCAACAGCACAGTTTGTTCCATAGTCGAATACACGTGCGTTTGTTTAAATCAGGCGCAAATTAAATCTGAATCAAGTTTCGTAGTCCATGAAATTCATTGCAGAAGTGACAGTAGTTGTCAAAATAAGTTATTAGTTTTTTTTATTTGAACGTAAAAAGATTGTATTGTTTTAATTTGATCGAAAAATTGCCGAATTAAGTGATGATTGGGTATGGGGAGAGGAAAAGGACGCATCAAGAAGTTTGTGATCTTTTTAACATTGTTCATCCGAATACACAAATATCCAGTTCAGTAATGACGAAAACTTTGCGAAGGTACGACAAAAGTGGAACAGTTAGCAATTTACCAAAAAAGTGGACGGTTAAAAAGTGCAAGTAATGAAGGTGTAGGTCAAAATGTTGCTATATCTTTGGAAGAAAATTCTCACTTATCCATTACCGATCTCGCCAATATGCATGGAATTAGCCGTCGTTCAGTAGGAAGGATATTAAGGCGAGAAAAATATCATCCATACAAAATTCGTCTCGTTCAAGAACTCTTCGAAGACGATTTCGACAGACGTTTGCAATTTTGTGAAACCGTGATGGATATTTGTAACCGTGACAATAATTTTATAAGAAATGTGGTGTTTTCAGACGAGGCTACATTTTGTTTAAATGGTATGGTTAATCGACATAACTGCCGCTACTGGTTGCAAAATAATCCTAATTGGGTACAAGAGGCTCATACACAACATCCCCAAAAATTGAACTTTTGGGCCGGCATTTACAACAACAGAATCGTGGGACCCTTCTTCCTATAAGAAACTTTAACGGAGATAGGTATATGCAGCTCTTGAAGACACAAGTTATTCCGGCATTGGAGGTAAATTGACAATTACCAAATAATATCTGTTTCAGCAGGATGGAGCACCACCCCATTACGCTCGCATTGTTCGAGATCATTTAGATAGGACATTTATTTCATCACAGATGGATTGGTAGAAGGGGTACTTATGAATGGCCTCCACGAAGTCCCGACCTTAATCCACTAGACTATTTTCTGTGGGGTTACTTAAAGTCTAAGGTTTAGGTCAAATTGATAGATTAGACCAAATAATTTGCAAGAATTAGTTGCAAGAATAACTCAAGACATCCACAGAATTACACCAGAAGTAATAGCTAATGTTACTAGAGAATTTAAAAACCGGCTTGCTTATTGTCAAGAAGTAAACGGTGCCCAGTTTCAACATCTAATACATTAAGTTTAGTTAAGTTAATTTTCAATGTTTTGAAAATCACTTAGATTTAGTTAATAATTATGATTATGTATTTCTTTAATGGATATTAGATTTTTCCTTTCCTTAATTATTTTTCTGTTAATATCTCGGTATGTATTGAAGTAAACAATATCAAACCGATATTTTTGTATTCGCAATAAAATGTTTCATCAGAAACAAAAATACTATACCGAGTGTTTCATTGCAAATTTTAAAATCGACATTACTTCGGGTAAAACAGGAAGTTCACGATTGTAAAAAAAATGTAAACAAATAGGCAATCTACTGCAGTATCCACCTTTCAAATTTCATTTTGATATCTCTAATAATTCCATAGGTATTTACTTGGTTCCACACATTTGCCCATCACTGTATATATATATATATATATATATGCTCCGCAATTAAAGCCTTAGTAACAGGATTGAACTGATCTATTTATAATACATATCCCTTACATGTGGTGTAGAACTGTAGATTAATGAATAATCCTTCGAACGCTTGCTCTAATCTACACTAATTTTGTTTTAAGAATGACTGCAACCCCGTGTAAAGAGTAAAAACATTTATTCAATGTGTACAAACATAGTGAAAGAAAAGTGAGTAATGTTTTTAAAATAAAATTTGTTGGTTAAAATTTCAAAAACGGCATGAATCTGGGTCCCTTTTTCCTGGAAGCTCCCATTAACCCAGTCTGAAGGCAACCAGTGTTGAACACGGTCCCAGTCTGGGAAGGGTGGTCTTTCAATGACACTCGATAATGCTTTTGTGACCTGACCCCTGAGAGTATAGCGGCTGTCTACTAGGAAAATCCCGCCTGACCAGGGGTGAATCTGGACAAAACTTCCCAATTTTCAGTTGAGTAGGCTTGAATTGGACCCCTTCCCCAACACCAAGGAGCCAACAGCAAGCTTTTACTTGTTGGTCCCCCATTTTTGTCTACATTGGGGCTCGGAGATATACTTTATGGACATTCGGATGGTGATCTGAAGTATGGGCTCAGAGACCTGGAGGTTAAGATTGCCTCCACATGTGCTAAAGTGCCTGACCAGATAGGCTTAAGAAGGCTCTTCATCGATTTGACTCCTGCCTCCCATATTTCGTCGAGTAGGCAGAAATGGAGCGCCATAAGATTTTTTGACTTGTGGCTGAATTCAAAATATCACTTCTTTTATATTGCTTCTGTTTCTTTAAGATATTTACCATTAATTGGTAATTGGAACCGCTGAAAAGTTCCATATGTATGGCATTCGTAGCGAGACATGTAGTAAATTATATTATTGGCTTAAGTTCCTGGTTAGTTACTCTACTGTTCTAGCGAAATTTGTTATTTTTGTTGTTGCTTGTTTATCAGTTTATAGAATAACATTTAATCTTACGAGCCACATTTAGTTATTATTACCTTTTTCTCTAGGCCTGATATAATAAAAACTGGACTGATACTTGAAACAAATGAACTGAAAAATTGCAAAAAATACTCGGAAAAACTCTACTAGACAGGGACCGCGTGTCAGGTGGAATGAATCAAGAAAGAGTAATGAGAATTGCACTCTATTCATCACCAATGACAACAAGAAATAGGAGAAGACCACTGAAAATATGGAGCGGTGACCTCACAAAAAATTAAGAATAGATAAGCTAAGAAGAAACAACAGACAAGTATGCCTATTATGTCAGAACTACTAAGAGACATTGTTCCGGAATTGTAGAATACTGTTTGTTGCATCGTATTATTACCCTTTTGAATGTCCTGCTTAACTTCCCAAGGGTATACGTAGAATCTTGGAAACGTTTCGCCAAGGTGTCACTTGGAATTATAAATGCGTTGTCAGGTTGTCGGAGGTGGTAGCGACACTGGTTGGTTGGAGATGGCTCCGCCCTCTCCGCGGTAGTTTGGGTCACGTGGTCAGCCGTCAGTTCCGCTGTGTGTGTTGCGGGTTCGCTTATACAGATTCCTATCACACCAGACAGAATCTGACAAATTCTCTGAAATCACAACATAACTGCTACCAATCACACCAAAGCATAGAATTAATTTTGAAAAATCCAAAACCTAAAATTAAATTAGAAAAACGGCATTGTGCGTGAAACTCGTGATAAAACATATGTTGGTCAAACAAACAGGAGAACTTCTACTAGATTTGAGAAGCACAAACTATCTGTCAAAAACAAACCAAAAGCGGGTCAGGAAATAAATTTTAATAGCTGCAACCAAATACCTAACACAACAAATTATAATACAACATTATGAGAGGCAATTGAAATCGAAAAACCGGAATACTAAGCCGTACAGATGACGCCCTGTACCTCTCCAGTATTTGTGAGACAATCATAAAATATTATAAAACCGCACTCGCAACATACACGGCGCAACTGACGAGTGCCCACGTGACCCAAACGACCGCAGAGGGGGAGGAGTCAATTCCAACCAATCAGCGTCGCTATAACCTCCGACAAAGGCATAAAAATACATAGCGCATACACAGCAACTGTTAATGCCGAGGGTGACTTTGGCGAAACGTCTGAAAGATTCAAATATGAACAAATGTTTTAGACTCTGAATTGTTTGGAGGAATTTAAATTTATAGAATTTTATGCAGGTGTGGTTATTTCTCCAATAAATTTAAAAATTAGGACAAAATTTGTGAATATAGGAGATGCTACCATAAATCAGGAAGCCTAAATATCAGATTATTGCTGATCAGTTTGAAAAAAACTAACATTTTTTTATGCCTCATAGTATTCTAGATTGTCAACAAAACTATCGAAATTTGCGCTGCCTGTACACATAGAGTATCTTGTTAAACATTTGTCATGCGTTTTCCGAGAACCGTTCAGTCCAAACGCAAAAATTATCCAGTTCTTCATAATTATCATAATCAGTTGTCTCGTTGATTTTATTCATGCATTCGTTACGACTGAACTTTCTACATAATCAATAAGGACGTTGATAAATTCTAATAGTTCTCGATCAAATATTTTATAAACGACCAAGACTTCCTCTTCAAACATTGAAATATGATATTTGAATACCTATAAAGCTCAGCCGGCCTTATAAATAATCAATTAGGTGAAAATAATTCGAGAAAAAAAGAAATTATGTAATGGCAGTCATTTTGTTAAATTTGAGTTATTTATGCTGTAGGTCAGACATAATGGTTGGCCTTAGTCCAATAGTATCCGGTACTTTTATTGGAATTTCTCACAAATGATAGCCCAATCGCATAAAGTGGTGTTAATATTCTGTAATACAAATGATTCTTAGTCCTATTTAAAAAAGAAAAAAAGTGACGTTAAGAACAAAATATTCAATATCTAAAGTTATAAGAAAGCAAAGGTTTTGTGGTTATAACACAAAACACATTAACTTGTATCATCTATTATTATTATTTAATGTAGCTAACTGTTGGAATGAGGCAAACCACACATTTTATTGTAAATATGTGGCTTAATAAAACATTAAAAAATATATAACCGACTTCTACCTATAACTAAAAAGCTAAAAATAATTATAACAAAATACAACTTTAGCAAATAAATAACACATTCAATGTTGTTAGGTACCTACCCAGGAAGTAAAAAATGTAAACATTAAAAGGTACATTCTGTACAAATTAATTACCTACCAATCTGGTATATTTTGAAGCCGGTGCCAAGGAAATCTAAAATCCTTCATTGCGTACTTATCTACTAATTCATCAAACTTGATTGTTGCTTGGCACCGACTTCAGAATATGCTAGATTGGTAAGTAATTAATTTGTACAGAATGAGCACCTTTTAATGTTTGCATGTTTTACTTCCTGGGTAGGTCCCTAACAACATTGAATGTGTTATTTATTTGCTAGAGTTGTATTTTGTTATAATTATTTTTAGCTTTTTAGTTATAGGTAGACGTCGGTTATATATTTTTTAAAAATGTTTTATTTTAAACTTTTTAGTTTTTTTGAACTCGGGTAGTTTTCATTCTTTATTTTTTATTTTGTATGTATAACCTTAATAGACAGAACCAGGTTATATAGAAAACCGCAACATTACAAAATGATACTTTCTCATTTAAATTGACAGGTAAATGTTTACGAACAAAATGTACTAGTACGCGTTGACTTAATAAGCCCAAAATATATTTATGCCTTATGGACTACGCCATGCAACCTTTTTTTTGACAACCCTGTATAACTATAGATAATTCCCCTCCAACCTATGTACCAACCATCCTGTACATACCACTGCCCACGGACAAGCATAAATTTGTTATCTGCCTTCTGTAAACTATAGGACCGAGTCATCTGTGATGAAATGTCCTATCTAAATGATCTCGAACAATGCGAGCGTAATGGGGTGGTGCTCCATCCTGCTGAAAGCAGATATTATTTGGTAATTGTCCATTTAACTTCAATGCCGGAATAACTTTTGTCTCCAAGAGCTGTAAATACCGATCTCCGTTTAAAGTTTCTTGTAGGAAGAAGGGTCCCACGATTCTGTTGTTATAAATGCCGGCCCAAACGTTCAATTGTTGTGTATGAGCCTCTTGTACCCAATTAGGATTACTTTGCGGCCAGTAGCGGCAGTTATGTCGATTAAACCTACCATTTAAATAAAACATAGCCTCGTCTGAAAACACCACATTTCTTATAAGATTATTATCACTGTTACAAATATCCATCATCGTTTCACAAAATTGCAAACGTCTGTCGAAATCGTCTTCGGAGAGTTCTTGAACGAGGCGAATTTTTTTATGGATGATATTTTATATCCTTCCTACTGAACGACGGCTAATTCCATGCATATTGGTGAGGTCGATAGTGGATAAGTGAGGATTTTGTTCCAAAGATATAGCACCACCTTCATTACTTGCACTTTTTAATCGTCCACTTTTTTGGTAAATTGCTAACTGTTCCACTTTTGTCGTACCTTCGCAAAGTTTTCGTCATTACTGAACGGGATATTTGTGTATTCGTATGAACAATGTTAAAAAGGTCACAAACTTCTTGATGCGTCCTTTTCCTCTCACCATACCCAATCATCATTAATATTTCTAATCTTTCTCTTTCACTTATTTCGGCCAATTTATGATCAAATTAAAACATCACAATCTTTTTACGTTCAAATAAAAAAAACTAGTTACTTATTTTGACAATTACTGTCACTTCTGCAATGAATTTCATGGACTACTAAATTAGATTCAGATTTAATTTGCACCTGATTTAAACAAACGCTCGTGTATTTGACTATGGAACAAGCAGTGCTGTTGGCTGTGACGGTATAATGCCACCGATTGGCCAATAGAAATAGAAATTCTTACCGAGCGGTTTGTTTATATCGGGCGTAAATTAAATCTGAACCGAGTTTAGCTACCATCGAATTTTTCCTTTCCTTAGTTACTTTTCTGTTAATATCTCGGTAGTTATTGGAGTAAACAATATCAAACCCGATATTTTTGTATTCGCAATAAAATGTTTCATCGGAAACTAAATTACTATACAGGGTGTTTCATTGCAAATTTTAAAATCGACATTACTTCCGGTAAAACAGTAAATTCAAAATTGTAAAAAAATTTTGGAAACAAATAAGCAATCTACTGCAGTATTTACCTTCCAAATTTCATTTTGATATCTGTAATAATTCCAGAGATATTTGATTGGTTCCACACATTTGCCCATCACTGTATAAATAAGCAACGACAATAACAGTTCGATACCATTTTCTCCTCAGTTTATTTTTGTATTGTTTAGTAGCTACAGACGACCTTCAGTGCAGGATGCTAAAATTAATTTATAATATTGATTCACTTATTAAATAATAAAATAATAAAAAAATAATTGTTTACATCCATACTGTCAATGCCAAACAGTGCCGCCAGATTGCTTACACAAAAAACAATGTGAAAGACAAACTAAATTAAATGTAAAACTGAAAGTTTTGGCCCTTCGCTAAAGTTATCCTACATATTTTATCTTCTTTCTTTAGTGGTACATTCCATCCATTTAGTTCATTTACTAAAAAACTCTGTAACACTAAACAATATTAGGTCAGAACTTACAAATAAGACAACTTTGTCAGGTTAACTAAACTTGTCAAAGAGAGTTTAATATTTCCTTTTCAAGATTTTATTCTTGAAAGCAAGACAATTCAAAGAATCCTCTGAATAAATACTTAAAGGCAAAGAATTTCCAAGGCATCCTCTCCTGTACCACAGATTACCACCTTTAATTAAATGAATTGAGCCGAGAGCTAATCAGTATTGAAAATGGGTCCTAATATTGTTTTAAGTTACTGAGTTTTTTAGTAAATTATCCTACATAGTCATGCAATTGAAGTGTAACCAACGAAAACTTATAATACATAATAATCGCCATTTATTGGGCGTTCGCAAGTTTACAGTTTGCAACTTTCATTGCATTGTAAATATGGTTCGTCAACTAAAATCAGAATTATGTTGCACCTCATCAATTTATTTCTGATAATATGTTATTAATTTTAACCCTACATTTTTAATTTAGAGTCTTGTTATTTGTTAACTTGTTATTTGTGTCTGATAACTTTCATATAATTTAACCAAAATGACAAAATATCGTAAAATTGTGCACAAATTTACGATAAATAGGTAGACCTGGCAACACTGAATTCATGGCTATCTGCAGGAAATTTGATTTAAATTTTGAAGTTTCATTACTTTTGTAGCGATTAGGTTGAAAGTTTTCAATCCAATCAGAAAAAAAATTCAAAATATCTTCAAAGTTTCAGTTCCAATTCACAGAAAAAAATTGTCAATAAATAAGTGTGTTTAACTAATATTAATAATAAACAGTATGTGATTCGTATTTTTTTATATTTTCACATAAAACAGAAATCGTCATGGTTTACTAGGTTGGTAAGTGTGTTTTAATTCAAATTAAAGAAAATATGCTGAATCTTAAGATATTTGAATTAAATCACGCTCGTGTATTTCGAGTTGACGTTTTCTACACCTTTATGATTTGACCATTTCCTTATGTCACACTCAAATCGTCAGATTATTGAAATATACATTTTTTCCCATGTGCTTAACTGACGTGCTCGAGTTTTTCTGGGGATTAATTTTTTTTACTAATCTGATCGACTGCCCTCATATGGTAGGGGTACATTACAAGGATATGACTTTCTGACACACTCGAGTAAGCGCAAAATCCCCGCTTGGACTCCCCTGCTGCATCAAATATTTGATCCAATGTTTTATTAAAGATTTAAACAGAAATCTTTGACAGTGTAATACCGGCCTATAAGTAAAAACCTCTTGGGATTTCCTGCCATAAACGACACCTAAATAACCGAATCCATACCTAGAAAGGAATAACTCAGCCGAAGATGCTCTCCGATCTCGGTAGAGATGAAAAACAAGCGAAACGCACTATCACAGAACAACCACTCCTCAATATCGTGCGTCTACACATATGGAAATCCGTACGTGATTCCTCATACAAACGACCGTCGACTAGACCACATTCACGGTCGTTTCCTCTTATCCATTCGATTCTAATTATGACACTAATCTCATATTTCGAATTATTCCACATTTTATACCGAGGAATGATAATGCCGATTGTGAGGTTATGTGACTCGAATGAAACGAGAGGAATTGAAGAGGACATTATTTTAATTGTAATGGGAAACGAGACGTCTATGGTCGTTGTAGTGGGTAATATTTAATTTGTAATAAAATAAAACTATTTTGATGTTCATATGAATACGTGATCGTTTTCAAAGCCGTAAAAGGGATTTTATTAGTTGTTTTCGTGAAGAATAGGATTTTATAGCTTGGCTTCATGAAGAGCGTTTTTCTTTTGAATTTATTGTTGGCATTTGAATTTAAATTTTGTTTTGGTAATAAGTTTACCTACAGAGGCGGAAGTAATGTGAATTTCCAACATACAACATGGATTTAGAGAATTTACCGGTTTAACTTTAGAACTTTCTTAGTCTAGTAAAATTTTGACGACGGTTTTATTGACATCGGCAGCTTGTCAATGTTCAAGCACTTTTTGGGAATTAACACTACAATTCACGAAATTACTGTATATTTCCAAACTATGAAAAAAGGCACAATTCTGAAGTATAAAATATACAATGTTTGACAATACAATATATATATTATATATTATATTTTCAAAATCAAAGGACCCCTCACATTTCCTATGGAAAGTGGCCCCCGGTGGATTTGGCTGAAATATTGATATTTTGTAGATCTCAGCAAAATGAACAAATGTCTTCATGGCCGCATATGAGGAACTTCTGGGAGTATTAATGTGAAAATTAGTATACAGGGGGTTTTCGATGAGCCGGGTTTAGTTACAAAATTTTTTGAATTCTCTACGACTTTGTTTTTTTTTTATTGGAACATCCTGTTTTTTGTAACAAAGAATCTACGATGAATTTTAAGATAACTTTATTGGAAACATCATATTCAACTTTTTGAAAATTTTGACAGATCCACCTCTTCACAAAATATTATTTATGTGGAAGCAAATAGTGCCAGATCAAAAATTACCAGAAATTGCCTGAATAAAACGTAAAGCTTCCTAAATCTTGAAACCTGTTAAGAAAAAACGGACACCTCAGAAATTGGTACTGAATCCAAAAATCCTATAAATCTTTTTTTTTTTTCGAATGACAACCTCATTTTTCCTCAGAACCATTGGAATCTAGGCCAAAAAGTAGGAGTTTATGCTTACAAGACTAAATGAAACAGTTTTTATATACACTTGGAAAAATTAAAATTTCCGTGTACCTATTAAAGATATATGAATTATTAGTAGGCTTTTTTGAAGAAACCGTCAAGAGACGTATATACATTACTTTACTTTCTTAACCATGTATGTAGAATTTGATATGGTTAAAAAAAAAGTATGTGCAACGTTTTTATTGCGATCTCCGTATACACAAAAGTATGCTCATAACATCATGACGCAGATCATTTCCTGGCAATTTATCTTTGTTGTTAGCGATGCAGCATTGACAATATTTATTATTCGACCCCAAATAAAAAATTCTAAGGATTGATATCGGGAGAACGAGGGGGCCGTCGATGAGGTCCATTATTCTCTATCAAACGTCATAGATAAAAGACCCCAGAATAGTAGACCACCTATGTTACCACACCAAACATTAAAACCAAATTTTATCTGGGGTCATCTTTGTTCAGCATGGAAAGGGTTTTCTTTAGCCCAGATTAGGCACATGTCTCTAAACCATGTACAAAACAAAATACGTCGATGTTCGTCACCAGCATGCAAAGTTTGAGAAACTGAAAGTTTGTACGGGTGGAACTTGTGCGCTTTCAGTACCTTAACTACAGTTCGTTGAGATGTGCCAGCTTCTGCCGCAATTTCACGAGTTGATGTAGATGGATTTTGATTTACCATTGCCAAAACATTTATTTGTGCTGCTGTTAATTTGATTACGTTCCTTTGGTGGTTTAGTAAAAGATCCATATGTGTATAAACTATCGTAAAGCCTCTTAAATGTATATAGAGCAGGTTGACGACGATTAAAATATCTATGAAAGTATTCCGCAGCTGCACGAACTGAATTTTTATCGCATATGATATAACATTCCACCATATTCAGTTTTTCTTCGTTAGAATATTCCATTTTATTACGAAAACTTGTAAATATCAACTTCAGTTCAGCACTACTAATGGAATGACTCTTAAAAGTGAAAATAAAACAGAAAAGCATCCATAACTCCGTTATTTTTATGGATAACTATATCGAGTATTATATCGTTGAAAAGCTCTAAAAATGTCCGATTTTTTGAGGTCATAGCCAACTATGGTTTCCATTCAAAAAAAGATAAGTTTGTGTCATATCTCGAAAACGAGAGCTGTCACGCAAACGAGGACTTCAATTTTGATATTTACACTTTTTATAAAATCAAAAACAAAGAAGCTAGAGGGTTTTTACTAAATCGATAGATTTCATTTTTTCAAAATATCTAGAAAAAAAAAGTCATGGCTTTTTACAAAAATCCGAAAGTGTCATTAAATTGGTTAAGTAAAACAGCAAATCTTTCCCCATAATGATCATCAAAAAAGCTCACCCTGTATATCACTTTTTAGGCTATTTAAAAAATTTACACATTGTGTTCCAGTTTTTTAGATTCTATCTGAAATCTATTTGCATGTGTTTACGTGTTGCCCTATTCCGTATTTAACCACTAAACACTGTTTATGAAGCTGTCATATAAATTCACTATATTACATTTTAATAGATTGTCGATGATAATTGAATGGTTCCAATCTTTTGATTTACGGCGTTAGTAAATGGAATCGACCTACTCGTAGTTAGAATAATACAAACGGACTTGGCCCTGTTTTGATTCGGTTCAATTCCGTTCAATTGATGGCTAACTAAATTTAAATTTGAATTATTGCTGATTTGACATTCCTCAAGGAAACTCAACAAATAGTATAGCTGTTTATTTATGGACAGTGGAAGAATTCACAGCTTTGTAAGTCCTGCTTTGAAACTGAAACACTTATTATATTTGAGGAGCATAATAATTTGAAGAACTACTGTCATATAATTCTTCAAATTAATTCACTAATTTCAGAATAGTCGATTTTTGTATGTAGATTTATAGATAAAGCCATGTTAATTAACAGACTGTATATAGTGTCTAATAGGCCTTTTCATTTTCAGTGCGCATGCGTTCGCATCAGCCATTTTTTTCGTACTGTTATTTGTAAACAAACGTGTTAAAGTGCCCACGTACTAAAACTTAAAATTAATAAATACTATTATAAATGTGCTTATGATTTAAAAAAGTAATAAAAGTAAAGTAGTAAGTGTCAGGATTCAATACAGCAATTTTGCTGTAAACTATAATTATGTTGTCTGTACGAAAAGGTACAACAAAGCGGTGTTGTTATGGAGTATGCAAAAGTGATACACGGTATAAATCTTTTAAAACAAATACCTATTATTTTATAAACTTTCCAAAGCCTTGCCTGGAATATCGCAAGAAAGTAATTAAGTCATCCAAAAAAATACATATTAAAACATGTCAAAAATGTTCTAAATGTGATTCGTGGGTGAAAAAATGTGGCCGAAGTGACAGAGGATTTAAATCTATTGATGATGTTACTAAGGACACTTATATTTGTTCATTGCATTTTTCTGGAGAAAGTGGTCCAAGTGAACAAAATCCTGATCCTTTATCAACATTTGGATCGACAGGTATATTATTTCTTATACCAATTTTTAACCTGAAAATAATATTTAATATTTTATATTCAACATACTTATTTTTTATTGAATACATCTTCGATTTAATTAATTATAAGATATAACTAATGACAATTATTGAATTTAGCTTGCATATATGAACATTATTTTCGTCTTAGAATTTTCAACTCCTTTTTAAATGTCATGTTGATTTTATAAATATTTTATTATGACATTAGTTATATTTGTTAATTTTTATATTAATTAAGGTGCTTTTACATGCAAATTCGAATGAAATCATGATTTTTATTTATTTTTTCTGATTTTTTACAAGAGTAAATACAAGTATTGATACCTAACCTCTCAACCAGCACACACTTTTTTTTCCTTGCTGTGAACGTCCGTGACATTTTAACCATCTTTTTAATTGCTCACAGCTATGTGCTTCCACAGAGTTATAAATAAGTGAAGCACCATCAATTAATTCTTCAAGTAATTTATTATTTGGCAGAGATATTATTGCATTCCCAGCCATTGTTAACTAAAACAGTACGAAACTTTTAAATTACGGCTATTTCAAAATGGCTGCAGCGCTTGCGCAATCACCTGATGAAAAGGCCTATGGGTTATTTGGAATTGTAGATTTTCCCATATTAGTTTTATCTATAAAAACTTTGTATTTCTTGCCAGACTCACAATAAATAAAGTAATTTTAACTCGTGCAACTGATGTTGAAAACACCCAAATATTACAGTTTGGGCCTTATTCAGACGTCAATTCAGGGAATTTTGATAAACAAGAAAATGCACAGTTTCAAGTTTATCAAATTACAAGCTGGCGAAATGTTAGTGATTTTTAGGAGCGATCTAATCGAGCAAAGAAATCCTGTTCGGTCGTCCAGAATGGGTATAGGGTAAAGGATACATGTTTCAGGATTTACTAAACAGGTATTATTCATAATGGATAAAAAAATAATTCACTCTTGTTTGATATATGGCATAGCTTTTTGTCGAAACTAGTCACAGCCAAGTGAAAATAAAAAGTGATAAAAACTAAGTTAAATTCTGTATTTTCTTTCATTATGAATGTGATCGAGTATCACAAAGTAACGGCTTCCACAATCAATTTTTCAAGCATATATTAAAAACGAAAATTATTTTTGTATCTAACTGAAATGCATCTAATTATATAATGACAATATATTGTGGAATACTATAGGCGTACATAGATTAAAGGAAACTATTTTTGGACAAAGACTTAAAGACACGTTGAAGAGATTCCATTAAATCCGCGTGGGTTATTATTGTAATGTGTAACACGGATGTATTGTTTTGACTAGTACCTCGAAAAATTCAAAATCATCTGTGAAATGTACATGATAGATTGTTTGATTTTGGCAATATACCTATTAAACGTTTCTTCGTCTATTTGAAGTTTGCGAACTGTTGTATTGAATTTTTTGATTGGAGAAGTTGTTCGTGAAATTTGGTTCTTCAATAAATTTTCGATTTGTTGTTCGTCATGAGTAATCTTGTTGATACAATCATTGAAATGTTCAGCATCAAGTGTGTCCAGAATTCCAGTTATTGATTTTCAAATTGTTCCTCAGCCATTAACAAATTCTCGTTTCTGTGTGTTGGAGTTGTAAAGTTTAAAATATAGCAGACAGAGAATTGGAATGTTTATTAGAAGAAAAAGCTAATTTTGTGCAGATGTTATATATTAACTGGAAATTTATATTTGTTTATTTACTATAATTTATAGTTTTTCTATGAACAAAGATACTCTTAATATACAAGGTGTTTTTTTTAGAAGGTTCGCCAAACTTGGAGGGTGGATATGTCGGCTCTTGTGTGTGTCCACAAATGGCGAGGTTCCATAAAAAATGATTAAGAAAAACATTTTATCACATTACAAAGAAAAATTAGACGGACATCGAGAAATTCGAATGCTTACAAAAACTTCTCTACTTCAACCCCGTTCCAACGGGATATCACACGTATTGGAAAATAATCAGTATCATAATAAAATTTAAGATTGTAACTTACAAGGTTAGAACTACAAAATATAAAACATACTTCAAGATGCAATAATTTGTTACAAATTTTGCTCAAACCGACTTCTACCGCAACGGATGCAATCGCGACACCTTTTTCTGAAAAATCGAAGGGAGTCAGGTCTGGCGAAATTGGAGACCATAGTATAGGGCTAGTTCTCTCAATTCACGCGTTTGGGAATGTAATCTCCAGGAGCTTTTTGACAGTTCGCTAATATTGTGCTGGACAATCAACGTTTTGAATATTATTGTTCTGGCTTCCAATGAGATTTTATCTAATAAGATCAATAAATCGTTCATTAAAAGCTATAGGAAATAATCAATGTTGTGTTCCAAACAATGCGGGATGATCGATCTGATTAGATGAAATCTCATAGGAAGAAAGACCAATAATATTGGTCAAAAAATTCCAAAAAGAAGCACGTTATAGACGAACCGTTAGAGAGCTCCTGGACAATTCATTCCCAAAGGCGTGGATTGAGAGAACAGACCCTATACTCTGGCCTCCAAGGTCGCCAGACCTAACTCCCTTTGATTTTTTTTGTATGTGGACGGGCCAAGCAACTCGTTTATGAGATACAAATTGAAACCAAAGAGCAGATATGAGTAAGTTACAATCTAAAATTTTATTATGATACTTGTTGGAACTCGATTAAAAATAGTTAATTTTGTATTTAATGGAGAATTTTCTAAAAACCTCTGCTACCATATAGTTGCATTTTTCAAAACCAAAAAAATTAGGTAATAACTAGATTGTTTAACAACACTGAAAGATACATACGAGCTGTATGTAAAAAAATACATTTTCATAAGATTAACTATTTGACAATATGCTCAAAAGAATACATGCACCAGTTAATTCCGCACACACAGAACCGATGGTTGTGTCTCGAACCGCCTTTTAAACTTTAAATGTCATTAATTTCCATAAACAGCGTACCTCATAAACCATCAGCGACAAGAACCACTGCTCTAATGATTATAAACACGCGCTTCTTGTTTATCTCTATTCTATTCACCATGAAATTGTTACTAATCGAACTAAAAATGAGCACAGAAGAATTAAACAATTTATCTTTTATCTGCAGTCGCCGATCTTGATTTACAGTCCGAAGACCAAGAACTCTATTGTTTCAAATTCTTCATGCTTCGTTCGATTGATGCTTCACCTGATAGCGACGTTTGAATTCCATCTCGGCGAATGAGCGAGACGACTCTAAAAAAATTTCATAATTGATTCCTACGAATTATAAATGACATTGAAATATTTTTCAAACAGATTAAAAAAGTGCACAATGACCTCAAAGGTCTTCAGCTGAGTGCACGTTCCATTGCAACGTGAGTTATTAGTTTTTAGAACTGTGGTATGACTTTAGTTACGTCGGTGATTATAATGAAGGGTTTTCCCACGAAACCTACGATATAATAAGAAAATGAAACTTATGAGACCATGCTACTCGAGAATATGGTGTATACTATACCCTAAATTTTTTAAGCTAAAGTGTGTTAATGGAGACCTACATTTACACATTTAAAATAGATGAGTATGATAGTGAAATGCAAAAATTGCATTTGTTTCCATACTTCGATCCGACCGACACGACACTTGATTTTGTTTTTAATTTTTTTTCTTAATTCTCTGATTTTGATTTGAACTGTTGTAACTTTTTTTATTTGTCTTTGCATCTTCACGAAATAAACTTAAATATAATCTGTGATGTTTGTTTGCTCATCTGCATTTGATATTTGACACAAATAATTGGTTGAAAAATGATATGAGTCCACAAATGGCGTGATTCCATAAAAAAGTGACTAAGTTAAACACTTTATCACCTTACAAAAAAATAGAAGCACATCGAGTACTTCGAATGCTTACAAAAACGTCTCTACTTCAACCCCTTTCCAACGATATATCACATGTATTGGATATCAATTGGATATCAATTCGTCGCGTATTTTTTTATGTGAATTACCTGATTTCTTCTCCTGTTGTGAACGGTTTTGAATGAATATGTTCTTGTCTAATAGAATATATATCCGGATTGGTGAAACTTCAAATTTGGAAAAAGAATTCCATTGGCAAAGAAATGAAATGAAATCGACCAATATCCCTAACATATTGGTCGATTTTTCAATAACTCCTTATTGATGTGTATAGTTTTTTAACGTTTAATCTCTACATTTTGCGAAGACGGTGATTTTGGTGTCACATTCTCCCGGCCTAATAGAAAATTCAGTGACAACACATGTCAAACTCTAAACTGCTATTTGATGGAATTATACACAGGGTGTTTAGTTATAGCAAACAAAATCAGAAAGTAAAGTGATAGAAGGAGTTGCATATATATGATGATTGACATATAAGGACGAAGTAGAATTATAGTTACAGAAGGCAGTTAAAAACCTTATAGGGGTCCAGGCATAGGCAGCCATATATACAGGATGGTTGGCATATAGGGTGGAGTGGATTGGTGATATAAAAATGTTGGAAAAAATGTGGAATTAAAATTATATAGGGTAATTAAAAAACTGTTATATGGTGTGGACGTAAACAAATCATATACAGGATGGTTGAAATATATGCTGGAGTTGAATTATATTTATACAGTGTGATTTAAAAATTATTTATTTCATAGCACATAAAAAGTTTCATATAGTGTGGAGAGGATTTAATGCTAAACAGGGTAATAATACAAAATGTTAAAAATGAAATAATTTATGGGGTAGCCCACAAGGAGTTATATACCATGGGTGAAATTTAGGACGGATTTGACTCCTTATATACAAGATGAAGCTAACAAATTTATGGTTGTCCGTAGGCAGTCGTATGTAAAGGATGGTTGATATATAGGGTGGAGTGGAATTATCTATAGTTATACAGGTTTGTCAAAAAAAGTTGAAAAAATGTTACTTGGCTTACAAAACTGAAAATACTATATCCTTTTCGAAATAATTGTATACTTAATTGTAATGGTGATGAACTGTTTTGTATATTGAGACAGGAATTCCTACGGTATTTCTGGGAATACGAAATGTTCTTCTGGCGCATCGAAGTGGGCGGCTTGCTTTGATAAATTCACGAAGAATTCTAGTCGAGTCTCGACGGATCTTTGACGTTTTGGAGAATCCCACGAAAAAATATATAAATACGGAGAGCTGAGGAAGCATTCATTTAGGACTCGACTGCCGAATAGTAAACATAAATTGTAAATAGTTCTGTGAATATAAATTGTGTTACTGTAGTGCAAATAAATTAGAGTAAGTTTGGACTATGTTTATAAATAAATCCAAGAACCCGATTGTGAAAATAAAAGCATCACAGTGGTGACAGATGTAGGTGTGTCTGTGGAACTTTAGAAGTAAATAATAAATAGACTGACAATGTCTATAGCGGTGAGTTTGGACCAATTGAAAGTGACTGATTTAAAAAAGAACTGGAGGAAAGAGATTAAAAAATCAGTGGGAAGGAAAGTGAATTAATACAACGGCTACGAGATGTCCTTATAAATGAATGTAACGATCCCGATTCTTATTTGTTTGAAGTTTCTGGTAATGGCGACATGAGTATGCTATTCAAACAAATGAAAAATTTAAAAGAAACCTTACAAGAAAATTCTTTACAAGATAAACTACAGGCATTACAAGAAAATTCTAAATCCCTAGAAGGTAAATTAGTAGAAAAATTAAAAGAAAATTCCAAAGCCCTAGAAGACAAACTGATAGATGACAAATGGCTAGAAAATTCGAAATCTTTGGAAGATAAGCTACAAAAATTGCACGAAAATCTTCAATCCTTAGAAGGAAAATTTGAATAGTATGGTTCAGGAAAATTCAGAAATGCTGGAAAAGAAAATAGTCGAGAATTCCCGTCACAATAAGAACACAAAAAAGTGTGTAACATTAGAAAAAATGTTGGAAATATGCAAATTCATATAGGTATATTATATTCAAACTTTTAACAATGATTTTGGTCAAATTTCAACGACTGGGCGACCGATAGTTGTTCTAAAAAGACAATGTTACAACCATATCTGTTCATCACAATATTTTCTTCACTCGTTCCTTTGTTATTGGCAAAATCGCTCTGAGGAGGTCAACCAATATAAAACACTGCCCGCAATATTAGTTATCTTAGGAATGGTGTGCCTCCTAGGGTACCGTATTTGATGAACTTATCGTGATTGAGATGTTTGAACCGGAACACTGGTGTCGAGATAAAATCAAATTTGATTTGTATTTTATCAATATGTCTTTATTCTATCGACGTACTGAACATCGTAACTCAGATTCGCGCTTATTGAATTCTTCTTGCATTAGTTATAATCCGATTGGAATCGATTAATTTTTTTCAGCATGAAACGGACACAGTGGGCACTGTCGAGGATTAGGCTTGTACGCATTCTTCTCGTTTGAAGATGATTCAGTGATAACTAAAAGTTTTTCTAATTGTTTGTTCGATTTCCTCAATTTGAACTTCATTTTAACCGGCCTTGACTCATGCGAAATAAAATATTCTTATGTAAGTGGAATCCGTCTTTAGTAATGTCAACAAAAATGAACTTTCTTTTTTTATTATTGTCCGGATGAAAGGATGTTTACCATTTTTTCTCCGACTTTCGATTTCGATATTATTTATATGAATGTTATTTAAATTCGTACGACCACGCGCCAGCATATTTTAAGCAACTATTATATCGGTTTAACACTAATATGTTGCTATTTTCGTCTTTAAATTGCGTTGGGATAAATAATTCGGTATATTTAAATATACAGGGTGTATCATAGTGCAGAGCAGATTTATTGGTACATGACAAAACTGATAAGAAAAAAATAAAAATCTTATGAAACACATGTTAAAAAATTTGTGGTTTTCGAGAAAAAATTATCAACACAACCCAACTATGAAAAATTCCTCTATCATTCTTAGCAAATAAAGGTATATTTAAAAAATATTATATTTTCAACACAGTTAATGAAACAGGAATCATGGCAACATTGGATTAAATGTGCTTTCATTCATTAACCGTAGACCGTAATAAAGGAATTATTGCGGAAGGTTCTGTATTACAAAGAAGTAAGATGATATTTATTTGTTTTGAATGAAATATTCTGACGTGTTACATAAAAAAAATAGTTTTATTTCAGATGTGATGGCATTCCCAATTAGTGCATAAACATTAACTAAAGATGACACACCTATGATTCATGAAACAACCAAAACTGACTATTACATATATATCACATTCGATACGGTTTTGGAAACTCATCTAATATCAACCAATAAATATCTAAGTAATTTCGAAAAGATTGTTGAGGAGGTCTTGAATTATTTTGTCTATTCATGGGTTTTCTCTCCTCCAAATTTTTTCCTGAACAGATAAGTTTTAAAAAAAAAATTGTATATGTAGAACAAGTGTAGTAAGGCAATTTCGTAAAATTGCCCGGATTACTGGTTGTCTGTAAAATCTTCTCACAGTTTTTCTGAGGAAAGAATTTAAAAATGATCAACCAGTATTCCTGTATATAAGTAATGTATTGTATATTGTGTAATACAACACAGATAAGTAACACAATATACAATACATTACTTATATACAGAATACTGTTGATCATTTTATAGACATGTCTTTCTCTCAAAAAACTGTGAGGAAGAATCCTGTACAGACAGCCAGTAATCCGGGCAATTTTACGAATGCCTTACTACACTTTGTTCACATAAATTTTTTTTAAATACTTATCTGTTACAGGAAAAAATTTGGAGGAGAGAAAACCCATGAATAGACAAAACAATAAATATCTACCCGAAGATTTAACAAGAAAAACCAACAAAATCCTTAGGGAATTTAACTAGCAATTAATGAATGTAGGAAGCCATCCAGAATGTCGCATAAATGACGCATGCCCTTCCTGCCAGTATAAACCAGACGCACTAGCAGAAAATGACAGCACTAAACCGTTGCATAGAATAGTACTGACAGATAAAAATATATTCAATAATTGTTCCAATATTGTTGTTTATGATAAAATAGAAAAAGAGCAATCCTGATAGCCATATCTGTATTTATCAAGAAAAGATGGGAAACCATACTTAAATACTGAACTAACTCAAATATTGAACATATATTCACTGAACATAATCACTAAATTCGTGTCAAAAATGTAAAAAATATCAAAAATGACAAAAATGTCACAATAGTCAGAAAAGTCAAAAATTGTCAAAAATGTCATAAAAACTGCCAGCAATGTCTAGGATTTCAAAAAATGACAAAATGTCCAAAAAACGATTAAAATGCCAAAATAGTCAAAACTGTCAAAAATTTCCAGAATGTCAAAATTGTCAAAAATATCCTGATTTTCAAAAATGTCAAAATGTCATAAATATAAAAAATGCCATAACTGTCAAATACCTAAAAATCAAGAATGTAAAATATGTAAAAAAATACAAAAAATATCAAATAGGTCAAATACACCTAAAAATGCCAATAGATTTAAAAAAATTTAATAATGTGAAAAACGATTAATGTCAAAAATCTGAAAAGTTTAGCTCTGTAATATGAAATGTGATGAAAGTAAAAAATATCATAAAAACTGCCAAAACTGTCCAGAATGTTAAAAATGATAAAGTCAAAAACGATTTAAATGCCAAAATAGTTAAAATTGTTAAAAATGACAAAGTCAAAAGCGATTAAAATGCCAAAATAGTCAAAATTGTCAAAAATGTCCAGAATATCAAAATTGTCAAAAATATCTAGATTTTCATAAACGCCAAAATGCCATAAATGTAAAAAATACCATAACTGTCAGAAATCTCAAATATGTCAAATACCTCAAAAATGCCAATAGTGTCAAGAGTGCCGAAAATATCAATAACAAAAATGTCAAGAATGTAAAATATGTAAAAAAATACAAAGAATAACAAATAGGCCAATTACCCCTAAAAATGTAAATATGAAATATGATGAAATAAAAAATATCATGAAAACTGTCAAAACTGTCCAGAATGTTAAAAATGACACAGTCAAAAACGATTAAAATTCCAAAATTGTCAAAAATGACAAAGTCAGAAACGATTAAAATATCAAAATAGTCAAAATTGTCAAAATGTACAGACTGTTAAAATTGTTAAAAATATATAGATTTTCAAAAATGCCAAAATGTCATAAATGTAAAAGATGCCATAAATGTCACAAATGTCACATACGTCAAATACCTAAAAAATCTCAATAGTGTCAAGAGCGCCAAAAATATCAATAATAAAATTGTCAAGAATGTAAAATATATAAAAAATATGAAATAGATTTTTTAATCTTTTTTTTAATCTTAAATAAATTCGTGTCCGTATCTGACAAGAAAAAATGGGAAAATATAATAATTTAAAACTGAACTAAGATCAATATTAAACATATAATCAGTGAATACAATCCCTACAGTCCTGCTCAACAAATAAAATCGTAAAAAATGTCAGAAATGGCCACAAAATATCAGTGTCAAAAATGCAAAGATGTCATAAGTATTATAAATGTCAGATATGGCAAATATGTCAAATGTAGAAAATGTCAAGATGTCAAAAACGTCAAAGATATCAAAAATGTCTAAATGTCAAAAATGTTAAAGATGACAAAAATGTCAAAAATCTCAAAATTATCAAAAATGCTATAAATATCAAAAATGTCAAACATGTAAAAATGCCGCGATCTCAAAAACATCTAGAATGTCAAAAAGGTCAAACAAGCCAAATGTCTCTTAAACGTCAAAAAACGTCAAAAATATTAAATACCAAAAGAATGTCAATAATACCAAACACGTCAAAAAATATGGATGACATGAAGTATTGTGAATAGTGAGGTCAATCCAACACAAACTTGCAGCATATCACTCCATGGTACACAGATTAGTAACTGTCCCGTTATCTAAATCTAACTTTGACAATGAACTCAATAGGATAAAACTCATTGCTATCAATAATGGTTACAACCCCCAAATCATTGATAACATATTATCCAGAAAATTAAAGAAAAAAGCTATTAAACAAGTATACCCTTCCTCTCCCAACTCTAACTCAAAATTTCACCAATCCATTACATTTATAGGTTCTCCATCTGAAAAAAATTCTGAATTTCTACTAAACCGAAATATTCAAACAGCCTTTAAAACCGACAATAATTTAGCCAAACACATAAAAAATAATAAAGATAAAATTAATAAGTATGAAAACTCTGGAGTCTATAAGTTAACATGTGGTAGTTGCCCAAAAATTTACATCGGCCACAAAGGAAGGCCATTTAAAACAACATTTAAAAGCGTATGAAAATCAGAAATACAACATATCTACATTTGCCGACCATTTATTAAATGAAAATCATATTCCACGAACTACTTTTGAAATTTTACATCTAGAACAAAAAGGTAAAAAATTAGCTCTGTTAGAATCACTTGAGATCAATAAAAATAAAAATTCACCACATTTTTTAAATGACCAAACTGATACAAATATGTCTCCTTTACTTAATCTTAATATACTTACATAATACAAAATCAAAATTATATTAATAATACTACTCTCTTCGAGGTGTCCTTCCTTTGTACGCAAGACAATATATATTATATATAAATATAATATATATTGTTTCTGGTCGGGAACCTTCATCAGTTGCGCTTCCCACAATTGAATGTCCTCTCGAACACTTCTTTATGCATTTGATGCATTTCGTTAAATTTGCGTACAAAGGAAGGACACCTCGAAGAGAGTAGTATTCAATATCTCTGACAGGTGAAGTAACCTGAAAATTTTATCGTGACATTCTATCCTAGGAGTTAAGGGAGAATAGCAATTACAGGGAACGGCTACAGATTCGGAACCTCTGTGTACTGATTCGCTTGAAAATCCTAGATGTCAGTCTTACATCTCGCGTCTTCAAATATATTAATAATATTTACCTTCACTAATATTATACAGCAAACATATTGTGCTTTCTACCTATATAATCATTATTATCTTACAACACTATATAATATATTCAGATGTTTATCATTTAGTTTAATATTTAATTCTGACGAAGCCTGTCATCAGAGCGAAACAATTGTCAAGAAAATAATAAATTTGTGAAAATTACCACAGTGGTTAGTGTTTTAATATAATTAAAATGTGAAAAATCTCAAGTGTCGAAAAAATCTATAAAATTCAGATGTGAAATATGAAATAAAAAAATTGTTTTATAGAGTGTCTTGCACGGCGAGTTGCCTACCATTTGAGAAGCCAATCGTAAATAAATTTCTAGACCATATTAAAATTGCTGTAGCTAACGGTTTAGCCGGCATATTGGAAAGTCTATTAAATGATATTGTTTTCCAATACAACATGCCACCTTATTGCTAGTCAAATAAAATAAGAACTAATGAACATTATTTCTAAACTTTAGTATATATCGTGTTAAATTCTGACAATCTTATTGACAAAAATAAAATAAAATATAACACCAATTAAACTTTGTAATTAATAATTAAAGTTCCTGTAATAATTTTTCGTTCTAAAATTTCAATAAAATTAATTAATATTAATGGCCAACAAACAGCCAAAATTATTATTAATTCTTTATTGCTTGTCTGATATACCGTTAAGCCAATAAAAATGTTTATGCCACCTTATATTCCTTTAACTTCGGTCCATTTCTTTATTTCTTCAGGTAGCCCCTATTGAATTTCAGCGATATCTTTCGGATTTTCTGCATACCACACACGCTCAGTCGTCGATAAGGCCTTAAAAATCTATATTTATGGACAGCTAATAACATTTTATTGTTGAATTTAGCGACGAAATTTACAAATTTTTTAATCAACAATAATTTATGTTCTTGGTGGTGCTTGTTAATAACTTTGCAGTTATCTGATCCTATGTAGGAATAATTTATTGGCAATATTTCTTGGTTGGACCTTGAATCCCTGTGCTTTAAAATTTCATTCTAAAAGGGGAAAGCGTCAAATTTTCTCGGCTAACTAAAAATTTGCGGGTAGTTTTAATTTGTATAATGCATTTTCTCACAAATTATATCATATACAGTGTGGAATAGCCAAATGGAATAAATTCGATAACGAATAAAGGAGGGCGTGTTGGGAAAACGCTTGGACACTTAATTTTAAATATGCATTTTTTCAACAAAAAAAATTATATAGGGTGTGTCATGTGAACAGTAGCTAATACCAACGTTCTTATTTTAAATGCAAGACCCTGTACATATTATTTAATTTTTTGAATTCTCCAGAAAATTCTAAACATAATTCATGTACAATGTCCTACACCTATCTTCAACTGTTTCGGAAATATTAAGTGTTTTCAGGTTTATTACAAAAATAAACATTAAAAAAGAAAATTATTTTATTTCACAAATTGGCTACATTACACTCAATTCTTAATTACCATTTAGCCCTTGATATTGATGATAGTAAGCAAAAACCATTCCTGCGTTTCTTTTTACATCGTCAAGACTCATATCCTTAGTATCTTGTTGTCTGCCTGCGTGATAGTGGTGATTAGTGTCAAAGCTATTAACCTAGGAAATTCATTAACTGTACTTTATAATATCAGAAAAATGATTAAGTATAACAGAAATGCACAAAATAACCATTCTAGAAATGATTGGTTATGGACGATAACACACGAACAATTTCCAGATTTGCCGCCTGTACATCCCAAGGAAAAATTAGCAAAATAGCAAAGCAGTTTCGCGAGCTTAGTCATGTAAGACAGATAAAAAAAAGTAGCTGCCAATGCTGTAAGTGATAATACGAAATTCTATATAATGCTTGAGTTTCAAGAACACCCACCTAATTCTGGTCGAAAAGCAGCCCCACTGTTCAAAGTTAGCCACACATCAATTTTTCGAGTAGTAAAGGAACGTAAATTGCATGCAAAATCGGACATTTTTAGAGCTTTTCAACGATATAGTACTCGATAGAGTTATTCATACATATAGCGGAGTTATGGATGCCTTCCTCTCTTATTTTTACTTTTAAAGTAGTTAGCCATGAAATAGATTGATTATTCCAAAAAAAATTGAACGATTATTTAATTAGGTATATCAGATGTAATGAAAAACTAAATAAGTAGGTACTTACTAAAAACTTGTTATTTAGAAAAAAATTACATCACTTTTATGTTTTTTGGGCAATAACACCACAATAGAAATAATAACATACTAATAACAAAAACAGAATCTTCATTCGAAACAGAAGTTTATAGAAAACCAACTCATGCAAACAGATACCTAACTTTCAATTCAAATCATCCGAATACAGTAAAGAAAGGTATCATTAAGTCATTATATTATGATAGAGCAAAGACCAACTGTCTAAATTCAACAAAGAAAAACTAATTATAAAGAATGTTCTCACTGGAAACAATTACACCACAAAATTTATCAACAAAGGGTTAAACAGACTTTAACAGAAAACAAACCCCCCGAATCAACCCAGAACTTCTCTTAACACTACTACTACTCAAGACAACAACATTACAGTTACAACTATACCATATATACAGGGTCTGCCAGAAAGATTGAAAAGAGTGGGCAACAGATTTAATGTTAAAACAACATTCCAAACAAGAAATACACTGAAATATTTAATATCGAAAACAAAACCAATAAACAAAACCCAGAACTCAAAAAACTGCATATATAGGATTCCTTGCGAATGCAATAAATTTTGTATTGGAGAAACATCGAGACCATTAAACGTATGAATAAATGAACACAAGAATTACATAAAGAAACGACAATTTGAAAAATCAAAAAATTGTGAACATGCTTGGGACCTAAGCCAAAAAATACAATTTGACAATTCAACTATACTTCACAAAGAACAACATAACACAAAACGAAAAATAAAAGAATCTGCCTTAATTATTTTGAATGAAGACTATTATATCGCTTCTACTTCTGTAGAATTTAATCGTATCTGGTTACCGACAATAAATGAAATTATTAATGGTAACCTCCTTTTAAACAACCCAATATCGGGATAGTTCATAAAGTTTTTCCCAGTTTTTCCCTTATGACGTTAATGAGATCACTGAAACAATAGAATTCTTTGATGGCATTTTTGGCGAATGCGCTATAACAAAGTCGTACCTAGGAACGCCAATAATAAATTCTGAAGACAACTCTTTCAAATTCTTATAATTTGAATGCTGGTTAACTATAATTCATGATCTTTAGAATTTTTGTGCTACCTGTATATCTAAAAAAAAATAAAATTTTTGCAATCTACATTAATAAATATAAAGCCATTGACAACGAAGTCAGAATAGACTTTGAAACGTTTGGTATTCCTACAATATACGTCGTTTTATTTCTATTGTGGTGTTCTTGCCCAAAAAAAACATAAAAGTAATCAAGAATATGCCACAAACAACGTTTAGAAGACAAAAATTACATCTTTTTAAGATTGACATTACCGCTTTCCTCACAGACCGCCTATCAATTTCTTCGATTGCTTGTAATACCGCCTCTCTTAGGTCACCAACTGTCTCATACTTTCTTTTGTATACTTTGTTTTTAGCGCACCCCATAAATAGAAGTCTATAACTGCCAAATTGGGAGACCGGGGTGGCCATACGCGTGGGCCTTTTCTTCCTATCCAAGAGTTTGGATAGATATTATCTAAGTGTTGTCTTACTTTTAACGAGTTATGAGCAGCTGCTCCATCATGTTGGAACCACTCAATTTCGATAAACAACTAAATCGAGTATTATATCGTTGAAAAGCTCTAAAAATGTCCAATTTTCTGAGGTCATAGCCAACTATGGTTTCCGTTCAAAAAAATATAAGTTTGTATCATATCTCAAAAACGAGAGCTGTCACACAAACGAGGACATGACAATCATGTTCGGGATACAATTCCCTTCAATTTTGATATTTACACTTTTTTTTATAAAATCAAAAACAAAGGAGCTAGATGGATTTGACTAAATCGACAGAAATTCGTTTTTTCAAAATATCTTGTAAGCCATGATTTTTACAAAAACCGAAAGTGTCATTAAATTGGGCTAGTAAAACTACAAATCTTTCCCACTTTATCCATTGCTCTATCTCCGCTAGTTTCCGAGATCCCGAAAACCAATACATCTGACTCAGCTTTGATCGGTCACAATTGACTTGATGAAGTAGTACTGCACATTATCTACGAAATCCGTTCGATCACTTTTGCATCAAAAAAAAAATACCCATTAGACTTCCATCTTATTGCTATCGACTACCTTTCGCCACTCTGGGCACCACCTCTTTGACATTTGATAACGGTATAACCAATATCAAAATCAGCAAGTGGCTGCAGAAGTAACGCCTTCTCCATATCTCACCAGTTTTGTTAATAGCATTTTCACCTCATATTTCAAGTCACCGATTGGCATTTGCGTTAGATAACCATAGTTCAATTACGCTAAAATATGTGGCGTACTTTCCCTTTAATTATTATGTTATCATAATACCACCCAATCGATTTTTCTAATTGGTGAATCGTTACCTATGTGGCACTATATATCTAAAAGCTGCCGTTAGAGTTATGCAATGCATTGTAAGCATGCAGTGGCGTTCCGATTGTTATCCTCTGTTCATGTGTATAATCGATTTACGGAAGCAGACTCTGTATAACGTAGTTAGACCAATCAATAGGGATTTTTTCGTGCAAAAAATACTATCAGGATACTACCTGTGCCATGACATTAAGAACGATAGGTAGTATTTTGCTACCTTTTCCACTCGCAACTATGGTTTTTAACTTTATTATAAACAATTGAAACAAGAAAACTGCATTTTTTTTCGTTGCTTGTTTATAAAATGAAAATAATGAACTAATCTCAATGGTATCAACAGGTCAATTGTAAAGCATGAAAATACCAATGAAATGAGCCCAGGATCGATCCGAGAGGATCTTGAGTAACAGGGAGAAACAAAAAATAGTGGAAAATTTAGCGTTTTTTATATATTATCATAACTCCGTTACTATCGAAGTTGTAGAACTGGGCTTGTGGGAACTGAAAGTATTTGATATCTACCTTATGCGTGATTAAACCAGGCGCTATCGGTTAATTAGTTTTTGAATAATTGCGATCTGAACTTTTAGTCCACTAGAATAGTGCAGTGTGTCTCCATGCGACATGGATCGTCAGATATCAATTCAGAACAGAGATGTTGAAAGTAAAGGTATCATTCTGCAACGCCTCTTTTTTCATTTTTCATTAAATGTCTGTGAAATATACGAAAAATGACCAAAATTTGGTGAGCCTATGAATGTGTTCGAGTAGTGGGGGCAACACGGTTGTTGAGGGAAACTGGTGACAATAATTATTGTCGATAGTAACTATCACTCTGACAGATGGTGATAGAATCTAATCGCTAAAAAATGCATAGCGATTTGTTCGATTTTATTATATCAAATAAGAACTATTTGTTTCTTAATATACATATATGTAAGCGGCTTCTCGGAAACGTTTTTGCTTAAATTTGTGGATTGTTTACGGATCATCGAAATAGAGCGGTCAATAGACAAATTCTTAATTGTGAGGATTTTAAATATTAAAACGATCTATGTAGGTGTTTACAGAGACATGTATACACAAGATATATATATATATATATATGTTTTAGGTGGTTTCCGGGAATTCATCCGCGTAGTTGATAACTGATCCCTGCCGGGATCGATGGTAAAATGACGACGTTTCGGCAGAGTCACATCTGCCCTCTTCAGGTCGGTCCGCATAATTCTGGTATCCTTATGGGTCATAGCATGGAGGCAAAATGCAGAAATAGTGAACAAAAAAACTTATATCACAATTGTTCAAAAACTAATAAACAGGTAGCGCCTGGTTTTGGCATATATAAAACAGATCTAAATTGCTATCAGTTCCTACAAGCCCACTTCTACAGCTTTTAAAGTGACGAAGTATCGATTTTTATTAAGAAATGCTAAATTTTCCAGTATTTTTTGTTTTTCCCTGTTACTAATGATCCAATCGGATCGAGCCTGGGCTCATTTCGTTGGTATGTTCATGCTTTACAATTGACTTGCTGACACCATTGAGATTAGTTTATTAGTTTTGATTTTATAAACATGCTAAGAATAAAAATATATAATTTTCTTGCTTCAATTGTTTATAACAAGTAAAAAACCATAGCTGCGAGTGGCAAACGTAGCAAAATATCGCTACAAATCGTTGTTAATATGATGGCACAGTTGGTATTCTGATAGTATTTTTTACAAATTATCAGTTAATTTTTGCTTTATTAATTGGTCTAAACAGAGGAATATTGTCTATAAATTCTAGGGATACAGTATGTCCAAGATTTGGCTTACATGTACTACTTTCCGTTACAGCTAGAAACATGGTTAAATTAGAAAAGTTGTACAGAATTTTATAGCAAACTCAATCATATGCAAGTTTTTAAGATAGGATCAGGAATTACTAAAAATGTGTATTGGTTAAAAGCACATTTTAAAGAAAAAATTGATGAAATAAAAAATAAAATTTCATCTTGCTTTGTTTTTAAAGTATTTTCATGAATTTTAGAATTTTTATGGACGCCATATTGGATTTCTACATTTTTGGAAAGAGGCCGTCAAGAGCTTTCAATTGGTGTATAGAATGTGTGTTCGAATTTGAGGTTAATTTTTAATATATTTTTTGTACTATAATATCATTTGTTATTTGACAGATCACAAGTAGGAATATTTCGGTTATTAAAAATGGAAAGATATACAATTATTAAGATTGGTGAAAGTTGTGCAGAAGTTGGAAGAAAATTTCGTACAGAATATAGAAGAGAAAAATGTCCGTCAAATGTTAACATTGGAAAAATTGTTAAAAAATTTGTGGCAACTGGTTCAGTAAAAGATGAAAAAAAGAAAAACATATCATCGTAGTTGACGTTCAGAAGAAAATATTGCAGCTGTTACTGCTAGTGTTGTTGATAAAACCAAAGACAGCAATTCGTCATCGTTGCACAGCAACTGAACATTCCAAAAACCACTTTATTCAGAATTTTGCACAAAATCTTCATGTAAAGGCTTATAAGATTCAGATAACGCAAAAAAATAAAACCAACAGACTTTGGTTTACGTCCTGAATTCGTTAATTGGGCCATATAAAGAAACTTGAAAATGTGATTTTTTTCAACAAAATAATTTGCAGAATTAGCTGCAAGAATAACTCAAGACATCCAGAGAATTACACCAGAAGTAATAGCTAATGTTACTAGAGAATTTCAAAACCGACTTGCTTATTGCCAAGAAGTAAACGGTGCTCAGTTTGAACATCTAATACATTAAGTTTAGTTAATTAGGTAGGTATTGAAGTAAACAATATCAAACCCGATATTTTTGTATTCGCAATAAAATGTTTCATGAGAAACTAAAATACTATACCGGGTGTTTCATTGCAAATTTTAAAATCGACATTACTTCCGGTAAAATAGAAAGTTCAAAATTGTAAAATAATTTGGAAACAAATAGGCAATCTACTGCAGTATCTACCTTCCAAATTTCATTTTGATATCTCTAATAATTCCAGAGATATTTGCTTAGTTCCACACATTTGCCCATCACTGTATAATTACTCAATGTTTTGAGGTTTGACCGTCTGGCGGCAGCGGCACTGTCAGTTGTTTGGCGTTGACAGTATGGACGTAAATAATGAATTTTTATTATATTTTATTTAATGAATGAACCTATTATATAAATTAATATTAGCATTCTGCACTGAAGGTCGTCAGTAGCTACTAAACAAAACAAAAATGAAAAAAATCGGTTGAGAGACAGAGGAGAAAATGGTACCTAATCGTTTTGTCTTTGCCTATTTATATATAGATAAATTTGTTAATTTTTCTATATTTTCTATAGTAAAAGAAAACCAAGTGTTCAGCGAAGGTTAGTAGTTTGTGAATTCAATCTTGTACACTTATCATAATTTTATTGTCACGTTTTTCTCCAGTATCTTAATCAATCTTTGAAGATTTGAGACTTTTGTATACCAACCAAATCGAAAGTGATATTAGCTTTTTTGTTTTACAATTACGTTTCAGTATTTTACTTTAAGAAAAACCTAGATTCTTCTCGATACACTTTCTTTCTATTCATTTCTCGTCTTCCTGGTTAATTACGTTTCCACAAAGAAGACGATATTGCTATTAATGAAATAACAAAGACCATATTTGTAATCAAGCTGTCAACATACATCGGATAGAACGAAAAAAACGTAATAGGAAACACTCCACAAGAGAAGAGATGATTATAACATATTTTACACGCTTAACGGTAATGTAATTCAATCTAATAATAATTATGGAGTTTTAAATCAACCAGCAAAGGATATCTATCTGACTGAGGGAGTAAACTGATATCAACTGAGTAAAGGTAAACATACACGACATTCACAAGGAAGTTACGTACTTTGTAAATAAATTAGAAATTTAGACTTTAAGATAGGTGATGGAAAACAGACAGACCTCTTAAACAAATATAACTACCTTGAATAGTTTAATGTTTATAGAATCCGGTAAATATAAAATTTATGTTGTTATCAAATAAGAGTTTTGCGTTGACTATCTGCACAGTTCGGCAATTTTCATGTTTATTTCAGATTTTCAAGTTCATTATGTACTGATTTTCTTACAGAAAAACAAGGGAGTGCTGGTTCCGAAAAAAGATTATTCTTGCCGTAAAAAAATTTTGAGACATATTGTCTTGAGATTATTTATGGGTCTTTGGAGATCTTTCTGTAGATACGGGATTACACGCAATTAATGCTGACTGCGAACTGAGCATCGACGGGATAAGAAGTGTGATAACAGCATACAGCTGGACTCAACGGGTTTCAATCCTGGTATGTGACTACCATGTCCATTATTTTGAACTATTTGTTTTTATTTTTTCTTCTTCCGATTCCATATTTTAGAATTGCTTTCCTAATTATAGCGCTGCTAAACTGTGTTCTACCAGTATAAACAGTTGTGTTTACCTTGATAAATAAACACGTAAATAAGTACTTCTATTTAAATCGCTTACGCTATTTCTTTTTCGCTTTTAATTGCTTAAATACCTAACTTATAATAAACGAATCTATTTAGTTTGAAGACGGGAGATGTAAGACTGACATCTAGAATTTTCGAGAGGAGCAGCACACAGAGGTTCCGAATCTGAAGCCGTTCCGTCTAATTGCTCTTCTCCCTTAACTCATAGGACAAAATGTCACGATAAAACTTTCAGGTTACTTCACCTGTCAGAGATATTGAATACTCTCTTCGAGGTGTCATTCCTTTGTACGCAAGACAATATATATAATATATATTGTTTCTGGTAAGGGAACCTTCATCAGTTGCGCTTCAAACAGTTGAATGTCCTCTCGAACACTTCTTTATGAATTTGATACATTTCGTTAAATTTGAAGACGCGAGATGTAAGATCGACATCTAAGATTTTCGAGAGAATCAGCACACAGAGGTTCCGAATCTGAAGCCGTTCCGTGTAATTGCTGTTCTCCCTTAACTCCTAGGACAGAATGTCACTATAAAATTTCAGGTTACTTCACCTGTCAGAGATATTGAATACTCTCTTCGAGGTGTCATTCCTTTGTACGCAAGACAATATATAATATATATTGTTCTTGGCTCCAGATTCGGAACCTCTGTGTGCTGCTTCTCTCGAAAACCCTAGATGTTGGTCTTACATCTCGCGTCTTCAAATTTAACGAAATGTATCAAATACATAAAGAAGTGTTCGAGAGGACATTCAATTGTGGGAAGCGCAACTGATGAAGGTTCCCTAACCAGAAACAATATATATTGCATATATTGTCTTTCGTACAAAGGAATGACACCTCGAAGAGAGTATTGAATCTATTTAGGTTGAAAATATCTTGAGTCCAAGAGAGAACTCGCTCTCTTCGTTCGGCAATCATAGGGCATAGGACGTGAGTGAGTTTCATTTTAACTTTTTTTGGAAAATCATTTCTTATTTAAAATTTTATGTTTTTCCGTATTACCGTATCTTTGAATGCAATTAAACAAGTTCAGACGGTCATTATCAATTGATTTATCGAATTAATTTTTTTATATATATTTTTTAACAGCTATAGTTCATATTAGCTTATCTATTAGTAATTGTGGAAAAAATTTATGTGTTTTTTGTGTCATATGAACCTGCGAATCGATTGACCGCCTTTGATTTCAACAATAAATCCTTGTGGCTTAACTACATATGTTATTCTTTGAATTTTTTTTGCTTTCATTTGATACGCATTTAAATTGGCGTGGGTAATCATACCACTTGTTGCTAGAAATTTCACACTTATTGTGGTAGAAAAGGAATAATTATTGCTGGTCTCTGTCGCATTTTTATGAATTGCTGAATCTTGAAAATTTTATTGAAGATATCTACCAAAATTTAGGAATTGCTGAATTTTCAATATTTGGTTGAAGATATCTACCAAAATTCAGGAAATAATTTGATCCATAGAACGAACCATCCTTTTGGCTTAGATCTAGCTGCAGGCCAAGGATCTTAACTGAGTTGGATTGTGGCAAAGGACTAAGATGTGAGTGGCTTAGAATTTCTTTATTCTTTCAATAATAGATTTTAATTTATTGCATTTAATTTGTATATACAAATATTCATTTAAGTCACTCGCCGATCTTTCAGTATTCATTGACTTGGCTCAGTTGCATTGTTTATTTACTTTTTATTTATTTATTTACTTAAACAGGTTGTCCCTAGGGCAAACCCTTAATAAAGATGACACACAGTGACAAAATGAAAATTGCAAATAGGTGAGCTCGAATTAATTAATTAACAACATAAGTCCCAAACTTACCAATATCTAAAGAGACAAACATAAAACTGTTAGAGAGCTAAACAATTCATGGGCTGAAACCTTTCGGCTACGCCTGGTTTTTTTCTTTTGGGGTGGGGGTTTACGTTGCCGGATTTTACATTTCGCCAAATGAGTTAGGGAAACATTGAGGTAGGGTGTCTCACATCACATACTTTCCGAATCGAACATGTAAAGCATATATACAGGGTGTCCCAAAAGTCCCGGAACGGCATTTAATCTCGGCGGGAACGCATTTTAGAGAAAAATGTGTCAAAGAAAACTTATAGGATTCGTCCCTGGCTATCCAATTGTGATCTTGAATTTGACCTTGAGCTTGACCTTCAAGGTCATTTCAAGGTCAAGTCCATTTTTTCAAATAGGAGAACATATTTCTGACCTCAGAAATGGAAAGATCGGAAATTTTTACGTTCAAATATGTTCATCACTATTTTTAAAACATGACAGTAAAAGTCAAGTCAAGGTCAAGAACAACTTCGTTGCGTAGCTCGTCAAACATGGGTTTAAAAAAAATCTTTCAAGAACTAAGGTTTAGGCTGTTTCCACGGCAATGCGATGCTTAGTATGGCTACGCAACGAAGTTGTTCTTGACCTTGACTAGACCTTTACTGACAACCAGAGGTTATGTTTTAAAAATGGTCAAGGACATATTTGAACGTAAAAATTTCCGGTCTTTCCATTTCCGAGGTCAGAAATATGTTGTCCCATTTGAAAAAATTGACTTGATCTTGAAATGACCTTGGAGGTCAAGGTCAAGGTCAAATTCAAGGTCACAATTCGATAGCCAGGGACGAATCCTATAAGTTTTGTTTGAAACATTTTTCTCTAAAATGCGTTCCCGCCGAGATAAAATGTTGTTCCGGGACTTTTGGGACACCCTGTAAATATCGTTCAGGGGAACGTTCAGTACTTACACTCAAAGAAGTCTATTACTAATTAGTAAATAAATTTTTACATGCACGGAATTACAAGAGCGTAACCAATAACTTCCGGATCAGGGAAAAACTCTGGCTGTACCCCCTTTAATTATCTAGTCCTCTGGTTGACCGGTGTCAGCTCTGAGTTACTGTACCCCCAGCTGCCACCTGGTAAACAGCTCCAATGATCATGACGGAAAGACATTTCTACCTAGTGTCTTTGTAAGGCAAGAATTTTTTTTTTTAACTGTTTTATATAAAGGTAGTAAATTTATTTGTTTAACTCTGACTTAAATTCATTCAATACTGCTTAATTTAAAGAAAATAAGTTGGTAATTTAATTATATCTGGACTTGTCTTGTTGAACTCTGTGTGTCCATTGGCCTGGCGCCCTACTTGATAAACCCACAGTTAATACTTCAAGAACAACGAACTTAAACCCACCGGATACAACCTGAGCAGCCTATCGGCACAATTTCGCCATAAGAAGGCGGGACGTGAGGTGTCTGAAGACAAGGGATAATCAGGTTTGTCAACGGGAGAAGCCGCACGATCATTCCGACGGCAAATACCTTGGAGCCATCATCGACAAGGGGTTGACTTTCACGAGGCATGTCCAAGAGACTCTTAATAAAGTCCGGGCTGACCGTGCCAAACTTTAGCCCTTAATAGGAAGAAGAAGCAAGCTGAGACTCTTAAACAAGCTGCCTCTCATCAAGAAAGTCATCTTGTCAATGCGGCCGTACGCTTCAATAGTATGAAGACACACCAGCAAGAGCAGCAGGCAGGTTATCCAGAGGCGGGAGAACCTATGCCTACGCCTCGCAGTCGACGTACCCTTGTTCGTTCGTAACACAGTGATTTTCAACGATTTACGACACCAACCAGTGCTTGCAGAAATGAATAGGAAGACCAGGGAGGCTTACGCCAAACTGAAACAGCACCCAAACCTTTACCTACGACAACTAGTCTACTATGACCCCAGATATATTGACAGATACAAACGGCCTAAGAACCAGCTCTGCCTTAGCGAAGGGGAAGAGGACGAAGAAGCCCAGAGATAGAAGGCAGGTAAGTAAAAAATGAAGTATATAACAATCTTTTTTTCAGGAAACAACGAGTGGGGCCCGTGGAGGAAACCAATCTACCAAGCAAAGAGAAGACAGAAGAACACACACCAACAAAACAAACGACGACAACGTGCATGCCAACAGAAGGGTACAATTTGCTATATATCATAGCAAAGAATGAGCCACGTAACAGAAATAAGACAGTTGCTGTAGTACCAATAAGGTAAAGCAACGGAACCAAACCAAAGCCAAGCTATCCCAACAAGAAGACAGCGATTCTGCCGAAGGAAAACTGCGTTAGCGTGAGGATCTGAGTTAAATCTCAGGGGGTGGATGGCAAAGGGGCTGGAAGTGCTCATCAGTAAAAATTTTTGAAGGGCAAATCTAGTCCCTGGGCTCGCGCATGGGTGTGTGAATGTTCCATCATTCACTTCATAACAATAGCAGATTCAAAACTATTGAAATGTCGAGAGATCAACCATTTCAATACGATGAAAGTCCAAGGAACCTTCGAGGAACATTGTATACCAGCTTTAGATTAATATAGAACATTATCCAAAATTAATTTGAAATTACTTTCAAATAAATTATTAACAAACGCTATTTCACTGAAATAAGTTCTTCTATCGCTATAAATTAATTTATCAAATACACAGTATGCTTTTGTTTACACACTGAGAACAGATTTCATTTTCGTGTATGGCCACTTAAAGTGCTCACTTAAAAAATACAGCCACCTTTCTGTAATTATTCAACCTACAGCCGGCCTGCATTTATCATCAGGTCGAAGATTTACATAAAACAATCACAAACAATTAATCTGATTGGTAGAGTACAATCACGGCCTACTTTTGTTATGGTATTCTTTCTTTTCGTTCTTGTTCTGCGACTGCCATAGGGCGGACGAAAACCAGAAACTTTTTTTCATCCTCCTCAGCGTTGGCTTTCTTCTTCTTCCTTATTGTCGGTTGTGGCACATTCGGTGTTGTTGAACGTGCGAATTATAACTGCGTGGTCATTTTCAACTCGAGAAATGTTGATTTGTTTGGGACAATCTGGTCGTTTCGAGGAAGAATTCTGAATGATTTAGCGACACGGTTGATATTTAAAAGGGTTTTAAAGCGGTACAGAAACGAGCGGTTTTTCGTCACGTTTGTTTGAAGTTATTTTTTATTTTTCTACAGGGTGTAACATAACGCAGTGCTGATATTTTGGTAGATGAAAGAACTGATTAAAATAAATAAAAAAATCTTATATACAGGGTGAGTTTTTTTGGATGATCAGTATGGGGATCTCGGAACCTAGCGGAGATAGAGCAATGGTTAAATTGGGAAAGATTTGCAGTTTTATTGGCAAATTTAATGACACTTTCGGATTTTTTAAAAAGTCATGGCTTACTGGATATTTTGAAAAAACCAAATTCTGTCGGTTTAGTCAAATCCCTCTAGCTCCTACTTTTTGAATTTATAAAAAAAGTGTAAATATCAAAATTGAAGGGAATTGTATCACGAATATGATTGTCATGTCCTCGTTTGCATGACGGCTCTTGTTTTCGAGATATGACACAAACATATCTTTTTTTGAATGAACACATAGTTCTATGAGCTCAAAAAATCGGACATTTTTAGAGCTTTTCAACGATATAATATTCGATATAGTTATCCACAAAAATAACGGAGTTATGGATACTTAAAAATAAAATAAGGATCAAAAATTAATCAAGTTAAGACTCTTCCTATAAAAACAACCCTTAAAATTAAAATCCTTATCCCTTTTCTTATTTTCACTATTAAGGTAGGTAGCCATGAAAAAGATTGTTTTCACTTTGACGTTTCTTCATTTGAGAGTAATTCCACTAGTAGTGCTAAACTGATAGTAGATATTGACAAGTTTTTGTGATAAAATGGAATATTCTAACGAAGAAAAACTGAATATGGTGGAATGTTATATCATATGCCATAAAAATTCAGTCCGTGCAGCTGAGGAATAATTTCATAGATATTTTAATCATCGTCAACCTGCTCTATGTATATTTAAGAGACTTTACGATAGTTTACGCAGATATGGATCATTTAATAAACCACCAAAGAAACGTAATCAAATTAACGAAGTAGCACAACTAAATGTTTTGGCAATATTAAATCAAAATCCATTTACATCAACTCATGAGATTGCGGCAGAAGCTGGCACATCTCAACGAACTGTAGTTAAGGTACTGAAAACGGACAAGATCCACCCGTACAAACTTTCAGTTTCTCAAACTTTGCATGCTGGTGACGAACATCGACGTATTTTGTTTTGTACATGGTTTAGAGACATGTGCCCTGACAATCCACACTTTCCATTAAAGGTGTTATGGTTAAATGAAACTAGATTTACTAACTGCGGTATGTTCAGTAGATACAAAGAGCATATCTGGGCTAAAGAAAACCCTTTCCATGTAGAACAAAGACGACCCCATATAAAATTTGGTTGTCATGTTTGGTATGGTATCATAGAGTCTACTATTCTGGGGCCTTTTATCTATGACGAATCACTTAATGGGGAGCGTTTCTTGCATTTCTTGCAATACACTTTTCAAGAAATGTTTCATAATTTGAATTTGAGAACTCGTTTAGAAATTGAGTGGTTCCAACATGATGGAGCACCTGTTCATAACTCGTTATTAGTAAGACAACAGTTAGATAATATCTATCCAAACTCTTGGATAGGAAGAAATGGCCCACGCGAATGGCCACCCGGGTCTCCCGATTTGGCAGTTATAGACTTCTATTTATGGGGTGTGTTAAAAAACAAAGTATACAAAATTTCTTAAGTTTTTAGTAAGTACCTAGTTATTTAGTTTTTTTTTTATATCTGATATACCTAATAAAAAAATCGTTCAATGTTTTCTGGAATAGTTATTAATAAATCAATCTATTTCATGGCTGACTACGTTTCCAGTGAAAATAAGAGAGAAAAGCATCCATAACTCCGTTATTTTTATGAATAACTATATCGAGTATTACATCGTTGAAAAGCTCTAAAAATGTCCAATTTTTTGAGGTCATAGCCAAGGATGGTTTCCATTCAAAAAAAGTTAAGTTTGTGTCATATCTCGAAAACGAGAGCTGTCACGCAAACGAGGACATGACAATCATATTCGGGCTACAATTCCCTTCAATTTTGATATTCACACATTTTTATAAAATTAAAAACAAAGAAGATAGAGGGATTTGACTAAATCGACAGAATTTCGAATTTTCAAAATATCTAGTAAGCCATGTCTTTTTACAAAAATCCGAAAGTGTCATTAAATTGGGCCAGTTAAACTGCAAATCATTCCCAATTTAACCATCGCTCTATCTCCGCTAGTTTCCGAGAACCCCATACTGATCATCAAAAAAACTCACCCTGTATAATATGTCAAAAAGTTTATGGTTCAAAGTTGTCAACCAAGATAATCACCTACGTGTGAATTTACCCATTTATTTGCAAAATTCATCAACTCAACACTACAAAAAACAAAATCTTCTACCATTTTTATCAAACGAAGGGACATTTATAAAAATGATAATTTAAATTTTCGACAGAGTTAATAATATTATACTTTTGCTTTCGTTAGCAAACCGTAATAGAGAGTTTATTGCGAAGGTCATTGCAAAAAAGTAAGTTGTAAACGATCTTTTCTTAAAAATAACTCGAAAAATATTAGTAATATAATATTTGTTAGAATACTCCCTGCACTGGGTGAAAGTTAAACCACCTGCAAAAGATACCAATACTAATACGTTTTCTTATAAGAAATATATTTTTAAGAAAAGGTACTTTATTGCGAAATTGCAAAAAATTTTGTGGTTAAGTGAAAGAATAGATAGGATTTCTCCTACCCAGAACTGAACTTGGCTAATTAATAATTTGCCTGTAATTATATCAAATATATGTCCAATGAAAAAAGATTATTCCCGACTTGACCATACGATGTGTGGTTTGCACACTCCCTGTAATTCACTAAACCCCAACTATCGAAAGGATTTAGCTCTATGGGAGGTATTATAACTTATTAAGTAGATGTTCTGGGACTACATCTGTTGTTAACATAACAATTGGTACAGTTCGTGTGTTATTCATGTCCCAGTGTGTCCGTATTTCAAATTCAAAACTCCTGTATTTGGCTATTCTTTCTGCCTCCTTAATATTTATATTATTGTTGTAGGGATTGCTATGTCAATTATGGTTGTTTTTCTAGAGACGTTATATACTAAAACTAAAACTATATCTGGTCTATTGTGAACATCAATCCGATCGGGCAGTATCGTGCGGTCCCAGTACAGCTTGTTGTTGTTATTTTCTAAAACAGATTGTGGTTTGTATACATAGTATGGCATTCTTACCCACTGCAATAGTTTCAGTGCTAGATCCTGGCACAGTATTTTTTCCACAACATCGTGTCGTTCTTTATATTCAGTTGCAGCGAATGCTTGACTATCTCCTGTGATATGCTGGATAGATTCAGATGTTAGGCAACCATATCTGCATATGTGGCTGTTTATAGAACTGTCTTTAACGATGTACTTTAGATAGTTCTTAGTTGGAATTACTTGATCTTAAATTTCTAATATAAAAGCTTCCGTTTCAGAAAACATATGATCAGAGATCAACCGGAAGTTCGACGATGAACTGTCGACATAATCTTGGTTGACGTCATTTATCAGGGAATTTCTCTTTCTATGTGCGCAGTTTCTGATCAGTTGACTGGTGGTGCAATTGAACTTCTTGTTCTGTCAGTAGTAGTGGTGTTGAGACATCAACTGGGCATATGACTCTGTGTAGATAAGAAAATTCTGCGACCTTCTCAAAATTACTTTACAAATTAGAAATTTGTTGATCTAGTAGTTTGCTTATATCGGCAAATCCTCGTCCTCTTTCATACCTTGGCAATATTGTACGTTCGACAGAGCTGTCACCTGAAAGGACGAACCCTTATATACTTACATACAGTGATACATTTAAAAACAGACGTGACACTGTGATTTGTTCATCCTTCAGAATAAATGATTTAACTATTATCATATTTCGTCTGTATTTTTACCGTATTATATAATTTTGTACCAAGGATACCTCTTCAACCCGTCAGTACTTCAAGAAATGTTTTTCATATATTACACAAGTGAATACAAAGGCTAAGGCTTTAATAACCAGATCGACTGATATCACGTTCTTGTCACGATATCAAACATATTTTTGTTCTACGAGCATAACTATAGCTTATTTTTTCTCGTTAGGTCTATTGAAAAACTTGAATAGTGCATTTATTTTCCCAATGAATAGACTTAGTAAGATATATATTAACATTGTCCGTCAATAAGTCAGTATCAATTTTGACAGACAGACCAAATGTCAAGGCCTACTGAAAATAATATATATCACTGTACTGATATTGAAATAAATCAAAGAGCGATTTTTTTTCTAAAGCAAACAATGCACCGTAATCTCATACGATTTCATGTTCAAATGCACTTGATGAATTGAGGCATGCTTGAGTTGTTATAGAAACCATTCAACAGTCAACGTTTAGCTTGAATTTTTAAACATAATTATCCACATATTTAGGAGTGTTCCGGTTCTTATGAAAAATATTATTCAATTTCACAGACAGGTTAAGGTTAACGTACCTGTGGATTACGTAATTATCAAACAGAAATAAATTATGAGTCGGTAAGACGATTGTTTGCTTAGTAAATGATTAGAATTGCTACCTGATTTTCAATAGAAGTAATTTGATGGTTGATATACAATCTTAAGACAAAGTAGGTTTTTATACACTTTCATTTTCCACACATAGAATTTTTATTTATCTGCTTCAGGATTTGCTTGATTTTTATAAGAATACATATGTATTTAATTTTCTAATTTGGTCCCCAAAAAAATAAGTTTTATTTTACTAATAAACTTTCAGGGAAGCCTTTTATAATATACTGTCTGAATTTTGAGGGTCTGTAGATTGGAAGGTAAAGGGCAAAATAGGTCAAGTTTTAAATTAAAAATTATTAAATCTGTTATTCAAATTATCTGAAAATACAAATAAAATATAATAATAATTTAAATAGTAAAGTTTCTAAAGTGGGAATTAAGTCGATTTTTAATATTTTTGTTAATATCTTTTAAACAAATGATTTTAAAATATGATATACGAGGGTGAAACAAATATGAACCGGACTTTTCTGTTTCTCGCCCGGTAGGTAATTCGAGTGGTGTGATGTATCGATATATGTTAGGTAGGGATGTTAAAAAGAGGGGAGTTCGTCGGTTTGGCGAGGCGTAGTCGATGCGCTGTTAGTAGCATCATGTCACGTTGCGCAACGTGTTGTTATCAAATTTTTGGCGCGGGAGGGCGTTAGACCATCTGAAATTTTGCGTCGACTATCTGCACAGTTCGGCAATGAAACACTTTCAAGGACCCAAGTTTACGACTTGCACAAAAAGTTTTCACATGGCCGAAAGACAGTGGAAAATGAGCCTCATGCACGCCGTCCCACGACAAGCATCAATGAGGCGAATATCTACGCAATTCGTGAGCCATCTTACAGTTTTGGCAATTGCTGAACACGTTGGAATATCATACGGGAGTGCTCAATCAACCATTTCAGATGAGTTGGGTTACCGAAAAGTGTGGCAAAATGGGTTCCTCGCCTTCTAAGGGAAGATCAGAAACAAACCGTCTTGCCGTATGTGAAAGGCTGTTAGCAAGATATCGAGCAGAGGGATATGAGTTTTTGAAACATATTGTCACCTGTGATGAGACATGGGTGCATCATTATACCCCGGAGTCCAAACGTGCAAGCATGGAGTGGCGAAAACCTGGAGAGGCAGCACCGCGGAAAGCCAAGACCCGTCTTTCTGCAGGTAAAATTCTTGCAACAGTTTTTTGGGATTCGAAAGGCATACTGCTGATCGATTTTCTGCACGAACGCCGTACAATTAATGCTGAGTATTACTGCAAACTACTCCAACAAGTGAAACTTGCCTATCGGCAAAAGAGGCGGGATATGTCTATCCGAAGTGTGATTCTGTTGCATGACAACGCTCGGCCACATACAGCTGCATTGACTCAAGGAAAATTGAACAAAATGTATTGGGAAACCCTTGAACACCCGCCTTACAGTTCTGATTTGTCGCCATGTGACTACCACATGATTGGGCCACTTAAAGAAGAACTGGGAGGCCACCACTTTGAGGACAACGAAGGTGTAGAAACAGTTGTGCGCAATTGGTTATCGACACAACCAGTTTCATTCTTTGAGAAACGTATTAAAAAACTGCCGATTCGGTGGGAAAAATGTATACATAAGAGAGGAGACTATGTAGAAAAATAATATGTATTAAAATTTGTACTGATCGTACCAATAAAATTTTTAAAACAAAAGTCCGGTTCATATTTGACTCACCCTCGTATTTGTAATTCACATAATGAGCCTTTTATCTGATATATTACATGATGCGTTTGGAAATTGAATATTTATTTTCCATTTAATTGTATAATTAGTCCCTAAAATTACTATGGGGGTTTTCTAATAATTTTTCTTATAAATTTCAAGTGAGCCCCAGTACCCCTAATTATTTTCAAAATTTTAGGTAGTATGGTTTCGGAAATAAAGCGAGAAATGAGAATGTTTTACATATTTGTGTTAATATCTTGTAAACAATTAATTTAAAAAATATAAAAAATATATATTTGTATTCCTCATAATCAGCTCTTTCATTTGATGTATTGCATGATGCGTTAAAAAATATTTTTTTATCTTCCGTTTAATTCTATAATTTAGCCCCCATTATTTATATTAGGGATTTCTTCGTATTTTTCCTGTAAACAGAAAAAAATAGGTCTTATAGTTTGGGGAAAAAAGGGGGGAATGAGTAATTTTTTTAAATATTTTTTTAATATATTTTAAAATATTCATTTTCAAAAAATTTAAAAAACATATTTGTATTCGTCATAATGAGCCCTGTGATTTGATATATTACTTGATCCGTTAGAAACAATTATATTTTTTTATTTTTCATTTAATTCTATAATTTGCCCTCCTAAATGAATATTAGGGGGTTCTCCTTATTTTTCCAGTAAAGTTCAGTTGAGGCACTATTCCCTTATTTTTTCAAAATTTTTACAGTTTATGGTTTTGTAGATAAGGAGGGGGGGATGTGTTTATTTTATTGATTTTAAATATATAAAAAAAAATATATATTTGTTTTCCCCATTATGAGCCCTTTCATTTGATATATAACATGATGCGTTAGAAATAATTTTAATTTTATATTTTCCATTTAATTCTGTAATTTGCCCCCCAAAATTAAAAGTAGAGGTTTCTCCTTATTTTTCCAGTAAACTTCAGGTCGGACCCTATACCTCTAATTTTTCTCAAAACTTTATTCCTTAAAATTCTATAATTTGCCCCCCAAAATTAATATTAATGGTTTCTCTATCCGTATATTTTATATATGGAACCCTAAACACGATATACAGTTGAATCCCTTTTTAAACAGGCTTTAAAATGAGGTGTCACTTATAATAGGGTTCCATTAAAAAAAAAATGAGTAGCAACAGCTGGGTTGATGAGAGAGAAAAATTTAATAAACTTTTATGACGTGTTTTTGCAATTTTTAAAATAACGAGTATTTTGGGCAATATTCCAGATGACTCGTTATCGTTGGGCCCTCTGTATAATACGTATTAACAAATCCAAGCATTACCAATGCTACCCAATCAAGAAAAACAAATTGAACTTGTGAGTCAGTTTGAGCCAAAGGCAAAGTAAAAATACGCAAATTTGGGTTGGTAACCATTAATGTGAACAGAAAGAATATTAAAATATTATCAGTCATTAAGATTAAAGAGGTACATAAAAATTAAAATAATATTTTATTTTAATTTTTTGATTCTACGACACTGACGAAATTTATCTCTTTTTAAATGTTCACAAATTGAGTCAAATTTAACAATGAAAATCAATTAGCAATGAAAGGGATTCAAAATTTTTCTTATTAAACTGCAGGTGTTTTACTATAATAGGAATAAACTTAACCCATATTTTTTATTACCGTCTGGAATGTTAGCGCCTCATAATAAAATACAGCCCCACCTGTGTTACCTATCATAGGCGTTACACATGGATTCGATATAATAATTACAATATTTTTAAGATTTATTTATGTAAATTATTTTTAATTTTGGTTGATTTTGGTTTCTAATTAAAATTATTTATAAATGTGTGTAGTTAGGTTTATTGGGGGGAGGGGGAGTGGGTAAACTTTAGTATATTTTCGTGAATATCTTTTTGACTGTTTTTTTTAATATGAAAAAAATATGTTTGTGTTCCTCAGAAGGGGACCGTTCATTTATGTATTACATTAAGTCTGAAATTTATTTTTTAAATTTTCATTTAATTCTATAATTTGCCTCCCCCCCCCCAAATTAATATTAAGTTTCTCCTTATTTTTCCTGTAAAGTTCGGGCAACGTTTTTTTTTATTTTTTTTTAGTTTTTTCCCCCAAAAGTACCCCTAAAATCAATAAAAAAAAATCAAATCAATAAAATAAAGATACAAAATAGGAACAATGTTTTCAATCCTTAAAACCAGTTTATACCAAACATAAAAAACTAATATCATAATTGTGTATATCAACATATAAATTGTCCATATATGTAATTATAAATTGTCCATATATAAATTATATTTCTGCTATTTGATTTTTCTTGCGGTATAAAAAACGACTTATAACAGCTCCATGGGGCCAAACTTCTGGATTCATAGCCTTGTTAAAGTTTTCAGTTAGTATGTTTATTTTTAACGATGAATGTATTGTTGGGCATTTGGACTGCATCATTTCGCATGTTGCTTCAGGAAAATGCACTTTAATTGAGTTGTTTAAAGAATCTAATGTCGTTTCTTTACTGATTCTTGTAACATGTAAAGTTGATATTTTTGGGGACACCTTTAACATCTTTGCTATTTCTATTGCTTCCAATTACAATTCCCCCCCCCCTGTTGTTTATGTTTTCCATTCTCGATCTTTTCCAACTTCCTGAATGGTTTTTTTATAGTCATTAAGTTTGCCGTCCTGTATTAAATTAATGTATTGATTCGTTTTTAATCCACTTTTTTCAAATTACAGTCCTTTTGAAACATCTGTTGTTGTCACTTTTTGGGAATTCCCTTGTTTATTTATATCGGGTTTCTGCGTGTTAATCACGAGTTCACTTTTTGTTGTTCGGCCCGTAAACATTTCAATGTTTTCTTCGGCGTTAGTTAAATCGGTTGTACCTTTTGAAAATTTGTGTTTTGATCCAACCTTTTTAAGAGAAAAATGAAGTCTTCTTGTTCCTGGCATCTCTTTTCTAGATGATATGTAAGTTTACTTACAGTATCGAGTTCCTTTTTAATGGAGCTGGTCCTGGCAGATGCTGATTCGCACTGAGAACAGGCTACATTTTTTACTGCATCATGTATCTTATTATCACATTTGTTTGTAAATTCACTATGTTTATTTATATATGTAACCACTTGTGCGTTTGTGACACTCACTGATACTTTGAACGTTAAAATTATATCAATTAACTCATTTTTTTTTTCAATTTATTTAACTCCGTCGTTAGCACGGTTGTATCGCGAACCGCCATCTTGATTCAAGTCCTCCTTTTTGGAAGTGGGTTAAAAAAGAGTCATCACGTGATACCCCTTTGTATTTAAATTTTTAGAAAAGATATCCACCTCCGCTCGGGGTTAAAAGTGCCCTGTATCTACAACTGGACATATCTAGAACAATAAAAGTACAAACACCTATCTAGATTTCCTGTTTTTGTAAATACAATAAGCATTAAGTCAAGAGTGAACAACATAAAGCAACACTTTTAATAAAGTTGACACCACTAACTCTTAATCTAAGTACGGTCTAAGAAAACTTAGGCAAATACTATCGCACTGATAGGCATACCAAGTTTCAAACAGCTTTAACACAACGGAAACTCTCGATTTCTTATATTCGTAGACTAATTACTATAATTAGATAATAAATTTAATAATCGGCGTGCGAAGTTTGTTTTTCTTACATACCTATCAAATCATTTTATCATTTAATTTCATATAACTTTTCATATTTTCCTATAAATTAATTGCCTTCTAATATCTTAAGCTGTCTAGAACCGTTTCATCTCGTCGTTAAGGCACTCATAAAACCGTCCAAAAAAATCCAGCGCGCTGATAACTGTGTGGTAATCAGGTAATCACCACCAGTCATTATGTAAAACCATAAGGAAAGTGCAGATGATCTCCTGTAGCCACCAAACGACCAGGCTATATTTACTCCAAGTTCTATCATTAACGTTACTATATGTAAATAATGCGAGCGTTATATTGTCTGGTATTTTACGGGGGTCGTAACAAAACTAAAGGAATATCGTTAATGAATGCTAGTGTCCTTTGATATATCAAACATGTTTCCTAGTATTCCTACAGCTGAATGTTTTCTATTAATTTCTAAGATTCTTACCAATTGCAACATTAACCCTATTTTAAAGCAAGACATGGAAAGAACCTTCGAGCTGTGCCTCAATCAAAATTACTGTGAATTTAACAATAAATTTTATTCGCAAAACCCCGGCTTAGCAATGGGTTCTCCTCTTAGTCCACTTTCACAGGTACTAGTAGACAATTAAACACTTTCCTTTCCTATCTCAACTGTTTACATCGCAATATTACGTTCACTGTAGAAACCGAAACTGACTGTATTATTAACTTTCTAGACATATAAACAACAAGATAGAGTTTAACATCTACAGAAAGCCCACTTTTACAGATTCCATGATTCCATACACATCCTAAAGCCCCCTTTCCCACAAACTAGCTGCGTATAAATATCTTATACATCGAGCATATTCCTTACGGATTTGACCAGAAACTAATTTACCGCAAAGAACAACAAATAGTAGAGCAATTAATTTTTCCCTCTTATAATAATTCCGACCTCCCATCAAAATTTATTTCTCTTTCATATTTTGGAAATGTGAGTGAGAAAATAGCTAAATTACTCTCAAGACATAACATCAAAGTTAGTTTTAAAGCGCAATGCAAACTAAGTAATCTTCTATTCAATGCCAAGGACAAAACAAATGATAAATATCTTCAATCTGGAGTTTATAAGCTTACATGTTCAGAGTGTAATAGTTTCTACATCGGTATGACCTGCAGGAATTTTTTTACTCGTTACCAAGAGCATTTACGCTCTTTTAGACTTAATAAAACAAATTCTACATTTGCAAATCATTCTTTAGAAACAGGTCATACTTTTCCTAAATTAACAGACACTGAGATTCTTCACTTTCACAATTTTAAACCTTTAATTGCCCTACTGGAATCGTTAGAAATTTTTAAAAGCATTACTAATCCCTTTTCATTCAATTTAATCCTAAACAACCAAACTGATTTGCATAAAAGCGTCTTTTTTATGTATTTAAATAATTTCCAACATTATGTGAGATTTCGAAAAGATTGTTGAGGAGGTCTTGAATTATTTTGTCTATTCATTGGGTTTTCTCTCCTCCAAATTTTTTCCTGTAACAGATAAGTATTTAAAAATTGTATATGTAGAACAAAGTGTAGTAAGGCAATTTTGTAAAATTGCCCGGATTACTGGCTGTCTGTACAGAGTATCACTGAAATCGGAGCACCTTCAGCCGACCTTCATTTGGACTTTAAGAATTTACTGCTAACAGAACAAAAAAACGGTAACCTCAGAGTCAAGTGATCGCCAAACGACAAATTGTCAGTGTCAAATTTTTTGACAAACAACAAATTCAAAATCAAAGCGAAAATTTTTTAGAAAAAAAACCTCGAAAACAACACTAAACGATTGACAACGACTCCAGACTCGGAGTTGAAACGTCTCCATACACAGATAAGTATTACACAATATACAATACATTACTTATATACAGAAATACTGGTTGATCATTTTATAGACATCTCTTTATCTCAGAAAAACTGTGAGGAAGAATCTCTGTACAGACAGCCAGTAATCCGGGCAATTTTACGAAATTGCCTTACTACACTTTGTTCTACATATACAATTTTTAAATACTTATCTGTTACAGGAAAAAATTTGGAGGAGAGAAAACCCAATGAATAGACAAAATAATTATGTGAGATATCAGTATTTAAATAGTTTTTAATTATTATTTTCAGTAGTTATATATTTGTCAGTTATCTGTAAAAATTTATTTAAGTAATTTTTAATTTACTGCATTATATTCAGAAGGTATATATTTGTCATTTTTGAGTCTGTAAAGTTCATTCAACAATTTATATATATAAAAAGTGATATTAAACTAAGTTAATTTTTCTTCATTAACAATATGATTGAGTATCACAAAGTAACGGCTTCCACCATCAACTTTTTAAAGGAATATCATTGACTGACAAGTCGGTATGAGTCAGAGGGCTTATAAGATGAGTAGAGGCTTAGCGTTTATCGCGGCGTTGCCAGATCTGCCGATTTAAGTTTAATCTCAGGAAATCTACACAATTTCATCATTTGGTTTTCATCATGGAAATGCTGTGGAACCTTTGGTGTGTCACAAATGTAAAAACACAGTTTTTCACCCTAACACCAAACCTTTATTTTAAACACTCAAGGCTGTTTCAACAACTCTTAAGTTGTCATCATCAATGAGTAAACCAAACTGAATCGAAATCATTAGTTTATTATTTTCATAAATCATTATACTTTCGTAAGAGTCCAGTTCCCTATATTATTTACTTGTTTAACTACTTTTAAAGAAATTAAATCTACAAAGTGGTTGTGTTCTAATACATGATGTGCAACACTAGATTTATCCGCTCTTCCATATTTCAAATGGGCAATATGCTCTTTGAAACGGGTACTGATAGATCTACGTGTCTGTCCATAATACTTTAAATCACAATCATTACATTCGATTTCATAAATACCCGACTTCTCGAAATCAGCGGGTTTATCTTTAGGATTGCCCAACAATTTCTGTCGTATTGTAGTTGTTCCATACACCGCCTTCATACCAAGTTCTTTAAAAACTTTAATAAGCCACTAGTATAACTATTGGACGGAACCGAGACCAACTTTTGTTCTTGTGTCTCATTTCGAAAAGTTGACAGTTCATTCATTCGTAAGCGAAGTCGTTTCTTCCTAATTAATTTATCTATAATATCTGTTGGATAACCATTACATGCGGCTATTTCTCTAATAGTTTTCTTTTCATTTTCAAACCTCTCTTTATTGGGAGGGCATGTCAACAACCGATGTACAAGGAAATTAATCCTCGCCATTTTATGTTGTTGACAGTGAAAAGACGTATTAGGTAAATATCTATATTTTACCAACTTGTTCATGGGCAGGTTCGAAGTTGAAGCAAAAATGACTACCAGTTCCTTCATTAAATAAAATATAATAAAAAAATCATTATTTACATCCATACTGTCAACTCCAAACAACTGTGACAGTGCCGCCAGACTGTCAAAACTCAAAACATTGAGTAATTATATATGGAGGGAGCGAGCGTTAGATGCTGTTATATTCTTAGAGCACGTACTACTGGAGTAAAATGAGAGGGCAATAGAGATAGCAAGAGACTATCTCACTCGATTGGTATGTGCAGCCAATGAACTACATACTGCACATAGCTCTTTGGAAGAAGCTATTAATCGAGTGAAATAGCCTTTTGCCCTCTCTTTCTAGACTTGGAACGATATTTATGCATTGTTGGGATCTGCTTATTTTAGAAAACTTAATATCTTGGCAGCATAACTGACGACAGGCTGCGTTTAGGAATATTTTTGTATGTTGATGTACTTACTTAAATAAATAAAATGAAATGTTGTCGTTTAGTTTTCGTATAACCCTGGTAAACTTTTAACAAGATAACAAAGTCATGGATCAGAATAAAATTATGCTGGCAGAATTACGGATTAGATTTATGTATCTTATTCATGCATTCTCCTGGATTGTAATTTCGTCAATTTCCTCAGATATCAAGCGTGACGGTTAAATCTTCTCAAAAGAAAGGAATCTCCTTAATATTTTGCTCTGCTCTTAGATCGACGAAATGCACTCTCACAGTCTCGATAAATACCCAACTTGAAAACGGATAATGATAGATGTGCGGCAAGGTTAACAACACAAATATGAGGAAGATGAACTTGCCTGGTATTGATTTCAATGCGGAAGAAGACGTGTTCATGTTGAGGAAGAGGTAAAAATTACAAGAAGGGCTTTGAATTTCAACGGGTTCTATTGTGCGCCTATGGGGTTATCCTTGAGAAGGTCACTGGCTTGTCGCGAAGCTTCCCCTGCACGACCCGGAGTGTTTCGTTCCGTCTTTTTTTTCCACTTGGTAAGTACGACCCGTATAAATCACAACGTTATATCGACACTTCCAGTTTAAAGTACTAACACGTCGGTAAAGTTTCCCATACACTATATATACAGGGTGAGTTTTTTTGATGATCAGTATGGGAATCTCGGAAACTAGCGTAGATAGAGCAAAGGTTAAATTGGGAAAGATTTGCAGTTTTACTGGCCCAATTTAATGACACATTCGGATTTTTGTAAAAAGTCATGGCTTACTAAATATTATGAAAAAAAAAACGAAATTCTGTCGATTTAGTCAAATCCCTCTAGATCCTTTGTTTTTGATTTAAAAAAAAAAGTGTAAATATCAAAATTGAAGGGAATTGTATCCCGAATATGATTGTCATGTCCTCGTTTGCGTAACAGCTCTCATTTTCGAGATATGGCACAGACTTATCAATTTTTGAATAGAAACCATAGTTGGCTATGACATCAAAAAATCGGACATTTTTAGAGCTTTTCAACGATATAATACTCGATATAGTTATTCATAAAAATAACGGAGTTATGGATGCTTTTCTCTCTTATTTTCACTCTTAACGTGGGTAGCCATGAAAAAGATTGTTTTCACTTTGACGTTTCCTCAATTAAGAGTAATTCCATTAGTAGTGCTGAACGGACAGTCGATATTGACAAGTTTTCGTGATAAAATGGGATATTCTACCGAAGAAAAACTGAATATGGTGGAATGTTATATTATATGCCATAAAAATTCAGTTCCTGCAACTGAAGAATACTTTCATAGATTTTATAAACGTCGTCAACCTGGCCTATATACATTTAAGAGGCTTTACGATAATTTACGCAGATATGGATCTTTTACTAAACCACCAAAGGAACGTAATCAAATTAACGAAGCAGCACAAATAAATGTTTTGGCAATGGTAAATCAAAATCCATCTACATCAACTCCTTAGATTGCGGCAGAAGTTGGCACATCTCAACGAATTGTAGTTAAGGTACTGATAGCGCACAAGTTCCACCCACCCGTACAAGCTTTCAGTTTCTCAAATTTTGCATGCTGGTGAAGAACATCGACGTATTTTGTTTTGTACATGGTTTAGAGACATGTGCATTGACAATTCACAGTTTTCATTAAAGGTGTTATGGTCAGATGAAACTAGATTTACTAACTGCGGTATATTCAATAGACACCATGAGCATATCTGGCGTAAAGAAAATCCTTTCCATGTAGAACAAAGACGACCCCAGATAAAAGTTGGCTTTAATGTTTGGTGTGGTATCATAAAGTCTATTATTCTGGGGCCTTTTATCTATGACGAATCACTTACTGGGGAGCGCTACTTGCATTTCTTGCAATACACTTTTCAAGACATGTGGCATAATTTGAATTTGAGAACACGTTTAGAAATTGAGTGGTTTCAACATGATGGAGCACCTGCTCATAACTCGTTATTAGTAAGACAACACTTAGATAATACTTATCCAAACTCTTGGATAGGAAGAAACGGCCCACGCGAATGGCCACCCCGGTCTCCTGATTTGGCAGTTATAGACTTCTATTTAAGGGGTGCGCTAAAAAACAAAATATACAAAAGAAAGTATGAGACAGTTGGTGACTTAAGGGAGGCGGTATTACAAGCAATTGAAGAAATTGATAGACGGTCTGTGAGGAAAGCAGTAACGTCAATCTTAAACAAATATTTGTCTAAATAACAATGGTGGACTTTTCGAAAATAATTTGTTACCATTATTATGTACTTTAATTTCTTAAGTTTTTAGTAAGTACCTACTTATTTGGTTTTTTCGTTATCTCTGATATACCTAATTAAAAAACCGTTCAATGTTTTTTGGAATACTTATTAATAAATCAATCTATTTCATAGCTAACTACGTTAAAAGTGAAAATAAGAGAGGAAAGCATCCATAACTCCGTTATTTTTATGAAGAACTATATCTAGTATTACATCGTTGAAAACATCTAAAAATGTCCGATTTTTTGAGGTCATAGCCAACTATGGTTTCCATTCAAAAAAAGATAAGTTAGTGTCATATCTCGAAAACGAGAGCTGTCGCGCAAACGAGGACATGACAATCATATTCGGGATACAATTCCCTTCAATTTTGATATTTACACTTTTTTATAAAATCAAAAACACCGGAGCTAGAGGGATTTGACTAAACCGACAGAATTCCGTTTTTTCAAAATATCTAGTAAGTCATGACTTTTTACAAAAATCCGAAAGAGTCATTAAATTGGACCAATAAAACTGCAAATCTTTCCCAATTTAACCATTGCTCTATCTCCGCTAGTTTCCGAGATCCCCATACTGATCATCAAAAAACTCACCCCGTATATATATAGATAACTAGGCTAGGTTCTCCGGGTGAGAACCGCGTCTGAATGTATTAAACACTCGACGTTTCGACTCCTGCTTTGGAGCCATTATCAAGAGACAAAAGTAAAAAAAGTTTCACCGCATAGATCGAACTCGGAGCCTCAATCTGCCTACTCCCCAAGAGTCACTAGGTAACTGAACTGAACGTGAATCTGCCTTGCTTATTTTATTTATAGTTATCGATTGGTTAGAAGGGAATGTCACGTGGTGAAGGCTGTGTTGTGATTGGTTGGGTGTTGGTGGTCGTGTCTGGTTTGTTAAACTGGCAATTACAGAGGTACATGTTGTAGGAAGGCGGGAGCTGTCATCGCGTCGGTTTAAACAGAGGAGTCGTTTCTCTATTTCTATAGCTTCGCGAATAGTGGATACTCTAAAGGAATTGAGAGATATGATACTATTCTCGAAGTTGATAGAGGAGCCTGTTTAGATATGAGAGTGTTCATATACTCGATGGTTGAAGGGCTTGTTGGTATGACCGATGTAGCTTTGTGGGCAATCGCGACATGGAATTTCGTAAACTCCTCGATCCTCGTTTAGCCTCAATGTATGGTTAGTTCAACCATAGCTACCTCAACTTGCGAAATCATTCTTTCAGTTTGGATAATTTTTGGCGTCACTGCGAAATTGAAACCTTTGGAAAGGACGTGTAAACTGGAGTCTAAGGGGAAGTCTGAAAAGTTGTGAACGGTCGTCTGAGGGAGTGAGGTGACTGCCCACCTTCGACCTAATCTAAAGAGTCATGGAAGGGGAGGGATCAACCCCAACAAATGAGCGTCCCTACAACCTTCGACGTAGCGCATATCTGAGACACATCAACTATCAATCTACTAGCTGATAACCCAATCGACTAGCTAATAACCAGTTCCGTACCTCGTGGTGCCTAGGCGGGGCATAGACCTTAGGTATTTTTTAACAACGCAAGAAACGTCTGCATGATTCAAATATGGATCAAACAACGGCAGAAGTAACTGCGACTGTGAAACGAAAAAGTGCGCGAACCATTGAGGGTGAGAAAAAAAAAACAACATTGAGGTTTAATGTTTTCATTACAGAGGGACCTAGTCAAAATTTCTTCTATTAATTAATCCTTTGCTAATCGAGCACATTTACTTTAATTTACAGTCTTTCTAAGAAGTAGTTACTATTAACAATAATTGATTCTTTATAACTATCAAATTTGCCCTTATTCCATAACATCAAACGTGTATGGACTCTATACGAAAACATCCACATTTTAAATACAGCATTTGACGCTGGGTATTCGTGAGATTTTTTTTCTTCTAGTTTTCATTTCTTTTTGTGCGACCCCTCGGTATATAACGAGAAAACTGATAGTCATGACTCTGGAGGTCAGGAACCTCTTAAGTAATGCTGCAAGTTTTTTTTTTCCTTTTTCTTAATTTTTTGTTCATGCAGCAGGCAAGGGTGAATATGCACTGTTACGTTTTTATGCAATCCATTGGGGCCAATGACTTTTGGTTCGACCCACGTTCAAAACTTTATATATGCGAATGTTTATTGATTGCAAATTATATGAATTTAGACAAATAAAAATATTGTTAGTTCTAAAATATACTATGATGGATTGTCAATATCAAGTGTACTGAGTTCGCAAGGCTAGAATATTTTCTATCTCGTCTATTGTATATACTGTTTTATTTTTGGAAGTATCCTGTGCCAACTACATAAAATTTCTCCTTCTTCTTCTTCTTCCAAGGGTGTCCCTCACGGGACGGGGGTTGGTTTCGATCTTTCGATCTTATTAGCTAGTTAAAAGTTACATAATCATGTGGAAAAACTAAAGATTCATTTTTTTTGTATGTTTTTATCTGCCAAATGATGTTGTCCAAGAATGAGTCATTACCTTGGTACGAAGTTAAAATAAACTTAAATTAGTTCTTCTTAAAAAATCTATACCCTTCAGATGCTGTACAGTATTGAATGAAAAATAATGGAAATTACATATATATATTTTTAAATCTATATATAAATAGGCAAATACAAAACGATTAGGTACCATTTTCTCCTCTGTTTCTCAACCGATTTTCTTCATTTTTGTTTAGTTTAGTAGCTACTGACGACCTTCAGTGCAGAATGCTAATCTTAATTTATAATATTGGTTCATTCATTAAATAAAATATAATAAAAATTCATTATTTACGTCAATAATGTCAATGCCAAACAACTGAATGTGCCGCCGCCGCCAGACTCAAAACATTGAGTAATTATATATAGACAGACCAATGCTGTTATATACTTAGAGCATGTACTTCTGGAAGTGGCATGCAAGCGTTGTTATTGTTTATTGGGTAAAGTAATCGTTGTATATTATAATTATACAGGGCGATTCCAGATATGTTAGAAACCATTTTTTTCGTGGGTGGCACATAAGCAGTTGCATATACAGAGTGTTTAAAATATAGAGTAGAGTCCAATTATAACTAATAAAAAATCCGGAAGCCCAATTAGCGGTTGAATTTACAGGGCTCTTGGAATAGAAGGTGCAGTAGAATTACAATTATACAGGGTGGTGCAAAAAATGATATACATAATTAAAAACTTCATAAACAAAAAGAGTAAATATGATGGGTCATAGGCGGTGGCATATACAGAATGGTTTACCCGGTGGTTCAAAAATGTTAAAAAATATTATGCGTGGTCCATGAGCAGTTGCATATACAGGGTCGTGGAAATATATAATGAGATGTAATTATTATAATGAGGATTTTAATAAATGTGAGAGAATTGAGTGCAATTATAGCTATACAGGGTTAGATAAAATAAATATGTAGGGTAGCCCATTAGCGGTTGAATTGTTGTCATATTAAATTAAGAATTACGAATTTGAACACAAATAAAGTTCTATGAATTATATCTGAAAAAAACTTGAATTTCGTTACTTATTTGTAGAAGCGAGATGTAAGACCGACATCTAGGATTTTCGAGGAAACTATCACACAGAGGTTCCGAATCTGGATCCGTTCTGTGTAATTGTTGTTCTCCCTAAAGTCCTAGGATAGAATGTCACGATAAAATTTTCATGTTACTTAACCTGCCAGAGATATTGACACAATTGGTCGAATTTCGACCACTGGGCGACAGCTAGTTGGAAGAATTGTGCTTCTCTTGAATCCATTCTCAAGTTCCATTTGCCTCACTGATTTCGTAGGATATGCGACGAAATATCCAAAAATCACTATCAACAATTGGTTTTTTCTTTGCCTTTTAGCTTTAAAGGATCCAAAGTTCTTGAAATCCTCCAAAATTAGTTTAACAGTCATTGAATCGAACTACAAACATATTAGGTGTTCTAGATATCACTTTGTTGCATTCTCCATAAATAATATGATAAATCAAATTTTCATTTTGCAATTTACATTAAAAAATATAAAGCCATTGACAACGAAGTCAGAATAGACTTTGAAACGTTTGGTTTTCCTTCAATATACGTCGTTTTATTTCGATTGTGGTGTTATTGCCAAAAAAACTTAAAAATAATACGACAAACTGTTGTAGGGTCACAGAATGTATCCATAGACCGTATTTTTAACTCGAATATTATTCGGACTTCCAATATTCGATGTCCGAATAATATTCAGTCTAAATGGCGTGGAAGTAGTACGCCTCAAACACACAATCTTTTAAAAAATGTAATTTAATTCTCAAAAAAAAGTTGAACACAACTGACTAGTTTCGGAGTTATAAATACCCCATCCTCAGAGTAAAAGATATACACAATGTATAACTACATATCAATTATCATAAAACTTATATTATATATGAAAACGAATATTATTCGAATATTAAAAATACTGGTATCGGAAATAATATCAAAATCATTCCAATATTACAGTTGATCTTTTCTCAATCATATAAAGATTTAATAATCTTCGTTTGCATAAACATATGAAATGAAATTAATATTTGTTTGATATATTTGAATTTTTGGCGTAAACAGCAAAATCATGAAACACTGACTGAAACCAAACCTCTTAATAACCATTCGCGTAAACTATAAATAAGGATTAAATAAATCAGAAATTCAATAACACCCTGCATTTAAATCGTTTGAGGTTCAGTTGTTTCACATGGCAAGAAAACATTAATCATCAGACACGAATATGAGTTGTATTATGCAGGTCATACATTATAATTTATTTTGATAAGTTGTGTACGATTTAGTTCAATTGAAATAATGAATTAGCTAGTTTCTATTCTAAGATGACCTTAACATTTCAAATGACTTTGGTAATACTTTTACGCTTTACGCCAAGTGATATTTCATATCGTGGTGCAACCTCCCTCCCTTGTTTTCCAATTGGCTCCATGCTTATCTTTCCTTAGATTTTTGAGAATAGGCGATTCTGGTATATTTTTAACCGACTTCCAAAAAGGAGGAGGTTATCAATTCGTCGCGTATTTTTTTTCGCTTTTTTTTTCTATGTATGTTACCTGATTTCTTCTCCTGTGGTGCACTGTTTTGAATGAATATAGTCTTGTTTAATAGAGTATGTATCCGGATTGGTTAACTTCAAATTTTGGAATAGAATTCTATTGGTAAAGTGATAAAATTTGTGAATGAACACATGCGTGCATGGAAATCGACCAATATCCCTAATATTTTAGTCGATTTTTGGCGATAACTCCTTATCGATGTGTATAGTTTTTAAAGTTTAATCTATTAAGGAAGGTCATTAGGTGATCTCATATACTTTTCTGCGACGTGCAACTTGCAGTTTTGCAGAAAATCGCCGAAAATTCCAAAATTATTATCAAAAATTTTATCGAAATGACATAACGGACATTTCCTCATAAATATTTTAATTTCAACGTAATAGTGCTGTAATGTAAGTTTTAACTGCGAATTTTAAAATTTTCTATGTAAATCTCAAGCATATAGGTAGTAAAGCATAGTATTTTCTGCTCCTTAAGTCCGTGAGTACCAAGCTCGTTTTGTTTGTATACCAGACAAATACCTATTTAAATGAAAATTTTTCCATTTTGCAAAGATGGTGCATTTGGTTGTCACATTCTCCCGGCCTAATAGAAAATTCAGTGACAACACATGTAAAACTTTAAACTGCTATTTGGTGGGTTTATAGACACCGTGTTTAGTTATAGCAAACAAAATCACAAAGTAAAGTGGTAGAAGGAGTTGCATTTATATGAAGATTGAAATATAGGACGGACTAGAATGATAGTGGTCCGTAGGCAGCCGTATATACAGAATGGTTGGAATATAGGGTGGACTGGACATTTGGTGGTATAAAAATGTTGGAAAAAATGTGAAATTAAAATTATATAGGGTGTTTAAAAAACTGTTTTATATGATGTGGACATAAGCAAATCATATAAAGGATGGTTGAAATATATTCTGGAGTTGAATTATATTTATACAGTGTGATTAAAAAATTATTTATTTTATAGCCCATAAGCAGTTGCATAAAGTGTGGAGAGGAATTAATGTTATACAGGGCGATTATACAAAATGTTAAAAAATAAATAATTTATGGGGTAGCCCACAAGGAGTTATATACTATGGTTGAAATATAGTAAGGATTTGGCTCCGTAAATATGGGATGGATTCTACTCCGTCTTATACTTTACAAAAGGCGGCTAACAAATTTATGCTTGTCCGTGGGCAGTCGTATGTACAGGATGGTTGGTACATAGGTTTGGGTGGAATTATCTATAGTTATACAGGGTTGTCAAAAAAGTTGAAAAAAGGTTACATGGCATAGTCCATAGGGCAGAAATACATTTTGGGCTTATTAAGTCAACGCGTACTAGTACATTTTTTCGTAAAAAAATGTACTAAATTTAAATGAGAAAGTATCATTGTGTAATGTTGAGGCTTTCAATGTTACCTGGTTCTGTCTATTAAGGTTATACATATAAAATAGAAAATGAAGAATGAAAACTACCTGAGTTAAAAAAAAACTAAAAAGTTGAAAATAAAACATTTTTAAAAAAATATAACCGACTTCAACCAATAACTAAAAAGCTAAAAATAATTATAACAAAATACAACTCTAGCAAGCCAAGCAACTATCAAGTTTGATGAATTAGTAGATAAGTACGCAATGAAGGATTTTAGATTTGCTTGAACCGACTTGAAAAATTTACTAGATTGGTAGGTAATTAATTTGTACAGAATGAGCACCTTTTAATGTTTACATTTTTTACTTCCTGGGTATGTACCTAACAACGTTGAATGTGTTATTTATTTGCTAGAGTTGTATTTTGTTATAATTATTTTTAGCTTTTTATTTATAGGTAGAAGTCGGCTATATATTTTTTTTAAATGTTTTATGTTATTTGTAACTTGTTTCATAAAAATATTCTGTTTAATTTTTCAGGAACTTTAAATTTGCCCACCATAAATCTGCCTGTAGTCCACTTTTTCCGTCCAGCCAAGTTATTCTCAATAGACGTTAGAATAGCTTAAATATTCCATGTCATTTGTTTTAATAATAAAACTTTCACAGCGGTTTTTACTAGATATAACACATTTAGTCTGCTAGATAATTCTGACCTGAAGTTGATAGAGTTTTTGAGATATAATATCTTGTTAGATATTTAGAAGTTCGTAATGTCCTTAATATATATTTGATAGAAGAATACTGAGAATAGAACAATAAGCGAATTTTGTTTTCTTTGTTTAAAGAACACCTCAAAATAATGTCAGTTTGTTTTATTTTTTCACCCCGGCAACCTTTGCAATCATTTAATGGCCAACTATATTATCTTATTCCGACGATTCTCCTACAACATCCTGTTAGAGTTTTCTATATATCTTGTTTAAAATCTTCTTTATTAACCGAGTTCCAAAAAGGAGGAGGTTATCAATTCGTCGCGTATTTTTTTTGTATGTATGTTACCTGATTTCCTCTCCTGTGGTGAACCGTTTTGAATGAATACGGTCTTGTTTAATAGAGTATATATTCGGATTGGTGAAACTTCAAATTTTGGAAAAGAATTCTATTGGTAAAGTGAAGAAATTTGTGAATGAACACATGCGTGCATGGAAATCGACCAATATCCCTAACATATTGGGCGATTTTACGTAAAGTCCTTATGGATGTGTATAGTTTTTAAACGTTTAATCTAAGGAAGATCCCTAGCTGATCTCATATACTTTTCTGCGACGTGCAACTTGCAGTTTTGCAGAAAATCGCCGAAAATTCTAAAATTCTTATCAAAAATTTCATCGAAATGACATCACGGACATTTCCTCATAAATATTCTAATTCCAACGTAATAGTGCGGTAATTTTAGGCACTGGAGGTTTTAATTGCGAATTTGAAAATTTTCTATGTACATCTCAAGCATATAGGTAGTAAAGCATAGTACTCACCTTAAATCAATGAGTACTAAGCTCGTTTTGTTTGTATACCAGGCAAATACCTATTTAAATGCAAATTTTTCCATTTTGCGAAGACGGTGCTTTTGGTTGTCACATTCTACCTGCCTAATAGAAAATTCAGTGACAACACATGTCAAACACTAAACTGTTATTTGGGGCGTTTATACACAGGGTGTTTAGTTATAGCAAACAAAATCACAAAGTAAAATGATATTTGAAATATAGGACGGAGTAGAAAGGGAGTGGTTCATAGGCAGCCGTATATACAGGATGGTTGGAATATAGGGTGCAGTAGACGTTTGGTGGCATAAAAATGTTGAAAAAAAATGTGAAATTAAAATTATATGGGGTGATGTGGACGTGAACAAATCATATACAGGATGGTTGAAATATATGCTGGAGTTGAATTATATTTATACAGTGTGATTAAAAAATTATTTATTTTATAGCCCATAAGAAGTTGCATAAAGTGTGGAGAGGACTTAATGTTACACAGGGCGTAACATAAAATGGAAAGAAAAATTGAAATAGTTTATGGGGTAGCCCACAAGGAGTTATATACTATGTTTAAAATATAGGACGGATTTGACTCCGTAAATATGGGATGGATTGTACTCCGTCCTATAGTTTACACAAGGCAGCTAACAAATGTATGCTTGTCTGTGGGCAGTTATACAGAGTTGTCAAAAAAAGTTGAAAAAAGGTTACATGGCGTGGTCTATAAGCATAAATATATTTTAGGCTTATTAAGTCAACGCGTACTAGTGCATTTTGTTTCAATTCAAATGAAAATGTATCATTGTGTAATGTTGAGGCTTTCGATGTTACCTGGTCCTATTTATTAAGGATATACATACAAAATAAAAAATGAAGAATGTAAACTACCTGAGTTCAAAAAAACTAAAAAGTTGAAAATAAAACATTAAAAAAAATATAGCCGACTTCCACCTATAACTAAAAAGCTAAACATAATTATAACATACTACAACTCTAGCAAATAAATAACACATTCAATGTGGTTAGGTACCTACCCAAGAAGTAAAAAGTGTAAACATTAAAAGGTGCTCGTTCTGTACAAAATAATTACCTACCAATCTAGTATATTTTTGAAGACGGTGCCAAGCAACAATCCAGTTTGATAGAGTAGTAGATAAGTACGCAATGAAGGATTTTATATTTGCTTAAACCAGATGTTTTAATTTTTTTTCATATACAGGATGTTATATATTACCAATGGTAAAACATGTAATTTTTCACGTTCTGTTAAGATCGATGATTTGCTTCTTTTTACTGAACAATGAATAAAAACTTGATTTTGCATTTCGGTTAAAAAATAGTGTGTGATTTTATTTAAAGAACTAAAATAATGATTTGCAATGTTATCATTGTATTGTTATGTGATATCAAACACAGTAAAAAATTTAAATTATTTCCTATTTCCAACTTTCTGGCAAAGCTAAATGAACAAGTTAATCAATCAGTAGAATATGTTATCCTTAATATTTGTTAAAATGATGTCCGGATTTTTCGAAATTTTGACATGGTAACCCTACTTTTTGGTTACACCGCGAACAATTACATTCGACCAATCTGCACATAACTTTATGAAACCAAAGAAAGCTCCATCGATCTCGAACGAACCTTATGCGAAATACAACAACTCAGTGCCAGATAAATCTATAAATGATTTAAAATGACCGTTCGCGTTGTTTATGGGTACCACTTCATGGGCATGGGCAAACTAAACACAAGTCTAAGAACGGAACTGCTCTCAACCGGCCAGTACAGCTATCAATAATCAAAACAGACATACGGCCAATAATTTATTGTCCTTGTGTAATGTGACAAAATATATGCAACCAGTGTGGATGATGTATATGACTTGTACAAACAAGTCGGTGTTTCTGTAACTTCCTCGAATGTACCTTGAGAGGTTCTAATAAAAACGTATGGGCGACAAATAGCGTGGACATTGTTTACCGATATTGTTTTTAGAATTGATTTATTAATTTTATAGCAAAGGAGAGTACTTACTAATTTTATTAACCGATTTCCAAAAAGGAGGGAGGTTATCAATTCGTCGCGTATTTTTTTTACTTTTTTTGTATGTATGTTACCTGATTGCTTCTCCTGTGTTGAACCGTTTTAGAATGAATATGGTCTTGTTTAATAGAGTATACAGAGTGTTCCTAAATTGGAGGTACAAACGAAAAGGGGAGATTCCTTGAATAGTTTTAGGAAGAAAAAGTTCCATAAACATTGGTCCGCAAACGTTTCGTTTTCAAGATACAGAGTGTTAAAGTTTGAATTTTTTTCAAGTTTTTTTCTCATAGTATCTGCACTTCAAAAGGTATTCAAATGAAATTTGGCATAGATATTACAATTAAGAGTTTACACCTTGTGACATGCCAATTTTGATTGTAAATCTACAGGGTGATATTTTTTCGGGAACGCTGTCCACTGTTGTCCTTCAGAACATTTTTTTTGTGAGCCACTGGTACTTTCAAAAATTGTAAAGAAAGGCTTTGTTGTTGTACCAAACTTAATGTTCTGTTGTAGTTTTGTCGTATCTACTACCGGTTTCGATAAAAAAATTTTGAATGATTCTCTTGAAATCCTCAGAAAATTCCGAATTGTCATAGAAATCTAGTTACCTACCTAGTAGGCTGTGGTGAATGAATAAATTTATTGTTAGTTTTGACACATCAAATTAAACTCCTGTGTTTTGAAAATTAAAGATGGTTGCATTTTAATATCAAAACATGCCGAATTTTACGAATTCCGAAATGGCTGACATGCATTTCACGTATGGTCTTGCAAATGGTAATTCAAGAGAAGCTAAGCGTCTTTACATGGAACGCTATCCCAATAGAGTGATGCCTGGTCATCGGATGTTCTCTAATATTCACAGGCGTCTTTCAGAAACTGGATGTTTTTCTGCGAAAAATATTAATGCAGGTAGACCACGAAGTGTGAGAACACCACGACTCGAAGAGGCAGTGCTGAACGAAATAGAAGAACATCCAGGAACCAGTACAAGAAAAATTAGTGTTACCTTAAATACATGTCATCAAGTTGTTTGGCAGATCTTGCGGGATTCTTTGCTCTATCCTTGCCCTTGTTATTGGCCCGCCGGATCCCCAGATTTAAATAGTTTAGATTTCTTTCTATGGGGCCATCTGAAATCTCTAGTGTACATAACGCCAGTGAATACCGTAGACCAACTGAGAAATCGTATAATAGGCGCGTTTGATACAATTAGGAATACTCCAGGAGTGTTTGAAAGAGTTCGATCGTCTATGAGAAGAAGTACAGAAGCTTGTATAAGGGTTGGGGGAGGACATTTTCAACAATTGCTGTAGTTTAATTCCTTTGTTGTTATTTAGTTTTTTTATTATGATTAATTTTTGAGTTGTACGTTTCTTGCAGTAATACATTTTTTTTTTGATGATTATACCAGTTTATCGAATCTTTAAGAATCATTGCTAGTTTAATAATTCAATTTTTTTTTCTCGAAATCGGTAGTAGATACGACAAAACTACAAGATAACATAAAGTATGCTATAACAACAAAGCTTTTCTTTAAAATTTTTGAAAGTACCAGTGCCTCACCAAAAAAAAGTTCTGAAGGACAACAGTGGACAGTGTTCCCGAAAAAATATCACCCTGTAGATTTGCAATTGAAATTGGCATGTCACAAGGTGTAAACTCTTAATTGTAATATCTATGCCAAATTTCATTTGAATATCTTGTGAAGTGCAGATACTATGAGAAAAAAACTTAAAAAAATTTGAAATTTTAACACTCTGTATCGAAAACGAAACGTTGCGGACCCATGTTTATGGGACTTTTTCTTCCTAAAACTATTCGAGGAATCTCCCCTTTTCGTTTGTACCTTCAATTTAGGAACACCCTGTATACATATATTGTCTTGCGTACAAAGGAATGACACCTCGAAGAGAGTAATAATATACACAAACAACAAATAATTTCGTGAATTATTTCTAAAAATGCAATCCAAATGAAATAATAGGGATTGCAAGGGCCTGGCCTACTTTTCTAATTTTGCTCCAACTCTATTTCTTATAGAGCCAAAATAACGTGAATAATGTTCAACTTATAATTTTAATGAATAAGAGTCGAATTTTGATCACTGGGCGACGGTTAGTTTAAATTAAATAGTTAACATCATTAGATTTATATAGTTCATAGTGAATGGCCCTTACTTTGTCATATATTATCTAGATTGGCATTCAGGACGAGTATTTATTCTAGAAATCCACTATGTTTTTGGTTCTACCATTTACAATCTTGATGTCACATTTTGTGCATGGTAAAAATTAATCAATGCTATTTTCTAAACTTAAAGGGATGTTGAAAACCCGAAACAGTTCTTATTGACTTAATAATTTCTTAAATTTAAATAACATTGGATCCCGATATGTATGTATATAAAACCCTGTTGTTAAATAGACAAACCGCTTCACAGACACCATCTGGCATTTGTCATTTAGTCACGCAAAAATCTTCAAAAAATAGATTTAGGTGTTGCACAACATGTTATTTAAATTGAAAGGTAACATGATCTTATATATTTTATGGAAATAAAGAACAATAAATCTTTGGTAAAACGACAAACTATAAATTGTGCCTTGTTTTACAACGTTCTCGTTAGGTGAAGTTCTTCCTTCTTTGATACAATGCAATCTCGGAGATGCAGTTTTCACGTTTTTTACTTATATACCTTGTTGAAGTCTTAGAGACTACAGAAAGAAACATCTGCTTAGAAAATTTGCGAAATTATACACATTGTGTCATTACTATCGAAATGATCCATGGAGAAAGAATGCAATATTTATCATAAATATTCTTCGGATGTTATTGATTTATAAAAATTTTTCTCCCAGTTAAAATATCTAGTAAAGAAAACTTGTATCTTGAATATATTTTTTTTCATTTCCGATGGTTTCAGTGAGGAAGAAATAAACAAAAATAACAACAATTCTTTGTTTGTACTAATAAAACCATTTTTTTCAGTTTTAATTAATTTTCCCGTTACCTTTGAAATAAGTTAGAGCATTTATCAAAAAAATTGGCACTTCGGCAATGGATGTTGTTTTTTTTTGCTTTTTTATAGCGTTCTGGTGTTCATCACGTCTAGCTTGAATTCTTCTGTTAGTTTGTCCCATATAGGTTTTATGACAGTCTGCACATGGAGTCCTGTACACTCCCTTTTGTTCTAAAAGGACCCTTGTCTTTGGATTCCTCAACACTGCCTATTTTTATGTTGGTATTGAAAACAGTATCGATAATGTATTTCTGTAGAATTCTCCCAATACGTCCGTGGTATCCTTGGAATACGGTAAATAAGCCTTGTTTATTGGTGTTCCATGCTACTCGTCTGTTTGTCTCGGTTTTAACTTTAGGGCTCTTTGTATATTTCGGTCTGTAAATCCGTTTTGTTTCGGAGCTGTTTTTAAATTGTCGATTTCCTGTTTGATGGTATCCTAGTCAGATAGTCTTTGTCTTGGGGCTGGGTGGTGATGAGAATTAGCATGAAGGTATCTGTTGCTTTCCTATATACTGTGTTGCCAAGGGTTCCAACTTCCTTCCTATTTGTCAGAAAATCAAGAAATGACAATTGATTACCTGCTTCAACCTCCATGGTAAATTTTATTTTGTGATGAATGCTATTAAGGTGAGTTGTTTTTCAGTCTAGAAGGTGTTGAGGTGGTTTGTATATTTCTATTATGATTTCCAAAGCTTCGTCGATAGGGATGTTGGTGAAAAGAGACACTACGTCATAGCTTATAAGAACCAACAATTCAAACAACTGGATGGAGCTCCAATGCGATTACCACTCTCGCCAGTAATCGCAAACCTGTTTGTGGAGAACATTGAGAAGTTGGCACTATGAACAGCAACTCTTTAATCCAGTTTATGGTTACAATGAGTGGATGATTATGCACGATGGAGCTCCTGCCCATTTTAGTATGAGAGCATGTCAATATTTGAACGAAACATATCCGGATATGACTGGATCTCAATTATAGCCAGCTTGTTCACCTGATTTAAATCCGATAGACTTTATCACTTGGACACATTTAATAAACGTTGGTTTAGAGTGTAACGCCTGTTCAAGACATAGAAGACTTAAGAAATCGCATTATTGTTTTTGTAGAGTTATTCAAGATTCTTCTGGAATTTTCAATCGAATACGAAGATCTATACGTCCACGTCTAGGCTCTTGTGTAAGGGCTGAAGGTGGTCAGTTTGACCACTTAATTTGATCTCATCATTTCCAGTGCTAGGTAATCTTGTTTTTCTTAATAATTTTGAAATAAAAATAGCATATTGATAAAAATAGAAATAAAAGAAATAAAAATCATTGCAAGTTGATAAGAGATTCTTATATTCCCAGGGGCGTACTGAAAAAAAGTTCTAGGGGTAGAAAAAACAGGGGCACCCAGAAAATGTACCGCCCTATAGATTTTCATTACTCTTTCTGTGTTTTTATTATGAAGGCTTTATAGAGGCATTCCAGTTCCAAAATTGAACAAAATATCTCAAAAATTTTAGTCCTCAGAAAAAAAAAACTGAAAAATCTGAAAATGTCAACACCCTGTACATCGGTACTGAACCGTTTTGCGGACATATGTTCATTGGAACTTTTCCTCATAAAATGACTCGAGGAAGCACGCATTGAAGTATTTAGCACTTATTCATTTACAACCTTTATTTCCAGAAAAACAGTACTACCATATGATTTTACAAAACCCTAACAAACCAAAATTTATAAAAATTGTGAAAGCGGATTCTCAAATTCTTTCTATACTTAAAACTCACCCTGTATAAACAGACCTATTGCTGCATGACAAGAGTAGTACCAAGAGTGACAGGATTTATATGCTGTTCCAGTTACCCTGTTAATAAATACACATATTCATAGATGGCGTTACTTTATCAGTACGATATTGCAACAGCCTTAGTCTAGCACCACATAACGGGTACTCAACAGTTACTTCCGGAATAAATTTCAAATAGTAAATTTAATGCGGCTTCGTGATTTCTACAAACACAAAGGTTCACGATTCTATTGACCTCTAGGTGCCAACTTATTAGAATTTAATCCGAGAATAAATCAGGTGATACAATTTTGCTTTATTTTCTCAACGCGATGCTTAATAGTGTACTGGAATCCAGCTTTAAATGTTACTACACATTTAATGGACTTGCCTAGTAAATCACGAAGCCTTATTTGGTGGAAAGGATTACTTTCTTCTTACCCGTTGACAGGTATTGGTGTGGGAAGCTTTTCGCAAGGTCGTGAACTGATTCAACAGGATAATGCTCAGATATTGAAAGGTTAGTTGTAGTAGGAATATGGACAAAACAAGCTATAGGTTATATGTTACTAAAAGCAACACAATTCAATTGTTAGTTAAAATATTACGTATTTAATATTGGAAAAGGTTTAGACGTAGTTAATAGTTAGCAGCAGATTTGGTGTGTATTTACAAAGAACAGTTTAAAACTGTGTTTGCATTTAGTGCTAAACCTAAGGAATGTACATCGAAATATAAACAACTTTATAAATTAAACAATATCTGCTGTTAATTAACAAAACTATTTATACGCCATGTTACACAAAAATTTTTCACGCTTGGCACCAACTTCAAGAGCATATAATAGCTTTCGTTTTAAATATCCAATTGAATTATTTTTTACATTTTAGTGTCATTTTTGTTCCTCATTTAATTAACTCAGACGATGACGTCATTTTGGTAATTAATTGCTGCCAATTTTGACACGTAATACCTCTACATTTCATTTGGACTTTTTGTGATAGTGAAACTGAATTGTATGCTTGTGGTACTGTCATCGCCGGTCGATTCCACTACGCTCTCGCTCTTATGTTAGATTTTTATTATATGATCAAATTTTGTCTGAAGAATTTTATAAATATTTTTACATATATTTTATTTAAATAAGACTATGAAGCAGTTTTAAACGAACATGACTACATAAGTATATTCTGAATATCTACATCACTTTCGCCATTATCAACAATAATTTTATATATATATATATATATATATATATACATATATATGTTCTGAGAGGCCTCCGCGGCCATTACTATGAACCTGCCTGTAGACCATCCTATAAACTCGTTTTTTTTGTCCATTTCTTTAACCACTTGCTATATTTTTTCTACTTTATTTCTATTCCTCCGTATATTTGATCCATTGTATACATACAACAAGTTGAAGGGTACCCAATAAATTACTTCTTTTTCTAAAATATTTTTAATCACTCTGTATAGCTACAATTCTTCCCCACCCTTTATTACAACCACCTTATATATGCAACTACCAATTTCACAAATACAACATTTTTCTTCTAACATTTTTTAAATCAAGCTGCATAACTGTAATTTTACTCCAGCATATATGTCAACCACACTGTATATGCATCTACTAATGGCATAAAACATAAGATTTTTTGAAGTACCCTTATAGTCCTGTATTTGTAACTTCTAAGGGGCTAACCTAAAGGTATAAAATTCTCTTACTATTTTTTAAACTACCCTATGTAACAATTATTCTACTCCGCCCTATCTTTCAAATATCATGTGTAATCAACTGCCTTGTGTATTTCCCAATATATTTTTTCAGCTTTTTCTAACGACCCTGTATAACCATAATTTCTCTCCATTCTACATTCTACATTCTATGTATATGCAACTGCTTAACCGGTTACACAATAAAACACTTAGTTTCTAACGTATTTTTAATGATACTGTATAATTATAATTCTATTATACTCTTATTTCAACCAGTTTATAGAAGCATACAATTGACTGACCCCTCGAACAGAGTGCATTATATATTGAGCTTGCGAAGGGTTTGATGGGTAACTCTATCTTGTGAATTTTTGGTAATTCGTTTACTTTGGGAATTCTACTGAATTTATCGCATGATATGATATTCAATTAAATTTCTAGATCTATAGCTGACGATTGGAATTTCTATTTGTTGTTTCCTGCCTCATTCAGTATTCTATCTTTTTTTTCCTGTAGTCTTCCGTGTCCATCACAACAGTAGCGTTTCCTTTATCGGCTGGTAATATCGTCAATTGTTTGTTCTTTTAAAGGTTTAGTATTTACTCTGCTCACTGCCGCGTTCTCATGTTCAGTCAATATATGTTAACTATTCCTTAGGGATGAACATAAAGTAACCGTAAAGAACAATCAGACCACCTCCACATTATTCAGACATGGAAAAGGAAGAGGACATAAAATAGACTTCAGTTTTTGTGAAGAACTTGCCAACATTAAAAACTACAAAGTCGTGTATCAAAAATTAAATAGAGGAAGCTTTAAAATTATCACTGGTTTAGTAAAAAGTATTCCCATATCAAAACAATGATGAATAAACGTTTTTTCTTCTTCATAAGTAAATTTTAGCATGACTTAACTTCTAGCGTCCTTAATTTTGCAAGGCTGTTGGTAATCACGTGCGATCCTAACGGCTGGATTCCATTGGCCGTTGGTCATCACGTGGGAGATTGGAAGGTTGAATGAAACGAGCGGTATACAAAGAATTCAAGGAACGGTTTATCCCAGATCTAGTCATCACTCTCATTGGTCAGTTCAAACCGATCATTATGATGAGCTTTAATATTGTTGGTCGAAAGATAACATCTTCACTAGTGCTTATGCCTACATGCTTGTGACGCCATGGACAAGAATGGGATAGAAGGAATTCAAGGAACCGTCGGATTCCGTTGGCCATTGCTTATCATCTGGGACTCTAGAAGGTGAAATAATAAGAACGATATACCAAAATTTCAAGGAACGGTTCTAGGTGTTGGATTTCGTTGGCAGTTGGTAGTCACTTGGAATCTAGAAGTTTGATTAATATGAACGGTATACCAAGAATTCAAGGAACTGTTCTAGGTGTTGGATTTCGTTGATCGCTACTAGTCACGTGGGAGTCTAGAAAGCTGATTGATGAGAACGGGATTCCAGGAATTCAATGAATGGTTAGATTTCGTTGGCTCTTGGTTATCACATTAAGACTGAAAGGTTGAATGAAATGAACGGAATAGTGAGAATGGTTGTCAAGTCATTTTCCCTCAAAATCTATTGACTACTGGAGATAACATAAGTTTACATATGTGTTTTCCGAGATTATTGTGAGGGAATCAAACCAAAATAACTATTTATTGCTTAATCATTCATTTATTACGTATTTACTGATCAAATAATTGTAATATTGTCAAAAACATAAAACATAAACGATCTACCTTGTAATGCGCTCCAATATGATTTCATATAAACATGTTTTATGGTAATGCGGTGGATCTGGTTTAAATATCGCATCTGCTCTAGTTGTTCTTATTAAATATTTGCATATTTGGTAAACGGTAATTGAATGCCATTATGATAAAGCATTAGCTTTGGGAAATTTCTACACGTATGTAAAACACATAACATGGTTGCATTATGTGCATATTATGCATACTTTTATGAATGTTACGAAATAGTTACAAGGAGATTATTCGCAGACGGTCGCGTTACAAGGAGATTATTCGCAGACGGTCGCGTTGCAACGAACCTGGCATTTCGCGTTTACCCGTCAAATGGGGAACTAAACGATAATATTTTAAATTCAAATTTAGTCTTACGTATATATATATATATATATAAATATATATATATATATATATATATATATATATATATATATATATATATATAAAAATAATAAATTTCCGTTTATGATTTTATAATAGCTGTTTTAATCTACGTTCATATGATTATTAGTCAAGGCAGGAATTGTTTTGGGTTTTCAGCTCTCGGTGCAACTATAAAATTTTATTGGGATACATTAGCGAGTTGATAGTCGTATCCCAAAAGAAGTGTTCGAGAGGACATTCAATTGTGGGAAGCGCAACTGATGAAGGTTCCCTGACTAGAAATATATGTTATATATAATATATATTGCCTTGCGTACAAAGGATTGACACTTCGAAAAGAATATTAAATATCTCTGACAGGTGAAGTAACCTGAAAATTTATTATGACATTCTGTCCTAGCAGTTAAGGGAGAACAGCAATTACACGGAAAGGCTCCAGATTCGGAACCTCGGTGTGTTAATTCTCTCGAAAATTCTATATGTCGGTCTTACATCTCGCGTCTTCAAATTTAACGAAATGTATCAAATACATAAAGAAGTTTTCGAGAGGACATTCAATTGTGGGAAGCGCAACTGATGAAGGTTTCCTGACCAGAAACAATATATGTTATATATAATATATATTGCCTTGCGAACAAAGGAACGACACCTGGAAAAGAGTATTAAATATCTCTGACAGGTGAAGTAATCTGAAAATTTATCGTGACATTCTGTCCTAGGAGTTAAGGGAGAACAGCAATTACACGAAACGGCTCCAGATTCGGAACCTTTGTGTGCTAATTCTCGCGTCTTCAAATTTAACGAAATGTATCAAATACATAAAGAAGTGTTCGAGAGGACATTCAATTGTGGGAAGGGCAACTGATGAAGGTTCCCTAACCACAAACAATATATGTTATATATAATATATATTGTCTTGCTGTACAAAGGAATGACACCTCGAAGAGAGTATGACTTCCCCATGTTTCAACAACCAGATATAATGATAAAGTAATCTTAAAGAGCAATATTTCAAAGTACCCACTGTACAATTCTCAAGTAAACTATAGCAACAAGTTTTGAAATTTTCCTAATTATTTCACTTATCTGTAAAGACTATAGTAATAGTCCAAATTGCATTGTTTTACAAGTTATAAGACGCAAATCGTTACTATTATGTGCAACTGCCATATGGTTTACTATATACCCTCGCATCACGATGACCCAGTTTTTGAATAATAATTCCATCATTCTCGTATTACCTTTCATCATTCAATCATTTTGATTGCGAAATTACAGCTTAATTCCTCCAAACCCCTAATTATGGTCAATCATTTTTGATTTTAATAACAATTCGGAAAAGTATTTCAACGGATTTTTGTCGCAATGCTACGCGATATCCATGGCACTGATCTCGATGTTATAACATGCAATTTATTTAAAACTTGCAATCACTGCTAATGGTTTTTTTCTAATAATATTTGCGTTATAAATGAAGGAATCTATATATAAATAGATACCATTTTCTCCTCTGTCCCTCAACAGATTTACTTTAATTTTGTTTTGTTTAGTAGCTATTGACGAGCTTCAGTGCAGAATGCTTATGTTTTTTTATAACATTGCTTCATTCATTAAAAAATTCATAATTTAAGTCCCCACTATCAATGCCAAACAGTGCCAAAAAAGTTACACATTTTTAATATATATATATATATATATATATATATATATATAAGCAAATATCTCTGGAATTATTAGTGATATCAAAATGAAATTTGGAAGTTGGATACTGCATTAGATTGCCTATTTATTCCCAATTTTTTTTTACAATTTTGAACTTGCTTTTTTACCGGAAGTAATGTCGATTTTAAAATTTGCAAACAAACACCCTGTATAGTATTTTAGTTTCTAATACGAAACATTTTATTGCGAATAGAAAAATAACGGATTTGATATTGTTTACTTCAATACCTAGAGAGATATTAACAAAAAAGTAAATAAGGAAAGGAAAAATTCGATGGTAGCTAAACTCGGTTCAGATTTCATTTACGCCCGATATAAACAAACCGCTCGGTAAGGATTTGTATTTCTATTGGCCAATTGGGGGCATTTTACCGTCACAGCCAACAGCACTACTTGTTGCATAGTCGAATACACGTGCTTTTGTTTAAATCAGGCGCAAATTAAATCTGAATCAAGTTTAGTAGTCCATGAAATTCATTGCAGAAGTGACAGTAGTTGTTAAAATAAGTTATTAGTTTTTTATTTGAACGTAAAAAGATTGTATTGTTTTAATTTGATAGAAAAATGGCTGAATTAAGTGAAAGATAAAGAATATTAATGATGATTGGGTATGGTGAGAGGAAAAGGACGCATCAAGAAGTTTGTGACCTTTTTAACATTGTTCATCCGAATACACAAATATCTCGTTCAGTAGTGACGAAAACTTTACGAAGATACGAAACAAGTGGAACAGTTAGTAATTTACCAAAAAGTAGACGGTTAAAAAGTGCAAGTAATGAAGGTGTAGCTCAAAATGTTGCTATATCATTGGAAGAAAATCCTCACTTATCCACTACCGACCTTGCCAATATGCATGTAATTAGCCGTCGTTCAAGAACTCTCCGAAGACGATTTCGACAGACGTTTGCAATTTTGTGAAACGATGATGGATATTTGTAACCGTGATAATAATTTTATAAGAAATGTGGTGTTTTCAAACGAGGCTACATTTCGTTTAAATGGTACTGTTATTCGACAAAACTGCCGCTACTGGCCGCAAAGTAATCCTAATTGGGTACAAGAGGCTCATACACAACATCCCCAAAAACTGAAGGTTTGGGCCGGCATTTATAACAACAGAATCTTGGGACCCTTCTTTCTACAAGAAACTTTAAAAGGAGATAGGTATTTACAGCTCTTGGAGACACAAGTTATTCCGGCATTGGAGGTAAATGGACAATTACCAAATAATATCTGGTTTCAGCAGGATGGAGCACCACCTCATTACGCTCGGATTGTTCGAGATCATTTAGATAGGACATTTCATCACAGATGGATTGGAAGAAGGGGTACTTAAGAATGGCCTGCACGAATTCCCGACCTTAATCCACGAGACTATTTTTTGTGGGGTGACTTAAAGTTTAAGGTTTATGTTGATAGACCAAATAATTTGCAAGAATTAGCTGCAAGAATAACTCCAGACATCTAGAGAATTACAGCAGATGTAATAGCTAATGTTACTAGAAAATTTAAAAAGCGACTTGCTTATTGTCAAGAAGTAAACGGTGCTCAGTTTGAACATCTAATACATTAAGTTTAGTTAAGTTAAGTTTCAATGTTTTGAAAATCACTTAGATTTAGTTAATAATTATGATTATGTATTTCTTTAATGGATATTAGGTTTTTCTTTTCCTTAATTACTTTTCTGTTAATATCTCGGTAGGTATTGAAGTAATCAATATCAAAACCGATATTTTTGTATTCGCAATATAATGTTTCATCAGAAACTAAAATACTATACAGGGTATTTCATTGCAAATTTTAAAATCGACATTACTTCCGGTAAAACAGGAACTTCAAAATTGTAAAAAAAATTGGAAACAAATAGGCAATCTACTGCAGTATCCACCTTCCAAATTTCATTTTTATATCTCTAATAATTCCAGAAATATTTACTTGGTTCCACACATTTGCCCATCACTGTATATGATAATAATAATTTATTTGGTACTCACAAGTTTGAAACTTTATTTTTTTTCTAAATATGGTTTGTCAACTAAAACTAGAATTGTTATTGTGTGTGATTAATGTGTTTCCGATAATATTTTATTATTTTGACATTAAGCTTTTAATTTATATTGTTCTTATTTTAAAGGCTGTTTCATACAATTTAACTAATCTTACAAAGCCCATGATATAAGTACAATTAGTGAGATTTAAGATAAATAGTTATATCTGACATCATGGCAATATCTCCAATGTTCTCGGCCATGCTTCTATACGATTCATAGTAATAGTATTGAATGTCTATGTTTCCACTCTGTATATCAGTATTGACCAAACGTAACATCTTAAGTCTTAAAGAAAGAATATGTGACCCCAGAAAAAGTACCACCCTGTAGATATTCCTGACCGTTTCTGTGATCTTAATATGAAATTTTCATATTGGCATTAAAGCTCCAAAATTGAACTAAATATCTCGAAAACTTTAGTAGTCAGAATAGAAATTTCTTAATCACAGGTCTACAAAAAAAAGTTCTCTGTACTTTAGATGTGACATATGATATCCGAAGAATGTTTGCCTCTTAAACACGAATCTGCCTGTAAATTTCGTCTATCACCCTTCAGTCTTCAGCAAATAGGTGAAAAGTTTCAGAAAAAATGGTGACTTGTGTGCTAGTCGAATCAGCACATGTGATGTGTAGGTTCAGATGTGTTTTCACAAGCTGAACATGTTTTTGCTATCAAAACCGCACCATCTTTTGTCAATCTTCAAAAAATCAAAGAAACCTTGAGAAAATTGTAGACTTTGGAAGACTGGTCAAACCTGCACGTGCGACATATGGTTTTTGACGTAATTTTGAGTGCTGAGCAATGTTTTGTTGTTAAAATTGTTTCATCCCCTTTTGGTCTTCAGGAAATCGCTGAAAACCCTCAGAAGACTTTGGAAGACTGGTCTCGGTCTCTGTAAAATGTTATGTTCGTTCGTTTGGTAATAATTTTCTACTTTTCAGATCAGAAGCTAAAAATTCTGCTTTATCTTTTGGCAGATTTAAGTCTCTAATCAAATCGCTCAGATTACTCTAGTTATAAAAACGTGGTTTTTTACTTTTCTTGAAGGAGTCCTCACCACTATCTTCATCACATTCATATTCATCTTCATCTCCAGCGTCTTCTTCACTTCCATCTATAACATCATCTTCTATATCATCTCTGTCATCTTTATCAGCTTCACCTTCTTCGTCAATTTCCCCTACATCTCAACTGTCATCTTCGTCAATACCTTAAAAATTAAATCGTGGATCTACAATCTAATATGTGACGCATGTGGAAAAAATTATATTGGTCAATTCAGTTGAGTATGTAAAAACCGAATATATGAACACAATATTTCTTTTCTAAATCAAGAATCTTCAATAAGGTCATCGTCTAACAAAAAAGCATACCCTAAATGAATTTAGAAATTCAAAAACCTATACCATTACCGGTGTGAACTAATTAACAAACCAACAAAGGAATTGCCGATATTATTACCAACGACATCATCAAAATCATAAATTTGTTACATAACCTCTGTTTAGTAAAAATTTACTGGGAAGATTTAATCTCCCACTATTAGTAAGGCTATTTAGCAAACAAGTCATTAATAAAAAAAATAATGACTTTGACTTTATGCCTCACGATTTCGGCATAAATCTGATCAATCGACTTTATGACCATAATGGTTATATTATACAATAATTATATTGTTCAAAGTGCGTAGGAATATTCTAATTACAGAATCCACCAAGACTGTGTTTACTTTTTTTGTAATTTCCATGAATCTTAAAACTGAAGCGCGTGATACTATCCTTCGAGAAAGGAATATGGGTGTTTTAATCGAAGATGTCAAGATTATTTCTAATGAAAATTATAAGCATAACCTTCACGGCTACAATGGCTGGGGAGACGTAGGTGGTGCATGGCTCTAAAAGCAATTGAACATAGTGGAGCGTGAAATTTGCGTCGTATTTTTCGTTTGTTTGTTGCAATACGGCACGAACCGTTCTAGAAATTGAGAAAAATCTTATGGGCACAGGAAGTACAATTTTTCGCCTGAAAAATGTTGTTTCTTACGCTTAGGGAGTTCTTTAAAAATCAAGACAACTGCCTACAATTTCTATATTTGTTTAGTGAAACCTATTTGTTTTATTTATATATAGTGCTTTTAAGACTATGTTGTTTTGTATTAAATAATTTGGTCAAGTGTTGCATACTAAGAACATATATTTCTAAGCGACTTCCAAAAAGGAGGAGGTTATCAATTCGTCGCGTATTTTTTCGCTTTTTTTTGTATGTATGTTACCTGATTTCTTCTCTTGTGGTGCACCGTTTTGAACGAATATGGTCTTGTTTAATAGAGTATATATCCGGATTGGTGAAACTTCAAATTTTGGAAAAGAATTATATTGGTAAAGTGATAAAATTTGTGAATGAACACATGCGTGCATGGAAATCGACCATTATCCTTAACATATTGGTCGATTTTCCGATTACTCCTTATGCATGTCTATAGTTTTTTAACGTTTAATCTATTAAGGAAGATCCTAAGGTGATCTCATATCCTTTCTGCGACGTACAACTTGCAGTTTAGCAGAAAATCGCCGAAAATTCCAAAATTCTTATCAAAAGTTTCATCGAAATGACATAACAGACATTTCCTCATAAATATTTTAATTCCAACGTAATAGTGCGGCAATTTTAGGCACTGGAAATTTTTATTTATACATAAGCAAATCATATACAGGATGGTTGAAATATATGCTGGAGTTGAATTATATTTATACGGTGTGATTTAAAAATTATTTCTTTTATAGCCCATAAGAAGTTGCATAAAGTGTGGAGAGGAATTAATGTTACACAGGGCGATAACATAAAATGTTATAAAGGAAATAATTTATGATGTAGCCCACAAGGAGTTATATACTATGATTAAAATATAGGATGGATTTGACGCCGTAAATATAGAATGGATTCTACTCCGTCCTATAGTTTACAGAAGGCAGCAAACAAATTTATGCTTGCCGTGGGCAGTCGTATGTACAGGCTGGTTGGTACATAGGCTGGAGTGGAAATATCTAGTTATACAGGGTTGTCAAAAAAAGTTGAAAAAAGGTTACATGGCGTAGTCCATAAGGCATAAATATATTTTGTGCTTATTAAGTCAACGCGTACTAGTACATTTTGTTCGTAAAGATTTACCTGTCAATTTAAATGATAAAGTATCATTGTGTAATGTTGAGGCTTTCGATGTTACCTGGTTCTGTCTATTAAGGTTATACATACAAAATAAAAAATAAAGAATGAAAACTACCTGAGTTCATAAAAAAGTTGAAAATAAAACATTTAAAAAAAATATATAACCGACTTCTACCTATAACTAAAAAGCTAAAAATAATTATAACAAAATACAACTTTAGCAAATAAATAACACATTCAATGTTATTAGGTACCTACCCAGGATGTAAAAAATGTAAACATTAAAAGGTGCTCATTCTGTACAAATTAATTACCTACCAATCTAGTATATTTTTGAAGTCGGTGCCAAGCAACAATCAAGTTTGATGAATTAGTAGATAAGTAAGCAATGAAGGATTTTAGATTTGCTTGGCATCGACTTCAAAAATATACTAGATTGGTAGGTAATTAATTTGTACAGAATGAGCAACTTTTAATGTTTACATTTTTTACTTCCTGGGTAGGTACCTTACAACATTGAATGTGTTATTTATTTGCTAAAGTTGTATTTTGTTATAATTATTTTTAGTTATAGGTAGAAGTCGGTTATATATTTTTTTAAATGTTTTATTATAGGTTCAGACTAGCAGGGAGTAAGTCGATTTAATTATTAAAATTTTACAATAATATCCCTTAAACTAAGAGATTTTTGTTGATGATCAGTATGGGGATGTCGGAAACTAGCGGAGATAGAGCAATGGTTAAATTAGGAAAGATTTGCAGTTTTACTGGCCCAATTTAATGACACTTTCGGATTTTTGTAAGAAGTAATGGAGAACTAGATATTTTGAAAAAACGAAATTCTGTCGATTTAGTCAAATCCCTCTAGCTCCTTTGTTTTTGATTTTATTTAAAAAGTGTAAATATCAAAATTGAAGGGAATTGTATCCCGAATATGATTGTCCTCGTTTGCGTGATAGCTCTCGTTTGCGAGATATTACACAAACTTATCTTTTTTTGAATGGAAACCATAGTTGGCTATGACCTCAAAAAATCGGACATATAACGATATAATACTCGATATAGTTATTCATAAAAATAACGGAGTTAAGGATGCTTTACTCTTGTTTTCACTTTTAACGTAGGCAGACATGAAATAGATTGATTTATTAATTACTATTCCAAAGAACATTGAACAATTTTTTTATTAGGTATATCAGATATAACGAAAAAACTAAATAAGTAGGTACATAGTAAAAACTTAAGAAATTAAAGTACATAATAATGGTTACAATTTATGTTGGAAAAGTTCATCATTGTTATTTAGACAAAAATTGCATCTTTTTAAGATTGACATTACCGCTTTCCTCACAGACCGCCTATCAATTTCTTCGATTGCTTATAATATCGCCTCCCTTAGGTCACCAACTGTGTCATACTTTCTTTTGTATACTTTGTTTTTTAGCGCACCCCATAAATAGAAGTCTATAACTGCCAAATCGGAAGACCGGGGTGGCCATTCGCGTAGGTCATTTCTTCCTATTCAAGAGTAGTTTGGATAGATATTATTTAAGTGTAGTCTTACTAATAACGAGTCATGAGCAGGTGCTCCATCATGTTGGAACCACACAATTTCTAAACGACTTTCAAATTCAAATTACGCAACATGTCTTGAAAAGTGTATTGCAAGATTCGTCATATAAAAAGGCCCCAGCATGGTAGACCCTATGATACCACACCAAACATTAAAACCAAATTTTATCTGGGGTCGCCTTTGTTCTACATGGAAAGGGTTTTCTTTAGCCCAGATATGCTCTTTGTGTCTATTGAACATACCGTAGTTAGTAAATCTATTTTCATCTGACCATAGCACCTTTAATGGAAACTGTGTATTGTAAAGGCACATGTCTCTAAACCATGTACAAAACAAACTACGTCGATGTTCGTCACCAGCATGCAAAGTTTGAGAAACTGAAAGTTTGTATCGGTGGAACTTGTGCGCTTTCAGTACCTTAACTACAGTTCGTTGAAATGTGCCAGCTTGTGCAGCAATCTCACGAGGTGATGAAGATGGATTTTGATTTACCATTGCCAAAACATTATTTGTGCTGCTTCGTTAATTTGATTACGTTCCTTTGGTGGTTTAGTAAAAGATCCATATATGCGTAAACTATCGTAAAGCCTCATAAATGTACATAGAGCAGGTTGACGACGATTAAAATATCTATAAAAGTATTCCTCAGCTGCACGAACTGAATTTTTATGGCATATGATATAACATTCCACCACATTCAGTTTTTCTTCGTTAGAATATTCCATTTTATCACGAAAACTTATCAATTTCGACTGTCAGTTCAGCACTACTAATGGAATTACTCTCAAATGAGGAAACGTCAAAGCGAAAACAATCTTTTTCATGGCTACCTACGTTAAAAGTGAAAATAAGAGAGAAAAGCATCCATAACTCCGTTATTTTTATGAATAACTATATCGAGTATTATATCCTTGAAAAGCTCTAAAAATTTCCAATATTTTGAGGTCATAGCCAACTATGATTTCCATTCAAAAAAAGATAAGTTTGTGTCATATCTCGAAAACGAGAGCTGTCACGCAAATGAGGACGTGACAATCATATTCGGGATACAATTCCCTTCAATTTTGATTTTTACACTTTTTTATAAAATCAAAAACAAAGGAGCTAGAGGGATTTGACCAAATCGACAGAATTTCGTTTCTTAAAAATATCTAGTAAGCCATAACTTTTTACAAAAATCCGAAAGTGTCATTAAATTGGACCAGTAAAACTGCAAATCTTTCCCAATTTAACCATTGCTCTATCTCCGCTAGTTACTGAGATCCCCATACTGATCATCAAAAAAAATCACCCTGTATATCCAATTTTATTTTTCACGAGCCTTTTTACTTTATCTGTGGCATGTTGCTCTTGATTTTTATAAAATACTAGCGGACCCGACATACGTTGTCCTGTCCCATGTAAACTTTTAAAAATTATCTGTAACAATATAATCTGAACGCCATCTATCAGACGTAACTGAAACTAAAGCACACTCTTGAATATTTTACACAGCGACTACAGCGCAGTCTGCCGGATCCTATGTAAGTTGTGCTAACATCAACAACAATTTTTAAATAAATAATTTAACTAAAAAAACAATATCTAGTTGACCGTATTGTGAATCTATACCCTCCTCAAACCTTCTGGAATACACACAAAAAATTTCATCAAAATCGGTGTAGCCGTTTAGGAGGAGTTTAATGACTAACACACGTACAGAAGATTTATATATATAAAGATTTATTTGATTTCGTAATTTGGCCCCAAAAATTAAGATTAGAATTTTCGCTTTATTTTACCAATAAACATCCAGTGAAGCCATATATAAGTTATGTATCAATTGTAGTCTCAAAATTTTGAAAGATAAAATGGAGAATGTTAAATTTTAAGTATTAACAACCGCTGACTTAAAAACCGTATGCAATCAATGACCATTTTCAGACATACTTTTATTTATTCAGGTACAATTCTATTGAATATTTTAGTATACTAGCTGTCGCCCAGTGGTCGAAATTCGACCAAATGTGTCAATATCTCTGGCAGGTTAAGTAACATGAAAATTTTATCGTGACATTCTATCCTAGGATTTAGGGAGAACAGCAATTACACAGAACGGATCCAGATTCGGAACCTCTGTGTGATAGTTTCCTCCAAAATCCTAGATGTCGGTCTTACATCTCGCTTCTACAAATAAGTAACGAAATTCAAGTTTTTTTCAGATATAATTCATAGAACTTTATTTGTGTTCAAATTCGTAATTCTTAATTTAATATGACAACAATTCAACTGCTAATAGGCTACCCTACATATTTATTTTTTCTAACCCCCCTGTATAGCTATAACTGCACTCAATTCTCTAACATTTATTAAAATCCTCATTATAATAATTTTATCCCATTATATATTTCCACCACCTTGTATATGCAACTGCTTATGGACCACGCATAATATTTTTTAACATTTTTCAACCACCGGGTAAACCATTCTGTATATGCCACTGCCTATGACCCACCACATTTACTCTTTTTGTTTATGAAATTTTAATTATCTTCTGTAACTATAATTCTACTCCGACCTATATTTCAATCATTATATATATGGAACTCTTCGTGGTCTACTCTATAAATCATTTCCTTTTCTAACATTTTTTATCACCATCCTGTATATCTATAATTCCTCTTATCCTATATTTCATCTTAACTATATATACAACTGCTTATGGGTTACGAAATGTTGAATTTCCATTTCCGCCACCCTGTATATGCATATATGTATAACATTTTTTGCACCACCCTGTATAACAGTAATTTTACTGCACCTTTTATTCCAAGAACCCTGTAAATTCAACCGCTAATGGACTTCCCTATATAATTATTTTATTAGTTATAATTGCACTCTACTCTATATTTTTAACACCCTAAATATGCAACTGCTTATGTGCCACTCATTAAAAAAATGATGTCTAACATATCTGGAATCGCCCTGTATAATTATCATATTCAACGATTACTTTACCCACTAAACAATAACAACGCTTGCATGCCACTTCCAGAAGTACATGCTCTAAGTATATAACAGTATTGGTCTGTCTATATATAATTACTCAATGGTTTGAGTCTGGTGGCGGCGGCACGCGGAACGTTCATTTGTTTGGCATTGACATTATTGACGTAAATAATGAATTTTTATTATATTTTATTTAATAAATGAACCAATATTATAAATTAAGATTAGCATTCTGCACTGAAGGTCGTCAGTAGCTACTAAACAAAACAAAAATGAAGAAAATCGGTTGAGAAACAGAGGAGAAAATGGTACCTAATCGTTTTGTCTTAGCCTATTTATGTATAGATTCTTCTCTCTCTCCCACCCCCCACCCTTTCTCTCTTTCACCTTCTCTAATTTGCATTTTTTTTTTAATTTTCTAAATATTTTTTAACTTTTTTTATTTGTTTTATTATTTGGCCACTTTCTGTAATTCTGTAATTCACTATACTAGCTGTCGCCCAGTGGTCGAAATTCGACCAATTGTGTCAATATCTCTGGCAGGTTAGGTAACCTGAAAATCGTATCGGGACATTCTATCCTAAGACTTTAGGGAGAACAGCAATTACACGGAACGGATCCAGATTCCGAACCTCTGTGTGATAGTTTCCTCGAAAATCCTAGATGTCGGTCTTACATCTCGCTTCTACAAATAAGTAAAGAAATTCAATTTTTTTGAGATCTAATACTTAGGACATTATTTGTGTTCAAATTCGTAATTCTTAATTTAATATGACAACAAAGCAACCGCTAATGGGCTACCATATATATTTATTTTTTCTAACCTGTCTGTATAGCTATAATTGCACGAAATTCTCAAACATTTATTAAAATCCTCATTATAATAATTCCATCTCATTATATATTTCCACCATCCTGTATATGCAACTGCTCATGGACCACGCATAATATTTTTTAACATTTTTGAACCACCCGGTAAACCATTCTGTATATGCCACTGCCTATAAGCCACGGTATTTACACTTTTTGTTTATGAAATTTTTAACTCTTCTGTAACTATAATTCTACTCTGACCTATATTTCAATCATCATATATATATGGAACTCTTCGTGGGCTACTCTATAAATCATTTCCGTTTCTAACATTTTTTATCATCATCCTGTATATCTATAATTCCTCTCACCCTATATATACAACTTCTTATGGGTTACAAAATGTTGCATTTCCATTTCCGCCACCCTTTATATGCATCTCTGTATAATACTCTTTGCACCACCCTGTATAACCGTAATTCTACTGCACCTTCTATTCCAAGAACCCTGTAAATTCAACCGCTAATGGGCTTCCCTATATAATTATTTTATAATTGCACTCTACTCTGTATTTTAAACACCCTATATATGCAACTGCTTATGTGCCACCCACGAAAAAAATTATTTTGAACATATCTGAAATCGCCCTGTATAATTATAATATACAACGATTACTTTACCACTAAACAATACTCTTGCATGCCACTTCCAGTAGTACATGCTCTAAGGACAGCATTGGTCCCTCTATATATAATTACTCAATTTTTTGAGTCTGGCGGTGGCGGAACGCGGCACATTCAGTTGTTTGGCGTTGACATTATAACGTAAATAATGAATTTTTATTATATTTTATTTAATGAATGAACCATTATTATAAATTAGTATTAGCATTCTGCACTGAAGGTCGTCAGTAGCTACTAAACAAAACAAAAATGAAGAAAATCGGTTGAGAAACAGAGGAGAAAATGGTACCTAATCGTTTTGTCTTAGCCTATTTATATATAGATTATATTCACACTGTGTGTTTTTCCAAAATCACATGTTACGTATTTCTTAAATACCCTGGAATTTACCACAACTTATGGCAATTGTTTTGTGAAATATTTATGTCCAATAATGTACAAATCACAAATCTGATTTCAAAAATGCGACATTTTTGATATTTTACACTCTGTATCTCGACAACTACTCATAGAATCTATTTGAGCCCATGTTCTCTTTTTGTCAGAACATTAACCCCTACAACATACCTGGTCCTGTATTTATGACTGAGGTTTTTTTTCTTCTTTTATCTGGATAAATTTTATTTGGTATGTTCCATACTTTATGTCCACACTGTATTATAAATAATTAATTGTATCTGCCAAACCCCAGCTTGATTTTCCGACTACTTTTATATGTACTTAACCTTTACCATTACTTTATTTATCTGAAATAAATTATACCTCTACTAGCAACACCGTTACCTCGCATAAATACAAAATCCTTAGTTACTGAGCTTTCAAAGTTGACAAGCGAACACACAATATGCATTCCAGAAGACTTCCAAGTAGCAATAGCCGTCTTATTAGACGGAGAATAACTAAAATGCGGAATAAGAATTAGTCCGACAAATGATTCTAACAAGTTCAAATTGAACAGAACTGAATCGACGGTACGATACAGTTATTATATCGTTCCTACATATTGAGAAGCTGCGTAACTGTTCACGGTTCTTGTTTTTAAGTAGTCAGCCGCGAAAGTTGTCGACTTGGTGTGCTCTTAAAGTTACTTTATAGGCGAAATAGTTGTTGTAATTAGCATACCTTAAAAGGGGCATCCGTACCAAAACTGCGAATAGCAGCGAAATACACGCTATAAGCTTCTTAAAATATGTTGTTGGCTTTAACTTGTGAAAGAGAATAACTATTCGATACAAACTTGCGTAGATTGGGTCGCGGTAACTACAGGAGATACGAAAAAGTTTAAACTTCGAATATATTCGAAAAACAATATAAAATCAAAGACTTGTTGTTGTATCGTTATTAGCCAAGGATACGCAAAACCAGAAACAAGGATTCCTTGCCAGTTTTTTACCTATACGATGACTTTTGCAGATTAGCCATCTGACGTTTCGTATTTTAGGCTTCCATCGTCAACTTTTGAAGCGAAAACTTCTTAACGGAGGCCCACAATTGCATATATGAAAATAGATGAGCAGGGGAATGAAATGCATAACCTTAAATTTCATTTGTTTCCACACGACACGACACGGCACGACCGACCGTCCGACCGACCGACACCACACACTGTTTCAATCCTGAAATACCCAATACCCATCCAATTCAGTTTTCTGCCTATCTCCTTTTATATATAATCAATAAAAAATAGGAAATAAACCAATATAACGTCCAAGTAATATAGAGTACCTGCACAAAATTTGATTTTCGTTCCAATATACACGCTGTTTCGATCTTGAAATACCCATCTAATTCAGTCCTCTGTATAAATAATTTGGTCAAGTGCGAGTTGGACTCGCATACTTAGGGTTCAGTACCACCTTCAAGATTCTAATATTTCAGTTTCAGACAAGCAGGGAATGAGTGCATTTTCCTATATTTGCCCTTATAACTTTTAAAGGAAGAGTTTTAAATTTATAAAAAATATACACTTTGATTTTCCACACATAGACTTTTTATTTTATCTGCTTCAGGATTCGCTTCATTTTTCTCAGAATACATATGTATTTAATTTTTTAATTTGGCCCCCAAAAAGTAACATTAGAGTTTTACTTTACTAATAAACTTTCAGAGAAGTCTTCTATAATCTACTGTCTGAGTTTTGAGTAGATTGGAAGATAAAGGGCAAAATAGGTAAAGTTTTAAATTATAAATTATTAAATCTGTTGTTCAAATTATTAAAAAATACAAATAAAATATTTTTTTTCAAAATTTAAATAGTATAGTTTCTAAAGTGGGAATTAAGTCAATATTTAATATTTTTGTTAATATCTTTTAAACAACTGATTTAAAAATATGATATATTTGTAATTCACATAATGCCTTTTATCTTATATATTACATGATGCGTTTGAAAATTGAATCTTTATTTTCCATTTAATTGTATAATTTGTCCCTAAAACTACTATTTGGGTTTTCTAATAATTGATTTTCCGTTTAATTCTATTATTTGGGGGCCAAATAATAGAATTATGGATTTTTTCATATTTTTCCTATAAAACAAAAAAAATTAGATCTTATAGTTTGGGGAATAACGGAGGAAATGGGTAATTTTTTTAAAATATTTTTTTAATATATTTTAAAATATTAATTTAAAAAAAATGAAAAAATATATTTGTAATAGTCATAATGAGCCCTGTGATTTGATATATTACATGACCCGTTAGAAACAATTATAATTTTTTATTTTCCATTTAATTCTATTATTTGCCCTCCAAAATGAATATTAGGGATTTCTCCTTATTTTTCCAGTAAAGTTCAGGTGAGGGGCTATACCTTCATTTTTTTCAAAATTTTCCAGCTTATGGTTTCGGAGATAGGGGGGGGATGAGCAAAATTTTTCATATTTTTGTTAATATCTTTTAATTAATTTATTTTAAAAATATGAAAAAAATATATTTGTTTTCGTCATAATGAGCCGTTTCATTTGATATATAACTTGATGGGTTAGAAACAATTTTAATTTTATATTTTCCATTTAATTCTATAATTTGCCCCCAAAATGAATATTAGGGGTTTTTCCTTACTTTTACAGTAAAGTTCAGGTGAGGGGCTATACCTGCATTTTTTTTTTCAAAACTTTTCAGCTGATTATTTTTCCAGTAAACTTCAGGTCAGGACCTATACCTCTAATTTTTTTCAACACTTTACGTTGTATAGTTTCGGAGATAAAAGGGGGCGAGGGAATGGGTAAATTTTGGTATATTTTCGTTAATATCTAAGGGTTAAAAATTGCACTTTCGGATTTTTGTAAAAAGTCATGGCTTACTAGGTATTTTGATATAATGAAATTCTGTCGATTTAGTCAAATCCCTCTAGCTCCTTTGTTTTTGATTTTATAAAAAAATGTAAATATCAAATTTGAAGGGAATTGTATCCTGAATATTTTCGGGATTGTCATGTCCTCGTTTGCCTGACAACTCTCGTTTTCGAGATATGACACAAAGTAATCTATATCTATCCAGACTCTGGGATAGGAAGAAATGGCCCATGCGAATGGCCACCCCGGTCTCCTGATTTGGCACTTATAGACTCCTATTTATGGGGTGCGCTAAACAAACAAACAAAAAAGTATACAAAAGAAAGTATGAGACAGTTGGTGACCTAAGGGAGGTGGTATTACAAGCAATTGAAGAAATTGATAGGCGGTCTGTGAGGAAAGCGATAATGTCAATCTTAAAAAGATGCAATTTTTGTTTAAATAACAATGGTGGACTTTTCGAACATAAATTGTCACCATTATTATGTACTTAATTTCTTAAGCTTCTAGTAAGTACATACTTATTTAGTTTTTTCGTTATATCTGATATGCCAATAAAAAAATCGTTCAATGTTTTTTGGAATAGTTATTACTAAATCAATATATTTCCTGGCTAACTACGTTATAAGTCAAATAAGAGAGGAAAGCATCCACAACTCCGTTATTTTTATGAATAACTATATCGAGTATTATATCGTTGAAAAGCTCTAAAAATGTCCGATTTTTTGAGGTCATAGCCAACTATGGTTTCCATTCAAAAAAAAGTAAGTTTGTGTCATATCTCGAAAACGAGAGCTGTCACGCAAATGAGGACATGATAATCATATTCGGGATACAATTCCCTTCAATTTTAATATTTACACTTTTATTATAAAATCAAAAACAAAGGAGCTAGAGGGATTTGACTAAATCGACAGAATTTCGTTTTTTCAAAATATCTAGTAAGCCATGATTTTTTACGAAAATCTAAAAGTTTCATTAAATTGGGCCAGTAAAACTGCAAATCTTTCCCAATTTAACCATTGCTCTATCTCCGCTAATTTCCGAGATCCCCATATTGATTATCAAAAAAAACTCACCCTGTATAATGCACTTTTTTACAACATAATTAACTATTATTTTACTGCTTGGGCTGGGCCATATAAAAATAGAATAAACCTATTACAAATATTGCAAAATAGAATCATAAATAAGAATGTAATTTTAATTGATGAAAACACTCTAAAAAAATACGGTTAATAAATAAATATCATCCAACAGTAAAACTAAGAGTGTATAAATCTATTTCAAAAAAGACTTAGTTGCAAAGCTAGCTTCACACAAGCGACTACTATTTTTGTATAAGCTTCCACTTAAACTCAAAACCATTTAGATTAAAACAACTAGGAACAATAAAAAAATGTCATTTAATTACTAAGATAGTTAATAAAATGAAAAAAAAAATGTTTTGGCAGATTTTATAATTTACCAAACTTTAGATGGCAAGTTAAGTTTTAAATTTACATTAATAAATATACTCAGGCCTATGTAGGAGTTTGGTAATTTGTAATTGGTTATGTAATTAAAAGTGTCTTGTAAATTAATCTCAGAAATAATTCAATAAATATTATAAAAATTGCTCATATTAATGACCTGTCTCTTGGGCACATAAACGGGTAAATCGATTTCAATTGGTGACATCCCTAGTAAAGTCTCTGCGTCTAATACATCTGAATTTTATGATGATGTTACTTTATGTTCTTCTATCGTGTTATATTCGCGTTCCCGATAAATTCTATTTTCTATTATGTTCCATTTGTCTTTAAGCAATAGATTCCATGTAGGATTGTATAAAGTTCTTTGTACCAATGAAAATGAATTAAATGAAACTTTTTAAATCTTGCGTTATGCGTACGGATATGCTCCTTGATCCGCATCGAGATGTTAAGCTTCATTTGTCCTACAGGGCGATTTTTTGCCACCGATAATTTCTCGACCGTTTAATTCGTCACCTAAACCGTAACTGATTTGCAAGAAAAGATTGCATCATCTAGCAAACCCTAGAATGGAAATAGATCGTGCTAAGGATGTTATCAGTCTGCTAATAGTTCCAAAACTATTTTCACTTACACAATTTTGAAGTCACTTGTAACAATAATTTGACTTGATTTAGGTAGTTATATAACTTCATCTAATTAACGTCTGGGAAGCTTATATGCTTGTAATACGGCTTTAGAACTTTTGACGGTTTTAAATTAATTACTTAGCGACAACAAGAAAGATTGTGTGTATACGAGATAAATTAATTGATAATACTAAGTAGAAAATATCACCAAGTTGATAAAATCGTTGCCATTTCGTTAAATAGTTGTACGTTATAAGTTTTTTTGTTCGTTAAAAGGACATTTAATATAATTAGTTGGGAAATAAAATAACTGCTAACCAACAGAACGTAAAGGTTCTCACTGTATTTCATAAAAGATCAAAACGTTTTTAAACATTATTGACGTTATTTTGTCTGTCTTTGCTATCCCTATTATTTCATTTGGATTACATTTATAAAAACAATTGAGGAAATATTTTTATTTATGTATATAATTGTATAATTATTTTTACAAAAATATGTCTATGCAACATGTTCGATCCAATTATCCGCGGATTTTTTTTCTAACCTAAAAGTTTCTGTTTCCGATTTTAAAAATAGAGATGAGAAACAACTCAATGAAAACTCTAATATTTGTTATACAACACCTTCGGAATATTGTGAAAATTATATTATATTAATGACAGAATTATAATCACAACAAAATATTACAAATATTATTTTCTACTTGTCCGAAAAATCAATACTGATCTATAATTTAGGACACTAAATATTTTCCTATTGAACTATAGGCAACTACAATGATAGTAAAAGATCACTTGGTCTGAAAGAGCGTTACCCAGCCACTGCCGTGTTTATCATTTCAAAACCAACCTGTCATATATAATTATGCAGTGGTTTCGGTTGTCGTGTAGAGCGTTTTGGATTTTAATTTTTTTGAATATTTAGGGTGTAAATTTTAAAGCCAGCAGTGTACGATTTTAAAAGTAATATGTATGTAAAAAATATATATTTTACTCTAGAATAAATAATAACTTAACCTAATATATTCGAACAAATCTTTAAAATGTTTTTAACAGTCAGAACTTTGAAATTTGGGAACAATCTTGAGGATTTACATACATTACTTAACGACATAAACAACACAAAACAAACTGTTCAGTTTACACTAGAGCTTGAACAGAATAACAAATTACCATTCTAGGACATTTTAATAACCAAAACACAATCGACATTTGAAACAGAAATTTACAGTAAACCGACTCATATTAACAGGTATCTCAACAATAACTCTAATTATCCAAAGTCAGTAAAAAGAGGTATCATTAAATCTCTATATAACAGAGCAAAAACAAACTGTTCTAACATCAATAAATTCAATGAAGAAAAATAAAAAATGTACTTTCTGCCAATCATTACCCAAATAAACATATTAATAACGAGTTAAACAAAATCGAATACCAAACAATCCCTAATAACGAACATCAAACTTCACCAAGCAACACTGACTCCCAAGATAATCACATTAATACAATAACTATACCATACATACAGGGTCTATCAGAAAGACTAAAAAGAGTGGGAAACAGATATAATATCAAAACATCATTTAAAACAAGAAATACACTAAAATCAATTATATCAAACAACAAGCCAAATAACACCACTCGAAATACAAAAAAATGCATTTATAAAATCCCTTGTGAATGTAATAAATTCTATATTGGAGAAACCTCTAGACCGTTGAATGTTCGAATAAACGAACACAAAAATTACATAAAAAAACGATAATTTGAAAAATTCAAAATTTGTGAACATGCTTGGGACCTTGGTCATAAAATAGAGTTTCAAAATCCAGTTATATTACACAAAGAAGAACACAACACCAAAGGAAAACTAAAAAAGTCTGCTTTAATTTTGTTAAATGAAAACGATTGTATTGCTACTACTTCCGTATAATTCAATAGTTCCTGGTTGCCGATGATTATGGAAGAAATTACTGATGGTCATGTCCTTGTGAACAAGCCAATATCGGGATAATTCACAAGGTTTTCTTTAAGTTTTCGCTTATGATTTTAACGGGATCACTGAATCAATTCTTTGGTCGCATTTTTGGCGAATGCACTATCTTATAACAAAGTCGCACCTAGGAGCGCCACATAAAATTCTGAAGATCTGCCTTTCAAATTCTTCCAATTTGAAAGGAACTTTATGATTATATAATCTTTAGAAATTTCTGTGCTACCCTGTATATTACAAATAAACTTCTCTTAGTTACGTCAGAAATCAAATAATACACATTGTCAAATACTTTAATTTACATCTTAGAATTGTGCCTTTTTTATCCATAGTTTCTTAACCATTGACAACGGGGTCTGATCTAGACCCCGAAACGTTTGGAATATACAGCAATTTTCTTTAAACTGTGGTGTTATTTCCCAAGAAATACTTAGACATATGTGTACTCTATTTTAGTTTAACATTTAACTAAATCTCTATTTAACGTAAATACCAGTTAATTATAATAAATCATCAAAAAGTACCAGGTTTGTCTCTGAGAACCGCCCCATTTTTTTTTCTCCATTTTTTTCTCTTACTCCATGAATAATAACCCGACAGAAAGAAAATCTTTAATAAATTCTACTTGTTAATTCCACTACCTAGTAAACGGGTCCAGTAGGACAGATTTCGTATCACTTATCTCCTTAAGTGTTAAGACACTTGTACTTACTACAAAAGAACGTCAAGCTTGTAGGCAATCGAAAAAAGCCAGATGCACACACTTCTGGTTCAGATTCTTATTTTGTTTCAAGTCTATATAAAGATATAATTGATTGTCGCCTTCATGTGTTATTTATACCGGTATATAGTTGCTCGGTCGGATACCTTTAAACCAATAAACTTTCTATGATTTTTTGTTTCGGTCTTCACTGATTGGAATTTGCTATCCTAGAAATTGATGGATGCGATATGGGAATGGAATATAAAATTGAGGAAGCCGACGTCTATTCAGAAATGAAGAAGAAATTGACATGGTTTCTAAGAAAAAGCAACTTAAGAAGTTTTAGAATTTAAATAAAATATCAAACGAACATATGTTCGCATCGAGTTAGGTATCAGGTGAAGCAGTATTGAAGTATTTTGTTGTTTTTGTTAACAAAATATTCAATTTGTCTTTAATAAATAAAATGGGAAATTTATAGGTTTATTGTGCAGATGGCAATTTAATAAAAATAGAATAATAATGGCCGTCAACTGGTAGTCGAAAATTGACCGAATTTGATTTATTTATTTTATTATTTTAATTTTTCATGTAAACAATAAAAGGTATTACCTTTTCACTTTGATGAAAACACAATAATTCTAATAAGTGTAATCGATTCTCTGTCTGCTTTAATTTTATTAAATGAAAACGTTTGTATCGCTACTACCTCCGTAGAATTCAATCGTTCCTGGTTGCTGATGATTATGGAAGAAATTTCTGATGGTCATGTCCTTGTGAACAAGCCAATATCGGGATAGTTCACAAGGTTTTTGCTAAGTTTTCCTTTATGATTTTAATGGGATCGCAGAATTAACAAAGTCCTTTGATCGCATTTTTCGCGTATGCACTTAGACAAAGTCGCACATAGAAGCGCCACATAAAATTCTGAATATCACTTCCTGGAGGTTGGTTGTCGGTGATGCGTAGCGGCAGAGGCCGAAGAAGAGCTCTCCAAATATTTTTAATTCGGACGCTGGGCTCGCTAATTATATTTTCGTTCGAGATTATATATGCTGTCTCTATGAATTTTCTTTTGTACCAGCTCTCTTCCTTGTGAATTGCTCTGGCGTGGTCCCAGTTAATATTATGGTGTTCGGTCCATGCATGATTAGCTAGCCCAGACTTCGTTACTTCCGCCGTTTGAGTAGCTGTGCGGTGTTCCTTAATCCTGGTGTCCAGCAGTCGCTTTGTCTCCCCAATGTAAAGATTGCCACATTCACACGATATGCTGTATATACAGTTATTTCTAAGTTCTAAGTTTCCCCGACAAACCTTTAGTATACGGTAATAGTAGAGTTGCTACCGTGGTGTCTTCTTCCTGCCTAGGTTTTTTGTCCAGCTCTTCAAACGCCTTGGTAATGATCGTTTCCGGATATCCATTCGCCAAAAGGTCTTCTCTAGTTTCACTTGTTCTTCTTTGAGGGCTTCTGGGGTGCTGCAGATATTTTTGGCTGTATGGATTAGTGTTTTGATGATCCCAGTTTTCGTTGCTGATTGGTGGTTGGAATTGTAGTGAAGGTATAATCCTATATGCGTAGCCTTCCTGTAGACTGTTGTTTGGATTCCGGTCCTAGTCCTTTGACACTTTACATCAAGGAATGGTAGGCACCCATTCTCTTCTATATCCATGGTGAATCTAATGGATGGTTGGGATTGGTTCAGGTGCTCCAGGAATGCCTATAGTTCTGTCTCTCCATGTTGCCAAAAATAATAAAGGTGTCATCGACATACCACAACCATAGCTTAGGCTGCTTCTCGTAACTCCCCAGTGCATGTTCTTCGAACCATTCCATGTAGATGTTGGCGATGGTTGGTGATAACGGGGAACCCATAGGCAATCCATCTTCTTGCATGAAGAACCGGTCCTTCTCCTGAAAGGAGCAGTTTTTGAGGCAACATTCAAGCAAGTCCATGATTGAGTCTATTGGCAGCTCCGTCCTCTCCATCAGGGTTTCGTCTTCAGTAAGTTTCTTTCTCACTATGTTGAGAGATTCGTCTAGTGGTACGTTCGTGAAAAGGTTTTCAACGTCGAAACTTACTAACCGATGTTCTGGCCCAAGTTTCATGGATCCGATGATTTTGACAAAGTGCTTTGACTCCTTGACGTGCGATGATGTTTTGCCCTCCAAAGGTTGGATGATTGGTAGAAGGAATTTCGATGGTGCTGCTGTTGGTGAGTTGCGCGTCCGATTACAAGTTCGCGCAACTCACTTTAAAAACATAGTAAATAAAACGACAGTATGCAAAAAAGAAAAAATAAATAGTTCATGTCAAAGTCACAACCTAGTTAAAAAAATTTCTTTTTTGAGGTTGCTTGTGGTGATGATATGCTGTACCGTATTTGAATTGCAATATCTCGAAAACGCCTTGAAATATGTAGATTCAACCGGTATGCGTTTTTTGTATTGAAATTATGGCAGTTTCATTATTTATCGTCGAAACACTAATTATACGGGGTGTTAAAAAATAAACATGGATTTGCCTAATTCGACCTTCGTAGCAAATACCCTGTACGAGTACCATGAAAAATTATAACAAATTCTTGTTTATCGTGCTTGAAAACTATGCTGTACCAAATTTGAGTTTAATATACTGTGCAGTTTTTCAAATATCACAAATTTACAAAAAACAAATACACTCTTTAGGACCCTGTATATCGTTCACCACAAACATTTTACTACGGCATGTTTGTGTTAATATTTTCACCGCCTCTAATTGCGCTTAACATATTATCCATTATTTATGGGACACCCTGTATAGTGCTTGTTGAAAACACTCATCACACACTTTTTCAAAAACCTATAATTCAAATTGCGTAAATTTGTGTTTCTCCACAATGACTGAGAGAAATCTCAGTATTGTCCAAATCAGTGAAATCAATTTAAAGTACATTAAAGGCGAAAAATCAAGTCTATTGTAGCCTTTGAATATGGTTAAGCAAAATCTATTAACCTTCCGTAATTGCTGTACCGTTTTAGGACGTATACAAGACAACTACCGTACGGAAATAATAGCTTTCCTCATTCAGCTACTTATAGCAATAAAAATCAGTCTTGTTGGTAAAGCGGCAGTTTTCTTTGATTTTCTTCATAATTTTATGAATCATCTTATTTCTTAAGGTTTGCTTTTTATTGCGAAATGCGGTACATTTGAAAGGCCGGAAATTGAGGTTTTAAATGGGTTTTTTTATGACAGTTCACTGTAACTTGATTCTTTTATATAAAGTATCTTACATGTTCTATGAATTGTATGATAAAATGAATAAATGTCTATGGCAAAAACTGAATAAATAAAAGTATGATAGATTACATATAATGATCTAAAAATTATCATAACACAAATTGCAGATTCCTGGAACCAATAAAAAGATGTCTTTTGTGCATTGATCAAGTAGAAGGTGTTCAACTTTTGAATAGTTTCTAAATGATTGAGGAGGTAAATGATTATTTTGAATGTTCATCTGGGATTTTCTCTCCTCGCAGTTAAGTATTTGAATATCAAGGTGTAGTAACTAAGGGCAGTTTGTGGAAACTGCCCGGAACACTAGTTGACATCTTATAGAAAAAACTCTCCCGCAGGATTAACTGTGAGAAAGTAGGTCTACAGATTTGTCAACTAGTATTCCAGTATAATATGTTGTTGTATTTTGTCAATTGACATTACCAAAAAAGTCAAGCGAATATAGTGCAAAACATTCAAGCAAACATTGTTCGACAACGATTCCTGATAACGAATCGAAACGTCACAAAAAAACAGATAAGTACAACACAAAATACACAACATATTATACTGGAATCGAATACTTGAATTTGAAAATATTCAGCCAAAAGTCATTTTCCATAAAAATTCTGGACCATGATAACTTTAGAGGGCTGTAGATCCTAAACTATTACTTCTAGAGCTTTGTGCCCATGAGCACGTTTGATCTACTCTTCAAGAGCTATCACATACTTTAATTTGAAAAAAATTGGGGGAAAGCCATTTCCCATAAGGATTCTAGACCACGTCAACTTTAGAGGGCTGTAGATCCTAAACTATTAGCTCTGTAGCTTTGTGCTAATGAGCCCTTTTGATTCACTCCTCAAGAGTTATCACATACTTGAATTTGAAAATATTCAGCCAAAAGTCATTTTCCATAAAAATTCTGGATCATGATAACTCTAGAGGGCTGTACATCCTAAACTATTACTTCTGGAGCTTTGTGCCCATGAGCACGTTTGATCTACTCTTCAAGAGCTATCACATACTTTAATTTGAAAAAAATTGGCCGAAAGCCAATTCCCGTAAGGATTCTGCGGGTCCTTTCGCATCAACTTTATTTTTTACAGAAATATACTTTTGACAATAGAGCCTCAAAAATGTTTACAATTTGATAAAGTATGGCGACCACTAGACTTTGCATAATGATTACCCTCAAAATGTTGATCATATGCAGAGAATTCCTTGTCCAACTATTAGAAAGTTGTGCATTTCCATTGTTTTATTTCGTCCATTCACGGTTTATTTCTCGACAGAGATAAGCTAATAAGCAGTACTAAATTGCTGTTTTTCCACGACGACTCTCTTTCTTTCTAGAAGATATAATTAAGATTCTTAGACATTGACTATGAGCACAACATTACCGTGTAATAACTCACGAAGAATAATAAGCGAAATATTCTCCGATATCGTTTATCTGCTAGTTAGAAATTAACAATCTGATTAGCAAATTGTATATTATTTTCGTTGTTTATGGCCGAGTTAGGACGAAATAATTGTTTTATTCGATTTTATTTATCGAACTACAGACGGTTCTGTGATAATATCGATCTTGTTACGGATTATCGTTTTGCCGATTGGAATTTCCGTAACGTTGCTCACGAAAAGTATCTCTCAAATATAAAGTATAAAAAGTGACATAGAAATCAGAACACCCAATAATAACTACATAGTTTGTTAAAATAAGTTTTTTCAATACATTCTTGTCTATTATATTATTATAAAATTTCTATTCGCCGCTGCTAAAGACACCGCCTACATTAGACATTCCGATGAAAATAAAACATTAACCGTCTGGGATAATAACAATTGAATACCCATCTAAAACTACCAAGCCAAGCAAATCTAAAATCCTTCATTGCGTACTTGTACCGACTTCAAAAATATACTAGATTGGTAGGTAATTAATTTGTACAGAATGAGCACCTTTTAATGTTTACATTTTTACTTCCTGGGTAGGTACCTAACAAGATTGAATGTGTTATTTGTTTGCTAGAGATGTATTTTGTTATAATTATTTTTAGCTTTTTAGTTACAGGTAGAAGTCGGTTATATATTTTTTTTTAAATGTTTTATTTTCAACTTTTTAGTTTTTTTGAACTCAGTTGGTTTTCATTCTTTATTTTTTATTTTGTATGTATAACCTTAATAGACAGAACCAGGTAACATCGAAAGCGTCAACATTACACAATGATACTTTCTCATTTAAATTGACAGGTAAATCTTTACGAACAAAATGTACTAGTACGCGTTGACTTAATAAGCCCAAAATATATTTATGCCTTATGGACTACGCCATGTATCCATTTTTCAACTTTTTTTGACAACCCTGTATAACTATAGATAATTCCACTCCACCCTATGTACCAACCATCATGTACATACGACTGCCCAAGGACAAACATAAATTTGTTGGCTGCCTTCTGTAAACTATAGGACGGAGTATAATCCATCCCATATTTACGGAGTCAAATCCGTCCCATATTTCAACCATACTATGTGACTCCTTGTGGGCTACCCCATAAATTATTTCATTTTTAACATTTTATATTATCGCTCTGTGTAACATTAATTCCTCTTCAAACTTTATGCAACTTTTTATGGGCTATAAAAGAAATAATTTTTTAATCCCACTGTATAAATATAATTCAACTCCATCATATGTTTCAACCATCCTGTATATGATTTGCTTATGTCCACATCTTATAACAGTTTTTTAATCACCCTATATAAGTTTAATTTCACATTTTTTCCAACATTTTTATACCACCAAACGTCCAGTCCACCCTATATTCCAACCATCCTGTATATACAGCTGCCTACGGACCACTATCATTCTAGTCCGTCCTATATTTCAATATTCATATAAATGCAACTCCTTCTATCACTTTACTTTGTGATTTTGTTTGCTATAACTAAACACCCTGTCTATAAACGCACCAAATAGCAGTTTAAAGTGTTTGACATGTGTTGTCACTGAATTTTCTATTAGGCCGGGAAAATGTGACAACCAAAAGCACCGGCTTCGCAAAATGGAGAAATTTATATTTAAATAGGTATTTGCCTGGTATACAAACAAACCGAGTTTGGTACTCATTGATTTAAGGAGCCGAAAATACTATTGCTTTACTACCTTTATGCTTGAGATGTACATAGAAAATTTTCAAATTCGCAATTAAAACTTCCAGTGCCTAAAATTACCGCACTATTACGTTGGAATTAAAATATTTATGAGGAAATGTCCGTTATGTCATTTCGATGAAATTTTTGATAAGAATTTTGGAATTTTCGGCGATTTTCTGCAAAACTGCAACTTGCACGTCGCAGAAAAGTATATGAGATCACCTAAGGATCTTCCTTAATAGATTAAACGTTAAAAAAACTATACACATCCATAAGGAGTTATCGAAAAATCGACTAAAATATTAGGGATATTGGTCAATTTCCATGCACGCATGTGTTCATTTACAAATTCTATAACTAAACCAATAGAATTCTTTTCCAAAATTTGAAGTTTCACCAATCCGGATATATACTCTATTAAACAAGACCATATTCATTCAAAACGGTGCACCACAGGAGAAGAAATCAGGTAACATACATACAAAAAAAAGGTGAAAAAAAACGCGACGAATTGATAACCTCCTCCTTTTTGTCGGTTAAAAAATATATTTTGAAATTAAATAGTTATTTTGTAGAGCTAGAAAAAAGAGCTATTTGATAAATACAGTTCCGCACAAACAATAAAAACAGCTGAGATTGATCTTCCTGTCTTTGTTTCTCTTTCTTTTGGTCATTGTTGGTATTAGACATACATTTCAGGAAAATTGGAACATTTTGTTTCTATTCAAGTCTTAATCCTAATGTGAAATATGCTCAATTCTGTACCACCAATTATTGCTAGCTATAGAAACAATAATTTATCAAAAACTTTTATTTAATTCTTATAACTAAACGTGTCTAATATTCCCCTTAACTTCGGTCCTGAAGCTACTTATGTTAAAATTGAATCCAAATAAGGTATTAGCCATAATTTACTCTTACCATAATAATTCACAAATCTTATTATACAATCCAATTTATCTTCGGGTGTAATCAACATTACCTTATAAGAACAAGAGCACATTTTCATAAGGTGCTTTATATTTCCAGAGCGTCATATATTAACTTTTCTCGGCGCTTAGATACTCAGCAAGAAATACGGAACCTATCATATTGTGTCTGCTTAACAAACTGCTTGAGACAAACAGAATAATTGCAACGCTCTTTTTATGAGTTTTATTTAGATATATTTATTTATTGCTCAAATCTGCTGTTTTTTAAATTTCTCCTTTCTTCCAAATGGGTTAACGCCGGTTTTAATACTATACAAAATTTGCTTTTGTTATATGGATCTGGGTTTAAGTTTCTGAAATATACAGTGTGGAACAGAAAAAGGGAACGATAATGAATAAAGGATTACTTGTAGGGAAAAACGTTTGGACACCTTGATTTGTAGTTTTAAATATCCATTTATTGAACAAAAAAATATATAGAGTGTGTCTTGTCACAATGGCTAATACCAACTTTCTTATTTTAAATGCAAACCCCTCTATATTATCAGGCTTGATTGCGGAAGCCGTTACTTTGTGATACTCGATCTTTTTCAGGATGAAAGAAAACAGAATTTAACTTAGTTAATTAATTACAGATCGGCACACACCCATGCGCGAGCCCAGCAACTAGATTTGCCCTTCAGAAAATTTTTACTGATGAGCACTTCCAGCTGAATTACAGATTGTTACAATGTTACAATATATACAATGGGTGTTACTTAAGAATAATGATGGATTATATTTATGACATGAAATTTGGGAAAAAACCCATAAAGGTATTATTTTAATACATTGTAAAATGGTTATTAAATTTTTAGAACACAGACATACTAGTTAAAAATAACGGTGGATTAAAGTATGACAGCCTGAAATTTTGGGAAAACCCACAAAGATACTATTTGAATACTTCGAAGAGGACACTTTTTTGCAACTCTATCTGGTCATTTTAGATTAAACTCGAGGATGAAGGGTCATTAATACTCTTGAAAATTTGAACTGATTTTAAAATGGTGATTATCGGTTTAAAACTGTGTACGTGAATAATTTCTGTATCTTCTAATTTTGTGAAGGGACGGCCTGTTTGTAAGCAGTGATTTGCAAATGTTGAGTTTGTTTTGTTATATCTAAATGATCGAAAATGTTCATCGTAGCGGGTGTTGAAATTTCTGCATATCATACCAATGTAAAAACTGTTGCATTCCGAAGATGAAAGCCTATAAACTCCAGAATTTAGATATTTGTTAACTGTTTATCTTTGGCATTGAATACTAAGTTTATGTTGTGATTCAAAACTCACTTGGATGTTGTGTTTTGACCAAATTTTGGCAATTTTGTCGTTCACGTTTCCAAAATATTTAAGGGTATTTTGATGGCTTGTCCACAGCCGATACAGTGGGGTAAATTAAACGTTGAACTAATTGTTGTTCTTTATGATAGATAAGTTTATTAATCAACTTTTGGTCATAACCATTGTTACGGGCTATTAATTTAATATTTTCAAGTTAAATTTTTAAATTATTCTCAGAGAGAGGCAATGTGTAAGCTCTATGAATCTTGGATTTATACGCTGATAGTTTGTGACTGTAGGGGGTGAAGGATGAGAATGGAACTGTGGTATTCGTAAAAGTGGGTTTCCTGTATATGTGTGGTATTATTTTGGCGTGTTAAGGTTAAGTCTAGAAAATTGATTTTATTGTCAGTTTTGGTTTCCACGGTAAAGGTTATATTAGGATGTAAATTGTTAAGGAATGATAGGAAAGAATGTAATTGTCTCTTAGTACCTGTGAAAAAGGCTACGACATCATCTACATACCTGTACCAGAACTTTATATATTTTTGACAGACTATCATGTCCTCATGATGGTTTCTTTTAAGTGTGTCATAAAAATCAAAAACCAATGGACTCAGTGGGGGAGTCCATTGCTAAACCAGTATTTTGTGTTTAAAATTTATTGTTAAATGTGCAATAATTTTGGCTGAGATACAACTCGAAGGCTTTTCTATGTCTTTTTGTATGATGGGGTTAACATGGCTATTAGTAAGGATATTGGAAATTAATGGCATACATTCTACTGTTGGGATACAAGGGTACATGTTTGAGATGTCAAAGGATACTAGGATACCGTTGTTTGGAATTTTTTGTTTACTTATTAACTGAGTGAGGTCTATTGAGTTTTTTTATGAAATATTGAGCTTTAAATTGACTTATAAACTTAAATTCGGATCACCAGATCTCTGGTGGGACTGTTTATATATGACACTACTGGTCTTACTTGAGCATTCGCTTTGTTGTTTTTATTAAGTCCATATAGTTTAGGTGGAGATGGATTTGAATTAATCAATTAATATCTGTCATGGTCAAATATTTGTGAACAACATAGAATCACTCATTTCCAAACACAATCTGAACAGTAAAATCCTATATTGGTATCGATATGTTGACATTTTTGCTTGTTTTACTGGTAATTACAGACAATTACAGTTACTCCATAACTATATTAATCGAATCCACCCTAAAATAAAATTCACCCTAGAAAGTGAGACCGACAATACATTAAATTTCCTTGACTTAACCATCAATAGACATAACAACAAACATACCTTTTCCATTTATCATAAACCTTCACACACGGATCTTACAATCCACAATAGTTCACACCATCCTTACCAACACAAACTTCTAGCATACCATAGTATGTTGCACAGATTGGTTAGCATCTCACTATTCAAAACTCACTTTAATACAGAACTACACAGAATAAAATGTATTGCTGGCAATAACGGTTATAACCCTCAAATTATCGACAATATGTTAATTAAAAAATTAAATAAAAAGGCTTTAAATGAAGTATATCCTACTACCCCTAATATCAACTCCAAACTATATAAAAGTATCACATTCATGGGTTCTCCTTCTCAAAAATAGCCCAATTTTTATTAAATAGAAACATTCATACAGCTTTTAAAACGGATAACAACTTAGAACAAATATATAAGAAACAATAAAGATAAAATTAACAAAAGTAACAACTCTGGTGTCTATAAGTTGACATGTGGTAGTTGCCCTAGAACGAGAAGATCATTCAAGAGAATATGGGACGAACGTACCAAAGCTTTTGAGTGCCACAATTATAATAACTTTTATGTTTTTTTGGGAATGACACCACAATAGAAATCAAATTTTCATTTTGCAATCACATCAATAAATATAAAGCCATTGACAACGAAGTCAGAATAGACTTTGAAACGTTTGGTATTCCTGCAATATACGTAGTTTTATTTCTATTGTGGTGTCATTCCCCAAAAAAACATAAAAGTAATCAAGAATATGCCACAAACAACGTTTAGAAGATAACAATTATAATAAGTCAAGTTTTGCCGACCATTTATCTCAGAATACATTCGAAGTATTACATTTACAACATAAAAGTGAAAAATTATATCTTTTAGAGTCATTATAAATTAACAAATACAAAAATTCACCATACCTCTTAAATTATCAAACGGAAACCAATTCATCCCCATTACTTAACCTTTTCAATAGAATTATATAAACTGATTACAGCCATAATTTATCCTTTTAAAAATCCAATTACAATATTTTGTTCTTTCTTAATAGTGATAATCCCTTCCTACGTGCTTCAATAATCCTCTAAATAGCTCTGTAATTGCATCCCCATAGTTCTTTGTAATAGTTTTAGTCTTACGTTGTATTCTGAAGAAGCCAGTAACCAGGTGAAACAATTGTCAATAGTAAATAAATTTAAATGAAAATTACATCAGTGTGTTTATTTTAATATAATATACAATTATTTACTTTAAAACACTTGCTTATGGTCTATAAGATCGAAAGATCAAGACCACAACTGGCCGATAGGTCAACCTTGAAAGAAGAACCAGAAATATTTTTTACCCATGGCTCGAAACAATCATCAATTTCCTTAGGACACAATATTTTACTATAATATAAAATGCAGTAAATTAGTGTCAGAAATATTTCATTACACCAGAAGATTATTTAACAGATGTCTAGCATTGTCTTCGAGAACTGATAATTCAAAACCAGCAGTTAGTTAATACAGCACCATGAACATGACGGGTTCTCGATGTTTTTTCTACTCCACTAAGGCTCGTTACATAGCTGGAGGATTACTGATAAAGATCGCTCTCGAGTATAGTTTTTACCTTTTCAGTTTAAAAAATTAGTTGTGGTTCAACGGGTAGCGGTACACTAACGTTTTTAACGAAAATTCGTTGATCGATAAGACAAGTGTTAATGATCGAAGCCGTCGGAGGCTTGGCGTTCTAGATCACGAAATGCGGAAGGCTTGACTTTTTCTTGGCACTTGAGTGATTTTTGTTTGACGAGGATCGCTTGTCTTGATTTGGTCTTAAAATACGTAGGCAATAGTTGTACACATTAAAAATAATAAGAGATTTTACAAGAAGACTTGCGCGATTCTTGATTTCTTTGTCAGATGACCATTCCTCGTGAAGCCATACTTCCAGGTACTTAATTTTTTTACTGGTTATGAGAGTTTTTCTTTATACATTAAGCAACAGTTTCTAAACTCATTCACCTCTCTTGAAGCAAACATGAATTTTGTCTTGTTTATGTTAATGGCAAGTCCCATATTTTGATTACATTCTCCAACTACATCAACTAACTGTTGTAAATGGTCCATGTTATCCGCAATCAGGACTATGATAACCATTGCTCCGGGTAGTGACCAGTGTCATACATTTGGTTAAACAACTTGGAAACAACACGTCTAGAAGTTTGAGTATTTCAGATGGGATCTAATTCAGTCCAGCTGCTTTATTATTTTTCGTAATTTATGTAGCCTTTTTAGTCTATTCTTTCATAATAGTAGGTCCAGTTAGTTTGCTTTCGTCTGTGAATCCTTTATCAGGTTTATTGTTATTAAAGAGTTTTTCTACATCCCTCTCATATTTTGAATTTTTCGTTATCGTTTAGGAATATCCGATGACCCACGATGATAGTTATACCTAAGAACCGTTTTTTGTACACCCCAACAGTTTCTTTGAGTTTTTTAGGGAGGGTAAAATTATCATGAATCATTATATCAAATTCGGTATATATAATTAACAAATTAAATTAATGTTGTAAGCATAAACTCTCCCTATTTTTTTAGACTAGAATCCACTGGCGTTGAGAAAAAACGGATTGAAAATTGAAAAAAAAAATCATTTACACGATTTTCAAGATTTCTGAGAATTCCGTATCATTTTTTTAAACTGTTTCCAAAGCTTTAGAAAGCTCGAAGTGTCATTCAGGATAATTCTGGAAATTTTTGATCCAACCCTCTTTGTTCCTGTCAAAATTTTCAAAGAATGAAATATATTTCAACTGCAGCTCTTCAGATATATGATGTTTCCAATCAACTCATATTGAAATTCTTCGTAGATTCTAAAAATGCTATAAAAAACAGAGTGTTTCATTTTGAAAAAAGCAATGTAAAAATATTTTAACTGAAACCAGCTCCTCGAAAACTCCCGTATATGAATTTTTAGATTAATACTTCCAGTAGTTTCCCATATACATAATCGACCAAGTTCATCGTGGTATACCCTGCACATATACAGGGTGTCCCATAACTAATGGACAATACGATAACTGCAATTAGTGGCGGTGGAAATATACCGATTAACACAAACATGCCTTAGTAAAATGTAAACTATATAGAGGGTCCTAAAGTTGGTATTTGGTTTTTGAAAATAAAGGCTCCATAGATTGAATTCAAATTTGGTACAGCATAGTTTTCAAGGGCGATAAACAAGAATTTGTTATCATTTTTCATTGTACTCTTACAGGGTGTTTGTTACGAATTTCGAATAAGACAAATTCATGTTTATTTTTTCAACACCCCGTATAATTTGCGTTTCGACGATAAATAATGAAACTGTCATGATTTCAATACACAAGACGTATACTTGTTCAATCTCCACATTTCAAGGTGTTTTCGAGATATTGCCATTTTAAGACTGACACTTAGTCATTTAAATAAAACATTCAATTTAATTATGAAAACAAAAAAAAACAAATTGATTCACTTCATCAAATGTTGAAATTGACATCATTAGCATCAATACATTTTATTACACTTTTTATCTTGAAAAAGGTTGCAATGTTCTTTTTAAGAATATTTGTGGCTCGTTTCGGATATTAATTTCATTGCTGTGACACAAAGATTTCATGTATACGTGAAAGTCTATAGGATTAAGCTCTGGAGTACGAGGCGGCCAAGAAAATTCACTGCTAGTAATTTAAATATTGCTGGACTATAAGTGGATAATGTGGCGGCGCGCCATCATGCATAAACCACTTATGCTACCTTGCAATAATTCTAAATACTGTAATATATTTAATCTCGTCGGAAGTTCAAACGGACCAATGAAGTGATCGCCAATAATTCCACACCAGATATTAATGGAAAATCCATGCTGAAAATGAGCTACACGATACTTTTGTTGTTGCATCCATTGACACTACTGTAGTCTACGTGGTAAGTCATTGGGCAAAAAATTTTGTACAGGCGTAAAGTGATGCGTATACAATTTTTCTGGGCGTAAAATTTGTGATATACTCGATTTACTTACACCAGTAGCTGCTTGTAAGTGCCGAGTACTTAATGCAGGATTTTCCAGAATTCGAACTAAAATATCATCTTCATGATCACCTGAAATTCTTTTAGAATCAGAATTTTTGGTGCGTAACGAAACCATTTCCTCTAAATTTGTGTATAATCGTTGGAATATTTCGATTTGGATATAACTGGGCATATCGTCTAATTGCAGCACTTGAATTATAATATACATGTGCTTAAACACAAATCAAATCCCTTAGTTCACTATTTGCATATTCTTCTAGGCATATTCAATTATGACAATTTCAGTATTTACCATCGAAACGCAAATTATACGACGGGGTGTAAAAAAAATTAACATGGATTTGCCTCATTCGACTTTCTTACAAACACCCTGTAAGAGTACCATGGAGTAGGAGCTGGTTTCAGTTAAAATGTTTTTATTTGTTTTTTTTTAATGAAACACACTGTTTTTATAGCATTTTCAGAATCTACGAAGAATTTCAATATAAGTTGATTGGAAACATCATATATCTGAAGAGCTGCAGTTGAAATATATTTCATTCTTTGAAAATTTTGACAGGAAACAAAGAGGGTTGGGTCAAAAATATCCAGAATTAGCCTGAACGGCACTTAGAGCTTTCTTAATCTTTGGAAACTGTTTAAAGTAATTTTACGGAATTCTCAGAAATCTCAAAAATCGTGTAAATGATTTTTTTTTCAATTTTCAACCCATTTTTTCTCAACGCCAGTGGATTCTAGTCTGAAAAATAGGGAGAGTTTATGCTTACAACATTAATTTAATTTATTCATTATTTATGTAGAATTAGCTATGATGATTGATAATAATTTTAACTTCCATAAAAAACTCAAAGAAACCGTTGGGGTGTACAAAAAATGGTTCTTAGGTATAACTATCATCGTGTGTCATCGGATAGTCCTAAACGATAACGAAAAATACAAAATATGAGAGGGATATAGAAAAACTCTTTAATAACAATAAACCGGATAACGGATTCACGGACGAAACTAAACTAACTGGACCTACTATTACGAAAGAATAGACTAAAAAGGCTACATAAATTACGAAAAATAATAAAGCAGCTGGACTGAATTAGGTCCCATCCGAAATACTCAAACTTCTAGACGTGTTGTTTCCAAGTTGTTTAACCAAATTTTTGACACTGGTCACTACCCGGGGCAATGGTTATCATAGTCCTGATTGCGGATAACATGGATCATTTACAACAACAACAGTTAGTTGATGTAGTTGGAGAATGTAATCAAAATAGGGGACTTGCCATAAACATAAACAAGAAAAAATTAATATTTGCTTCAAGAGAGGTGAATGAGTTTCGAAACTGTTGCTTAAAGTATAAAGGAAAACTCTCATAACCAGTAAAAAAATTTAAGTACCTGGGAGTATGGCTTCACGAGGAATGGTCATCTGACAAAGAACTCAAGTGCAGAATCGAGCAAGCACAAGGCGCACTCCTGAAATATAAAGAAGTCTTCACCTGTAAGGATTTCGACCTTGATCTTAGATTGAAATTGGTGGAATGCCAAGTCTGGTCGGTGCTCCTATTCTGTGTGGAGAGTTGAATACTAGAAGCAAGTGCTATAAACAAAATTGGAGACTACAACTGTCGATATACCGCAGAAAACTTAAGATACCATGGACGGCCAAAATAAGAAACTCAGACGTATTAATAAAGAACAACAACTATTCAACACTGTGTAAACAAGAAAGACTGCATCCATAGGTCACATCATCATAAGTACCAGCTTCTTCAATTAATGATCCAGGGCAATATCGAGGGCACAAGAGGATTGGGACGAAAGAAAATATCACGGCTGCGGAATGTACGACAGTGGACATGCATGCGTGAGATACAGACGTTGAAGCACACAGCCAGATAGGGAAGCCATGGAAATTTGTAATCGCAAACATTCATTAATGGTTAAGCAAAGGAAGAAGAAGAAGGTACACAAGTAATATTTAATTATCATTGGGTTAGGTAATTCATACTGGATTTTAATGACAACTCACTGGCAATAACATTTTCTTCCTATCTTTAATTGTACAAAATATTTCTTTCTATCTGAAGCCGTTTTATATTATCTATGAAGAAGCCTAGGCTGCTCCACCATATGTTTTGTAATCTTTTCAAAATGCTTTATCTTTCATTGACTCTATTTTATGTATGAATATTAATTTTACATTTGCAGTTGTTATTTGCTATTTGTAACGATCCTACTTGTTATTCTAGAACTAATGCTGGTATATGCCCTTTTCTTGTTTTATCAGGAAACTTGTAAAGTTGTCAACGACCTACAATAGCAAAAAATATAGAAACTTAGAGCGTGCCTGTTCATGTTGCGAACAAATCATGCATTGGAATAATGCATAAAGTTTTGCATAAATTTATAAGTAGTCTTGTGTATCGTAGATCACGAATTTGACGTTTTGGTAAAATCTCTTTGGTTATTCCTCTGGAAGGATATGACTGCTCGTGTCACGAAAGTTTAAATTATACATATTTGCTCCGTTAGGATTATTTATTAGGATCATTTTGAGATCTAAATTGATAACGTATACTCGTACTTCATCTTCATATATTCAACATATTTTTAAGCAAACAAAAGTAACGCCGTTAAAAGTCAAATGTTGATTTAGTGTAAACTTACTTGTTTTTGAACCATGTTAATTAGTTTTCAATTGAAAAGTTTCATTAGTTGCGCTACCATGAAAAGATCGAAATCTCACAAAATTTTTATGTATGTACTTCAGTTCATATGACTACTATGTAGTAAAATTTTTGGTCGCCCTTTAACGAAATATTTCTCATTTCAAATTCCACCTTAAGATTGTTGTTTCGGTCAGCAATTCTCTTTTAGTTAGACCCTATATACCATTTTCTTAATTTGAAAATAATTTCTTAAAGAGGAATAAACTGCTTCTGATAATTGATCATATGTTGAAGCTAACTTTTAATTAAATCCAAATATGAACCACAATAAATTATTGTCGAAGCCAAGAAATTCATTTTGGAATACAAAACGTTTCATTTCCGATTGCATATTGGTTTTATTGAGTTTAAAATTGGCTTTGATTATTTGTTCACTAATGGAATTCTGTTGATAAATGTACTGGACACCATATAACTTGGGCTTGATGCGTATCTAACCATATTCATGGAAATCTTTTTATTTACGTGTTTATAGAAATGTCTTCCAAATACGATTAATTCAAAATCTAGAATCTATTAATAGAACTAACAATAAATCTGAAATTTGAAAGGTTACAGAAAAAAAGCTATTTAATTTTCATTGTGTCTTCTGTTTCTCTAAAAATAAAGTGGTGGGAATGTTCAAATGTTTTCGTAAAAAACACCCTGTATCTTGGAAACCCCTTAGCCAATTTTAACCAATTAGTTGAAATATTTTGAAGGACCATAGCTAAGTTTTAATGACCATCAAAATCTAAGGATTTATTTAATCTTATTATTTTAATTACTTTTAGAATGAACACATATCATTTCACTTCGCATCAGCCTTTGAAAGAGGCATACTTTGATCGGAGGTTAGATTATTTCCATCGAATATTAGGCATGATAGGCGACTCTAAAGAATTATTACATCAAATTGTAGGTCACTAAATATAACTTTTTTTTTTCATACTTTTAACCGACTTTTATAATTATAACTCTATTTCTCTATCAGTTTTTGAACCATCCCGTATAACCATAATTTTACTCTACAAGATATTTCAACCACCCTCCATGTATATGGCATCTGCTTAGGGACCACCAAATAAAACATTTTGTTAAACACAACTATAACTCTGCTTCACCCTATATTCCAACTATCTTATACATGCAACGACTTATTGACTATGCAATATAATCATTTTTCTGATATATTTTAAATCACCCAAACACCCTGGAAAGTATAATTTGTCTCCACCTTTTATTTCAAACATTCCCTTATATGCACCTTTTTCTATCATTGTTTTAATCAAACTGTATGACTATAATTTAATTTCGCGTCATGTTTTAGATATTGCATATATGCAACAGCTCATACTGTATCCTACAAAATTTTTCAAACATTATTTTATCCATTTAAAGACGCGAGATGTAAGACCGAGATCTAGGATTTTATCCACTCTATTTAACTTTAACTCTACTCTTTCCTCTATTTCAACTACATTTTATTTACAACTACTTATCGGCCACCCAGTATAACATTCTTTGACCTACAATGTTTACCTGTAAATATAAATCCATTATATATATAATAAATATAACAATATTGTTCAAAAAATTATCACGTTGTATGTATATCGCTTCTTCAACCCGTATTATAACCACACTGTATATGCTGCTGTTTATTGTTTACCCAATATACCGTTTTTTAAATACATTACTATACTTCTAGTCTATTCTATGTATATTTCAACTACCCTATTAGTGCAATTGATTATGAGCTACGCTATTTCACAATTTTTTCTCATATTTGTTTTAACTACTCTTCATTTGAAACTTTACTTCACCCAATATTGCAGGTGCTCCATATATGCAACTTCATGTTTTACCCTATAAAATAAAATTTTTCTACCAATTTTTTACCCACCCGGTATAATTATAATTTTCTACTCTACACTATAGTATAACATTGTATACATAACTACTTATGGGTCACCCAATATAAAATTTTTGTACCACCTTTTATTCTTAAAATTCTACTCCACCCAATATTTCAACCATCCTGTATATGATATAGCTTGTAAATTATATTTCTTTGTAATATTTTTTAAACCCACCTGTATAACTGTAATTATCCTCCGCGGCATATTTCAACTATCCTATACAAGCAACTACTTGTGGATATTAAACAATTTTTTTAACCACCCTATAAAGTAAAATTCCACTCCATCTTATATTTGAACAACACTTTTTGAACAACTACTTCCAACACTTTGTCAACCGTTTCATAACTATAACTCAAAAAGATAATTCAAATATCTTAACTGCTTACATTACACATTTTTTCTAAGATTGTTTTATCCACCATGTATAAATATCATTCTTTCTACTCTTATTTCAACCACATTTTATATGCAACTATTTATGAGAAAAAGATTATAACATTTTGTAATCCACCCTGTATAAATCCATCCCTTTTTCAACTGCCTGGTATATGCACTTATTTATGGCCCACTCAGTTCAACTATTATTTCTGTTATTTCAACCACATTGTATATATGCAGCTGCTTAAGATCAACCTAATATCACTTTTTTAAAGATTTTTTAAATCCATGTAATTCTACTCCGCTGTAAGTTTTCTATATATAGAACACCCTGTAAAATTTCGCTTTATATATAAGTTGTTTTTTTTTAATCGAAACATGTCCGGTTTGGAATAAAACCTAAGCTGTAAGTATCTAATATTTGGTGCGTGCGCTGGAACCAATAGAGTAATTGTGTACAACCCAATATGATAGAAGTTTTTTCGCTATATCTACCGTTTCTGTCAATGTACGGAGATAAAATATCTACCAGATTTTAAGTCAAACTATAGGCTTTGCAACAGAAAACGATTCAGCAAAATCAGTTGAGTAGTTCTTACATGATGCCCGAACAAACAAACAAACAAACAAACTAACTAACTAACAAATAAAAAAACAAACAAACAAACGAACAAACAAAAAAACTTATAATTTTATAATAGTATAGATGATATCATCGTCATTTACGGATTTATATCTCCATAGAGACGGCTCGGTATGTAGAAAAAAAGTTTATAAGAACTTCTTAATTTATTTTTTTATGTTCTATTTTAGTCTATAGATTTCCCACATTTTCCAGGACACCCTGTATAGTAATGTTTATTATGTGGACAATAAATAACAATCCTGTTTTATCATGTTTTATTAACATAAATACCCAGAAACTTAGTGTAGTCTTGAGATATTATAGAGAGGTGTTGGCCTAAAACAAATTCACGATTTATATGATTTTTCATTGATAACTTAATAATGACAGTTATATCAATATTCATGAATAAGGAATTGGTTTGACACCAGTTTTTACTTTATGTTGTAATCCCTCATTGGTAGGTGCTTAGACAATCATTGACATATCATCTGCAAACATTACAATTTTTTCAGCATCAACATATTTTGGCAGTTCATTTACATAGATTAAAAACAGTATGGGCCCCAGTACAGATACTTGGGGCACACCTACATCCAGACTATACTTTTCTGAGATAAATGTTTCTCTTACTCTTATATGAGTAAGAGTAAGAGAAAATATGTGTTAAATTAAATGGTGTTATCTCAGAAAAGTAAAGTCTGGATGTAGGTGTGCCCCAAGTATCTGTACTGGGGCCCATACTGTTTTTAATCTATGTAAATGAACTGCCAAAATATATTGATGCTGAAAAAAGTGTAATGTTTGCAGAAGATATTTCGATGATTTTCTCAGCACCTACCAATGAGGGCTTACAATATAAAGTAAAAAATGTTTTTCATAAATTTCAAAACTGGTGTAAAACCAATTCCTTCATCATGAATATTGATAAAACTGTCATTATTAAGTTCTCAATGAAAAATCATATAAATCGTGAATTTGTTTTAGGGCAACACCTCTCTATAATATCTCAAGTCTACACTAGGTTTCTGGGTATTTATGTTAATAAAACTTTAAACTGGAGTGAACAAATTGACCATATTTGCGCAAAAGTCAATAAAAGCTATTTTGCTCTTGCTCGGATAAAAACCAAACCAAAAAACTCTCATTGATCTCTATTATTCCTTTGTATACTGCCATCTAAGTTTAAAAATCACTTTATGGGGTAGAGACACACAACTAAGTAGAGTATTCGTATCCCAAAAAAATGCCTCAGACTTATTTTCAGTCTAACTTCAAGAGAATCATGTAAACCACATTTTATATTACACTCTATTATGATGCTGCCGAGTATCTATATTTACAGGTCTATTTTATATATAAAGGAAAATCAAGATAAATTTGAAACAAATATGTCCACCCACACATATAGCCCAAGAACAGGTACCCTGTTAAAAACTGTAGCCCACAGGACTCGTAAATATGAAAACTCACCGTCATATATGGGTGTAAAACTATTTAATAGGCTCCCTGAACATTTCAAAACAGAACCATATCGGGTGTTCAAAGCAAAACTAAAAAAACTGTTGCTGCAAAATGCATACTGTAATATAGGAGAGTTCCTTACTGATATAAATCTTATTTAGTACAATCTGTGACAATCCACTGGCGTTCAATAGTCTGTGTTGTCTTATGTTTTAATATGTATGTTTTATCATGTTTTTATGTGAGCTAGTTTTAGTCCTTGACATGTAAATCCATTTTTAAATAGCAACGTATAAATAAAGAATTTATTTATTTATATTTATTTATTTATATCATATACTGTAAGCACTTCAAGATGTTACAGCTCCAAACTGCTAAACAGAGTTCCTTAGATCAAATAAAGAATCCGAAGGCTCAGTATCCGAAATCACATAAAACAACATTGCAATAACCACGTACAATATAAATTGTAGCGTTATATCTTTTAAAATGTAAAATGTTAAAGTTTATGTAGGGTATTAGAACCAGACGCGTATCGAGTACACCCGAGATAGGATTAGATGTGTTATATGCACTCCGTAAGCTTTGAAACCGAGAATTTATGTTTATTGTTGCTAAAGCAAAAGCAGACGATGCGAGAACGTTGGATAGGAATCTTGGTCACCAGCTGAGATCTATGGAGAATTTGTAATCGAATTTGCTCGTGCGGGGCAAACAAAGCAGAGACGTTGTTTTTTCTGTCTGGGTACTACTGTTATTAAACATATAAAGTCTAACAAAAGACAGAAATATAAGAAATTTGTATTCAGTAATGAGTAAATAAGAAATTTTTACTCGAGAGTTTTTAGAAAATCTTCGTCATGCGACATTAGTTCATCAGTTTTATACTTAATTACTTTTGTTATAGTGTCATTATTTATTGTTATCTATGTATTTATACATCTACTTGGACTTTGTTAAATAAGGAAATACTCTTATTATTAAAAATAAATTATAGTTAAAAAAATAAAAAAAACACGCTTTAGCAGTATACTGAATTAAAAAGTACAAAATAATTTTTAATAAGAAAGACTTTGTGTTACAGCAACAATCAATAATGATTAATTAATTCGGAATGTGATTAAAATCTGAACTAAATTAGTAACAAAATAATTCAAATCATAGTAAATAATTTATATTTAAAAAAGAACCAACTTCAACTGGTCTAAATTATAAACCGTTTAAACCTAATAAAAAAATCGTTCAATGTTTTTTGGAATAGTTATTAATAAATCAATCTATTTCATGGCTATCTACGTTAAAAGTGAAAATAAGAGAGAAAAGCATCCATAACTCCGTTATTTTAATGAATAACTATATCGAGTATTATATCGTTGAAAAGCTCTAAAAATGTCCGATTTTTTGAGGTCATAACCAACTGTGGTTTCCATTCAAAAAAAGATAAGCTTGTGTCATATCTCGAACACGAGAGCTGTCACGCAAATCAGGACATGCAATCATATTTAGAATACAATTCCCTTCAATACTGATATTTACACTTTTTTATATAAAATCAAAAACACACTAGCTAGAGGGATTTGACTAAATCGACAGAATTTCGTTTTTTCAAACTATCAAGTAAACCATGCCTTTTTATAAAAATCCGAAAGTGTCATTAAATTGGGCCAGTAAAACTGCAAATCTTTCCCAATTTTACCATTGCTCTATCTCCCCTACTTTCCGAGATCCCCATACTAATCATCAAAAAAACTTACCCTGTATATATTTTCTTGCGTACAAAGGAATGACACCTCGAAGAGATTAATCAGACATGTTTAAGTTGGTGAAAATTACGTTGAAAATTTCCGTTACATACATTCATACATACATACAGGTCAACCTGATAAGTGTGTTAATTATAAAGGAAACAACTTTTATTGATCCTCATAAAAATCTCAAAAATAATATATCTTGGAACATTTTAATAATTTATGTAAAGCATTAAATGTGTTCAACAGAATTCTAATACTACCTTAGCCTTTGAACAGCATTTTTGGTAACAACCTGTTTGGAATTATTATTATTATTATTAGGGTTCCGTATATACAATTTACGGATCTCCGAACACAAATATATATTTTTTAAATTTCAAAAAATTAATTAAAACGATATTAACGAAAATATACCAAAATTTATCCATTCCACCCCCCACCTTATACCAGAAACTATAAAACGTAAAGTTTTGAAAAAAATTATAGGTTTACTGGAAAAATAAGGAGCAACCTCTGCTTTTAATTTTGGGGGGCAAATTACAGAATTAAATGTAAAATATAAAATTAAAATGTTTCTAACCCATCATGTTATGTATCAAATGAAAGGACTCATTATGAAAAAAACAAATATATTTTTTCCATATTTGTAAAATTAATTAATTAAAAGATATTAACAAAAATATAAAAAAATACCCACTCCCCCCCTTATCTCCAAAACCATAATCTGTAAAATTTTTAAAAAAATACGGGTGTAGCCCCTCACCTGAACTTTTGGGAAAAAAATAGGAGAAATCCCTAATATTCATTTTAGGGGGCAAATAATAGAATTATATGGAAAATAAAAAATTATAATTATTTCTAACGGATCAAGTGATATATCAAATCAAAGGGCTCATTATGACGAATACTAATGTATTTTTTTTAATTTTTAAAATAAATATTATAAAATATATTTCAAAAATATTTAAAAAATTACCCATTCTCCCCTTTATTCCCCAAAATATAAGACCTAATTTTTGTTGTTTACAGGAAACATACAAAGGAATCCCTAATATTAATACTGGGGGCCAAATTATAGAATTAAACAGAAAATAAAAAAATATTTTTTAACGCATCATGCAATACATCAAATGAAAGAGCTCATTATGAGGAATACAAATATATATTTTTCATATTTTTAAAATTAATTGTTTACAAGCTATTAACATAAAGATATAAAAAATTCTCATTTCTCGCTTTATTTCCGAAACTATACTCCCTAAAATTTTGAAAATAATTAGGAGTACTGGGGCTCACTTGAAATTTATAAGAAAAATCATTAGAAAACCCCCATATTAATTTTAGGGAGAAATTATACCATTAAATGGAAAATAAAAATTCAATATTCAAAGGAATCATGTAATATATCAGATAAAAGGCTCATTATGTGAATTGCAAATATATCATATTTTTAAACCATTTGTTTAAAAGAAATTAACAAAAATATTAAACATCGACTTTAGAAACTACACTATTTAAATTTTGAAAAATATATTTTATTTGTACTTACAAATAATTTGAATAACAGATTTAATAATTTATAATTAAAAACTTGACCTATTTTTCCCTTTATCTTCCAATCTACAGAGCCTTAAAATTCAGACAGTAGATTATAAAAGGCTTCCCTGAAAGTTTATTAGTAAAATAAAACACTAATGTTAATTTTTGGGGGCCAAATTAGAAAATTATATACATATATATATTGTTATAAAAATCAAGCGAATCCTGAAACAGATAAAATAAAAAGTCTATGTGTGGAAAATGAAAGTGTATATTTTTTATAAATTTAAAACGCTTCCTTTAAAAGACATTAGGGTTAATATAAGAAAATGCGCCCATTCCCTGCTTTTCTGAAACTGGAATATTAGAATCTTGAAGGTGGTACGGAACCCTTAGTATGCGAATCCAACTCGCACTTGACCAAATTATATTTTATTTAGGTTTTCTAATTTTCTATAGTATGATCAAATGGGATTTGATTTCGTTGCCATCGATACTTTTGCATATTCTTTTTAACATTGCCTTCTCGATTCGATGAGCATCCCACAAAGTCTACAATCATTTTCATGTCAGGTCTTGACTACTTCTGCCTACTTCAACATTTCTTGTCAATAATTGCCAGATATATAGTCTTGCTTGTTTGGAAGTTATTTGTTATCCAATCGCCATTGCTATGGTTCTAATTTGTCTGATGAATGTGGCGTCTCTATTTATTTTTTTCCTGCCCTCAACGATGCTGATTCTTGAAGTGATACTGTTGAGCTTTTTCCTGGTATGACGGAACTATATCTAATGTGGGCCAATCAAGCTGTACTTTCTTGCTGTCATTAATCAGTTCATTCTCAGCCGAAACATTCTAAAATTTGTTGTTGAAATTGGCCCAGTTTGTTAAGGAAGTCTTGAATTACTTATCATTATTTATAATTTATAATTATTATTGAAAAACCGATAATGATTAATATAATGCAATCTAAAATTGAAAAATAACTTAATTCCAGTTTTTATCATTCCTACAGCAAAATAGAAAATACAATATTTTGGACTCAAATTGATGAATACTTTCGAAACTTGCAAGGGTCTATCTAACTGATGATTGATTCAGTCTTCACTTGATGAAAATTCAATATTAAGATTTCTTAAAAAACACTTGTTTAAATTTTCACTTTTTATTTCTTTAAATTTGACAAATGTTTCGCCAAGTCTGGCTTCATCAGAGAAAGTATTTCCAATTTCTGATGAAGCCATACTTGGCGAAACATATGTCAAATTTAAAGAAATAAAAAGTGAAAATTTAAACAAGTGTTTGTTGTTTTTTAAGGTCTATCTAACATCAACACAGAGCTCCTGTATCAATTCCAACGGCCAGAAATCCGTGAGGCCTTGCATTCAATATATGTCACCAACAATTTGCTTCCTTTCACTACCACACCAATCAAAATTACCGATTCATGTCGGCGTATGGCGTGTTAATAGTTTTTGATAATGAATTAGCAGTTCGCAAGCATCAAAAGAATTTCAAATGCGTTCACATGTAAAGAAATTTTGTGTAAAAATTTCCAGTCACGGTTTTCATGAGAGTCAAAAGTTTTGCATACGGATTGTCAGTTGCAAAATCCGCCTTCGGTAATGTTGTTGGTGAATATATGAACACATAACATGGTATGAAATTGCGAAATTATTTATACTACTAACTTGAATTTTCTAATATGCGATATTGTGACAGAATTGCATATGTTCGGGTTAAGTACTTCCCTTTTCTGCATACAAATTTCTGTTTGGTAAATTCAATGGGATTTTGCCTACTAATTACTTTTCTGTTAAATACGAACGCATAAATTTGTATCTTAATGTAAACTAAAAATTAAGGGAAACCAACTATAGAAATAGTCACCGAAAATATATGAAGTAATATATGCGTAAATTTTAGACTAAATAAATTCATTATCAAACCAACTTTCAAAAAAAATATTAACCTCTATGGCAATCCCCCGACTTGACTATACAACGTATGGCATCACACTCCCTCTAAGGCAGGCTAAGAGTGCCTTTAGGGGAAAATTCACTAATCACCAGATATCCTAGATATCAAAAGGGTTTAGCTCTGTGGGAGCCCTTGCCAGGTTTTCAGGCCCGTAGTTTGAGTCGTGGCGGCAGTTTCCCATGAATTTCCTGGCCGTCCGGGCTGTCCCTAACAGTACGGCTTTTTGCATTTGTTGGTAAAGATGTTCGTCCAGACCGAGGTATTTTAAATTGTTTAATACATGTTTTCGGACTAGTCCTGTCGTTGACATAACAATTGGTACAGTTCGTGTGTTGTTCATGTCCCACTGAGTCTTTATTTGAAATTCAAAATCTCTATATTTGGTTATTTTCTCAGCCTGCTTGCCATTTAAATTATTGTTGTTAGGAATTGCTATGTCAATTAAAGTTGTTTTCCGAGCGACTTTATCTACCAAAACTATATCTGGTCTATCGTGAGCAACAGTCCGATCAGTCAGTATCGTGCGGTCCCAGTATAGCTTGTAGTTGTTATTTTCTAAAACAGATTCTGGTTTGTATTTATAGTATGGTAATCTTACCGACTGTGATAGTTCAAGTTTCAGTGCTAGTTCCTGGTGCAGTATTTTAGCCACAGCATCGTGTCGTTCTTTGTATTCAGTTGCAGCGAACGCTGACAACCTCCTGTGATATGCTGGATAGACTCAGATGTTTGGCAACCGTACCTGCATCTGCCATTGTTAATAGACGGGTCTTTAACGATGTACTTTAGATAGTTCTTAGTTGGGATTACTTGACCTTGGATTGCCAATATAAAGCCTTCCGTTTCAGGAAACATATGACCAGAGATCAACCAGTAGTTCGACGCTGAACTGTCGACATAATCTTGGTTGACGTCATTTATATGTCTTCCATGAAGGGGCTACTCTTTCCATTTCAGCAGTTTCTGATCAGTGGTCTGGTGGTGTAATTGAACGTGTTGTTGTGTCACTCGCAGTGGTGTTGAGTCATCAACCTGACATATGACTCTGTGTAGATCAGAAAATTGTGCGAGTTTCTGGAAATGACTACGCAAAATAGAAATTTGTTGATCTAATAGTTTGCTTAGATCTGTTAATCCTCTTCCTCCTTCATACCATGGCAAAGTTGTACGTTCAACTCTTTGGATGGTGATCTTGAGCTTTTGTTAGTAAAACGCGAACTTTTCGTTCTAATTTTTCAATATCAGTCTTGCACCAATTAACTATACCGAAAGAGTAACTGAGCACTGAACATGCATAGGTGTTAATAGCCTGAAACAGATTTTTACTGTTTAGTTTGTTTTTCAACAGTCATCGTTCCCTTCTATAAAACTCTGCTGTTAGGTCCTTTTTCATAGTCAAGTGATCAGTACGTTGAGCCTGCTTTATTCCAAGTTATTTATAAGTATGATCTTCCCCCATAGATTCAATTGAGGTTCCATTTGGAAGTGCCCATGCTGTATTTTGCCTTTAACTATATTAATAATTTGGCATTTGTCTAGGCCAAATTTCATATGGATGTCACTAGAGAACCCTTCTACTATTTTAAGCATGTCATGCAGATGTTGTTTCGTAGCTGGCATCAACTTTAAGTCGTCCATGTATAACGAATGGTTTACCTTTAATGCTTGTACGTTATTGTGTTTCAGACTGAACCCAAAATTTGTCGAGTTCAGTTTGTTTGAGAGAGGGTTCATAGCCAGGCAAAACCACAGCGGGCTAAGAGAGTCTCCCTGGAATATACCCCTTCTTATTGGAATGAGGTCAGTTTGTAAAGAACAGTTGGCTTCATTCAGTGAAATTTTGGTTTGGCAATTATTATTATTATTACTGAAATGACATGTATGTAAATAAGATACTGGTATAAACTGTTACCTTACCTTGTACAATTAGTAATTTGACAACTCTTAGCCAACATCTTTCTGAAAACTTTGTGTCCGTCACCAAAGACTTCTTAAACTGTCCTGTCTTGGAGTTCCTAAAAACTATTTAAAAATCCTAGAAATTAATTTAAACCAAAGATCACAGTACGTTTATTATAATGGCTACTGTTCTGACTCATTTAAAGCTACAAGTGGAGTTCCTCAAGGGTCAAATCTAGGTCCGCTATTATCACTATTATATATTAAAGACATATGTAATATCTTAAAGTGTAATAAGTTAATGTTCGCTGATGATCTCAAGTTATACGCTTCTATTTCAAGTTGAAATGACTGTATCGTCTTGCAAGAAGGGATCAATTTGTTGCAAGATTAGTGTCTAAATAACAAACTCTATCTAAATATATCCAAATGTAAGGTTTTAACATTTAGTCGCAGCATCAATGTAATTCAATTTCCGTGTAGAATAAATAATATAATTCTCGAAAAACTCCCATAAAAACTTGAGAGTTTATTTTTATTCTAAATTAACGTTCCACCGTCATATTAACATCACAATCAATTCTGCAACCCACGGTCTCGATATTCCTCTTCAGTTACTTGGTAAGAAGTACAATGGAGTCCTATATATGAAAGGTACATCTAAGATGTTGCAAGAATAGTGTTGAGATGCTGGGATATTTAAAAAATATCTACTTAAATACTGTTTTCATAATTTAATATGTTGTAAATAATGTTACCTTGTTATATAGTGCCAGAATATAAAATAAGTTAAATATGTTTAAAATATTATAATTCAACAAATTTTATTTGGCACTTACATTTTGAATAACACATTAGGATTAATTCTCCTGAAATTTATATCCATTAATGTTGATGGCACAAGGAAAGAGAAACAGACAGGGAGGTAACAATAGACGGAAAGTATAAGTCGTAAGAAGCTTTCACCTCCATCGTTCAGTCTCAAATGACTGCCGCTCTTTTTTTCAGAGTTCTAATAATGCAATAACAAGGTGCTGTCCTTCTGCCTATTCTTCTATCACCGACAGCTTCTTTCATGAGATCAAAGTTGCATGTGTCTCATAAACTCGAGACTTTCAGAAACAAATCACATATTCAGTGCAAACATTTTTGACCAAATTAAATGCTCATGAAATTTCTTTCTCATAGTGGATCAGTACACCAAACCTTAATTTAAACACTCGAAGCATGCAAATCTGTTGTATGTCCTGAGCTGAAACGAAGGCTACATATTTCTAATGCAAACATCAGTCTAGAATGACTGCCGCTGTTTTTTTAATCTGTTTTGATTCACTCTTAATTTCGTTTATGTAAGTTATGTTATTATTCAACAGAACCTTGGAACAACACCTATCCAAGGTCGTCAGCAGTAACCCGCGTGATTGGGATGCGCATATTCCCTTATTCCTGTTGGCATATCGCTCAGCCGTACATAATAGTACAGGCCTGACTCCAGCCAGGGTCCTTTTCGGAAAAGAGCTGTGATTACCCTGCGATTTGGCTTTTGGCTCCCCGGAAAAACCTTCCCAAGACATCAGCGATTTTGCCGACTAGCTCCGACATAACATGCTGGCAAAACACGAATTAGCCCGAACGCAGATGTTGGCCACCAGTGTCCGGATGAAGACGCGATACGACTTCAAGGCCAATTCAGTCGGGTTCCAAGAGAGGGACAAAGTCTGGCTGTACAACCCCCAACGGAGCAAAGGTAAATCCCCAAAGCTTACTCCCGCCTGGGATGGTCCATACAAGGTGGTCAAGAGCCTTAATGACGTGGTCTACCAGATCCGTCGAAACCCCAGGGCTGAGTTGAAGGTGGTCCATTTAGATCGACTCGCTCCCTACCATGGAAAGGATGTTTCTGATCGGGACGATCAAAATTAAAGGGAGGGCAGTGTTATAAAAATTTATCCAGTCCTTCCTTGGTTTCATTCCGATGAGACATCAATCGCTGGGATAGAAAAAAAAAGAAGAGCTAGAAGGTTTCTAATGGAAAAAAAACTTATTTCGAAATAACTCGACAACTGTAAAATTGACACTCGGTTGTACGAGAGAATTCGATGCTGATTTTAAAAGGAGCGGCCCATCATCGCAGGAGTTAGATAGACGGCGAAGAGCTTATTATATATATATATATATATTTTATATCTTCACAAACACAAATGCTTTTTTAAAAAAAATTATTTTTATTTAAAACACAAATTAAATATTTTACTTCAAAAATTACGTTAAACAATGTAAATGAGATAATTGAATGCGATACACTTAATGACGCTCACAGCCATCGCATGTGCATTTATAAGCTACGTCTTGCATTGTCAGCATCAGCAGTTTTACACGTGCGATGGGCATTTGCGTATTTCCTGGGAATTGCTATATCGTGTAATATGACACCATGTGAACGACTCATTTGACCGGTTACACGGTGTTGTCATATTATTATTCTAAGTATTGTTTACGACGTATATAACAACTCCCCTCACAAAGAAAAAGTTGCTGTTTTACAGGAACTTTTCTGAAAATAGAATTTGAAAAATAATAAAATATAAAGGTTGTATACATATAAAATTTGTAGAAAGCAAAAGTGAATAAAATAGCGTAAATTGTATAAATGTATAAAATAAAATATAATTAGCATTAAGGTCACTAATAATAAAACCTAAAATAATACAGTTTTAGCAATAAAAGTTTTACAAAACAATTTTTAAATTATTTTGGGGTACTTAGCTCGATGTCTTCAGTTTCGTTCGGTCGAAGGTTCGGTCTCAATCTTGGCAACAATTTAGAAATTCTGGTTGTGGGTGATGGACTTTCGCTGGTTGTATTGCGTTTACGCCAAAGCGTTTGGAGGACAAATACAGTGACAATTATTATTATGGAAAATATTGTCACGTAGGTGAACCAAGAAATGTTCTTTTTGACGAATGGCTGATTTATTAATTCGTCTAGGTCCTTTGAATAGTCGTTGAGTTTGTGGTTTGCGACGTTTAACTCCTCGAAATTTAATTCATGGAGTTTCAAAGGTTTAAGTTCGGGAACGACAATTTTTTCTGGTATGGTATCGCAGCAGTTGAAAGGGATAAGAACTGGTTGATAGTTGTCAAGGGTGTTGCTGCTTTTTGTGGCTTCTGCTTCGATTTTGGTTATTCCAATGAAGGCACTGCAATCTTTCTGAAGTTTTAATAAAGAGTTAACATTGAGTGTTAAGGGTTTTGTATTGATGTCGGTACAGATGATGGTAATGCTAAGAGGCTCGGTAACCATAATTAACCACACGTTGGTTTCGAGTTTTTGAACGTGGTACCCTTGAGCAGAGATCACGGCACTGTGACAATTGTCCGGCACTTTTTTAAAATTTCTTAAAAGTTGGGCCTCGCACAAAGCATTTGAGTCTATCGGATATGCATAGAGTTCGGAACACAATTTATTTTGATTGTTCAACGGTTTGCACGCACTAAGGTCTTTTATCGGAATATACAGTAAGGAATCGTCGTTTTTTGCTATATATTTATGAGTGAATGAGAGTACATGGTATAACCCAGTTCTATCATCATAGATGGGGATTGGGTATAAGCGGAGAGCAGTAAATGATTGCTGTTCAATAAGTGGAATTCTGAGTATAAATACAAGGTCGGAATCTGTTTGAAAAGCTTCTAATTCTGTAATTTCCAAGTATCGTGCAATACTTGAATATTTGACGGGCAAAGGTAAATTATTTTTCACGAGATTCTGTGATATTTCCTGTAAGGCGGCAATGAAATGTTCGGGAGTTAAAATTGAAGTATGGATAATTTTTAGACGGGCAAAAGTTATGGAATTAAGAACATCATTTAAGTTGTCTTCTAGAAAGAGATAATTTTCCATCAGTTTTTCCGTCATTTCTAGAAATGAGAGTTTTGTTTCCACGTACGCCATTTTGTCGTTTACTTTACGAATCATATTTTCCATTTTTCGAATATTTTCGTTAAATATTTTCTCGTCGACCTGAATGCGTTGAATAGTTTCGTTAAAGTTCTTTATAACTGAGGTGGTTACGCTGATTTGGTTTTTCAAAAGGTTTTCGATCTGCAGTTGTCCTTTGTTTAAACTATTTATACTGTTGGTGAAGTACTCGCCGTCGGCGGCGTCTAAGTTACCAGTTATGGCTTTGAAAATTGATCCGGCGCCATCGATTAGTCCACGTTTGTACCTTCGAGTGTCCATGTGGATTTCAGTGAATTTGTTTTTGACAGAGTTTGAGATTTGGTTAAGTAAGTTGATGTGTGATTGAACGTCAGCACGGAATACGTTGGTTGGGTGGACGTTAGTTTTTAGTGATAAAGTTAGTGCATCGAGAATTCTGTCGTTGGTAGCGAAAGCTTGTTCTAGAGCGGAGAGATTTCTATGAACTAGAAGAGTCCATTTGTGATTTGACACGGCTATACGTGATTCTTCATGATAATAAATCCCTAGGGTGTTATTGATTGGCTTTATTTCAAATTGGGATACTGCCGATCCGAACAGCAGGATGACCCTGTAAAGAAATCAGTCTTCTGTGAAAGGTTTCATACGGTCAAAGTTTACTTTGGTTCTTTGGTTAGTACGAGAATTAAGTAAAGTAGCTGAGTTTGTATGTAGTTCTACTATTTGAAATGGTCCGTTAAATTTGTTTTGTAGTTTATCTTTGAACTGAGATTCGCGTACGTAAACCTTGTCACCTACTTGATAATTTGGGGTTTTGTCCGAAACATGTTTATCGAATCGAATTTTGGCTTTTTGTTTTTGAGTATCGGTTCTTTCGCGTGCTATTTTGTAGTACTGTGAAATGCGGTTATTTAAGTCTCTGATGTATTTAGAAATCAAGTCCTTTTCGTTATAGAGGGTTTCAGGGGGTCGGCTAGATGTGTGCCCGAAAACGAGTTCATAGGGTGTGAACCCATGGGTTTTGTTAGCGGAGTTGTTGTAGGTAATAATTGCGTATGGCAGAATATTGAAGGGGTGTTCGTCAGGGTGCTCGGCCTTATGAATACGGATCATATCTAACAATGTTGAATGAAAACGCTCTAATGAGCCGTTAGATTGGGGGTGTCCTACACTAGAGTAGGAAAGTTTAATATCGAACAATTTGCAAAGGTCTTTGAGGAGTGCATTGTCGAATTCACGACCGTAGTCGCAGTGTATTCTCAGAGGCGTTCCGAAGTGTTGGAAAAACACCAAGAGTGTACTAACGACGGTTTTGGCGGACTTGTCGCTAATCGGGTAGGCCTGGGAATATTTAGTTAATTCGTCTCGGATAGTGAGGGCGTAATTTCTGCTAGGAACTTCGAGAATGTCGATGTTTATTCTTTCAAAAGGGTTCTTGGAGTTTCTGTTACTACTAATGGGTTGTCAAGGTTTTTACGGAAAGCTTTAGTTGTCTGACAGATTTGACAGTTTTTAATGAAGTTTTCTACGTCTTTTGTAATACCTTGCCAGTTATACTTTTCTTTAATTCGTCTAATAGTTTCGTTGATCCCTCTGTGTATGTTGTTTTTACCGTTATGGAATTGATCTAGTATTATTGGCACTTGATCTCTTCCAACTGTTTTTGTTATGTTCTGACAGACTTTCCACTTTATGTCTGTTTCTGCAAATATAAACGAAAGCATTTCGAGTATAGGTAGGTCTAAGTTATTTTCAACGCAGTATAGTTCAGAGTCAGTTAGAAGGTCTTTGCTCTTGTAAATTGAGGCAAATAATACCTCGTTCACAGTGTCGAAATCAGTTGGTAGGGGAATAATGTAATATCGTCTTTTTCGAACGCTTTTACTATTGAAAATGTTAATTTTGAATTGCTCGAAGTCGGCGTTCTCTTCGAAGATATCCTCAAGAATTTGGTTATGAAAATCTTTTAAATTGCCGGATTGAAAGAAAACTAAGATATTTTTGTTTTCTCTATCAAGGAGTTGACAGTTGGAGTACTGAATTTTACTATAGTCGATAAGTGAGACGGTCTTATACCGTTCTACGAATGTCCGAAATTCTGTAAAAATTGAGTTGTCTTCGTCGTCAGTTTCAAGTTGTTCTGTCTCACTGTTTTCGTTTTCGTTTAAGGGAGTTATCGTGTAGTGTTGGAGTTTGGTGTTCGATTGGAAAGTCATACATTCATCAAAATGGTTGATTCGAATGCGTGAAAGGGCGTCTGCGTTCTTATTTACTTTTCCCGGTTTGTATATAATTTCATAATCGTACTCCTCGAGTTTGAGGCGCCATCTGGCAAGTCGACTACCTGGATCTTTAATAGAAAAGAGCCACGTTAACGGGCGGTGGTCGGTCAGGAGTTTAAACTTTCGTCCAAAAATTATTGGCCTGAAGTGTTTAACGGCCCAAACAATAGCCAGAAGTTCACGCTCTATTGTGGAGTATCGGGTCTCAGCCTTGCAGAGGGTCCTAGATGCGTATCCAATTGGCAGATCTTTGCCTATTGGTCCCTGTGAAAGCACAGCGCCGATTGCAAATGCGCTAGCGTCAGTTGTCAAAATAAAGGGCTCATTGAAGTCGGGGTAAATTAAAATTGGGGTCGAAGTGAGGGCTTGCTTTAATTCATTGAAAGAATTAACGCATTCAGAACTGAAATAGAATGAAACATCTTTTTGCAGCAATTTTGTGAGTGGTTTTGAAATTTTAGCAAAATTGGGTATGAATCGACGATAATACCCGGCTAATCCCAGAAAGGATTTGATATCTTTTTGATTTTGGGGCTGAGGAAATTTCAATATACATTCTACCTTTGATGGATTGGGTTTAACTCCATCTTTGGTAATCAGATGTCCGAGATAGGCAACTTCTTTGCGAAGAAATTCGCACTTGTCGGGTTGAATCTTGAGGTTTGCCTTTCGTAGGCGTTTAAAAACATCAGTAAGACGAGACAAATGGTCGTTGATAGTGGGAGAGTATACGATTATGTCGTCCATATAGACGAGACAACGTTCGTTTTGAATACCTAAAAGAATGTTGTCCATAACCCTCTGGAATGTTGAAGGGGCATTCTTTAGACCAAAGGGCATCCTTACGAATTCGTAGTGCCCATTCTCAACGGTAAACGCGGTTTTGGAAATGTCTTTTGGGTCAATCTCAATTTGATGGAATCCTGAGGCGAGGTCAAGTGTTGTGAAATATTGGCATTTGCCAAGTTGATCTAATAAGTCCGAAATGTTAGGGAGAGGATATTTGTCATCAACTGTTAGTTCGTTGAGTTTTCGATAATCAACTACAACGCGCCATTTTTGCTTTCCTGAAGCATCCTTTTTCGGTACTACCCATACAGGGAGGACCAGGGTGAGTTTGAATGGCGTATAATACCTTCGTCTAGCATTTTCGTTACTTGGGATTTAACTTCCTCTTTATGAATCTGAGGGTAGCGATAAGATTTCGTGAAAACTGGTCTAGAGTTGTTAGTCTCGATGGTATGTTTAATTTCGTTGGTAAATGACAGATGGTCTCCTTCGAGGTAAAATATGTCAGAGTAGTCAAGACATAGTTGCGATATTAAGTCGGATTCTTCTTCGTTTAAGTGGTCAAGTCGGAGTTGATTGAAAATTTGCTCTTGTCGTTCTAGTATGTTGTTGTCTGTTGGTTGGGTTTGTGAAATAGGATTCACACTGAACTGTTGTAAAGGTTCAAGTTCAATGTCAGTGAAATTTATAGTTTTAGGGATGGCATTTGCATTTAATACGGATGTCAGAAATTGGCCATTACTGTCGACTTTTACTAGAGCATTCGGAAGATGGACTTTTTCAATTTCTATGCCTGTTAATAAGGCATCTGTATCTCTAAGGTTGCAAGTAAGTTTACAGATTTGTTCTGTACGTGGTTGAATGGAAATTGAGTTGACGGGGTTACATGAAAAGTTTTTAGGGGTATCTTTACTGATTAAATCGTCTGTTACTTTATACAAGGGAAGTGTTTTGAAATTGGTTACTAGTTGCTTCTTTTCGAAATCAATGATGCAATTATAATGTTCCAGGAAATCGGAACCTAACAATCCATCGAACTCGATATCGATATTGCAAATGTAAACCTTATGGGGATCATTGATATTAAACGGGACGAGAGTCGATTCGTTGATATGAATTTTCTCGTTAGTTATTCCCTGGATGACGACATTTTCTTGGAACCTTTCCCTGAATCGTTTGCAAGTTTCTGGCTTAAAAATAGAGAGTCCTGCACCGGTATCCACAAGAAGTTTGTAAGTGTTGGATGCATCGGTGATGTAATATAAGTTCTTAGAGTTTACGGACAAGAGGGGTCTTACAGAAATCTCTGTTCGGGGATATTCAGGTTGGGGTCGAAGCTGTCTAAATTCAAGGTTTGAATGTGGGTTTGAAGGTCTGACATATCCGGGGGCTCTGGTTGAGGGGTAGTGTCCTGAAAATTTGTAGGAGAAATTTCTTCGTAGTTTTGAGAGTAATTTTCGCTCTCGAAGTCTGTTTTAAAGTAATCGTTAAAGTCGTTCTGGTAATTGTCGTAGGAACAATAATCGTTATAGTCGAAATCTGTGTATTGGTACTCGTTGGGTGTTGGGTTCGAATAAGTCTGTTCACTTCTAGGATTTTCGAACTCATGATTATTTAGGTGATGAGTTCGTTGTTGGCGGTAAAAATTAGGGTTCGGTTTAAATTGGTCCGTATTTGGGGGTTGATTGCTTGTTGATGGGCGTTGTTGTTGGAAACTCCTATTGGAGGAAAGTTTGTTTGGCGGGGTTGTTGATAATTTTGTTGATTAGAATTTTGGGCGAATGGATTAGGGCGAGGTCTTTGAAAGTTTTGCCCAAAACCTTGATTTTGTCCAAAGCTATGATTCTGTTGGAATTGCCTCGATCTAGTGATGCATTCATTAACTGAATGGCCATTCTCTTACAGAATGTACAGTGTTTTGGGGGTGGCAATTGATTGGGTCTTCTAAAGGTCGGAGTTGTATTTTTGAAGTTAGAGAATTTTGAGTTTCGAGATGATTTAATTGAATTTCTCTTTTAATTCTAGAGATCGCGGTTAAGATATCTTTTGGGTCGCTTGCTCGAATTAATTGTCCCATTTTTGGCTCTAGGCCTGTAAGAAGGCTGTTTAGTGCCATGGGTTCAATGAGATCTATTTGGGCTTGTTTTTCCTTGGAAGTTATATTTTGTTTTGTGACTGCGGCCAACATTTTTGCCTGGTGAGTCTGAATTCTAGTCGAGAAAGTTAAGGGTGACTCGGATGATAATTGTTTCATTCGTTGGAGATCTTGAATGAGTGCCGATAGGTCTCGGGGGTCTCCGAAGTGGTTTTCGAGAAGAGTAATGATTTCAGTTAACAGGCTAGGGTTTCGTGAATTTACTAATTCCGCTGCCCTGCCACGGAGTTTATTTTTTATGTGGAGTATAAGTAAGACCTGTTGGTTATCGGTCGCCACTTTTGTGTGGGCGGTGTACATGATGATGATTAAAGGTATTTTAAAAAGATAGGGGTTACCGTCGTACTCCGGTTACTATCGCAAAAATCTCGGAAATTTTATAGGGCTCCACAGTTGGAGTGGCTGCACCTTGCCTTGTAGTGGTCATAGTCAAAGTATTTGCACAATATTAAAAAATTTAAATCAGATTATATATGTCGAATTGACAATGGTAAAACGTATAAATCAATGTTTAAATAAATAAATGTGAAATTAGATAGATATTAAAATAATTAGATCAAGTTATTATAAGTTGTCGTTCAAAATAATGGTATAAATTTAATGTGTAATTATCAATATGTACCAAAATTGGTCAAAAATATTTCTTACCTTGCAATTTTACTCAAAAAATAAATGAACTGAATATATCAAGGGTAGTGATGTAATATGTTTAAAATATTTAAGGAATATTAAAGGATTTATCTTTGATGATAGAAATGGTGATTAAGTGTATCAATAAATGGAAATAATAAAATAATAATAACGTAATCCTTACAATATAATTCCTGGCATGGACTGTTCTGTAAGTTGACTGCACTGGTTAGCCGTTGCGTGTTCCTGGTGCTAGCTCGCTTCCAGTTGTGTCTCCAGCAAGAGGTTGATTGTCCCAGGTCGAAGGTTTGGAAACCACCACGACTAGTTAGAATTCTCGTGTTCTAGTCGTTTTGGAACAATCCTACTGACTGCGCCAATTTTATATCTTCACAAACACAAATGCTTTTTTAAAAAAAATTATTTTTATTTAAAACACAAATTAAATATTTTACTTCAAAAATTACGTTAAACAATGTAAATGAGATAATTGAATGCGATACACTTAATGACGCTCACAGCCATCGCATGTGCATTTATAAGCTACGTCTTGCATTGTCAGCATCAGCAGTTTTACACGTGCGATGGGCATTTGCGTATTTCCTGGGAATTGCTATATCGTGTAATATGACACCATGTGAACGACTCATTTGACCGGTTACACGGTGTTGTCATATTATTATTCTAAGTATTGTTTACGACGTATATAACATATATATATATATATATATTAGTTTTACAATTTTAATTGAACCCACGGAGTTTATAACATTATCTTATAGATACGAGTCACCAAATGCTAAATCGGTTTGTTCTCGAGTCCATAATTCTTCCAGACGGTGACTCGTTTCATTCTTCCATTCTTATTTATCAATTGTCTGCCTGCAGACACAATACTCTACGCAATTTGTTTATTTTCCTTCAAACTTCGAAAACAAAGTACCACCGCACAAACTCATACATTACACGCTTAAGATACATTCGCAGCCGTCTAGATATCAGCAGCAATGCAAAACAAACACACAACACTCGAGCCGAGCAGAAGGCAAGCCATCTTGATCAAACCGATAGATGACTTATGATGCCATTACGTAATGTAAATAACGTGGTTCGACATTCGTATGTTTGTTTGCGTATTCATCATATGTACTCTTTACCTTGACTGTTTCAAATTTTTTTGTCTTCTTCTTCTTCATTTTGCTACGTCTCGTAGCAATTGATAACTGTCCGGGTTTTCTTCAGCCGAGAGAGGATTGGTGGATGGTTGATGGACACAAGAAGCGGACACGGTACACATTCATCATAGAGATAGCATGGACAACTTTGTATTGTCTAGATAGTTACATAGTCGTTGAGAAAAATATGCACTCGAAGAATGCCGTTTTGATATGAATGTTGAATGAGTAATAATGGCGCGACTCTGTGGTGGTTTTATTTGCCATTTTATTGATATCTTGGCATTCGTTCACAGGTAAGGTTTTTTTATTGGATTGTAACGTGTGAAAAATTGAGTCCATTTCAGCTCATAAGGTACTTATTTTTTTTTAATTATTTTTATGTCTTCTTGGGAAATAACACCACAATCGAAACAAAAAACTGTATATTCAAAAAACAAAAACCTCCTTTTCAATGGCTTTAACAGGTATTGAAAATATAAATTGCAAAATGAAATTTTGATAAAAGACATTTAAGTTGACATAAGTGGCGTTCCTAGGTACGACTTTGATATAAGATTCGCAAAAAATGTAATCAAAGAATTCTTTTATTTCATTGATCCTGTTAACGTCATAAGGGAAAACCTAGGAAAAACCTTACGAACTATCCCGATATTGGGTTGTTCAAAAGGAGATGGCCATTACTAATTTCTTCCTTAATTGTCGGTCACCAGATACGATGGAATTGCGACACACCAAAGGTTCCACAGTTTCTCCAGACTCTTACATGAACAAAAATCAGTAACCAGATCATCAATCTCTTGTCCATTGGTTTAGCTTTTGCCGGATGTTTCTCAGTGAATTTGCCTGTCTGCTTTCCAAGGGTTTCAGGATATTTAGGGAAGGTTTGTTAGATTTCTGGTTGAGGTTGCTCACACCGCTCCTGTTTTTGCAATGGAACTTTGGATTTCCGCTCGAAAATGTTCCTTTATCGTTGAGCTTTACTCTTGAAATTTCCGCAATGGATTCCAAAAAGTCTGGCAAAGAATCACATCCTACTGACTGCGCCACTTATAATAAGCCGCTGACTTATTATGTTTTTAAAAAAATGTTTCTATTTTTGTTAAAACTATTTATGTAAATACTACAATTTAACAAAATGTAACTTCTACTTCTAAGATTATTTTTATATAACTTGTATATAATTTTCAAAATCACGCCCGAGTCGATCTAAGTTTCATAACAGAGTGACCTACATTGGTAACAAAACAACTCGGCTGAAAATAATTAATATGCATAAATTATCAAGAACATTAAAGATAACTAGTGGTCGCCTAGTGGTCGAAATTAGACCCTATTTTATGAAATTGTAAAAAGTATAGTTTTATAAGAAACAGACTTGTGGAGAAATCGGAGAAGTAGATGTAATGACCAAAATTGTTCACTCATATTGACAAATCTATTGAAATAAAAAGAAAATAAAAATGTAATCAAATATCGGTATCAAAATATTTTTGAAAAATTAAAAACAGAATATTTAATATGAAACTTACTGCAACGCATCCGAAAAATCAATACTGACCTACTACGTTGACTATTTTACCACTAAACAATAACAACGCTTGCATGCCACTTCCAGAAATACATGCTCTAAGAATATATCTAACGATCGCTCCCTTCATATATATTTACTTAATGTTTTGACCGTCTGGCGGCGGCGGCACCACAGATCAAATAGGTGTCACTGTCAGTTGTTTGACGTTGACAGTATGGACGTAAATAATGAAATTTTATTATATTTTATTTAATGAATGGACCAAAATAATATTAGCATTCTGCACTGAAGGTCGTCATTAGCTACTAAACAAAACAAAAATGTAGAAAATCGGTTGAGAGACAGAGGAAAAAACAGTACCTAACCGATTTGTCTTTGCCTATTTAGATATAGATAAAAGATGCAGTTTGCGATATAAGTGTTTTAACAATCTCAATTTTTATAAATGATCAAAGGATTGATGATATCATAATTCTTTTAAATTATTTGTCCTTAGCTAGTCATAACCTAGTCCACTCTTGAGTTTCGGCTTGACGTTCAATTTTGGGACAAGTTTTATAATGTTTGTGAGACTAAATGAGTCTAAGATAAAATGTTAATGGCCACTTTAAGCTTCGGCGTTGTAAACACCAAATTTTTACCTACTGTATTTTTTAAATAACAAGGGTGGCGGTAAGATAGAGATTACACTGTGTAATTTAACAACATTTAACTAATGATGCTATACACTTTATAAATATCCCTAATAGACGGTTTACCCTTCTACATAGACAATCAACTCCAAATTGCCTATACCAACATAAACGAAACCCCAACACGTAACCACTCCCTACACGACTAATTCTATCGAACTATAACATTAAGCTTCATTTACACGATTTTTTCCCATATCTTCGCGCACACGGGGCATTGTGATTCGAGTACCTTTTTATGGGTTTGCGTACCATAAATTTTAAAAATAATGAAATATTACGTGAGTCCGTGTTTTATTCGATAGCAGCCCCGGGCAGATCAGTAATAACAACACTTTATCGTGGTTCAATTGAACATCAATATTGTGTTCAAGACTGTAAAAATAGCATCGAATAGTCGGCCTTGACTCGACGCAGACGTTGCGGGTCAGTTATATAGTCTTGGGGAAAAAAATTGATAGCAAAGTCTTGTAAATGAATGTCATGGGGTGCTGGGATTTTTAACGAGGCATCGTTGGCCGGGGACGTTAATAAGATTTCTAATAGCGAGCGATTATTGCAACCGGTGAGGTCTCATCTTTAAGGATGAGCAAAAACAAAGTACTGAATGAATATTCTCTGTATGCTATTTGTTTATGTAGATCGAGTTGACGGTTAAAATTAATACGCTTGTAAACTGCAAGAATTAGGTGGAATTAAAAAGTATGCGCGTTTATTTTTATGCGTATGGACGATGCCGGGATGTAGTTGGAGGATTTCAAGTTTCAGTATATTGTAAGTAGCAAACTTTAAATAAAGTAGCTCGATTTATGATATTACGTTTTAGATAATGAAGGCAAAAGGGTAGTATCGTCTTTCTTCTAGTTAGTAGTAACTAACAACTAGCTGTAAGTTCTTCAATCAGAAGTTGCAAGAAATTGTAATAAAGGACCACGCACCCAGTTTAGTTTATATTCGATAGTCTAAATAATAATAATATAATAATAAATCGTCTTTATTAGCAAAGCAAACAAGCATTTACATTAAAGTATAAAGTATGAAAATCAGGTTACAAAATATATGTATAAAAGAAATGATCTTAGTTTCGGAAGAGCTGGTCTAGTCAGTGGATCTGTTCCACTATACACTCTAAGAGCTCCTTCCATTGCTTGGATCTTCTCAAGCAGGTCAGCGTTGGTTGGCTGTTCTTGTTGTAGTTCTTGAGTCTCGTCCGCTCTTTGTGCCAAAGTTGTTTCAGGCTCTGGATCGATTTCATTTTGACGAAATAGTTCGCGCTCCATTTCGCTCTTTATTCTGTCCAGTTGTTCAGGCGAAATAAGGCCATTTCTCAAGATGACACGATATTGATCTGCGACTCTCTGTTCAGTAACCTGAAGCTCTGGGTACTCACGACAGAACTCTTGATGGAGTATTTGGCGATATCCAGTCTTGTCCTGGTCAAGGTTCGTAATTCTGTAAAACATGCGCATTATAAATTCATTCATGGCTCCAGTCCATTTCATGCGCTGTCTTTTCACTCCCGCTTGAGTGAGCGCTGGCTGTTGATCCTGCGCAACACTTTCTGCGGGTAGAGTTTTGTTCTCATTTGACTACGTTGGGGATGGTCACGTTGTTGTTGTGACTGTATTGGTTGTGGTTCTTCTGGTTCTTGGGCTGTAGCTCTTTGGACGGTAGGGGCCCGCCTCTTCAGCACCCTGCCATCTTCTCAGCACTCTGCCACCTCCTCAGCACCCTGCCACCTCCTCAGCACCCCGCCAGTCGGAATCGTCTTTATTAGCAAAGCACACAAGCATTTACATTAAAGTATGAGGTAAGAAAAATAGGTTACAAAATATATATATAAAAGAAAACAAAATAGAAGATAAAGCTTTGCCCCTACAAGGCGAAGATTAGCTAAAAGCTATTCTGACTAGTATTTGACAATCTATATATAAATAGGCAAAGACAAAATATTGAAGATTATTTTTCACATTAGTTTGAATTTACATTTATACGGTTATTTAGTTGTGTGCTCCTTCATTCATGGATTTCTTCACTCATGTTTCATACATACATGGGACTTTCTAAGTACAAGTATTCATTTTGAGGATGTAGACCAATAGCGTTTTGTGTTTTGAAGCATATACAAGGTGAGTTTTTTTGATGATCAGTATGGGGATCTCGGAAACTAGCGGAGATAGAGCAATGGTTAAATTGGGAAAGATTTGCAGTTTTACTGGCCCAATTTAATGACACTTTCGGATTTTTGTAAAAAGTCATGGCTTACTAGATATTTTGAAAAAACGAAATTCTGTCGATTCAGTCAAATCCCTCTAGCTCCTTTGTTTTTGATTTTATAAAAAAAAGTGTAAATATCAAAATTGAAGAGAATTGTGTCCCGAATATGATTGTCATATCCACGTTTGCGTGACAACTCACGTTTTTGAGATATGACACAAACTTTTCTTTTTTGAATGGAAACTATAATTGCCTATGACCTCAAAAAATCGGACATTTTTAGAGCTTTTCAACGATATAATATTCGATATAATTGTTCATAAAAATAACGGAGTTATGGATGTTTTTCTCTCTTATTTTCACTTTTAACGTAGGTAGCCATGAAAAAGATTGTTTTCACTTTGACCTTTCCTCATTTGAGAGTAATTCCATTAGTAGTGCTGAACTGACAGTCGATATTGACAAGTTTTCGTGATAAAATGGAATATTCTAACGAAGAGAAACTGAATATTGTGGAATGTTATATCATATGCCATAAAAATTCGCAGTTTACGCAGATATGGATCTTTTCCTAAACCACCAAAGGAACGTAATCAAGTTAACGAAGCAGCACAAATGAATGTTTTGGCAATGGTAAATCAAATTCCATCTACATCAATTCGTGAAATTGCGGCAGAAGCTGGCACATATTAACGAACTATAGTTAAGGTACTGAAAGCGCTCACTTACTGGGGAACGCTACTTGCATTTCGTGCAATACACTTTTGAAGACATGTTGCATAATTTGAATTTGAGAACTCGTTTAGAATTTGAGTGGTGCCAACAGATGGAGCACCTGCCAAAACTCGTTATTAGTAAGACAACACTTAGATAATATCTATCCAAACTCTTGGATAGGAAGAAATGGCCCACGCGAATGGCCACCCTGGTCTCCCGATTTGGCAGTTATAGACTTCTATTTATGGGGTGCGCTAAAAAACAAAGTATACACAAGAAAGTATGAGACAGTTGGTGACGTATGGGAGGAGGTATTACAAGCAATTGAAGAAATTGATAGGCGGTCTCTGAGGAAAGCTGTAATGTCAATCTTAAAAAGATGCAATTTTTGTGTAAATAACAATGGTGGACTTTTCGAGCATAAATTGTAACCATTATTATATACTTTAATTTCTTAAGTTTTTAGTAAGTACCTACTTATTTAGTTTTTTCGTTATATCTGATATACCTAATAAAAAAATCGTTCAATGTTTTTTGGGATAGTTATTAATAAATCAATCTATTTCATGGCTACCTACGTTAAAAGTGAAAATAAGAGAGAAAAGCATCCATAACTTCGATATTTTTATGAATAACTGTATCGAGTATTATATCGTTGATAAGCTCTAAAAATGTCCGTTTTTTTGAGGTCATAGCCAACTAGGGTTTCCATTCCAAAAAAGATAAGTTTGTGTCATATCTCGAGAACGAGAGCTCTCACGCAAACGAGGACATGACAATCATATTCGGGATACAATTCCCTTCAATTTTGATATTTACACTTTTTTATAAAATCAAAAACAAAGGAACTAGAGGGATTTGATTAAATCGACAGAATTTCGAAAAATATCTAGTAAGCCATGACTTTTTACAAAAATCCGAAAGTGTCATTAAGTTGGGCCAGTAAAATTGCAAATCTTTCCCAATTTAACCATTGCTCTATCTCCGCTAGTTTCGGAGATCCCCATACAATTATCAAAAAAAAACTCATCCTGTATAGTAAATTTTAGAGTGCTAAAATTAAAATGACCCGTTTTTGGATTCAGCGACCCCAAAAATATAGGGTACACATAGTTGGATACCAGGTCAACACCTTTTTTTGTGTGGCTGTGATAGCTTTAACTTACTTATTAGAATCCTATGCTCTCTTCGAGGTCTCATTCCTTTGTACCCAAATAGAATCCTATGGTTTAACATATCCAATGCTTTCGACTAAGCGGTTTTTAGTTTTAATTTTTTACATTTTTTTTCTTGTTTCCGTTTACAATTTCCCTTTAAATGAAACACGAAAACCAGCCCATCCTGGCATACCAATCATAGTCCCTCGTAGTCCTACGAGTAGTACCCCACGGAAGCCAAGTTACCGCCGCCGACGTAATGCATTGTGATAATTTAAAATTGGAAATAAACTCGTTAAGTTGTTTTATTAAAAAATAAATGGCGCTCGAGCATGTAATCTACATAAAATTATCTCTTAATGATGGCTTTGGGCCGGCTGGCTATTCAATTTTCTTGTCTGCGAAAGTGAAAAACAATACCAACAAATTACGAGCTGGTATACGCAAAGGGTCTACATTGTTGTTGTTGAGCTTCGGTTCTTATGTTGTACTCGATAATTGCTGATATTTTCATTAGGCCAGCGTGTAAAAATCTTTCGTTTTCCGAGAGGAAATTAAACGAGAAATTTCTTCTGTTAATTTGGCGTAAAGGAGACACAATCTCGTTAAAATTGCTAAAAGCGAAGGACATTTCAGCAATAAAAAAATAAGTATTCAAAGCATAAGGGCATGGAAGATATTTGACGCCTCATATATGCATGAACAAACTTTTTCTATGTATTCTGTATATCTGTGTTCATTAAGGATAATTTAATAAGACAATTAGTAAGAACTAGCTGCCGCCCAATGGTCGAAATCCGACCAATTGTGTCAATATCTCTGGCAGATGAAATACCATGAACATTTTATCGTGATATTCGAATCTAGAACTTAAGGGAGAACAGCAATTACACGGAACGGATCCACATTCGGAACCTCTGTGTTATAGTTTTCTCGAAAATCCTAGATGTCGGTCTTACATCTCGCTTTTACAAATAACTAACGAAATTCAAGTTCTTTTTCAGATATAACTTTATTTGTGTTCAAATTCGTAATTCTTAATTTAATATGACAACAATTCAACCGCTAATGGGCTACATAATTATTTTTTCTAACCACCCTGTATAACTATAATTGCACTCAATTCTCTAACATTTATGTATAATTCCATCTCATTATATATTTCCACCACCCTGTATATACAACTGCTTATGGACCACGCATAATTTTTTTTAACATTTTTGAACCACCCTGTATATGCGACTGACTATAAGCCACCGTATTTACTCGTTTTATTTATGAAATTTTTAACTATCTTCTGTAACTATTAAAAAATTGTTATATGATGTGGACATAAGCAAATCATATACAGGATGGTTGAAATATATACTGGAGTTATGAATTATATTTATACAGTGTGATTAAAAAATTATTTCTGTTATACCCTATAAGAAGATGCATAAAGTGTGGAGACGAATTAATGTTACACAGGGCGATAATGTAAAAATAATAATTTATGGGGTAGCCCACAAGGAGTTATATATTATGGTTGAAATATAGGACGGATTTGACTCCGTAAATATGGGATGGATTCTACTCCATCCTATAGTTTCCAGAAGGCAGCTAACAAATTTATACTTGTCCGAGGGCAGTCGTATGTACAGGATGGTTGGTACAGAGGTTGGAGTGGAATTATCTATAGTTATACAGGGTTGTCAAAAAAGGTGAAAAAAGGTTACATGGCGTAGTCCATAAGGCATAAATATATTTGGGGCTTATCCAGTCAACGCGTACTAGTACATTTTGTTCGTAAAGGTTTACCTGTCAATATAAATGAGAAAGTATCAATGTGTAATGTTAAGGCTTTCGGTGTTACCTGATTCTGTCTATTACGGTTATACATACAAAATAAAAAATAAAGAATGAAAACTACCTGAGTTCAAAAAAACTAAAAAGTTGAAAATAAAACATTTTTTAAAAAAATATAACCGACTTCTACCTATAACTAAAAAGCTAAAAATAATTATAACAAAATACAACTGTAGCAAATAAATAACACATTCAATGTTGTTAGGTACCTATCCAGGAAGTAAAAAATGTAAACATTAAAAGGTGCTCATTCTGTACAAATTAATTACCACCAATCTAGTATATTTTTGAAGTCGGTGCCAAGCAAATCTAAAATCCTTCATAGCGTACTTTTCTACTACTTCATCAAACTTGATTGTTGCTTGGCACCGAATTCAAAGAATGAGCACCTTTTAATGTTTACATTTTTTACTTCTTGGGTAGGTACCTAATAACATTGAATGTGTTATTTATTTGCTAAAGTTGTATTTTGTTATAATTATTTTTAGCTTTTTAATTATAGGTAGAAGTCGGTTATATATATATTTTTTAATGTTTTATTACGTTTAAGATAGAAGTTACTCCCCCTAGCGTGCATTTCCCAGATATAGTACTTCGCATTCTTAGCTGGATTCCCTGTACAGTCTCGATCGTTTGAGGCTTGCACAACGGAATGCCAATCTCGTCTAGAAACAAAATCTTGTCTTGCCGTTACCAGTTTTCCAAAACCTCTAGATAATTGACGATTTTGTATAGTAAGATTTCTTACTTGTGAATCCCAGTTTTGAATTGAAAAATATACTTGTGAAAATACAAATTAAACGCTGTTAGTTTTAACGGGTCATGATTATCTATTCTTTACATTATTAATTATAATTTCCTGTTTAGAGTCAAATTTATTGCATTTATCGCTTCTTGAGTGTCCAAATCAACAGTTTCTCTCAGTGTAACACATCAAAAGCCATCTTCCGATACTTTGAAAATGTAATTTTTTCCGCAAAGCTGTCACTAACCTGGAGATATGAATGCGGGAATGTCGCAGACACCCTTGGTGGTACCCAATCCGGATTCCCCGACAGCTTTTTGTTTTATATGTGCCATTGAGAAAATTTTTCGGTCTTTTCTTGTATGAGAACTAAAGCCGTTCAGTCAATGTCGTTCGGTGGTCATTGCGAAGGTTGTTTCTATACGTGTGGCCAGTTAAATGTCCCGATTTTAACGGTACTTTATACAGGGAGATACCAGTTTTTGCGAACAAATGGGATAATTGGTGCATATGGTTCATGGTGTTGTGAAACTTAATTTGCAGCCTTACCCTTAACAAGAAATCTGAAATATTTGCCAGACAGTTAACTTTTCTTACTAACTTTTTTTAAACAAGTATAATAAGAGTCAGAGTATTGAACCTAATAGATGTCGGTGACATCTACCGTCTAGTGAGTAATTTAAGTATATGAAGGCATACTATGCTATAACATATACCATACTCTTGACAGATGGTTCGAGTGTTTTATATAAAAACACAAAAGTAAATATATATATACAGATATATATCCACATATTTAGACGGTAGATGTCACCGACATCTATTAGGTTCAATACACTGACTCTTGTCTTACTGTTGTGTATTACATCCAAGTATTTCACTTTAGAACTTGTGATTCAAGGAAGCGTATCTGACTAGAACTCCTGGTTCGAAACGGCTGTTATACGTTGAATGTGGATATATATCTGTATAAGTATAATCAGTCTGGTATTTAGTTAGGAATTGTTTCTTTCGCAAGAGATGATAAAACTTGACAAATCAATATGGTCTTATAAGAGTAAGTAAATTATCTCTCAAACACTAACTTTGTTATCTCGGTCGGAACTTAAAGAAGAGGTAATAAAAATACAAGATATCGTTAATCACTTAACAGGAATTCTCACATGATATGCATAAGTACAGTATGCACTTAAAGTATGGAACATACCAAATAAAATAAATAAAATCAATCCTGCCGAGATCGATGGTAAAATGATGTTTCGGCAGAATCACATCTGCCCTCTTCAGGTCGGTTCGCATAATTCTCGTAGCTTTCTGCTTATGCTTCTACTTACTCAAATACTAAGATGTTCAGTAGCATGCGCGCTGTTATATAATCTCGATTCGGGGCTTATCGGTAAGTACCGTCAACAGCTGCGTGCGATTGGCCCTTGGCGCTCAGTGGCCACGCCTCCCGCTTGCTGATTGGTTATTTCTGGTTGAGTTGTTATAGGGCGAGGCAGGGCCGGCACGGTGTTTAATATAATTTTCCAAGAATTCGATAAGTTCTGGATTTCATTGCGTGCGTTCAGAGTGTGATTTCAATTGCCTCTGTTACGAGTCTCGATTTGGGGTGTTCTGTATTTGCCAATTCTCGGGTACTCTCAAAGTCTATTCGTTGTGACGTCGTAGTGCCATGTTCTGCAATGGATATTGTTTTTTCTTGCTTTCTTGTGGAATTCTGGTATTCATCACGTCTGCTTGAATTCTTCTGTTATTCTGCCCCACATAGGTTTTATGACAGGCTGCACATAAAACCTCGTACACTCCCTGGTTTCTAAAGGGGTCTTTGTAGTCCTCAAGACCTTGCTTATTTTTCTGTCTGTATTGAAAAGAGTATCGATATTGTGTCTCCATAGAATAATGTCCGCGTTACCCTTGAAATACGGTATGTTTATCTCGGTTTTGACTTTAGGGCTCTTTGTATATTTCGGTCTGTAAATCCGTTTTGCCTCAGAACTGTCCATTTCTTGTTATCCTGGTCACTTAGTCTTTGTGATCTGGTTACTAAAGTCTTGAAGGCAGCTTATAATTAGGCTGGGTGGTGAGGAGAATTAGCATGTGTGGCCAAGAGTTCGATCTTCCTTTCTATTTATCAGAACATCACGGAGTGGCAGCTGTTTTTTGGCTTCAACCTCCATGGTAAATTTTTATTTGTGATGGATGCCATTAAGGTGATCTAAATGTGTTGCGGTGTTCCCTCCCATGAAGCTAAATTATAAATTTATCATCCACATATCGCAACCATAAACTGGGTATAAGACTGTTGTTAGTGCCAACTCCCCAAAGTTCTCCATAAAAAGGTTTGCTATTACTGGTGAGAGTTGTGATCCCACTGGAGCTCCTTCCACTTGTTTATATCGTTGGTTCGCGTAAACAAAAAAAAAAGTTCATCAGACAGTGTCTTGTTATGTCTACAAGCTGTTGAGGTAGTTTGTATTTTTCTATTATAACCGAAAATAACTAATAAGCAAGCGGGAGGCGTGGCCACTTAGCGCCAAGGGCCAATCACAGGCAGCTGTTCACGGTACCAACCGATAAGCTCCGAAGCGCGACTATATAACAGCGCGCACGCTATTGAACTTCTTAGTATTCGAGTAACTAGATGCGAATCCTCAACAGCTTAACAATAGATCCAGACGACATCACAGCCAGTTTTCATTTCAAGTCGCTGTACCCAAGTATACCAATAGAATAAGCACTGCAAAAGAGTCACATTATCGACCTCTCACGTCAACCAAATATACAAACAGACGGAGCAGCAATGGGGTCACCACTATCTCCAGCAGTTGCAATTAACAGAATCCTATTGAATATATACAGGGTGAGTTTTTTGATGATCAGTATGGGGATCTCGGAAACTAGAGGAGATAGATCAATGGTTAAATTGGGAAAGATTTGCAGTTTTACTGGCTCAATTTAATGACACTTTTGGATTTTTGTAAAAAGTCATGGCTTACTAGATATTTTGAAAAAACGAAATAATGTCGATTTAGTCAAATCCCTCTAGCTCCTTTGTTTTTGATTTTATAAAAAAATTGTAAATATCAAAATTGAAGGGAATTGTATCCCGAATATGATTGTGATGTCCTTGTTTGCGTGACTGCTCTCGTTTTCGAGATATGACACAAACTTATCTTTTTTTTGAATGGAAACCATGGTTGGCTACAACCTCAAAAAATCGGACATTTTTAGAGGTTTTCAACGATATAATACTCGATAAAAAAAAAACGGAGTTATGGATTATTTTTTCTCTTATTTTTACTTTTAACGTAGTTAGCCATGAAATAGATTGATTTATTAATAACTATTCCAAAAAACATTGAACTTAAGAAATTAAAGTACATAATAATGGTTACAATTTATGTTCGAAGAGTCCACCATTGTTATTTAGACAATAATTGCATCTTTTTAAGATTGACATTACCGCTTTCCTCACAGACCGTGTATTAATTTCTTCAATTGCTTGTAATACCGCCTCCCTTTGGTCACCAACTGTCTCATACTTTTTTTTGTATACTTTGTTTTTTAGCGCACCCCGTAAATAGAAATCTATAACTGCCAAATCGGGAGACCGGGGTGGCCATTCGCCTGGGCCATTTCTTCCTATTTAAGAGTTTGTATAGATATTATCAAAGTGTTGTCTTACTAATAACGAGTTATGAGCAGGTGCTCCATCACGTTGGAACCACTCAATTTCTAAACGAGTTCTCAAATTCAAATTATACAACATGTCTTGGAAAGTGTATTGCAAGAAATGCAAGTAGCACTGCCCAGTAAGTGATTCGTCATAGATAAAAGGCCCCAGAATAGTAGACCTTATGGTACCACACCAAACATTTAAACCAAATTTTATCTGGTGTCGTCTTTGTTCTACATGGAAAGAGTTTTCTTTAGCCCAGATATGCTCATTGTGTCTATTGAACATACCGCAGTTAGTAAATCTAGTTTCATCAGACCACAACACCTTTAATGGAAACTGTGGATTGTCAAGGCACATATCTTAAAACCATGTACAAAACAAAATACTTCGAAGTATGTCACCAGCATACAAAGTCTGAGAAACTGAAAGTTTGTACGGGTGGAACTTGTGCGCCTTCAGCACCTTAACTTCAGTTCGTTGAGATGTGTCAGCTTCTGCCGCAATCTCACGAGTTGAAGTAGATGGATTTTGATTTACCATTGTCAAAACATTTATTTGCGCTGCTTCGTTAATTTGATTACGTTGCTTTGGTGGTTTAGTAAAAGATCCATATCTGCGTAAACTATCGTAAAGCCTCTTAAATGTACATAGAGCAGGTTGACGACGATTAAAATATCTATGAAAGTATTCCTAAGCTGCAGGAACTGAATTTTATGTAATAACATTCCACCATATTCAGTTTTTCTTCGTTAGCATATTCCATTTTATCACTAAAACTTGTCAATATCGACTATCAGTTCAGCACAGACTAAAACAATTTTTTTCATGGCTACCTGCGTTAAAAGTGTAAATAAGAGAGAAAAGCATCCATAACTCCGTTATTTTTATGAATAACTATATCGAGTATTATATCGTTGAATACCTCTAAAAATGTCCGTTTTTTTGAGGTCATAGCCAACTATGGTTTACATTCAATAAAGGATAAGTTTGTGTCATATCTCGAAAACGAGAGCTGTCACGCAAACGAGGACATGGCAATCTTATTCGGGATACAATTCCCTTCAATTTTGATATTTACACTTTTTTATAAAATCAAAAACAAAGAAGCTAGATGAATTTGACTAAATTGACAGAATTTCGTTTTTCAAAATATCTAGTAAGCTATGCCTTTTTACAAAAATCCGAAAGTGTCATTAAATTGGGCCAGTAAAACTGCAAATCTTTCCCAATTTAACCATTGCTCTATCTCCGCTAGTTTCCGAGATCCCCATTCTGATCATCAAAAAAAAACTCACCCTGTATATTGAAAAATTTACCACCCTGTATCTCAAAAGTTAAGACCTCTAAAAACTTCCATTTAAACATTTAATATTAAAGTGAGTGCAAAAATCACCTCTATAAAGATTATCATGATTATAAAACACTATTTTTTCAAAATTTTCTTGGAAATAATTCTTAAGTCCTAATTTATCATCAACTTATGTCGGCAGAGTTAAAAAACACTCAAAATCTGAATATACTGTTTCACCTTTTTAGAAATGGGTTTTTTATTCTCCCCAGAATGATACAGCATTTATAATTCAACCCTTATAAAACCCACCAATACACACAATGAAAGATCAATCTGCATCATGGCTACACCTGCACCATATCCATCGTTATAACAATTTATTGTCTGCACTAAGGACCCAGAACGGTACTTCAACTTTTTTTCGTTATCTCACAATGAGGTACTAACCACCTATCAACAATACATTTCCCACCGTTTGACATGATAACAGAGTGAAACTCATTGTTCAAATACCTCAAGGCAGGTAAACAAACTAACAGCACCTCGTTCTCTATAAGTAAATCCATAAATGGTGAATTCACATACATGATTGTGATATTAATATTGGATATTGTTCCAAAATGAAAAATATCTTTGCTTGTAAGTGCATTTGGCTGGTAACTATTATATCTTCCAATATGGTCTGTAAATGTTAGCAACGGTTTTTCTATTGTTTGAAGAGAATTATCATATAAACGAAGAATGAATAGTCAATTTATATAATGTGTATGTGTGCTTGTCATAAACATAAATCTTAAAAGTTTAAGTCAATTACAATTTTGATAAATGGTAATTGGATCGACTATTTTAGTTAGTTTGTGGAAAGACACTAGCTTTCACCAATATCTACGCCTTTGCTCTGAGGCTTCATATAATTGAATAAGTGCGAAATATTTGAAGATATGCTTCCTCCAAGTATTGGAATCTTCAGATTTTTTCTTCTGACTACGAGATATTTAGTACAATTTTGGAACATTAATGCTTATATGAAGTCTTTGTAATAAGATCCCAGAAACGGTCATGAAAATCTACAGGGTGGTACTTTTTCTGTGGTCACGTGTTTTTGAGCGCCTGCAACTTTGTTTCTGTTATCACTTTGCAATCTTATTTAACCGACTTCCATAAAGGAGGAGGTTATCAATTCGTCGCGTATTTTTTTTGTATGTATGTTACCTGATTTCTGCTCCTGTGGTGAACCGTTTTGTATGAATATGGTCTTTTTTAATACAGTATATATCCGGATTGGTGAAACATGCGTGCATGGAAATCGACTAATATCCCTAACATATTTGTCGATTTTTCGAAAACTCCTTATGGATGTGTATAGTTTTTTAACGTTTAATTTATTAAGGAAGATCCCTAGGTGATACCATATATTTTTCTGCGACGTGCAACTTGCAGTTTTGCAGAAAATCGCCGAAAATTCCAAAATTCTTGTCAAAAATTTCATCAAAATGGCATAACGGACATTTCCTCATAAATATTTTAATTCCAACGTAATAGCGCGGGAAGTATTAATTGCGAATTTGAAAATTTTCTATGTACATCTAAAGTATATAGGTAGTAAAGCATAGTATTTTCGGCTCCTTAAATCAAAGAGTACCAAGCTCCCTTTCTTGGTATACGAGGCAAATACCTATTTAAATGAACATTTTTCCATTTTGCGAAGACGGTGCTTTTGGTTGTCACATTGTCCCGATCTAATTGAAAATTCAGTGACAACACATGTCACACTCTAAACTGCTATTTGGTGCCTTTATACACAGGATGTTTAGTTATAGCAAACAAAATCACACAGGGTGGAGTGGACGTTTGGTGGTATAAAAATTTTGGAAAAATCAAAAATTAAAATTATGTAGGGTGATTAAAAAACTGTTATATTATATGGATATAAATAAATCATATACAGAATGGTTGAAATATATGCTGAAGTTGAATTATATTTATACAATGTGATTAAAAAAATATTTATTTTATAGCCCAAATGAAGTTGCATAAAGTGTGGAGAGGAACTAGTGTTACACAGGGCGATAATATTAAATGTGAAAAATGACATAATTTATGGGGTAGCCCACAAGGAGTTATATACTATGGATGAAATATAGGACGAAACACAAAAACGACAATTATATTTCGAGATTTACACTTTATTTTATAAACGACATGTGTTTCGGCATACAATGCCTTTATCAAGTTTCACAAAATACTGACTTGTGCGTCCTATTTGTGGATTTTAGACAGGCTTACGACCAAATTAACAGAAAACGGATTTATGATGAGAGAGCAGAGGGTTTTCCCTAGTTGGATTATGACCTCAAAAAATCGGACATTTTTAGAGCTTTTCAAGGATATAACACTCCATATATTTATTCATAAAAATAACGGAGTTATGGATGTTTCTCTCTCTTATTTTCACTTTTAAATAACTATTCCAAAAAATATTCAACAATTTTTTTATTAGGCATATCAGATATAACGAAAAAACTAAATAAGTACATACTAAAAACTTAAGAAATCATAATAATGGATACAATTTATGTTCGAAGGGTCCACCATTGTTATTTAGACAAAAATTGCATCTTTTTAAGATTGGCCTCCCTTAGGTCACCAACTGTCTCATACTTTCTTTTGAATACTTTGTTTATTAGCGCACCCCATAAATAGAAGTCTATAACTGCCAAATCGGGAGACCGGGGTGGCCATTCTCGCGGGCTATTTCTTCCTATCTAAGAGTTTGGATAGATATTATCTAAGTGTTGTCTTTCTAATAACGAGTTATGAGCAGGTGCTCCATCATGTTGGAACCACTCAATTTCTAAACGAGTTCTCAAATTCAAATTATGCAAAATGTCTTGAAAAGTGTATTGCAAGAAATGCAAGTAGTTCTCCCCAGTAAGTAATGCATAGATAAAAGGCCCCAGAATAGTAGACCCTATGATACCACACTAAACCTTAAAACCAACTTTTATTTGGGGTCGTCTTTGTTCTACATGGAAAGGGTTTTCTTTAGCCCAGATATGCTCATTGTGGCTATTGAACATACCGCAGTTAGTAAATCTAGTTTCATCGGACCATAACACCTTTAATGGAAACTGTGGATTGTCAAGGCACATGCCTCTAAACCATGTACGAAACAAAATACGTCGATGTTCGTTACCAGCATGCAAAGTGTGAGAAACTACAGTTTATGTAGATGGATTTTGATTTACCATTGCCAAAACATTTATTTGTGCTGCTTCATTAATTTGATTACGTTCCGTTGTGGGAAGCGCAACTGATGAAGGTTCCCGACCAGAAACAATATATATTATATTTATATATAATCTTGTCTTGCGTACAAAGGAATGACACCTCGAAGAGAGTATTCTATGGTTTCCATTCAGAAAAAGATAAGTTTGTGTCATATCTCGAAAACTAGAGCTGTCACACAAACGATGACATGACAATCATATTCGGTATACAATTCCCTTCAATTTTGAAATTTACACTTTCTTTATAAAATCAAAAACAAAGGAGCTAGAGGGATTTGACTAAATCGACAGAATTTGGTTTTTTCAAAATATCTAGTAAGCCATGACTTTTTACAAAAATCCGAAAGTGTCATTAAATTGGGCCAGTAAAACTGCAAATCTTTCCCAATTTAACCGATGCTCTATTTCCGCTAGTTTCCGAGATCCCCATTCTGATCATCAAAAAAAAAACTCACCCGGTATATGTAAACAATCAATTTTATTTGACTACGTATGGGAAGAGTTTCCTCCGCACTCCTCAGGACTTAGTTAAGAGTTTCACTACAGCAGATCTGATGACAAGGAGCTAAAAAGTATTCAGCAATCCTGTCCAAGTACTAGTGACTATAGCCGTGTTAATACTCGAAGACGTTTAGAGCAAACAATTAGACAGCAATTTGTAGCAAAAACTAGTACTTTTCAATTTATTTTATAACAGCATTTTTTGTTTCATTGTGGCCTACGTTGATGACCTCGATACTACGATAACGGCTTTCAAATCCCGCTCCATACGTCATCAGCAACTCAACAACTCTAATTATCAATTATCAGTCAAAGATTTTCCATCAACCGGTTGAAATTCAATGGGATACATGTCTGGCCGACAAACGAGTCGGTTACATTTTTAAAGACCCGATCTTCTTTCGATTCATTCACAAGGAAAAAATTCAATGCAGAATATACTGTCGTCCTTGCGCCATTGTCATGTTTATTGTTCTGCGTTGAAAACAAAACGACCACGATGCCATGTTGCCTTGTTCCCTTCGACTCGAACGAAAGAAGATATTACTGAATTCTGTAGCAAATTATCGGCCGGCTGGAGATGCAAGCACGACTCGATGTTCTGGTGTTTTTTGTTCTCACTTTTTTGTTGCGATACTAAATCAGCCGAGATAGCACTGTATAGCTTCAGCAATAGAACGTATTTTCTTTGGTTTCCACATTGAATCGAAGATCTACGTTTGGTGTTGGAAATAGCATTCGGCGAGGTTATACAGTGTGAAACAGCCAAATGGAATAAACTCGATAACGAATAAAGGAGGGCGTGCTGTGGGGAAAAACGCTTGGACATGCATTTTTAAATGCACATTTTTTCAACAAAAAAAATTATATAGAGTGTGTCATGTGACAGTTTCCAATACCAACTTTCTTATTTTAAATGTAAGCCCCTGTAGATTATTTATTTTCTGGATTCTCCAGAAAATTCTAGCCATAATTCATGTACAATGTCGTCAATTGTTTCGAAAATATTAAGTGCTTTCAGATTTAATACGAAAACTAACGTTAAAATAATTTGGTCAAGTGCGAGTTGGACTCGCATACTAAGGGTTCCGTACCACCTCCAAGATTCGCAGTATTTAGTTTTCTAATTTGGCCCCCAAAAATTAACATTAGAGTTTTATTTTACTAATAAACTTTCAGGGAAGCCTTTTATAATCTACTGCCTGAATTTTGAGTCTGTATAGATTGAAAGATAAAGGGCAAAATAGGTCAAGTTTTAAATTATAAATTATTAAATCTGTTATTCAAATTATTTAGAAATACAAATAAAATATATTTTTCAAAATTTAAATAGTGTAGTTTCTAAAGTGGGAATTAAGTCGATGTTTAATATTTGTGTTAAAATCTTTTAAACAAATGATTTAAAAATATGATATATTTGTAATTCACATAATGAGCCTTTTATCTGATATATTACATGACGCATTTGAAAATTAAATTTTTTTTCCTCTTAATTGTATAATTTGTCCCTAAAATTACTATGGGGGTTTTCTAATAATTTTTCTTAGAAATTTCATGTCAGTCCCAGTACTCTTAATTATTTACAAAACTTTAGGTAGTATGGTTTCTCAAATAAAGCGAGAAATTATTTTTTTTATATCTTTATGTTAATATCTTGTAAATAATTAATTTTAAAAATATGAAAAATATATATTTGTATTCCTCATAATGAGCCCTTTCATTTGCGTATTGCATGATGCCTGAAAAAAATAATTTTTTATTTTCCGTTTAATTCTATAATTTGGCCCCAAAATGAATATTAGGGGTCTCTCCTTATTTTTCCAGTAAAGTTCAAATTTTTACAAAATTTTCCATCGTATGGTTCCGGAGATAAGGGGGGGAATGGTTAAATTTTTTATATTTTTGTTAATATCTTTTAATTTATTAATTTTAAAATTATGAAAAAAATATATTTGTTTTCGTCATAATGACCATTTTCATTTGATATTAACATGATGGGTTAGAAACAATTTTAATTTTATATTTTCCATTTAATTCTATAATTTGCCCCCCAAAAAAAATATTAGGGGTTTTTCCTTATTTTTCCAGTAAAGTTCAGGTGAGGGGCTATACCTCCATTGTTTTTTCAAAATTTTCTAGCTTATGGTTTCGGATATAGGGGGGATGGGTAAATTTTTTTATATTTTTGTTAATATCCTTTAAAGTATTTATTTTAAAATTATGAAAAAAAATATATTTGTTTTCGTCATAATGAGCCTTTTCATTTGATATGTAACATTATGGGTTGGAAAAAATTTTAAATTTATATTTTTAATTTAATTCTATAATTTGCCCCCCAAAATGAATTAGGGGTTTCTCCTTATTTTTCAGGTAAGGGTTTATACCTCCATTTTTTCAAAATTTTCCAGCTTATGGTTTCGGTGTAAAGGGGGGGGGGATTGGGTAATTTTTTTTATATTTTTCTTAATATCTTTTCATTAATTTATTTTAAAAATATGAAAAAAAAACATATTTGTTTTCGTCATAATGAGCCCTTTCATTTGATATATAACATGATGGGTTAGAAACAATTTTTATTTTATATTTTCCATTTAATTCCCCCCCCAAATTAAAAGTAGAGGTGTCTCCTTATTTTTATAGTAAACTTCAGGTCAGACCCTATATCTCTAATTTTTTTCACAACTTTACGTTTTATAGTTTCGGAGATAAGTGGGGGGGAATGGGTAAATTATGGTATATTTTCGTTAATATCTTTTTAACTATTTTTTTATATATGAAAAAAATATATTTGTGTTCCTGAGAGTGGGACCTTTCTTTTGATATATTACATTATGCGTTTGATTTTTTTTTAATATATCATTTAATTCTATAATTTGCCCCCCAAAATTAATTTTAATGGTTTCTCCTTATTTTTCCTGAGTTCGGGCAACATTCTATATTTCCTATTTTTTCAAAATTTTAGGTTCAGTAGGAGATCGGGGGAAGGGGGGATGGTCGATTTTTTTAATTTTTCCTCACAGAAGTACCCCTAAAATCAAAATTTCTTCTTTACCGATATGTACCCCAGATCGGGTCTCCAAACTACACATTGATACCAAATTTCAACCTCTTCCATCTAGTAGTTTTGGAGAAAATTGCAGTGATGTGACAGATGCCGAAATCCGGAGTGATATTATAACGGTATCCGTATATTGTATATACGGAACCCTAAGAAGAGAGTTAATTAACGGTTAGCATGTCCAAATATGTTCTTGTTCGTAAATCCTTCGACCTGTTTTTGCGATTTTCAAAGTAATGAGTATTTTGAGAAATATCCCAGGTACTCGTTTTCGTTGGGACACCCTGTATACTAATGAACTTCTTAACTAAAAACATATGAATATGGAATACCCATTCTCCGCACTGCATCGGTAAATTACGATTAATATGTTAAATCCCACATGAACAGCACACGATATTTCAAATACACGTTAAAACTTTCACGCTACCTACCGTCCGTACCGAACAGATAAATTGGTCAACAATAAACAACATACCCAACTTGCCTACCCATACCTCATACGAAACAGAAACTTATGAGCTCCCGTCGTTCCGTGTTTGTGTTTTGTTTATGTAGGTATCTGGTGGACATTTTTCTTCCACGGCCAACCACATCATGTACGTCGGAGACTATCGAACAATTGAACATCTCGATGACAATGGAGGAGAGCGGAACGAACATTTCGTGCGGTGGCCATAGAGGGCGCCCCCGTCGCGGGGTCGGAAACGTGAGTGTTCACTCGTGACAGAGCCTTGTAGCACCAAAAGACGTTTTCGTATTTTCTAGGTTTTTTGTTAGTGTATATCACAAGGGGGTCTTAAAATATTTAAGTTCATGTTCATAAGTTTAGTAAAAGGAAGTTCATAAGAAAAATAAAAATACTGTGAAAGACAGACTAGAATCCGACAGTAAGATTAATTCACATATTTTGACATCATTTGGGGTTGTGACACTGACATGGTACTTAGAAATTCAGAAAACATAAAATCCAAAAAACGTACCTTGGTCTGCTCACAATTGCTAGCCGGCTGCTTCTCATCGGGTACAATAAGGGGTGAGGGTAAAATAATAAAACACAAAATTTACTTCTATTAAGGGCGCCATTTGGTTAAAAACATGAACATACCTCAAAAATCGAAAAAAAGTATGAGTTTGTGAAGCTATCTCACACCGGCTATATTGATACTATATATGTTCCTATTCAATGAACTGCTCATTACTTTAGCAGGGGTGGCCCCACTTGAGCGTCCCCTTATCAACCGCAACGCCTGCGGTTGATAAGAGTCGACCTTGTGGTTGTGGGTGGGCTTGTGGTTGCGTTGACCTTGTGGTTTGGTGGTTATGGTTGCGTGGGTGGTGTGGAGATTAGTGGTGTGATTAGTGGTCGTGGGTGTTTGGGAATCTCCCTTCGGCTTGACGGTGGGGAGCCGTCGGGTGGAGAGCCGATGGGTGACTTCATCGGTATTTTGTGTTGTAGATCATTCGTTGGTATTATTGCTTGGCGCCATCTTGTGACGTTTGAGGTAATAATGGTTGACGTCATCGATATTGTGTGTTGCCGTTGGTATTGTTGTTTGGCGCCATCTTGTGACGTATGCCGTACTAAGAAAAAACGTCGCTGCCGGGTTTAGAGCTCGGCATTGTTGAGTCAAAGGCAAGGATTTAGTCGTGTGGGCTAATGAGACATATTGAAAAAATTGTCTAGAGGTTGTTGGGTATTTGATTTTTAGTGATGATCGTCTCTTAACTGTAAATGTCATGTGTTGTGTGGTGCAAATTTCTTGTTGTGTGTAACTAGTGTGATTTGAGAGGTTATGGGGATAGAGTGTATATGTAATATACAGTGGTGTATGTTGGCAGGTGATTCGTGGTGTCCGTTCGGGTTGTCAGTTTCGCATGCGTGGTTGGCGTTATATGTTTTTTCGGGTGACAGACGACGTTAGGTCTGTCTTGTGTTTTGTGAGTTTCATGTACCATGCGTGACGTTGTACTTTTAGTGGGTTAGAGGCGGTAATATGATTTGTCGAGTGTTTGGTCAGTTTCATGTTACATGGATAACATTGTGTTTTGTGGGTGAGAGGATGTAATGTCATTTGTCTTGTGTTTTGTCAGTTTCATGTTCCATGGATGACGTTTTGTTCTCAACAAAATTGTGTTCAATACTTTCACTTGTGAAGACGAGATGTAAAGACCGACATCTAGGATTTTCGGGGAAACTAGCACATGGAGGTCCCGAATCTGGAGCCGTTCCATGTAATTGCTGTTACCCATAATTCCTAGGAAAGAATGTCACGATCGAATTCTTAGGTTACTTCACCTGTCAGAGATATTGAATACTCTCTTCGAGGTGTCATTCCTTTGTACGCAAGACAATATACAAGGTGAGTTTTTTTTTGATGATCAGTATGGGTATCTCGGAAACTAGCGGAGGTTGAGCAATGGTTAAATTGGGAAAGATTTGCAGTTTTACTGGCCCAATTTAATGACACTTTCGGATTTTTGTAAAAATTCATGGCTTACTAGATATTTTGAACAAAACAAAATTCTGTCGATTTAGTCAAATCGCTCTAGCTCCTTTGTTTTTGATTTTATAAAAAAGTGTAAATAGCAAAATTGAAGGGAATTGTATCCCGAATATGATTGTCATGTCCTCGTTTGCGTGACAGTTCTCGTTTTCGAGATATGACACAAACTTATCTTTTTTTGAAAGGAAACCGTAGTTGGCTATGACCTCAAAAAATCGGACATTTTTAGAGCTTTTCAACGATATAATACTCAATATAGTTATTCATAAAAATAACGTTTATGGATGCTTTTCTCTCTTATTTTCACTTTTAACGTAGCCATGAAAAAGATTGTTTTCACTTTGACGTTTCTTGATTTGAGAGTAATTTCATTAGTAGTGCTGAACTGAGAGTCGATATTGACAAGTTTTAGTGATAAAATGGAATAATCTAACGAAGAAAAACTGAATATGGTGGAATGTTATTCATATGCCATAAAAATTCAGTTCGTGCAGCTGAGGAATACTTTCATAGATATTTTAATCGTTGTCAACCTGCTCTATGTACATTTAAGAGGCTTTACGATAGTTTACGCAGATATGAATCTTCTACTAAACCACCAAAGGAACGTAATTAAATGAACGAAGCAGCACAAATAAATGTTTTAGCAATGGTAAATCAAAATCCATTTACATCAACTCGTGAGATTGCGGCAGAAGCTGGCACATCTCAACGAACTGTAGTTAAGGTACCGAAAGCGCACAAGTTCCACCCGTACAAACTTTCAGTTTCTCAAACTTCGATCTTTCACTAATAGATATGATGGTTAGAACAAACCTTAAGTACTACTTGGTATCTTTTATTCAAATTTTCATTTACTACTTACTATAGCATCTATATTTTACTAAAACCATTTTAAATTTAAATGTGTCCTCCTGGGAGTTGCGACTGCTTTCTCAAAGAGAATACTAAACGCAATTTGAAGTAATTACTAGTTTTTGTTAGATGTGGGAAATATTATAACAAATTGAACTATTTTATCAACTTTATTTAAGCAAATTTGTTTAGAAAATAGGATACTTTGGTTTTAATAGTTGTTGAGTTAATATCAAAAAGGTCGTATTAATTATTAATGTTCCTATAAAAATTAACAAGAAAAATACGCTGACGTTTATAAGTTAACATATGAAATCTGCCTATGACAAACCGTCAGAAAACCCTTCAAAGTTTGTTTTAGTGCTTTTTAGAATAGTCGTTTTATATATATGTTTTAATACTGGCGACTCCGCCAGTATATTGAGGCAATGTATACTCACTAACACAATCTTAATTAAGTTACGTAGTTCCCTCAGAGGTTCACAAAACCAACTGTTTCTTCAGTAGCCTGTAAATAGTTTCTAGAAAATTATCATATATTTGTGCTTAAATGTATGAACTGTTACTGATATGATTGAAGTACATAAATATTTTTTCCCAACGAAATACGGTATATTGCCTTGATTTCCAAATCCTGCAGAGTCAAAAGGCAAGTCGTAATATTGAAACATTATACGTGGATTGTCCAGTGTATACTGCATTCGGGTAACTAGATGCGAAAGCAGAAGGCTACGAGAATTATGCGAACCGACCTCAAGAGGGCAGATGTGACTCTGCCGAAACGTCGTCATTTTACCATCGATCCCGGCAGGGATCAGTTATCAACTACGCGGATGAATTCCCGGAAACCACCTAAACCATATATATATATATATATATATATATATAGTTGATTGTATATTTTCTTGATTTTAGGTCGTTACAATGATAAGACTGTGTTTATTTCATATGTTTTAATGATGGCGTTTGGGCAATGTTTTTGGCTTTTCTAAATCTATTCTAAAACTATTAACATTTTATTGATGTATTTAAGAAATTATAGACTAATAATTTTGACTTACCTACAGCGTTCGTACTTGTAAATTCATAATTTTTTCTGTTTCATTTTACACTTTTTTAATATGACACAACTCGAAAAACTAACATGGTGTGTCCTTTTAGAGACAACGATATAAACTAATCCAAAATGTCCTCTTTATTCTTTTAATAGAGTTGAGAGATGATTTCCGCGTTATATTAAATGTTTTTACTTGTACTATACTTGTTGTTGCAACTTGGCACCGACTTCAAAAAATTATATAATTGTTGCAGTGAAAAAATATTTTATGCTTTTTAGTTAATTTACTTTTTTGAAGTACTTTTTTAAAGCGTTTATTTCACCACTAACAGACATTATTTGTTGTAGCTGTCAATAACACGTAACCCTACATATTTCATATTTGGGTATTTATTTATTTATTTCCTATAAAAACTTACTAATATCCTACAAATTTATTGTTGTTGAAATAATTATGTGATACTAATATATAGTTTAAAGAAATAGAACTTCTAATTTACTATCCTGCTATTTGAAATTTTAAATATTAGCCAAGATCCATAGTTTTATTTTCTTTTTGGCGGTGTTAAGGTTTTTTAGAGTTTTGAAATCATTTGGTAGGATGTTGAAAATATTAATAGCTTTAACATAACTATTTTTACTGCTTATAGTTTTATTTCTTTTGGGAATCAAAATACTTCTATTTCTTGTAGAACTGTTCGATCAAAACCTAAGATTTGTTTCAGATTTAGTGTTTTTTTTCCATAAAAGTTTGCCTTTTATATATAATTTTCAGGAGTTTATTTTGTAAACGTTGTAATAAAACTTGTTTAGTTGAATAAATCCCTCCCCAAGCTATGTTACCATAGCAGATAATACTATGGAAAACTGCATAGTATAACATTCTCAGCGAGTCTCTCAACATAATTTTGGCCATTTTCCGAAATATAAAGACTAAGTATTTTGTTGTATTTATTAAATATTCAACATGCGTGTCCCATCACATTCTATAGTCAAAACAAATTCCTAAGTATTTACAACTTTCTACCCTTCTTATTTTTTTGGCATTTATCTTAATATTTATATGGCGAGTAACACTATTGCCGTAGTTTTTGAATGTCATGAAAACCGTTTTATCACCATTTAGAGACAATTTGTTTAAGGCAAGCCATTTATTTATCAAATTAAGGTAGTAATTCATTTGCGTTTCGACTGCATTTCATGTTTTTCCTGTTGATATCACAGCCGTATCATCAGTAAAAGATAATATAATTCTCTCTGGTATATCAAGTAGTAGGTCATTTATATATAAAGTAAATAGTAAGGGACCCAGGATGGTACCTTGTGGAACACCTGTTTTAATTTCACTGAAACCACTTACAGGGTCATTTATTTTTACTCGCTGATATCTACTTGTCAAGTAGCTTGAAATGAATGAACGCACTTCCTCTAATTCCATATCTGTATAATTTCTCTAATAATATTGAATGGTTAACAGTATCAAAAGCTTTGGCTAGGTCAAGGAATGTAATAGCAATAGGTTCACTTTTATCAAGTTTGTCATAAATTGTATTAGTAATAAAATTTAGAGCAACTTTTGTACCAGTATTTTACATGAAACCATATTACATTTTTGATAAGATTTTATTCTTTTTAATGAAATCGAGTAGTCTGTGGTAGATAATTTTTTCAAAAATATTTGCTAGGTTTGATATGAAGGATATTGGTCTATAGTTTGCGATATTATCCCTATTATTAGCCTTATAGATTAGTGTAACATCAGATTTATTGAATTTATAAATAACTAGTATTAATAATTTACAAATAATTAAAGTACTTAAGAAGAACTTAACGTGTGTCTAACAAGATTTTTCTTAATCTCGATAACAATATAGTCGTGCATTTTTCCATTAACTTTTAAAATCCATCAATTTAATTGTTTTCGGCGAAACCTGTGAACTTTCAGCCCAAGCGACAACAATAATAGTTCTCCAGCTTTATGACTGCATATTTTCTATAATGGAATTTTTTCGCTATGCCAGGTATTCCAAGATAAGGTGAAGATTAAGATTATAATGCCTGTATGCACTTTTATCGTCTGTGGGAATATGACTTTCGGTTTCATTGACTTCGTAAATCGGAGAGTGAAGTATGTTAATTGGAAACTTATAATAGTTTCGACGAAGAATTAAAAAAAAAACTGCGAGGTTGATGTACTTAGCGGTCATAAAAATTCCAACAAAATGAGTTGGTCTGTACATGACCCGGAAGTGATTATAACAATTTGAATGTTATTCATTCCCATTGTTTTTAACAGCCTTGCTAAGTATAAGCATAAAAGAAACTTGTTCCAGGAATCTAGGATTTTATTTTTATTATATACGTATAGAAATGCTTTAACAAGCAATTATCTAACAACTATACTAAAAAACTACTATACCTTGCCATATTATGAGAGCCAAAGGAAAGAACATACTGTGTGTAAATGAATAGGTGCGAAAGATTTTAAGATGTGCTTCTTCGAGCCATTTTATGATGAAAAGTTCTGATGAACATATGCTAATCTTGTATAGAAACGTCTTCTAACGTTAGTCAACATCTCAGGCGTGACTGACCTTTTTAGGTCATTTAAGTTAGTTTTGTATACAGCACTTTTGACATATCCCCACTAAAAGTAGTCCAATGACGGCAAATCAGGACATCGTGCAGGCCATTCTATCGATCCGATTCACCGATTTGGAAAAATTTGAGGTGGTGCTCCATCTTGCTGAAACCATATTGTTTTTGCAGGAACTTTTGGGTTTATTGGATCATGATATAACTTTGTCAAAAATCAAATGAAAAAGGGACCTACGATATGATTCCCAACAATTCCTGTCCAAACATTAACTGTTTCAGGATATTGCGTATGTTTCTCTGTCATCCATTGACGATTCTCATTAGACCAATAGTGGCAATTTTAACGATTAACATTACCGTGAAGTGTAAAACTTCTTCTAATTAGATCACATTGTTATCTAACCTTGCCATCATTTGTTCACATAAATACGTTCTCCTATCGAAATCGCCTTCCATGAGCTCCTGAGTCGGCATCATTTTATAGGGATACATTTTACTTTCCTTTAATACTCGAAAAATTAATGTGTGACCAATGTTAAACAGTAGGGCTGCTTTTCGACCAAAATTATGTGGGTTTTCTTGAACATCAGGCATAATATCCAATTTCGTATTATCACTTACAGCATTGGCAGCTACTTTTTTTATCTGTCCTATATGACTGTTTTTCTATTTTGGTAATGGTTCTTTGGTATAGAGGCGGCAAATTTGGAAAATTTTCGTGAAATAAGCAAGAAACTTCCAATTGTATCCGTATGTTATCTCCATAACCAATCCATTGTCGAATCGTTATTTTGTGCATTTCTGTTAAACGAACCATTTTTCTGATATTATTACGTATAGTTAACGAAATAATTCAGACGACAATAGCAGTGATACTGATCATCACTGTTGTGCAGGTAGACAAGATGCTGAGGCTATGAGTTTTGACGAAAATAAATAAAACTGCTTTTTTAATACCCATTAACGGTTTTTGCTTGCTTTCCCAATTTCAAGAGCTAAATGGGAATTAACTATTGATTGTAATGTAGCGAAATTGTGAAATAAAATAATTTTGTTTTATTAATGTTAATTTTTGTAATAAATCTGAAACACTTAATATTTCCGAAAGAATTGAAGATATGTGTAGGAACATGTACTTGAATTATGTCTCGAATTTTCTGAAGAATCAAAAAATAAATAATATACCACTGTCACATGACATATTTTTTTGTTGAAAATATGCGCATTTAAAAATACAAATCGATCTGTCCGGCCGTTTTTCCTTACAAGCCCTCCTTTATTCGTTATCGAATTTATTCCATTTGGCAGTTCCACACTGTATATTGTAAACACGTTACATGTAATTTTTCCTTATGTGGAAAATTACATCATAAGAAGACTTTCTTTTCGTTCTGGAAAAATTAACAACCATTCGTAGTTTTGTAGGGACACTCTAGTTATTCCAGTTTTTATTTTTCCGGTATTCTGAAAGTTCATCTATAGCGTGAGTTTTTTTTGATGATCAGTATGGGGATCTCGAAAATCAGCGGAGATGGATTACTGGTTAAATTAGGAAAGATTTGCAGTTTTACTGGCCCAATTTAATGACACTTTCGGATTTTTGTAAAAAGTCAAATCCCTCTAGCTCCTTTGTTTTGGATTTTATAAAAAAAGTGTAAATATCAAAATTGAAGGGAATTGTATTTCGAATATGATTGTCATGTCCTCGTTTGCGTCACAGCTCTCGTTTTCGAGATATGACACAAACTTTTCTTTTTTGAATGGAAACCATAGTAGGCTGTGACCTCAAAAAATCGCATATTTTTAGAGGTTTTCAACGATATAATACTCGATATAGTTATTCATAAAAATAACGGAGTTATGGATGCTTTTCTCTCTTATTTTCATTTTTAACGTACTTAGCCATGAAATAGATTGATTTATTAATAACTATTTCAAAAAATATTGAACGATTTTTTTATTAGGTATATCAGATATAAGAAAAAACTAAATAGGTACTTACTAAAAACTAAGATATTTAAATACATAATAATGGTTACAATTTATATTCGAAAAGTTCACCATTGTTATTTAGACAAAAATTGCATCTTTTTAAGATTGACATTACCGCTCTAAAAACGTCCGATTTTTTGAGGTCATAGCCTCAAAAACTATGGTTTCCATTCAAAAAAAGATAAATTTGTGTCATATCTCGAAAACGAGAGCTGTGACGCAAACGAGGACATGACAATCATATTCGGAATATAATTCCCTTCAATTTTGATATTTACCCATTTTTATAAAATCAAAAACATAGGAGTCAGAGGGATTTGACTAAATCGACAGAATTTCGTTTTTTTCAAAATAACTAGTAAGCCATGACTTTTTTCAAAAATCCGAAAGTGTCATTAAATTGGGCCAGAAAAACTGCAAATCTTTCCCAATTTAACCATTGCTCTCATTTCATTCACTTTGTTTACCACCTCAAAGATATTGCATTACTTAGATGGGATGCAGTCAAAGACCTTGGTGTCCTATATAGCAGCAAATTGGATTTTTCTAATCACTTTTCTGTCGTAAACTCCTCATCCATGAAAGTCTTGGGTTGTATAATCAGAAACTTTGGAGTTTTATATAGCTTAGAAGCAATAAAAACACTTTTCTTTAGTCTCATTCGTACCAAACTGGAATAGGCGTCTTTAGTCTGTAGCCCTTTTATAGCAATCACAAGAACACATTGGAAAGCGTGCAGAGAAATTTTTGAAATTTCTGTCTTTCAGGTCTAGTGGTACCTATCCACAACAGGGTATTGATCAAAAATATCTACTTATGAGCTTAGGTGTTCAATCCCTCGAACATCGAAGAATTAATACCAGCATAAGTTTTTTAAACAAGTTACTACAAAACCGAGTTGATGCACCAACCTTGTTGGAAAGAATTAATTTTGCGGTACCAAATCATAACTCTCGCAGAGGTCATGCTTTCTATATAAATCAATCCCGGACAAATCTTATGCTGAATTCACCTATTCATAATATGTGCCGTAACGTTAAAAGGATTAGCACCAGCTGTGATATCCACTATAACAATCTCTCATATATACTTACTAAATCTGATGAAATGTTTTTGTCTAAATGATTAAGATGACCTTTATTACCTAATTATTACTATATTTAAATAAATGTATTGTATTTGTACCGATATACCTCATGAAATATTAGTTATCACACTAGTAAAGATATATTAATCACTATATAGTAACTATTTACAATAGTAAATATATATTTAATTTAATTATAGTTATAAGTAATCATATTCCATATTTACCTTGTAATTGGGATTTTCCTGTTGGTTAATAAAGCTTATTATTTTTATTATTATTATCTTTGCTAGTTTAAGAGATCTCCATACTGATCATCAAAAAAAAACTCACCCTGTATATCGTTTTTAAATTTAAAAAACGTGCCACGAGGAAATTAAATATCAAGCCGCCGAAATATGTGTACCATTACTCCTATTAACTTTAACAGCAGCTATCGCCGGTCTTAAACAATACATAAGAACATAGTCAGAAGATCAGGTCAGTCGGCAACATAAATCTTGAATCCGTTAATGGAATCGCATTTTAATTGCGTTTTGTAACAAAACTAAGTACAAAAAACTAACAAAGAATTCTACAAGAATTCTTCAAGAGTTCTTTAATTTCTAATGTCAGCTAATAGCTCAAAAAACTGTGTGACTTGTCTTAGAAATCAAAGCAAATAATTCAACCAGTTCCAAGAATATCTAGGAAAACAATTTCTGCCAATTGAACGCGATAGCAATGCGAGAAACTGACATGATTACATATTTGATTTTAGTATAAAATTCATAAAACAAATCTTCTTTTCTATTTGATCGATGTTGCAGGACGGCCGATTATCGCACGCCTGTCAGACGAATAAATCTTCTTGCTTGAAGCTGAAAGCTTGTGTTCTGTGAGAAAATCATAAAAACTATTTCTTGGTATGCACAATCGAGCTAGATAATTAATTGACAATAACGATCAATCAGGTTAGTGTCCTATAAAATAAGTAACACGGTAAATGAAAATGTATAAGGACAATTTTTAAAAACTCGGAATAATTCGATCAGTGAGAAAAATGTGTGTATAACGGAATTCATATTGTCAGTGGAATAGATCAATTCTTCGTATTCGTTTGGTTAAACTTATCTACCACCTAATCCAAATAAACAATGAATAACTAGCCCACGAAGACTGTAAATCGGGAGTTGTATTCTATGTAAATTCATTTACCCTGTTTCTGTGGGTTTCTTAGGATACAAATTACATGAAAAAAGTTGTAGAAGATTGAAAAGCAATAATGAAATATTCTTTTCGACAATTAATATTTCATTGAACGCGAGATAATCTACTAGATACGTTACTATAAGAAGCGTTAACAATATAAAGTAAAAATGTGAAAAATCATTTGGTCTTTGTTAAATTTTCAATAAAATATTTCAAAGTTTGTCACCAGATTTTGTATATTGTAAAATATATTATTTTCTATGTAGACCTTTTCTAAATTTTTTAATAAAAACGTCATAAAAGACGAGAAAAATCTCCCTCTCGTGTGAAGTCTTAGCCTTGTCTCCTCTCGTTTTTGCGAGCTGAGAACGAGACGAGAGAAATCTCACTCTCGTATGAAGCCCTAGTCTCGTCTTTGCGAGATGAGAATCAGCCGAGACGAGAAAAATCTCGCTCTTGTGTGAAGCCCTAGTCTCGTCTCGTCTCATTTTTGCGAGACGAGAACTAGTAGAGACGAGAAAAATGTCGCTCTCGTGTGAAGCACTAGTCTAGTCTCGTCTAGTTATTGCGAGATGAGAACCAGCCGAGACGAGAAAAATCTCACTCTCGTGTAAAGCCCTAGTCTCGTCTCATTTTTGCGAGACGAGAACAAGACGAGACGAGACAAATCTCGCTCTCCTCGTGTGAAGCCCTAGTCTCGTTTCTTCTCGTCTTTGCTAGATGAGAACCAGCCGAGACGAGAAAACTCTCGGTCTCGTGTGAAACCGTAGTCTCGTCTCGTCTCGTTTTTGCGAGATGAGAACCAGCCGAGACGAGAAAAATCTCATTCTCGTGTAAAGCCCTAGTCTCGTCTCATTTTTGCGAGACGAGAACAAGACGAGACGAGACAAATCTCGCTCTCCTCGTGTGAAGCCCTAGTCTCGTTTCTTTTCGTCTTTGCTAGATGAGAATCAGCCGAGACGAGAAAACTCTCGGTCTCGTGTGAAACCGTAGTCTTGTCTCGTCTCGTTTTTGCGAGATGAGAACCAGCCGAGTCGAGAAAAATCTCGCTCTCGTGTGAAGCCCTAGTCTCGTCTCGTTTTTGCGAGACGAGAACAAGACGAGACGAGACAAATCTCGATCTCCTCGTGTGAAGCCCTTGTCTCGTCTCATTTTTGCGAGACGAGAACAAGACGAGACGAGACAATTCTCGCTCTCCTCGTGTGAAGCCCTAGTCTCGTTTCTTCTCGTCTTTGCTAGATGAGAACCAGCCGAGACGAGAAAACTCTCGGTCTCGTGTGAAACCGTAGTCTCGTCTCGTCTCGTTTTTGCGAGATGAGAACCAGCCGAGACGAGAACAATCTCGCTCTCCTGTGAAGCCTATTCATATTCATTTCGCGTTAAAATATTGAATTGACTTGAAAATATAGGCATCAATGGAAAAACATACTTACAAAAAATCAGGATTTTCAATTGACTTTGACCCTAAATACAGCATTCAATGTCATTTCAAACTTAAGTCCATTTTTAGGGTTCCGTATATACAATATACGGATACCCTTATAATATCACTCCGGATTTCTGCCTCTGTCGCATCAAACCAATTTACTCCTAAACTACTGGACTGAAGACGCGATCAGGAGTACATATCGTAAATGAAGAAATTTTGATTTTAGGTATACTTTTGGGAGGGGAAGAAAAAAATTCGACCGCCCCCCGCCCTGATCACCGAAACTACTGAGCCCAAAATTTTGAAAAAAATAGAATATATAGATCGTTGCGCGAACTTTACAGGAAAAATAAGGAGAGACCATTAATATTAATTTCGGGGGGGGGGGGCAAATTATAGAATTAAATGAAAATTTAAATTATATTTTTTTCAAACGCATCATGTAACATCTCAAAAGAAAGGTCTCATTCTGAGGGACACAAATATATTTTTTCAAATTAAAAAAACAGTTAAGAAGATATTAACGAAAATATAACAAAATTTACTCATTCCCCTCCCCTTATCTCCGAAACTATGAAACGCAAATTTAAAAAAAAATTAGTGGTATAGGGTCTGAGCTGAAGCTTACTGGAAAAATAAGGAAAAAACTTCTACTTTTAAATTTGGGGGGAAATTATAGAATTAAATGGAAAATATAAAATTAAAATTGTTTCTAACGATCATGTTATATATTAAATGAAAGGGCTCATTATGACGAAGACAAATAAATTTTTTCCATATTTTTAAAATAAATAAATTAAAAGATATTAAGAAAAATATAAAAAATCTTACCCAATCCCCCCCCTTTATCTCCGAAACCATAAGCCGTAAAATTTTGAAAAAAGATAGAGGTATAGCGCATCACCTGAAGTTTACTTCAAAAATAAGGAGAAACAGTATTCATTTTGGGGGGCAAATTCTAGAAAAAAAATTATAATTGTTTCTGACGAATCAAGTAATATATCAAATCGACGGGCTCATTATGACAAGTACTAATATATTTTTTAATTTTTTTTAATAAATATTTTAAAATATATTAAAAAAATATTGAAAAATTACCCATTTGCCCCTTTATACCTCAAACTATAAGACCTATTTTTTTTTGTCTACAGGAAAAATACGAAGAAATTCCTAATAGTAATATTGGGGGCCAAATTATAGAATTAAACGGAAAATAAAAAAATATTTTTTAAACGCATCATGCAATACATCAAATGAAAGGGTTTTTTTATGAGGAATACAAATGTATGTTTTTCATATTTTTAGAATTAATTGTTTACAAGATATTAACGTTAAGGATACAAAAAATTCTCATTTCCGAAAACATACTACCCAAAATTTTGAAAATAATTAGGAGTACAGGGGCTCACTTGAAATATATAAGAAAAATAATTAGAAAACCCCCATAGTAATTTTAGGGACAAATTATACAATTAAATAGAAAATAAAAATCAAGCGAATCCTGAAGCAGATAAAATAAAAAGTCTATGTGTGGAAAATGAAACTGTATATTTTTTATGAATTTAATACGCTTCCTTTAAAGATATTAGGGTAAATATAAGAAAATGCACTCATTCCGTGCCTGTCTGAAATTGGAATATTAGAATCTTGATGGTGGTACGGAACCCTTAGTATGCGAGTCCAACTCGCACTTGACCAAATTATTATTTAAATAATTTACTTCTTCGGAATTGGCTGTTAAAATCACGTCAGGCAATGTCTATTAATTATTACTAATATGATGGCAAAAGAGGTTTGCTGTTGAATTTTGTCACTAAAAAATCTCTATAGACAGGTGTAAATAGTTCAGTGGATTGCCTATGCTACAAAACTGCAAGATTAAACAACAAATCTGAAGGTCCCGCTCAGTATTTTAAAAACTAAAATTAGGCGATATTACAATCTGGACATCAACGTCTATGCTGCTATATGTTCCTCCATATTCAGTCAATAACTGAACTTAAAGCAGTCAAAATCCACCCCAGACCAAGTCTAATTAACCGCTACCTAGCTTGAAAAAAATCCGCGCAACATATGTAATTTGATCTGCAATAAATAAACCTCAACCATTACAACCTGCTTATTACGTGTCAAGCTCTCAATACCAGCAAGGCCGAACGAAAATCTCTCTCTTTTTCTCTTTCTACATTCTTAACCAAAGAAGATGCTCCAGGGGGGATGTTCTTACAGTAGCCGTTTGGATTTTTTTCTCTCATTTCACAGTCCTATCCCGACGGTCGTTTTATTCTTCTCTTTTCTTCAAGTAAATGGTATGTTTACGTTGCCCAACAGCCAAACCGAGATGCATCTAACCTAATTTAGTGGCAACTTGTTCTAGTTTTAATCCTTTTATCGGTTAATCTATGAAAAATCGTCTCGCTCATTTAGACTCGGACGTAGAAAATGAATAATTAATTGCTGTGGGTAATGTTTTTACGATATATATTTTTTGCTCTCATCAGTGCGTATCGGCAGTTATAAATATTGATGAGATATCTGAATACGTTTAGCTTTTTTTTCAGTGGATATTTTGCTTTTGTTTTTTGCTCTGTCCACGAGTGTATACTCGCATTATTATACGGTGGTGAACAGATTAGTGCATGCAAGTATTATAGTTGCTTGCATGACTTCATTTGTGAGTTAGTTTTTTAAATTGTGTTTGAATTCCAACTTACAGGGTAAACATGCCAACTCGTAGGCTTTGAGAATAACTAAAATTGTCCACTGACACCATTTAAGTTCGTAATAATTGGGAATTTATTTTTATAATTAGATTTAGTGAGAATTTGGCCCCTGTTGGTGCTTAGAATTTTAACAAAAACTCATAGCCAACTACTTTTCTTATGTGTGGGCCATTTTTGGCCTAATTGCTAAAAAAATACGTAAATAATTATTTCCCAATTTAATGTTACGTAATATTTGAGTTATATAGATTAAAATAGATTTTTCTTTCCTATTTTTTGGCCAAAAAAAGTTTTTAGACATCCGTACATCGAACGTAAGGAAAAAACATCCAACAAAAAGGCAAGAGTTGAATTTTGGTTTCAATGTATAGTTTGGTAACCCGATTAGAAGTACATATATATTGATTTTAGGGGTACTTCTGGGGAGAATATTTACAAAAACCAACAATCCTCCTAATCTCCGAAACTAATGAGCCAGTAATTATGAAAGGAATGGTAAATATAGAAGTTACACAAAGTATACAGGAAAGATTGGGAGAAACCCCTAATATTAATTTTGGGGGGGGGGCAAATTATAGAATTAAATGAACACTAAAAAAATTCATATATTTTCAAACACATCCAATGAAAGGGTGCATCCCGATGAACACATACATTTTTTTCATATTTTAAAAATAATAAGATTAAAATATAATAAGAGAATTGTAAATGTAAATAAAATTTAAAAAAAATAGAGATGAGGGCCTCATAGAAATTAGAAGAAACAAACCCCTAATATCATAAAGTGATATATCAAATTAAAATAAGTATTATGAGGAATACAAATATATCTTTTATTGGTTTTATTTTTAAAATATATTAACTAAAATTGAACTGGATAATTATATTTCTGAAACTATCAGACCAAAAATTTTGGTAAAAATTAGAGCTGTCGGAAAATAAAAATTAATCATTTTCAAACCCATCATCTAATATATCAAATGAAGGGGCTCATTATGGAGAATGCAGGTATATCTTTTTTTTAATTAAATTGTTTAAAATATATTAACAAAAATATTTAAAAAAATAATCATTAACTTTATTTTCGAAACTATAAGACTTAAAATTTTGAAAACAATAGAAATATAGTGCCTCACCAAAACTAAGGCAAATTATAGAATTATATAGAACATATACAATTAAAATATCCCCCCCCCCAAATATTACCGAATCTATAAGAACTAAAATTTCTAGTTTTAAATATAAGCCCCTGTATATTATTTATTTCTTGAATTCTCCAGAAAATTCTAGACATCATTCATGTACAATGTCATACACCAATTTTCATATATTTTGGAAATATTAAGTGTTTTCAGATTTATAACAAAAATTAACATTAAAATAATTTGGTCAAGTGCGAGTTGGACTCGCATACTAAGGGTTCCGTACCACCTTCAAGATTCTAATATCCCAGTTTCAGACAAGCAGGAAATCCTTATATTTACCCTAATATCATTTAAAGGAAGCTTTTTAAATTTATAAAAATATACACTTTGATTTTCCACACATAGACTTTTAATTTTATCTGCTTCGTGATTCGCTTGATTTTTATAAGAATATATATGTACTTCAATTTCTAATTTGGCCCCCAAAAATTAACATGAGAAATTTATTTTACTAATAAACTTTCAGGGAAGTCTTCTATATTCTACTGTCTGAATTTTGAAGCTCTGAAGATTGAAAGATAAAGGACAAAATAGGTCAAGTTTTAAATTATAAATTATTAAATCTGTTATTCACATTATTTAAAAATACAAATAAAATATATGTTTCAAAATTTAAATAGTGTAGTTTCTAAAGTGGGAATTAAGTCGATATTTAATACTTTTGTTTATATCTTTTAAACAAATGATTTAAAAATATGATATATTTGTAATTCACATAATGAGCCTTTTATTTGACATATTACATGATGCGTTTGAAAATAGAATTTTTATTTTCAATTTAATTGTATAATTTTTACTATGGGGGTTTTATAATAATTTTTCTTATAAATTTCAAGTGAGCCACAGTATTTTCAAAATTTTAGATAGTATGGTTTCGGGAATAGAGCGAGAAATGAGAATTTTTTATATCTTTCTGTTAATATCCTGTAAACAATTAATTTTAAAAATATGAAAAATATATATTTGTATTCCTCATAATGAGCCCTTTTATTTGATGTATTGCATGATGCGTTAAAAATATTTTTTTATTTTCCGTTTAATTCTATAATTTAGCCCCCAATATTAATATTATGGATTTCTTCCAATTTTTCCTGTAAACAAAAAAATGTAGGTCTTCTAGTTTGGGGAATAAAGGGGGAATGGGTAATTTTTTTAATATATTTTAAAAAGAATATTTTCATTTTAAATAAATTTAAAAAATATATTTGTATTCGTCATAATGAGCCCTGTGATTTGATATATTACATGATCCTTTAGAAACAATTATAATTTTTTATTTTCCATTTAATTCAATAATTTTCCCCCCAAAATGAATATTAGGGGTCTCTCCTTATTTTTCTAGTAAAATTCAGGTAAAGGGCTATATGTGTAATTCTTTTTTCAAAATTTTACAGCTTATGGTTTTGGAGATAAGGGGGGGGGAATGGGTAACATATTTTTGTTAATATCTGTTAATTTATTTAATTTAAAATTATGAAAAAAATATATTTGTTTTCGTCATAATGAGCCCTTTCATTGGATATATAACATGATGTGTTACAAACAATTTTAATTTTATATTTTTCATTTAATTCAGTCATTTGCCCCCCAAAATTAAAAGTAGAGGTTTCTCCTTATTTTTCCAGTAAACTTCAGCTCAGATCTTATACCTCTATTTTTTTCAAAACGTTACATTTTATAGTTTCGGAGAAAAGGGGGGGGGGGATTTGGTAAATTTTGATATATTTTCGTTAATATCTTTTTCATTATTTTTTTTAAATTATGAAAAAAATATATTTGTGTTCTTCAGAATGGGACCTTTTATTTGATATATGACATGATGCTCTTGAAAAAAAAATTATTTTTAAATTTTCATTTAATTCTATAATTTGCCCCCGTAAAATTAATATTAATGGTTTCTCCTTATTTTTCCTGTAATGTTCGCGCAATAATCTATATTTCCTATTTTTTTCAAAATTTCAGCCGCAGTAGTTTCGGAGATTAAGGGGGGAATGTTCGATTTTTTTTGGTTTTTCCCACCAGAGGTACCTCTAAAATCAAAATTTATTCTTTTACGATATGTACTCCTGATCGAGTCACCAAATTATACTTTGATGCCAAATTCTTCCGTCAAGTAGTTTAGAAGAAATATGCTCTGATGTGACAGAGGCAGAAATCCGGAGTGATATTATAGGGTATCCCTATTAGATTGCGTCAAAAAAAGTTGTTTTTTTTTTTGGTTAAACACATGTAAAAAGTTTCTTCAGTATTTTAAATTCTAACTTCGTTGCGGATAAGTTTAGATAAAAAAGCCGGAAAACAATTTGTAGAGATTTCCTATAAGATAGTGAGAAGCAAAAATTTTTAACAATTTTATGCATGTAGATATTTTAAAACAAAAAAAAATTCATATGTATTTTAAACGGGAAAGGAGACCCCCTATGCACCAGCTCAATTTTTGAGATATTGGGCTCAAAATTTAGGAGAATTTTTTTTATACTGTAGAAACTTTTTACATATCTTTGATCGAAAAAAAAACTTTTTTTGACGCAGTCTAATCCCTATATTGTATATACGGAACCCTAAAAATGTATACTCCTTGATAACTTTAATTCAAATTTTAATCATTTTCTGTAGCATTGTTTTACCAATACAATATTAAATTTAAACGTCTCCTTCTTTCATCTTTATTCAATAGATAAAAGCTTTTTTTCTTGGGCATTAATGACTGCAGAAACAAAATGAAATTAAAAAAGTCGTTTTCATAAGTGAATTTCGGGTCATTAGAGATAGCTCGGCAAATTAAACTTACCGTCTGCCTGCATTATCGCGAATAAAAACTCCCATTCAAAGACAAATTGCTCATTATTACAAATCATCGCGCGAATGCTTGCAATAGCATGGCGAACGCGACCGTCTAAAATTTTTTCGTCTGGTTGTGAATAGACCCTATTCGCTGCTAGAAGAATCTTCATCATTTCCTTTTTTTATTTTATTCTTGTTCGAGAAAGGATTAATTATAATTCTTGTAATTGCTCAAAAGCGTGGGGTAACCTCTCCTTGAACCGTCTTTTATCAGAGTTCATCTTTGTTGGCAACATCCTGCGAAGATGCTTCGAAAAAAAAAGGACAGCGAAGCGCGCGTTAGTTGGGAGTATCAACGTAGACGGAGTTGATCGAGGAAAGAGATGCTGGTAAATACTGAAAAGTGTTGAGGTGGTTTGTGAGATATGCGGACGACTGCAGTTAGTTAAGTAAAATATGCATAATAATTTTCAAAACATTTTCGAAAACTACATGTCAAACAAGTAATATATTTACAATATGAAATAATTTGTATTATGTTTGCTACAGTATATAGAGTGGAACAGCCAAAGGGAATAAATTCGATAACAAATAAAGGAGGCTTGTAGAGAAAAAGGCTTGGACACTTCGATTTGTTTTTTTTATGCGTAAAACAAAATTATATAGGGTGGGTCATGTGAAAGTTGCCAATAGCAACTTTCTTATTATAAATGCAAGCCCCTCTATATTTTTAGTTTTTGGATTCTTTGGAAAATTCTAGACATAATTTTTGTACAATGTATACCTATCTTCAACTGTTTCGGAAATATTAAGTATTTTTATATTTACTAGCCCAGTGGTCGAAATTCGACCAATTGTATCAGTAACTCTGGCAGGTAAGTAACCTGAAAATTTTATCGTGATATTCTATCCTAGGACTTTAGGGAGAACAGCAATTACACGAAACGGATCCAGATTCGGAACCTTTGTCTGATAGTTTCCTCGAAAATCCTAGATGTCAGTGTTACATCTCGCTTCTACAAATAAGTAACGAAATTCAAGTTTCTTTCAGATATAATTCGTAGAATTCATGTGTTCAAATACGTAATTCCCTATATATACAACTGCTTACGGCTTACGAAATGTTGCATTTCCATTTCCGACACCCTGTATATGCATCTCTGTATATTTTTGCACCACCCTGTATAACTGTAATTCTACTGCATCTTCTATTCCAAGAACCCTGTAAATTCAACCACTAATGGGCTTCCCTATATAATTATTTTATTAGTTATAATTGCTCTCTACTCTATATTTTAAACACCCTATATATACAACTGCTTATGTGCCACCCACGAAAAAAAATATTTCTAACATATCTGGAATCGCCCTGTATAATTATAATATACAACGATTACTAAACTACACTACACTAAACAATAACAACGCTTGCATGCCATTACCAGAAGTACATGCTATAAGTATTGGTCCCTCTATATATAATTACTCAATGTTTTGAGCCTGGCGGCAAGGCCGTAGCCAGTTTTTTTTTTTTTTGGGTGGGTTTTCGAAGGGGGGGGGTGGTGGAAATTTTTTGGATTGGTGATGGGCTACTTAGGACTGCAAAATGTATATTTTTGTTGGTTAACATTGAATCTCGAAACCAAAAACTCCAAAATTTCGGGGGGGGGGGGGGTTGAACCCCCCACAGACCCTCCCGCTGACTACGGGCTTGTCTGGCAGCGGCGGCACATTCAGTTGTTTGGCCTTGACATTATGAACGTAAATAATGAATTTTTATTATATTTTATTTAATGAATGAACCAATATAAATTAATATTAGCATTCTGCACTGAAGGTCGTCAATAGCTACTAAATAAAAAATGAAGAAAATCGGTTGAGAGACAGAGGAGAAAATGGTACCTAATCGTTTTGTCTTAGCCTATTGATATATAGATTACAAAAATTAACATTAAAAAAAAGAAAATTATTTTATATCACAAATTCGCTACATTACACTCAATACTTAATTCCCATTTATCTCTTGATATTGAGATAGTAAGCAAAAACCGTTCCTGCGTTCCTTTTTACTAATTCGACAAAACTCATGGCCTTAGCATCTTGTTGTCTGCCTGTATGACAGTGGTGATCAGTGTCAGTGCTATTGTCGTTTTGATTTCGTTAAGTGTACGTAATAATAATATCAGAAAAGTGGTTCATTTAACAAAATGCCCAAAATAACCATTCTACAAAAGATTGGTTATATAGATAACAAACAGACACAAATGGAAATATCTCGCTTATTTCACGAATTTTTTCCAAATTTGCAGCCTGTATCCCAAGGAACGATTAGTAAAGTAGAAAAGCACTTTCACGAGCTTGCTCATACAAGATAGCTAAAAAAAGTACCTGCCAATGCTGTAAGTGATAATACGAAATTGGATATTACACTGGAGTTTCAAGAAAACTCTCATAATTCTGGTCGAAAAGCAGCCCCACTGTTCAAAGTTAGCCACACATCAATTTTTCGAGTATTAAAGGAAAGTAAAATGCATCCCTATAAAATGATGATAGGAGAACATATTTCTGTGAACAAATGATGGTAAGGTTAGATAACAATGTAATCAAATTAGAAGATGTTTTGTTTTCTTAGGAGAGCACATTTACACTTTACGGCCATGTTCATCGTCAAAATTGCCGCTATTGGTCTAACGAGAATCCTGACTGGATGACAGTAAACCCACAAGTGCCAACCAATACAATATGGTTTTAGCAAGATGGCTGATTTTAAAGAAAGATGTGCCAAAAGATTGGCAAAAAAGAGACTTTTAAAAAGAGGTAGGAATAAAATACCTACTAATAAAATTCGAGGAACGTATGCAAAAATATCATCACAACCATAAAACCATCCAAAATAATCCCATTAAATGCTTTTTACTATTCTTTAAGCTAGAAACTTTCAAAATTTTGAATTGTAATTGAGAAAAAGGATAAGTATTAATAAACGATGTGTAGGAGGGCTGCCTTTTATATTTCGGGATTGGACAACCCTAGTGTTGCAATCTGACAACTGACAGCTCTATCGTAAACTTTGACATTTTTGAGGTTATACATACTCAGAACATTTTGACATATGAGCGCTGAGTGTTGTTTACTGTAACTTAAAGGATTCATCTCGGCCAAAAAATGGAATTAAATCGTGAACATTTTCGTGCGATTATTTTTTACAACTTTCGACGTGGATTAAGTCAGCAAGAGTGCATGGATGAACTTAATTTAATTTTTGGCGATGAAACTCCATCAAGGACCACTGTTTATCGATGGTATGGAGAATTCAATAAAGGTCGTAGTTCACTCCAAGACGAATTTCGTGAAGGTCGTCCAAAAAAAAAGTTGTAGTTCCGGAAACCATTGATGCTGTGCGCGAACTGATATTGCAAGATCGTCATGTGACCTATCGTGAGATTGAGTCAACCTTACACATTAGTGGAACCAGCATACATTCAATATTGCATAAACATTTGAATGTCAAAACAATTTGTTCGCGTTCGATCCCACACAATTTGTCAATTGTTCAAAAAAGGCTCCTGTCGATTGGTCACATAGTGACAGATGATGAATCGTGGATTTACGCGTATGAGCCCGAAAGGAAACAGCAGTCGACTGTAAGGGTGTTTAAAGATGAGCCGAATCCAACAAAAGTTACTCGCGCACGAAGCACTTCCAAGCAAATCATCGCCTGTTTTTTCGGAAAAACTGAACATGTCGCAACCGTACCACTAGAACAATACAGAACAGTCAATTCTGAGTGATACACAACCATTTGTTTGCCAGTTGTCTTCCAAGAAATGAGGAAAACCAACCGCCGAAGACAGATCACTCTTCACCACGACAATGCGAGCTCTCACACATCGGCTCAAAACATCGATTTGATGAGTCATCCGCCGTATAGTCCTGACTTGTCACCAAATAACTTCTTTATTTTTTTTCCCGTACGTAAAAAACAATCTGAGAGGTCAACGTTTTTCGACACCTGAAGAAGCGGTTGCTGCGTTCAAAATGCATGTTTTGGAGATAGCTTAATCAGAATGGAAAAAGTGCTTCGACAATTGGTTCAAACGCATGCAAAAGTGTATAGATCTTCATGGGGAATATTTTGAAAAACAATAAAGCAATTTTCGATGATATTTGTTTTTGTTCTCTAATCCCGAAATATAAAAGGCAGCCCTCGTATCACCCAGTCTTATGCTGATGATACACAGATAAGTGTCAATTTTGATTTTAGTGACAATATAAATGCATGCAAATTAATTAACTCTGATTTATTAGCGATACAAGACTATTGTGATAATCACAATCTTAAGATCAACCCAGAAAAGTCAAAATATTTGTTGTTCACGTCAAATAAATATTATAGTTACTTTAAAGAAAACATTACGATAAAAATGGAAAATGAATTAAATTCTATTGTAGACGAAGCAATAATTTTAGGTATCACTTTTGATCGTTACTTGGGATTTAGGACGCATGTTAACCAGTTATTTAAAAAAATCATTCCTCGTTTTATAACTACTTTATACAAACAAGTCAATTTTAAACTTCAAAATGAGGAAAAAAATTGTGTGAAACATTTGTTTTGGCAATTTTCTATTACTGTTATACAGTGTACCTTACCTTACTGAGTTTACCAAGAAAAGAATCAAAAAGTACAAAATACCTGTTGCAGATTTGTTTGGGCACTTCGCAAATTTGACCATATAGGTCAAAAACTAATAGAAATAAACTAGTTAACAATAAAAAAGACTTGGCAATATCATTTTTTGTAAATTTGTCCATTGTATTATTCACAGGAGAAAACCGGATTATCTTTGGGAAAAAATAGTTTATGCTAAACAAATTCACAATAGACCTACAAGATTCGGCAACCTTTTATATGTCCCTAGAAATTCATCAGCCATGTTTCAGCGGTCTTTCTCATTTAACGCAGTTAAAACGTATAACAAAATTATTATGGAAAATTTAGATGATACAACTTTACTTGGTTTTCAAAAGTAAATTAAAAAGCTCTTGTTTAATGACACTTTTGTTTTTAAATTCTCTTAATGTAATTCGTCAATGTTAATACTTTCATCCATATTGTTCAATTGGCTCAATTACCTAATTTGTTAATAAATATTTTGGAAGAAATTTGTTTTGTTTAGGGTTGAGTGGAAGAATAGCCGTGGGCTAAACTCCGCCTTTTGTTTTGCTATGTATGTGTATACTGTATAGATTTATGTATGTGCATGCTGTATAGATATATGCATTACATAGATGAAACAATAAAGACGCTTTATTATTAATACCCAGATAGACAAGTGAGAAAAAATCCTGCGACTGTAAATGTAAACGATTTATTATTAGTAGGGTTTCGTTGTATACTCACAACGGTTTATGGTTTACAAGAAAGAATTGAAATAGTAATTATTAATGGGGAAGAGCAAACCTATGCACGCACAATTGCTCATGTTGGGCATCAGTATGTATTGGATTTAATTAATAAATTTCAAGAAACTGGAAGTGTGTGCAATAAAATTGTCAAAAACCTTACAGTTTTAACGGAAGCTGCAGAGGTTGAGATTTCCGGTCATTTTGCCATGGAGCCTCAAATATCAATACTATAAGTCTCCAGGTTAACAAATATATCCGTGCTGTGTGCATAAAACGTTACGCCTAAATAAATTCTTTCCATACAAAATATAGCTTGCTGAGGATTATTATGACAGAGGGTTAGAATTCTAGGAATCCGTTGCTCAAAGGGAAAACGAAGACCCTATTTTTGTTAAAAATATTTGTTTCTTCGACGAATCAGGAATTTTATTAAATGGATTTGTTAATAAACATAATTGTAGAGTTTGGTTTACTCCTTGATGATGACAACTTAGAGTTGTTGAAACGGAGTTGAGTGTTTAAAATAAAGGTTTGGTGTTATGGTGCAAAACTGTGTTTTTACATTTGTGATACACCAAAGGTTCCACAGCATTTCCATAATTGTAGATACTGGGACAATACCAATACACAAGTTTTTCCGGAAGAGCACAACCAACATCCTCAATAAATCAACGTATTGGCTGGGATTCTCTGAAATACCATTATTGGTCCTTTATTCGTGGAAGAAAATTTAATTGGGGAATTGTATTTGGACTTAGAAAACGTAATAAATTCCCTTATAACTGAATGTTTACAACACGAAATAGATAAATATGGAACTTTATTGCTAGATGAAAAAAGTATTTTTTCCACAGGATGGAGCAACTCCACATTATCCCTTGCCTGTACGAAATTGCCGTAATGAGACAGATAAATGGATTGGAAGAAGCTGTAGAATGGTCAGCAAGATCACCAGACCTAACGCTCCTTGACTTTTTTTATAGGGACATCTAAAAACTAGTATATAAAATTCAACCACGCGACATTCCTGAACTTTGTCGTAGAATAGTGGAGAAGTGTAACGGATTACACCAGAGACGCTTCAAAAAATGCGGACGGAATTCGAGCTGCTACTTTACCATTGTCTTACCAATAATAGCTGACATTTTACATCTAATTTAAGTACAAGGTAATTCTAACGCTAATACAATATTAATAATGTAAATACAATGTAACTAATAATTATTTTAATTTGAATGTTCAAATTGGCTTTACTCTTTAAACAATAATCTGATATTAAAAAAGGTGTGTCAAAAAATTCGCAAAAAGGGACCTTTGAAAAGAGATATCACATGATTCCCCCTTTGTATTTAAACTGTTAGAAGTGATATTCAACCTCGCTTAGGGTTTGAACCAGCAATGTGACCGATGCATATAAAATGTGCCTCCCATAAATTTAAATTAACCTGTTTTTTTTGTATTTTTCTTTTAAAGTTGTTTCAAAACTAAGCCCTGTATACTTATGACTTCACAATTCACCTCAGAACCCGAACACACGGTCCAAACTACCATTGTCTATTCAACTAGTTATTTCTGGTTTTATAAATCATTTAAAAGGATGAAATTAAATTATATCAAAACGATTTTGAAACAGTCGTTGAACAAGGCCAATTGACGTTTAGAAAATATACTTGCAAAGTGAATAACCAAAATCTGAAGTTAATTTTACGACAATCGATTTCATAAAGGGCACACGGTTAGTCTAAATCACTCAGTATATTGCTTGCGGAACAAAAGAATGAAATCCTGAAAACAGTTCATTTTAAGTAGAACAAGATTTCATTTAATTCGCGTTTAGTAAACTAGTGATCTGATTCTTGCCGAACCGTAAGATCTTAAAGATCTTTTAACTGTTTTGAATTATTGCTGTTGAAGGTACTTAGTTGTCTGAAATAATAGTGCCTGGAGGCGTTAGATGCTAAGAGTTTTATTAGACGTTACTGTTTATCCAAAAATCGTGAATTGTTTCACGGAAACGTTAATGTTCGAAGAAGTATTATGACTACCTGAGGCTAAATCGTTACTGCTTAAAACGATTCAGAATAATTTTGTTAGTATTAATGTTGGCAAATTTGGCTACGTTGAATATCTGAACTGTTTAATGAACATATTGAATGTAAAGATATCATTGTGATACATTTTTGCAAATTTAAGAGATTTGAATACATTAACGAAATTCAATATGATTAGAGAAGATAGCATATATACAGGGTGTCCCAACGAAAACGAAGGGGGACATATTTGGCCATACTCTTCGTTAATTAAACTGCACCCTAATCACCCCAGGGATAGTTAATAAATTGTTTTCAAACGGAACCCTGCCCCAAGTGACACGTTTTAAAGCCTTTTTAAAAGGTAATTTAACGGAGTATCGTTCTAGATATTCTATCAACATTTAAGAAATTTGGGAAAAAATGTTATGCTGCTATTTTGTCTTTTCGAACCATCTCTATGTAAAATGCATATATTTTACACAAATTTCTACAAATTCACCCTTCTTTGCTATGCTAGGTCACTTTTTATTCATAGAGGTAATCCTCCTTAGCACTACCCTTCGTAGTTAAGACTAATGACTATTAATACAGGGTGAGTTTTTTTTAAGATCAGTATGGGGATCTCGGAAACTACCGGAGAGAGCAATGGTTAGATTGGGAAAGATTTGCAGTTTTACTGGCCCAATTTAATGACACTTTCAGATTTTTGTAAAAAGTCATGGCTTTCTAGATATTTTGAAAAAAAAACAAATTCTGTCGATTTAGTCAAATCCTTTGTTTTTGATTTTATAAAAAAGTGTAAATATCAAAATTGAAGGAAATTGTATCCCGAATATGATTCTCATGTCCTCGTTTGCGTGACAGCTCTCGTTTTCGAGATATGATACAAACTTATCTTTTTTTGAATGGAAACCATAGTTGGCTATGACCTCCAAAAATCGGATATTTTTAGAGCTTTTCAACGATATAATACTCATATAGTTATTCACAAAAATAACGGAGTTATGGATGCTTTTCTCTCTTATTTTCACTTTTAACGTAGTAGCCATGAAATAGATTGATTTATTAATAACCATTCCAAAAAACATTGAACGATTTTTTTAGGTATATCAGGTATATATAGTATATCAGACATAACGAAAAAACTAAATAAGTAGGTACTTTCTAAAAACTTAAGAACTCAAAGTACATAATAATGGTTACAATTTATGTTCAAAAAGTCCACCATTGTTATTTAGACAAAAATTGCATCTTTTTAAGATTGACTTACCTCTTTCCTCACAGATCACCTATAAATTTCTTCAATTGCTTGTAATACCGCCTTTCTTTGGTCACCAACTGTCTCATACGTTCTTTTGTATACTTTGCTTTTTAGCGCGCCCCATAAATAGAAGTCCAATTGTTTGCATAGATATTATCTAAGTGCTGTCTTACTAATAACTAGTTATGAGCAGGTGCTCCATCATGTTGGAACCACTCAATTCCTAAACAAGTTCTCAAATTCAAATTAATGTTGCATAATTTGAATTTGAGAGTCTTGAAAAGTTTAATGCAAGAAATGCAAGTAGCGCTCCCCAGAAAGTGATTCGTCATAGATAAAAGGCCCCAGAATAGTAGACCCTATGATACCACACCAAACATTAAAACCAATTTTTATCTGGGGTCGTCTTTGTTCTACATGGAAAGGGTTTTCTTGGGCCCAGATATGCTCATTGTGTCTATTGAACATACCGCAGTTAGTAAATCTAGTTTCATCTGGCCCTAACACCTTTAATGGAAACTGTGGATTGTCGCGGCACATGCCTCTTAACCATGTACAAAACAAAATACGTCGATGTTCGTCACCAGCATGCAAAGTTTGAGAAACTGAAAGTTTGTACGGGTTGAACGAACTTGTGCGCTTTCAGTACCTTAACTACAGTTTGTTGAGATGTGCCAGCTTCTGCCATAATCTCACGAGTTGATGTAGATGGATTTTGATTCACTATTGCCAAAACATTTATTTGTGCTGCTTCGTTAATTTGATTACGTCCTTTGGTGGTTTAGTAAAAGATCCATATCTGCGTAAACTATCGTAAAGCCTCTTAAATGTACATAGAGCAGGTTGACGACTATTAAAATATATATGAAAGTATTCCTCAGCTGCACGAAATGTGCGAACTATGCTTTCCATTCAAAAAAAGATAAGTTTGTGTCATATCTCGAAAACGAGAGCTGTCACGTAAACGAGGACATAACAATCATATTCGGGATACAATTCCCTTCAATTTTGATATTTACACTCTTTAATAAAATCAAAAACAAATGAGCTAGAGGGATATGAATAAATCGACAGAATTTCCTTTTTTCAAAATATCTAGTAAGCCATACTTTTTACAAAAATCCGAAAGTGTCATTGAATTGGGCCAGTAAAACTGCACATCTTTCCGAATTTAACCATTGCTTTATCTCCGCTAGTTTCCGAGATCCCCATACTGATCATCAAAAAAAACTGTATAAATGGACCTGTCCGTTTACACTAAAAATGGGTTGTATCATATTTGCCCGAAAATAGTAAAGGTAATATAGTAACCAATGCCAATGTAACAAATAAGACGTAAATCTATGCATTTTAAGCATTGACTGAATGGCGATACTTTACGCCGTTCATGCCCAACAGGCAACAGCGCAAGTCTATTTATTTACATTTTGAATTGATGTTAATTTCGTAATTCGTATTGTGTAATGTGTTTAGAATTTGAAACTTGTCTGAACTCAGTGATTATTTTGTATAAGTGTAAAAAACAATAACAAAGTACTAAAGTATGTAAGTATGTATGCCGGGTCCATTTATATTAGCAGTCCTGGATTAAGACTTAGGACACTCTTTACAGTACCTCTGGAAACAGAATTTATTTCTTTATGTCTAATTGTAGATCGTTATGTCTTACTCCTTATTTCCAGATTATAGGAAAAGTTTGTTCCAGGGAATACAAAACAAAACAAAATTTTGTAACCATTTAATTATTCCCTTCAAAAGTATACAATATTCCTAAAAAGATATTTACATTAAAAAAAATTACTACACTTGTACTAATAAAATACTGCGACGCTCTAATAAACTACTAGGGCATAGGACAAAACTAATTAACTAAAGTAAACCACATTAAATAGTTTTTTATCTATGGCATACAAAACTAAACCGAATATAAATCAACAAAAAACAAGACCAATAGATATAAATAATTTTTATCTATAAAACAGCATAATAAAATAGAGTTCATATCATATTTCATATAAAAACCTACAAATATCACATATGCTTCCAGCAATATTCTTACAGAATTTAAACAAAAAAAATATTTACATAGGAGATATTTATTAATTTTTTAATGTCCCACGTACCTTATTATATAGCACAAATTAATTAATTAATAAAGGGATCACTTTCTTGTCAATAGTCAGTTATTATTAGTTTTAACTTACATAAATGCAGCTATTTTGTAAGACCCAAACATTTTTATCTCTATGAACAAGCAAGGACAAATATCACAAGTTCATCTGTATGCTTTGTGTCAAATTTACATATAGCACCAAAATTATGTAAGCATAATATTAAGAATATCTTAAACAGTTTATTTTTAAATAGATTAGCTATGATAAAAAGTGCAGAATTTGCTGTGCATTTCATTTTAACTGGATTGTCAAAGACTGTAGAAAGTAAGGGACTAGGGACTAGGCCAACTAGTAAATACTAGGAAAAAAGACAGTGAGTTCGATAAACTCGTTAAATTCTTGAAATTAAGCAAAAAATTAAACCATCAACGGAAATCGAAAAATTTAATTTTCAATAGTACGATATCCGGCTGCACATTTATTGCACTCATCGATTATATCAGTACCAATTAAGTACATTCGATTTCATTTCAGACATTTGCTTTATTGATTAGGTCCCATATAGTATTCTTGAAGGTATATTTCTTTTGCATTCTTTTCCAAATCAGGCTCATGATGCTGCACTTTACAACCGAATTTAATTTACTCAATTTTTTATGTTGGTTACTAGATACAACTCCATTTTGTGTCAAAAATTCTTCATATATTTTTTTTTATAACGTGGTTGATACTTTGTTGAGTTAATTTATGGAAGCTCTTCAATTCTGACAAATATTTTTTTTAAATTAGTAGTAGTGTATGTGGCATATGTGCCAAATTTTATGTTAATGTCTGCATTTGTCCAATACTTACGTACTTGCCATGAAGAAGGGGTAATAGACTTTGTTTTCGGAATGAAATATCTGCTGATGAATTGTAGAGCATGTTGCAGAATACCTTCGATGACCAACGTTTGTTGCAAGAATTGTCCACCATTAGCGCACACCAGATTCAAGGTGAAATCGAGAGAGTTCTTGGTAGAACTCTCTCGATTTTACCTTCAAATGACCTCTGGGTAAAAAGCACAAGGTCAAACAATGCACGAATTCGGACTCACAGACTTCAAGAACATAAGCATTAGATTTTATGGTAGACCCCTCTAGATTTGACCTTCAAATCACCTTCATATAACGTCTGGGAAAAGGCGCAGGGTCAGACTCAAGAGACCTCAAAAATATTAGCATGATTTTTTTCAGATTTTTTGGTTGAACTCTCTCGATTTGACCTTCAAATACCCTTGACCCTGACGTGACGAAGGTCAACCGACCCTCTCATCGTAATGAGCGACCCAAAAAACCCCTAGTATCCTATACGGCATGCCGTGTTCCGGCTTAGATTAAATGTTGACATGTGTAATACTACTTTTCTAACTATCAGCATTTGAGAACCAACAGCTAACCAATCAAACGAGAGAGAATGATGAGATAATAGCAGAATCGCTGGTGAGAACATCATTCCGAAAATAAAATTTAATAACATTGTTTCGAGCATCAAAAAAAGCCTGTGGTTAAATATATTGAGCTACATAAATTAGTCTGCTTATTTATAAACGGCTGTCAATGCAGCAACAGTCCCTGTTCTCTTTATTTTTTCACACTTCAAAAAATGCAAAAGTGAAATACAAATTACAAGTCTTGTATCAGCAAGCAATGGAATGCATAATGACATTCAGCAGAACCAGTAAGAACAAAAATCAAATGATTGAAGCAACCCAAGAACTTCAAGAACTTTATTAAAATAATTAAAGTACAGGGTAGTATTTAGCAGAAGGTGTAATATTGTCAGCAGTTTGTCAGCAAGGTAAATGTGCTGAGGCAACTTCATCCATATGACGTTTTTATAGCTACACTTAACTGGAAAAGAAAGTCTTTCTTTATAACAAAAGGCAATAGACGTAGTAGGAAAATTTTGAACCTGGGACAATTTAACGAACACAAGTAGAAACTCAATGAACCATGTGGTGTAGTGGACAAAAGTGTGGACATTTTTCGAAGTTAAACTTATGGTTTGATCTCAAAAAAATCGTGTATTGTGTTCTAAAATAACTACAAATTATTTCTTTCCTGTTTGTAAACATATTTTAATTATTTTAAAATCCGTAAAAAATTTGGACAGAACATTTGTAGCTGGTGACAACACTGTAAAGTCGCATAATCAGTCTTAACCAATCACAGTATAGGTAGGAATGTTAGGTAACCCAATCCTTACAGAAAACAGAGGCAAATACGTTTAGATTGGGGTACGGCTCAGAAAGACATGACATCTGAATACTGGGCAAAAGTCATTTGAAATGATGACAGAATAATTTCCATTTTTGAAAGTGATGGTATTAGGTCTGTTCTCAGTTTGGGGCCAAAATTATTGCCTAGCATCGGTGACTGGAGATAAAAGTCGATGCATATTCTAGCAAGACGGTGCCCCTTGTCATACGACTAAAGCAAGCTAGAAATGGTTAGATGATCACCATATTAAAATCCTTCCTTGGCCTGGGAAGAGCCCCGACTTAAATCCTATAGAGAATCTTTGGTCCAAGTTAAAAATTTTAGTTGCTCGACGCAATGCAAGCAAAAAAGAATCCATCATTGAATCGTGGAAGATTTAAGACATTTGGTAAATCCATGTCACGCAAGTTTGAGCAAATAATATAATTAAAAGGATCGGGATCAATAAATTCCCCATATTATATTCTCCAATTAGTGGTTTTACTCATAACTTTTAATAAAAAAAGTGATTCCCTATTTAACCTAGTCCACTATCCCATTACAAAATTGTTCGAAAAGTGTCCACACTTAATTCCACAACTGCATATGGCCTATAGTCGAAAATAAGAATTGGGCATGTCAAATTGATAATATTGAATTTCTGTCCATTTTCAATATCAGCTTTTTATTCCTAGTATTTATTTGTCTAAGAAGTGCTTCAATTTTACATGTACTAAGGAATAATGTTTACTCCTGATGTCTGTTTTGATGACAGCACTTTAGTGAAAGCATTTATAGAGGTATATATTACGCATTACTTATAAAAATAAAAAAACAAATTCAAATGGAAAACACCCTGTTATTTTAATACAATTCCTTAACAGTAGGCATCACCAGAATATCGTTTTCACCTAAAGTAAAACACAATGTATAGAAACAGTGTCACATAAAAAAGGTAGTAAACTCACGTATTTTTCAATCAGTCTTGAGCAATGACATCGAGCAAATACGGCACTGATTAAAAAACAAAATCTCACAGTCGCTCAAACGTAGACTTCTCTTTTTGGTGTATCCTTTCCAGCAGCTTGCGCAACTGGGGACACTTTTCTAATTTTAACTGACTCTACGTTACTGCTAGTACTAGAGGAACTTGTTGAGCCTGCTTCTGGGGGTGTCTCCATCGAAACCATATTCTGTGGCATTGTTTCCAAGCTCGGAGAAGCTGGAATGAGGACTGATACTTCCAAATTTCCTGGAGGAACTGATCCAGATGGTAAAGTAAGAATTGGCACGGTAACGGGTGTCATACTTGCAGTAGTGGGTACAGTAACTAGTGGTACTGTAGTTCTTATTTCCGTTGGAGTTTCTCTATCCATTAGAGTTGCTCTCTCAGATACTTCATGCTCTGTAAAATCTTGTTGAAAATCTGCGGATTTATTAGAACTAATAGACGCCGTGGTGGTTGTCATGTTAGAGATAATGGAGTTTTTAGAGCTTGCAGAAGCTTCTGAAGTTCCTGAGCCGTTGCTCAGCGTACTCAGTGGAGGATGTTCGTCGTCATGATGGATTTCTGTCATAGACAGGGTGTGGTTGGGAGATGCTTTTTCAGCTTCAAAAGCCTGAAACGTAAGACATGGTAAACTCGTTATTCTACTAATGTAGAAATCTCAATTACCTGTACAAAAGCTGGGTTTGTGGTAGACTGGTGTTCAAAATTTCTTCTAAATAATGGACTTCCATGGTGGGAGGCTAGTCCAAGTGAAGTTAACTGCGAAACAGTCATCGGTACACTAACGCTAGGTGTGTTTGTTAGAACTGGACCTAGTCCAGGAGAAAGGATAGCCTGTGCTAGTGCAGCAGTGCCAGGTTGATTGGCGTGTAAAGTGTTGTTAACAGAACCTGTGCCGTCTAGTTCCTGAATTGGGGAAAGCACTACCTGCGTTGGTAAAATAGAGTAAAAAGCTATGAATATTTTTGTTTGTCTACGTAAATATCTAAATGGATTAGTGAAGATTGTGCTTCTAAGGAACCAGATGTGAGTTTTCTATGGTGCTGATATTGTAACTACATAAACAAAGCGTTTCTAACATATAAATTGAGTGATAAAAGTGAAAACTCATCTTCGCAGTGCTGTTCTAACACAATCTTTACTTACAGTACGGGACAAATGATAGCTAGTATACAGAAAAGCTGGATTTAGGTCGGCTAAGTAAAATATTCTTTCAGCGACAAGGCGAATCTTAAATCAAGAAACATATGTATACGCATAAGGAGTATTTTTTGTTTTGTGCCTTAAACTTGGAAAGCGGGGGCAACAAAGCAGACTTAAAAGCTAATAGCAGTAAGAATAAAATAATGATATTCCATAGATTTAACACCTTATAATTGACTGATCGTCTAAAGGATTTAGCAGTAATGAAGGGTGTTCCAATTTGAGGTTAATTTTTAAATTTGGCGCCATTTATATTTTTTGTAGTTATGCTATCATATGTTATTTGAGAGATGACAAGTAGGAATATTCCGGTTATTAAAAATGGAAAGATATACTATTGAGCAACGCGCGTTTATTATTAAAAAATACTTTAAGTTTGGTGAAAATTGTGCAGAAGGCGGTGGAGAATTTCGTACAGAATATGGAACAGAAAATTGTCCGTCCAATGTCAACAATTGTTCAAAAATTTGTGGAAACTGGTTCAGTAAAAGATGAAGAAAGTCAAACATATCAATTCGTTAATTGGGCAATACAACAGAAACTTGTAATGTGAATTTTGTCAACAAAATCATCTTCACCGATGAAGAACATTTTTAATTAGGTGGATTTGTTAACAAGTAAAATTGTCGAATCTGGGGTGAAGCATATCTACGAGAAATAATGGAAAGACCGATGCATCCACAAAAAGTAACTGTTTAGTGTAGTTTTTGGGCTGGTGGAGTGATTGGTCCATACTTTTTTAAAGATGACAATGGAAATTCTGTTACTGTGAATGGTGTTCGATATCGAACCATGATTACTAACTTTTTGTGGGATGACTTGGAGCATATTGATGTGCAGAATATGTGGTTCCAACAGTACGGTGCAACATGTCATTCAGCAGCAGAAACAATCAATCTTTTGAAACAGAAATTTGATAATCGAATAATTGTTTGAAAAGGAAACATTGTTTGTCCCCCTAGATCTGAGACCTCTAGATGGAGCTATTTGAAAGAAAAGGTCTATGCCAATGATCCACAAACAATTGATGTCCTAAAGGAGAACATTATAGACTGTTTCCAAGTAATTGAACCCCCAATTATGCCAGAAAGCTATCGAAAATTTTGGCAAAAGACTTAGTCTGGAACATTGGTACGTGTGGTCCATATACATTATGGTACTAGGGAAATAAAGGTCCAAATCTACAATCTTTGAATAATGTATTATCAAGTCCAAAGTTACAAATATAATTCAGATAAAACAAACATACAGCAAACATAGTATGAATACTTATATACAAGAAAAACAAAGTAAACAGAAATTTCTGTTTATGCTAATTTCTATAATAAAAACAGAGATGTCACCATCAATCTGAAATTTTAACAAAATTTCCGTTTATTTGTTTCCTTCCTTTTTATTATATATTTTTTTTATTCTGGCTAATACAATTTGGAATTATTTGAAGGCTACAATCTTGTTGTACTTTTATCTAAATTATATTGGTAGTTTTCGACTTGATAATGGGGTGTAACTAATAGACACCGAAACTAGTCGTCGATAATAAATTATTTAAAGATTGTGGGTTTGGACCTTTATTTCCCTAGAACCATGATTAGAAAAAATGTGGAGTTTGAGTTTCAATTTTAATTGAGCCCGATGGAAATTCTTCAGTTTTTTAGTCACGTGGCTCATAGAAGTGAAAATAACTAAGAGACATTGATCAACGCTGGAAATATTCCAGAAAAAAACAAGAGGGAGATGACCAAGTACATGTACTGATCAGAGTCCTTGCTCATCCTACCAAAGGTTTAGAGCCGCAGAGCAAATAGCGGTGTAGAATTACTGGTCGAAAATGTTGGAAGTAATCATGATTCTCAGTAATGACCGATAGACTAGAGTTTAGTTTACTAGAGGATTAAAAGTCATATATAAGGAGTTCTTTTGACATAGATAAGTTCAGATTCATGGTTTAATTCCAACCCAAGAATTACATAATAATACGCCTCAGAAGCTTATTACATGGAAAAAAAGAGAATACGACTTATTGAACAATTCCAAGAACAGGGGCCACAAAAAATTCAATAAAAGGAAACTAGAAGCAACATAAAGAAAGTTCATGTAATGAAACATAAGATGTAAAGTTAGATGTTGGGAATCACTATACGAGAGTTCCTAACAGAAATATTGGAGGCAACACAGCTTTGTAATACGTAATTGAAACTTTTAAACATTTAAAATTCAACTGGGGTTCTCGCAAAGCTAAAATGACAGATAACCGATTTACAAAACGGGTTAAAGAATTATGTATATAGAAACTTGTTGGAATTACCCAAGACCCGAAAAATGGCAAAACATTGTCCATTAGTCCACATGTAAAATTATTTTATTCATAATGAAAGAAAACAGAATTTAACTTAGTTTTTATATCACTTTTTATTTTCACTTTACTGTGACTAGTTTCGGCAAGAGGCTATGCCATTATCAAACAAGAGCGAACTGATGAAAGAATTACAGATTGTTCCAATGTTACAATTTATGCACCAATATATACAATGGGTATTACTTAAGTATAATGATGGATTATATTTATGACATGAAAATTGGGAAACCCATGAAGGTATTATTTTATTACATTGTAAAAAGGTTATTAAATTTTTAGAACACAGACATACTAGTTGAAAATAACGGTGGATTAAAGTATGACAGCCTGAAATTTTGGGAAAACCCACAAAGATATTATTTGAATACTTCGAAGAGGACACTTTTTTGCAACTCTACCTGGTCATTTAAGATTAACTCGAGGATAAAGGGTCGTTAATACTCTTGAAAATTTGAACTGATTCTAAAATGGTGATTATCGGTTCAAAACTGTGTACGTGAATAATTTCTGTATCTTCTAATTTTGGAAAGGGATGGCCTGTTTGTAAGCAGTGATTTGCAAATGTTGAGATTGTTTTGTTATATCTAAATGATCGAAAATGTCCATCGCAGCGGGTGTTGAAATTTCTGCATGTCATACCAATGTAATGAATGCATTACGAACATTTGGCATTGAATAAAACATTACTAAGTTTATGTTGTGATTTAAAACTGACTTGGATGTTGTGTTTCGACAAAATTTTGGCAATACAGTGGGGTAAAATAAAACGTTGAAGTAATTGTTGTTCTTTATGGTAGATAAGTTTATTAATCAACTTTTGGTCATAGCCATTGTTACGGGCTATTAATTTAATATTTTCAAGTTCAAATTTTAAATTATTGTCAGAGAGAGGCAATGTGTAAGCTCTGTGAATCATGAATCTATACGCTGCTAGTTTGTGACAGTAGGAGGTCAAAGATGAGAATGGAATTGTGGTATCTGAAAAAGTGGGTTTCCTATATATGTTGACTTCTATGGTATTATTTTGGTGTGTTAGGGTTAAGTCTAGAAAATTGACTTTATTGTGAGTTTCGGTTTCCACGGTAAAGGTTATATTAGTCCAAGGTTTAATTTATACCACTATATCGGCTGTAGACAAGCCATCAAAATACGTCCCTAACATATTTTGGAAACGTAACCGACAAAATTGCCAAAATTTTGTCCAAACACAACATCCAAATAAGTTTTAAACCACAACACAAACTTAGTAATCTTTTATTCAATGCCAAAGACAAAACAGTTAACAAATATTTAAATTCTGGAGTTTATAGGCTTTCATGTTCGGAATGCAACAGTTTTTATATTGGTATTTACATATAACAAAACAATCTCAACATTTGCAAATCACTGCTTACAAACAGGCCATCCCTTCCCAAAATTAGAAGATACAGAAATTATTGACGTACACAGTTTTAAACCGATAATCACCATTTTAGAATCAGTTCAAATTTTCAAGAGTATTAACGACCGTTTGTCCTCGAATTTAATCTTAAATGACCATGTAGAGTTGCAAAAAAGTGTCCTCTTCCAAGTATTCAAATAATATCTTTGGGGGTTTTCCCAAAATTTCAGGCTGTCATACTTTAATCCACCCTTATTTTTAACTAGTATGTCTGTGTTCTAAAAATTTAATAACCTTTCTACAATGTAATAAAATAATACCTTCATGGGTTTTTTTTCCAAATTTCATGTCATAAATATAATCCATCATTATACTTAAGTAATACCCATTGAATATTTGTGTATAAATTGTAACATTGTAACAATCTGTAATTCATTCATCAGTTCGCTCTTGTTTGATAATGGCATACCCTCTTGCCGAAACTAGTCACAGTAAAGTGAAAATAAAAAGTGATATAAAAACTAAGTTAACCTCTGTTTTCTTTCATTATGAATATGATCGAGTATCTCAAAGTAACGGCTTCCGCAATCAATTTTTAGTTTATTTTATATTTTCTTTACTAAGCGGTGAGGAACTTTCCTAAATGTTGGTATCTAAAGGTATTATTAAAAAACCTATGGACTTAAGATTTACCTATGCAACCGAAAAGGGACTTACTAATACAGGGTACAAACATCATTGGTAGGTATGTGCTAAAAACAGAATCTACACGTATGTATACTATCTACACTATCCGGTAAAACGAAATGTCCAAAGAGGACCAAATGTTTGTAGAATCTCTCATTTTTTACAACAACCAACGTACCTGTACTACTGGTAAGTCACCAGAATATGAAGTATAATTTGCAGGAAGCTGATGTGGCATCAGTGTGAGATTAGCTGATATTTGGTTGTGTACGTTGGCCACACTGGCTGCTAGTCTGTTTTCACGGTCGACAACTTCTTTTGTAACGTCCGGTGTCGGTATTCTTGGTCGGTTCTTTACTTGCATTGGAGCAGCTCCAGCTAATTTCGAATCTGGAAAAATGGAGCAAAGTTGTTTACTTTGTTGTGATGGTTGATATAATAACATATTTGTGGTAGGTGCGATGCAATGAATACATCTATTATTTTGATCAAATTTAATGATTATCTAATTTTGAAAATTCAACCATGTTACACAAAGAAGAACGCAGTGCAAAACGAAAGCTGAAAAAGTCTGCTTTAATTTTACAAATGAAAGCGATTGTATACTTCTATCCTTTTGAACAACCCTATATAGGGATAGTTAATAAGGTTTTTTCTAGGTTTTCCCTCATGGCTTCAGGTCATTTAGGTCATTTACGGAGAAAAGACCTTTTGGTGACAAAATTAATATTAGAACAAAACTGACATCAACGTGTTCTAACTTGACTAATTGACATAAAACTCAACAATTTCTTGTCGATGCGTTTTTGTTTTTTAACAAAAAAACAGCGAAAAATCGGTAACAATTTAGTTTATTATCGTTTACACAAAATCCACCGATAAAACCGTTTGGGTCGGTATTTATCACAACAGAATCGCGGGATCCTTCTTCCTACAAGAAACTTTAAACGGAGATAGGTATTTACAGCTCTTGGAGACACAAGTTATTCCGGCATTGGAGGTAAATGGACAATTACCAAATAATATCTGGTTTCAGCAGGATGGAACACCACCCCATTACGCTCGCATTGTTCGAGATCATTTAGATAGACATTTCATCACAGATGGGTACTTATGAATGTCCTGCACGAAGTCCCGACCTTAAATCACTAGACTATTTTCTGTGGAGTTACTTAAAGTCTAAGGTTTATTTTGATAGACCAAATAATTTGCAAGAATTAGCTGCAAGAATAACTCAAGACATCCAGAGAATTACACCGGAAGTAATAGCTAATGTTACCAGAGAATTTAAAAAACGCCTTGCTTATTGTCAAGAAGTGAACGGTGCTCAGTTTGAACATCTAATACATTAGGTTTAGTTAAGTTAAGTTTTAATGTTTTGAAAATCACTTAGATTTAGTTAATAATTATGATTATGTATTTCTTTAATGGATATTAGATTTTTCCTTTCCTTAATTACTTTTCTGTTAATATCTCGATAGGTATTGAAGTACACAATATCAAACCACCCGATATTTTTGTAATCGCAATAAAATGTTTCATCAGAAACTAAAATACTATACAGGGTGGTTCATTGCAAATTTTAAAATCGATATTACTTCCGGTAAAACAGGAAGTTCTAAATTGTAAAAAAATTTGGAAACAAATAGGCAATCTACTGCAGTATCCCTCTTCCAAATTTCATTTTGATATCTCTAATAATTCCAGAGATATTTGCTTGGTTCCACACATTTTCCCATCACTGTATAAAAATATTTGCTGTAATTGATACTGCGAAATACAAATTAAACATCTAAATATCACGGTGAGAACCAAACATATAATTTTAGTCATCTTCCTTGATGAACACTATAATTTTCACGAACATAAAGCGTTTGGCCTGAATTCGCAGCCCAACCTTTACACTGATATTGTCCGAACTCAAGGCGTGGTCTGTTTTTCACATGATAATGACACATTTTTATTTTCCACCGACAATGTCATTTGCATTTTCCAATCTACACAGACTTATGTTTATGCTAAACAAACAAACAATTGACAAAATGTACCGATAAGCAAAACATGTCCCATTTTTATTCCGAAAGTCATGGCTTTCATCATATCCATTGTCTTTTGTTGTGTTATTATAATTGAATCTTATCACACCTGTCGAGTTTTGAACTTAACAATCGATAGAAATGGTTAGATATCAAGCCTAAGACATTGTTGCAAGTTTTGTGTCTGCAAATTTGAATAAAACATTTAAAAAAATATATAACCGACTTCCACTTATAACTAAAAAGCTGAAAATAATTATAACAAAATACAACTCTAGCAAATACCCATGCAATGTTTTAAGATAACTACCCTAAAAGTAAAAAATGTAAACATTAAAAGGTGCTCATTCTGTACATATTAATTACCTACCAATCTAGTATATTTTTGAAGTCGGTGCCAAGCAACGATTAAGTTTGATGAAGTAGTATATAAGTACGCGATGCAAGATTTTAGATTTGCTTGGCCCGACTTCAAAAATATACTAGATTGGTAGGTAATTAATTTGTACAGAATGAACACCTTTCAATGTTTACATTTTTTACTTTCTTGGTAGATATCTAACAAGATTGAATATGTTATTTATTTGCTAGAGTTGTATTTTGTTATAATTATTCTCAGATTTTTAGTCATAGGTGGAAGTCGGTTATATATTTTTAAAAAAATGTTCTATTCCTTCTTCTCTTGTACCGTTGTAACAGTTATGAGTTCTAGATAATAAATGTAACCGTCTCCTTGATGTGGTTAACATACAGTTTTAGTTTCGAGATTTACTCTTGTGTTGTTGCCAAGTACACAGACTACGTGGGCCATTCGTATGGCAAGTTTCTCCATTGAATGCTCAGACGAACATCTTGTGTAAAATTTGGAATAGCTTAAGTGAGCCATATTCAGTTAATTTTGGGGTAATTTGTACTCATCCTATTGATCTTTTGTTTTTCATTGTTTTTGTAGCATGTCTTTCTTGTAAGGTTAATGAAATTTGTTGCTTTTCACCTGAAATAGTTATTTTTATTTATGATAAATCATAAAAATACCCTTTTAAAATAGTCCCTAACTCTTGAACCAGGCAGTTTTACAATATATATATATATATATATATATATATATATATATATATATATATATATTTGCTTTCGCGGGCACTAAATGTTTTACGCGGTTTCCGGGAATTCATCCGCGTAGTTGATAACTGATCCCTGCCGGGATCAATGGTAAAATGACGGCATTTCGGCAGAGTCACATCTGCCCTCTTCAGGTCGGTTCGCATAATTCTCGTAGCCTTCTGCTTTCGCTTCTAGTTACTCAAATACTAAGAGTTTCTGAAGAGAGCGCGCTGTTATATAGTCGCGGCTCGGCGCCTATCGGTTGACACCGTGAACGGCTGCATGTGATTGGCCCTTGGCGCTCAGTGAGCACGGCTCCATCCTGCTGATTTGTTATTTCCGGTTGAGTTGTTATTGGACGGGTACGGGCCGGTACGGTGTTTAATAGGATGGATTTTTCAACAATTCGATAACTTCTGAATTTCATTGCGTGCGTTTAGACTGTGAGGTCTCTTCGCTAGCTCAATTGCCTCTCTTACGAGTCTTGATTTCGGGTGTTCTATATTTGCCAGCACCCTGGTGTTCTCAAAGTCTATTCGAAGTGACATCGTGGTGGCGTGTTCCGCAATGGATGTTGTTTTTGCCTGCTTTCTTACAGCTTTCTGGTGTTCATCACGTCTAGCTGGAATTCTTCTATTAGTTTGCCCCACATAGGTTTTATGACAGTCTTCACATGGAATCTCGTACACTCCCTGTTGTTCAAAGGAATCCTCGTCTTTGGAGTCCTCAACACCGTGCTTATTTTCCTGTCTGTATTGATAGATACTATTTTCAATACATACATACAATACGAGATTCCATGTGCAGACTGTCATAAAACCTATGTGGGGCAAACTAATAGAAGAATTCAAGCTAAACGTGATGAACACCAGAACGCTGTAAGAAAGCAGGAAAAAACAACATCCATTGCGGAACACGCCACCACGATGTCACACCGAATAGACTTTCAGAACACCAGAGTGCTGGCAAATATAGAACACCCGAAATCAAGACTCGTAAGAGAGACAATTGAAATATCGAAGAGACCTCACAGTTTAAACGCACGCAATGAAATTCAGAACTTATCGAATTGTTGGTAAATCCTATTAAACACCGCACCGGCCCGTACCCGACCAATAACAACTCAACCGGAAATAACAAATCAGCAGGATGGAGCCGTGCCCACTGAGCGCCAAGGGCCAATCACACGCAGCCGTTCACGGTGTCAACCGATAGGCGCCGAGCCGCGACTATATAACAGCGCGCTTGCTTCAGAAAATCTTAGTATTCGAGTAACTAGAAGCGAAAGCAGAAGGCTACGAGAATTATGCGAACGGACCTGAAGAGGGCAGATGTGACTCTGCCGAAACGTCGTCATTTTACCAACGATCCCGGCAGGGCTCAGTTATCAACTACGAGGAATAAATTCCCGGAAACCGCCTAAATATATATATATATATATATATATATATATATATATATATATATATATATATATATATATATATATTTATATACATACATTACTTAAAATACACTTAAAATTAATTTGGACTAGTATTTTGCTGTTAAAAATTCAAATCAATCTTAATATTTCACTTTGGTGGATGCGCCAGGAAATTTGAAATGATTTGACACTATACATTAATTTTTGTGTATTAAGTTATTTTAGAATTTATATTTTCGATTTTTTAAACTGTTTACACTACGAACAGCTAACTTTGATTACTTCTGCGAGTACTACTTAATAGTTCAAGTACATATTGAGCAAATTATTTCGTTATGAGGTTCCTTACTTTGTTTAGAGGTTCGATTCCTACCGGATTTTCGTCCCACAAGTCTGTCGTAAATTGTCATTTTTTGAGCATGTGGCAATCCTGGAAGTTGTCCATTTTCCGGGTTGGCATATACTGAATTTCCTCTCTGTCTTGCAAATAGCCCACCAGATGAGTATGCTGTGGAGGCTGACCTAATTGAACCCATACCAGTTTTAGAGATTTGTCTTGAGAACCAGTTAGAGCTTTTTCTGCGTTCCACTATTGGCGTGTCAACGCTTTCCTAAAAACGTTTTTAATTTTTAGTTTAGGATAGAAAGCAATGAATGGTTTGATTATTGTAATTGATTTATACAAGGTGCCATCAGTTCTGCAATACACATCTACAAATAAGTTTGTATCAGAGATAAAGGATAATTAAATAAGTGAAATATTTATACACTGAAACAAATTAAAAAAAAATCGTTATACAATAAAATCAAATCTTGTAACAGTAGCACAGTTAAAACTACCAAAAATTAGATAAACTATACAATTATTTGTATTAATGATCCTTGTGCAAATAGAAGGATTCAGTAAGTTCTCAGTATATTTTTAGCTATAATTTTATTTAGTATTCAAAAAATGTAATAAAAATGTTCTTTATTTCTTTGCCATTTTATCACTCTCGCTAATAAGCCCAAAGCAGTTTTCTGCTTTTCTTGAAGTAACTTAACAACAACATTTATCACTATGATCCATTATATATTACATTATGTGGCACTAAAATGTTTTTTTTTTATTAAATTTTATTATTTGCGGCTTACAAATAAATACTAGGATTTTCGCTTCATTTTTCCTGTAAAGTACAGGTGAAGCTAAGACTCAGTTTTTTCGGAAATAAAGGAGATGAATTGGTCGAGTTTTTGTATACTTTCATATAAAAAAAAAATTATTTAAAAGCCTGAAATAATAAAGTTGTAAGAAATCAATCTATTTAATATTACATACAATTTGCCCCCCCCCCCAAATTATTAACATTAGGGTATTCGCTTTATTTATTCTGTAAATATCAATGAAGGTCATATATTTCTACTTATTAAAAATATTCAGGTAAAATTTACAAAGTGGTGCAGTAAATAACCAAAAACCAACGATTTTAAAGATTAGTAAAAAATATATTTTAAATCCTCATAAATGATGAGTCTCAAAAAATATATAAATTATTAATAGTAGGATTTTAACTTCACTTATTGTTCCTGTAAACTTTAAATATTCTATAAAATTATCAAAATTTTGGGCTCTATAGGGTAAGTACGCCCAACATTAGACTTCCTTGATCTACAGGGTTTCCATTCATTAAATGTATCGAACCCTAATCTCAAAGGTACCAATTTCTATTTCTGTTAAAACCTATATTGAATTAGAGGCATTGAGGATGAGCAAATATCCTGGGCATGTTGGTAACAAATGAAACGAATAGAAACAGCAAATAATGAAATACGTCTTACATAGTATATGATTCCAAAGCTATGGACACAAACAGCATGGCTAGCTGAAGACTGTACTTGAATGAAATCAGACGAATATCATATCATACACACAAAACATAATAAATACGTCAAAATTGTAATATATTAATATTTGGGTGTAAAAACAACCATAACACTTTATATATCTATGGTGAGGCCTCACTTTGAGTATGCCTCCAACATTTGGTCACCAAATTGTTACACCCACAGTAATGAAATTGAAAAAGTTCAAAAACGTTTTCTGCGCTACCTCTACATCAAAAAGAATGACATATATCCCTTGATGGTATCTTACAGATAAATGTTGGCAACCTTCCATCTGTGTTCTTTGAGTACGAGGGGAAAGACCCATGCTGTTATCTTTATATTCTAAATAACAGAAAATATTTTCGATTGTGGCTTGATCAATAGCGTTAAATTTAGGGTCCCCAAAAGTAGCTTAAGACTGCTGTCATCTAATCTCTTCTACATTAACAACGAAAGCCCTTCGCACTTCACTTATATACTCAGTGTCTGCAATGCTATGCTATCCAATAACATAGTTCCTGATGACCTATTTAACATCAAATTTGGTGAGCTTAGGCGCATATTATTGCTGCATCAGGATGCAAACCCTTCACGACTTTGGCATGTCTGGACATTGTCAAAGAATTTTGTACTGTTTAACCCTTCACATGTAAGTACCTATTTGGTGCTTGTAAAGAGAACAAATAAATAAATAATTTAAACCACTGTTGTTACTTACATAGTCTGCATACATGTCTTCGCCCATCAGAGATTTCTTTGGTGTAATTATGTTAGCGTAAACAGCATCTTGGGCTTTGATCTTATACGAGTCAGCTGACCCTTTGGGTTCTTCCCTCTCCGATAGTGTTCGGACGGCTACCGTGTAAGGTAACTCTTTAGGCACTACGTCATCCCAAAATTGGTCTTTGAGCAATTCTGGGTGTTCTTCATGCATTTCGTCTACTATCATGTAAGAAGCCTGGCAAACAAACATTTTGTGGTAAATAATATATATATATATATATATATATATATATATATATATATATAAAAGGTACAGACGATTTCGTGCACATTATAGAACATATTTTTTTAATTTAATTTAGTTGTTTTTCAAGCAGAATTTTTTGTAACTTTGTATCTTTTACAGTGGTACTCCAAATTTTGAACACCACTGATATGGTGGCACGACCTATATTCCCCTGGACAAAAATTTTCGATATATAATTTTTATTAATTTTGGAGCTGCTGATCACGAATCCGATGAATCCGAATATCATTGTCAATGTGCTCGTTTGCGTGACAGCTCTCATTTTCGAGATATGACACACTTACCTTTTTTGAATAGAAACCATAGTTGGCTAAAACCTCAAAAAATCGGACATTTTTAGAGCTTTTCAACGATATAATACTCGATATAGTTCATCATCAAAATAACGGAGTTATGGATGCTTTTATCTCTTATTTTCACTTTTAACATAGGTTGCCATGAAAAAGATTGTTATTACTTTGACGTTTCCTCATTTGAGAGTATTTCCATTAGTAGTGCTAAACTGACAGTCGATATTGAAAAGTTTGCGTGATAAAATGGAATATTCTAACGAAGAAAAACTGAATATGGTGGAATGTTATATCATATGCCATAAAAATTCTATTCGTGCAGCTGAGAAATACTTTCATAGATATTTTAATCGTCGTCATCCTGCTCTATGTACATTTAAGAGGCTTTACGATAGTTTACGAAGATATGGATCTTTTACTAAACCACCAAAAGAACGTAATCAAATTAACGAAGCAACACAAATACATATTTTGGCAATGGTAAATCAAAATCCATCTACATCAACTCGTGAGATTGCGGCAGAAGCTGGCACATCTCAACGAACTGTAGTTAAGGTACTGAAAGCGCACAAGTTCCACCCGTACAAACTTTCAGTTCCGCAAACTTTGCATGCTGGTGACGAACATCGACGTATTTTGTTTTGTACATGGTTTAGCGACAGGTGAGTCTGCGCTGCTTCTTATATTTATAGTTATCGGTCGATTAGGAGGGGATGTCGCGTGATGAAGGGGCTGTGCGGTGATTGTTTGGGTGTTGGTGGGGCAAAAAAATTAAATAGAGTTTCAGGATCTAGTTCGAACTCGGGCCCTCAACCTGCCTACTCCCCAAGAGACAAAAAATAAAATAGAGTTTCAGAGTCTAGATCGAACTCGGGGCCTCAACCTGCCTACTCCCCAACACCCAACCAATCACCTCACAGCCCCTTCATCACGCGACATCCCCTCCTAATCGACCGATAACTATAAATATAAGAAGCAGCGCAGACTCACCTTCAGTTCAGTTACCTAGTGACTCTTGGGGAGTAGGCAGGTTGAGGCCCCGTGTTCGATCTAGACTCTGCAACTCTATTTTATTATTTTGTCTCTTGATAATGGCTCCAAAGCAGGAGTCGAAACGTCGTGTATTTAATAAATTCAAACGCGGCTCTCACACGGAACCTAGCTTAGTTCATAATAATGACCGCGGAAGCCTCTCAGAACATATATATATATATATATATATATATATATATATGTTTTTAGGTGGTTTCCGAGAATTCATCCGCGTAGTTAACACCTGATCCCTGCCGGGATCGATGGTAAAATGACGACGTTTCGGCCGAGTCACATCTGCCCTCTTCAGGTCGGTTTGCATAATTCTAACTAACTAGAAGCGAAAGCAGAAGGTTAAGAGAATTATGCGAACCGACCTGAAGAGGGCAGATGTGACTCGCCGAAACGTCGTCATTTTACCATCGATCCCGGCAGGGATCAGTTATCAACTACGCGGATTAATTCCAGGAAAAAACCATCTAATACATATATATATATATATTCCACTTACTTTTTTCTCGTTAGGTAACTGGCATTTATCTAAGGAATAAATGCATTTCCATTACATATCACATTTTAATGTACAAAAAATTCGATATGATTGATCAGGCATACTCATTAACAAAATGTAAATCTACCGTGACCTAGCTGCTTTAACAACTTTTTCATCTAACATCAACACGCTGTGTTTTTCGAAGAACAAACCAGATTCAGAGGTCACTACACCAACTGGTATACGTACACACATAATGTAAGACAATATGCGCGACGACGAAATATAATTTAGTTTAATTATACCTTGATATGTCTGTCAATGAGCCAGTTCAGTTCAATGTCGTCATCGTCCTCGCCGAAGGGATTTATCAGCACTTCGGCCACTTTCAACCAGCCAATGTAGAAGCAGAACTGCAATAAAAACAAGCAATGAAGTTGGCAATAGATTTACAGTTAGATAATAAACAAGTACGAGAGCCGATATAGCGGATATGTAGCTTGGCGTTTAGAAAGTTTAATCGAAAAATATCTGGAAGTTTTTTGGAAGGCTTTGAAATTAAGATTGATGATGTATTATTTGAGTCAAAGATGATGTACAGGATTCTTTTAATACCAAACTGATTTTTAACTGAATTGATCACTGACAATAAAATATATTAGTTTATAATAGTACTGTTTTTAATTCTATTAAATTCGTTTTCTGGTAAACTATGTATATACCCGAAAACGAGATTAATAGAATTAAAAACAGTACTGTTATAAGCTACCATTCAGATCAGAAAAACCAATACACTTACGTAAATTTAATCAGCTTCTTTTAAATAAGAGTATACCAAAATATAATGTACAAAACAAATATTTTGATTTTGTAAATGATATTTTTTGCATATTTTTCAATGTCTAAGTACTTCTTGGGAAATAACACCACAGTTAAGAAAATTTCTGTATATTCCAAATGTCTCGGGGTCTAGGTCAGACCCCGTTGTCAATTTTTAAGAAACTATAGATTTTTAAGAAACTAAGAGATTTTATTTGTAATATACAGGGTAGAACAGAAACTTCTAAAGATCATATAATCATAAATCATTAAGATCTTCAGAATTTTATGTGGTGCTCCTAGGTGCGACTTTGTTATAAGATAGTGTATTCGCTAAAAATGCGACCAAAGAATTTTGTTGATTCAGTGATCCCATTAAAATCATAAGGGAAAACCTAGGAAAAACCTTATTAACTATCCCGATAGTGGGTTGTTCACAAGGACATGACCATTAGCAATTTCTTCCTTAATCATCGGCAACTAGAAACGATTGAATTCTACGGAGGTAGTAGCGATACAATCGTTTTCATGTAACAAAAATAAAGCAGATTTTTTTTGTTTTCTTTTGGTGTTGTGTTCTTCTTTGTGTAATATAACTGGTGCGTTCCCGCAATTTGTTTAGTGTATTGTTTTCAATTTGATTGAATTACTTCATTGAACTTTAAACTTCTGCACCTTTTCTAAATCATTCCGTCGCGCTAATGCTAATTGTAAGTGTTTTTTGCGTGTAAAATATAGACAGTATTGACATTCAGGTTTTGGATCCCAAGCTATTTGGACGCTTGGGAGAGTCGTGTATTGTACTCCGAACTTTTCGGACGCTTTGATTCCGTCTGAAGAGACGGCCGCTTTTTGTTGTTATAGTGTTACGATTCCGCGAGTTAGTAGCTCCGATCGTGGCAACCGCGAAACCGCTTTCATTTTGTTTCTTTTGTGTTTACAAAAGCGCATCATTTGTTGTTAAACCAGCATTTTTGTTTGCTCAATCAATGAACATTACGTCACTATTTTTTGTGTAACGTGTTGTCCTGACGAAGCTCTAAAAACCTGTTTCTGCTGTTACGGGGCTAGCCTCTGAAGAAAGAAAAACCAAGAAAACACCGCAGAGCTTCGACGTAAAAGGTTAGTGATAACTTTTATTTGGTGATTCGTTTATGTGACGGCACGTGTTTATTGATTGTTCCGCTAAAGGTCCTTCGTCAATTATATACTTGCATTGAATCAGCATTGAATTAAAACCGCAACATCTAATTTATACATTTTTGTTGAATATTATATGTATGAGGTTTCTCCAATATAGAATTTATTACATTCACAAGGGATTTTATAAATGCAATTTTTTGTATTTTGAGATGTGTTATTTGGTTTGGTTTTTGATATAACTGATTTTAGTATATTTCTTGTTTTAAATGATGTTTCTGATAGACCCTGTATGTATGGTATAGTTATTGTATTAATGTGATTATCTTGGGAGCCAGTGTTGCTTGGTGATGTTTGATGTTGGTTGTTAGGGATTGTTTGGTATTCGATTTTGTTTAACTCGTTATTAATAAATTTATTTGGGTAATGATTGGCAGAAAGTACATTTTTTATAAACGTTTTTTCTTTATTGAATTTATTGATGTTAGAACAGTTGGTTTTTGCTCTGTCATATATAGATTTGAAGATACATCTTTTTACTGAATTTGGATGATTAGAGTTAAAGTTGAGATACCTGTTAGTGTGAGTCGGTTTTCTGTAAACTTCTGTTTCAAATGTCGATTGTGTTTTGGTTATTAAATGTCTGAGAATGGTAATTTGTTATATTTTAATTCAACATCTTAGAATTGTGCCTTTTTTATCCATAGTTTCTTAATCATTGACAACGAGGTCTGACCTAGACCCCGAAACGTTTGGAATATACAGCAATTTTCTCAACTGTGGTGTTATTTCCCCAGAAGGACTTAGACATTGAAATATTTTGATCTTAGAAAAACTGTCATTAATCAATCATATGAAGTATTAAACGTGTCAGAAACCCCAGTTTTAGAAAAAGGCCTAAATTTTAAATTGTTCCAAAAGCTCTTCCAAAATTTGATATTATCTGTTCTATAGAACAAAATGTTAATAAATTAGATTTTACTGCATCTCAAGAATATCGTATTAGAGCAAAAATTAAACATGGAAAATATATACATATCAAAAATAGTGTTTCTAAAAATGAAATACTTGCAAATAAAGCATTAAAAAATACCAGTACAATAAAAGTTTTACCTGCAGATAAAGGCAATCCAACAGTAATTAAAAAAAATAATATGACGTCAAAATTCTGAACATAACCACAAAAAGACAGTAGGTACTCTAAATTAAACAAAGATCCTATAAACTGTATTAAAAACAAAATATAAGAGTGTTTACTCCACCCTATTCCAAACCACCACATTAACTATGGTTTACCTAAAATTGATAAACGGAACTTCCATTTAAGACCAATTGTCAGTTCTATAAATTCTCCTTGCAGTGAACTCTCAAAATTTCTTCTAAAGATAATTTCACCACTTACAGATAATTTAAATTTTCGTCTTAACCACTCCCCACCCCAAGGCACATATTTCTTAGACAAATTATCCCTTATACAATACAAACATTTTTTATTACTTTCACACTAGTAAGTTTCGACATTCTAAACATATACAATAATGTCCCTATCGCCAAAATACTGCCAATGGTAAAAGAACTACTAGTAAATGGGTTATTGTCTGTCTCCTGCCTTAAGCAACATTTTCAAGAAAAAAATTGAAAGCACAAGTTATTTTTACAAAAGAGAATAAACCTTTAGTTTCGTGGCGTTATGTCGACGGTATATTCACTTTCTGGGAATACTCTCTTGAAGACTTACATGAATTATAAAACGACATCAATAACAAAGAGCCAACTATACAATTAAGAAATTAAGAAAACTAACTCACTACTTTTCTTAGATATCTTAATCACCACAACACAATCGTGATTTGATATACAAGTCTACAGAAAGACGACTTACACTAGCTGAACTAATTCTAATCAGCTAAACACCGTAAATAAGGGCATCATTAAATCTTTATATGATCAGCAAACATTATTCAGAGCAAAATCCACCAGATCTGATATCAATATATTTAATGAAGAAAAAACATTTATAAGAAATGTACTATCTGCTAACAATTGTTCTAAAAAGTTCATCAATAAAGAACACAAAACAGTCACTAACACTCAACACCAAGTTGCTTCAAACAATACTAATATCCTTGATAATCACATTTGTACAACAAACATCCCTTACATTCACGGTTTTTCAGAGACGACTGGGCAATAGATTTACATTCAAAACAACAAATACACTGAAATCAATTATGTCACAAACTAAACCAAATAACGTAACACAAAACTCAAAATAAAATTCTAGCGAATGTAACAAATTTTATATTAGACAAACCTCTAGACCCACAAATGTTTGAATAAATGAACACAAAAATTATACAATTCGAAAAGTCAAGAATTTGTGAATATCCTGGAACCTTGGTCTTAATATTCAATTTCAAGATTCATATTGCACACAGACCCTAAAACAAAAGAAAAACTGATAATGTCCTGTTGCACAACTATGCATCGGGATAGTTCGTAAGGTCCTAGGTTATGCCTTATGATTCTAATGGGCTTTCTGTAACAACAGAATTTCTTTGATTTCATTTTTGGCTAATGCATCTTATAACAAAGTCGTACCAAGGATAGCCACATGAACATTTGATTATGACTCCTTCAAAAGATCCAATTTGACAGAAGCATTGTCATTCCACATGATCTTTAGAATTTTAGTACTACCCTGTATATGTCAAATTTACAGTAAATTCACTTAGTAATATTACTATACATTATTTCTAATTCTACTTCCACGTTCTCTAACCTTGATAAGTCTTCTCTTGTATTAGGATTAGGCTATCTGTAATCAATGGATTTTATGTAACGGTATAAAAGAAGTCTAATAGATTCAGATCTGGGCAGCGCGACAGCCAGGGACAACTAACTACTTCCGCGTCCTATCCGTCGTTGTGGAAAATGTTCTTTAAATAGTTCAGTTAATCAGCGCGAAATTATCAGGCGTGTTTCTAATGTTAAAATATGTCTCGGATGTTAAATAGAATATCAAATAGTAAACTGGGCAGAACGTTATCTAAAAAATGGAGGTATGATTTCCCATTTAAGCGAGCCGAAAGGTGATATAGCCCTAAAAATTATCCCGTTTTGACTATACCACGATTTTCAACACTCCACGTATAGGAATTGCGTGAATTAGTAAAAGTAGAAACGGCCTCATCAGAAAACAGCAGTCCATCCAAAATAGAGGGTTCATTATCTTGTTAATAACGAAACCACTGAAAAAAGTATAAACTTGGTTTCGTTCATCAGATGTAAATACTCCAATCAAACACTTTTATTGTTCAGAGGTGTATGTTGGGCGAAAGTATAGTTTGACATTGATATGGTCCATGAGTGCATTCACTTTGAAGTATTCGTTCAATTTAACTTGGTTGCTTGTGCGTTATAACATCCAAACATTGAGATCGCTAGATTGTTAAAGGTGGCTTGCTCTATTCACGGACTTAAGCCCCTGAATTATTTCTAGTGGCGCCATCTGAAATCATTAGTTTACACAAATAATTGAGTATACTTCAATAAGAAACCACTCTGGTTTTCTTGAAGGAGTTCAGCAGTCAGGAGAAGATTGAATGCTTGCGTCCTAGCTGGAGGTATTCATTTTCAATAGTTCTTGTAGAAGACACTTTACATTTAATTTTTTTATGGTAATAGTAGAACAATTTGTTCGGCCCCTAGTTTGAAATAAAAAATGGAATTGTTCTAGTATGTTTAATAAATACTCGGTTTGGATTATAATTGCTTGCAAACATGAATCTTGCTAATACATGTTAATAAGAATGTTGATGACAACCTGAAAATTTAAGAAATCATTTGTCATTAAAAAAATGAAAGTCCTAATGCCGGAAATAACTAAATAAAACAATATATCTGAATTATAATTCTAATAACAAGGAAGTGATTACACACTGTTCATAACAAAAGAAATAAAATTTGCTAGGATTAAACCTTTCAATTAAACATTTGGTGTGATTATGCAATATATCTTTCGAACGTACACTATTGTGTCAAAACTGTACAGTCATGTTCCTGTGTTGAGATTGGAGAAATTCCAATTTTAATTGTGCTAAAAATTAATTGTGATGTGGAACAAGTAGACAAGAGAAACGATTTAATTAGCAATATACAGTTGTTAAAGCTATTTTTTTAAATAACTAATAATAACGGAAGGGATCAACAAACATTTTGTTAGTATGTACATTAGAAAGTGGTCACCTGTAGAGCTGTGAAGAAAGGAAAATACATATCAGGAACCTCCAATTTTGACTGACTGCCAGCTTCTGCGTATGGAACAAATTGTCGACCCAACAGTGCTGCTATGAAATAGACGTAGAGCGCTAACGATACGACCTGAAACAAAATTAGGTGTTACAACATAGAAATTAATATTTATAAAATATCATCTCATGAATCTCATGAACACATTTAAAGCATTTTTAATTTTTTTTGTCACAGCCACGGTTACAGTCAGGTTAAATTTCTGTATATACGAGGATAACGAAGACAACCTAACATATAATGAAATTATTAACCGACTTCCAAAAAGGAGAAGGTTATCAAATCGCCGCGTATTTTTTCTCTTTTTTTTTTGTATGTATGTTACTTGATTTCTTCTCCTGTGGTGCACCGTTTTGACTGAATGGTCTTGTTTAGTAGAGTATATATCCGGATTGGTGAAACTTCAAATTTTGGAAAAGAATTCTATTGGTAAAGTGATAAAATTTGTGAATGAACACATGCGTGCATGGAAATCGACCAATATCCCTAATATTTTAATCGATTTTTCGATAACTCCTTATGAATGTGTATAGTTTTTTAACGTTTAATCTATTAAGGAAGATCCTTAGGTGATCTCATATACTTTTCTGCGACGTGCAACTTGTAGTTTTGCAGAAAATCGCCGAAAATTCCAAAATTCTTATCAAAAATTTCATCGAAATGACATAACGGGCATTTCCTCATAAATATTTTAATTCCAGCGTAATAGTGCGGTAATTTTAGGCACTGGAAGTTTTTATTGCGAATTTGAAAATTTTCTATGTACATCTCAAGCATATAGGTAGTAAAGCATAGTATTTTCGGCTCCTTCAATCAATGAGTACCAAGCTCGTTTTGTTTGTATACCAGGCAAATACCTATTTAAATGCAATTTTTTTCATTTTGCGAAGACGGTGCTTTTGGTTGTCACATTCTCCCGGCCTAATAAAAAATTCAGTGACATGAGGGGTCTCTAAATCAACTCTTCTACTTTCCAACGGTGGTTTATACATAATGATAGGGTCATCCGGTGAGGTAATATGGTCATTCAAAAACAATTGTTTTTGAACTGAAATTTTGCAAAAATTACTAGAGCTACAGTATTAATTTTTAGAACATAAATTGGGTATGAGAAAATCTATTGCTTTAGATAATAATGATGTTTTAGCTATAAAATACAAAAATATGTAAGCGATTATTTATTTTTTTGGAATTTCGGGTAAAGGTTCCATTATCTGAGAAACCAATTAACGAAGTTGAGCGTATAGTAGCTCATTTTGTAGGTTTTTCATTTCTCTTCAACATTGCCCATAGTAGCAAAAACAGTTTTATCAGTGGATTATGTGTAAAAGGTACAAAACTAAATTGTTACCGATTTTTCGCTGTTTTTTTGTTAAAAAACAAAAACGCATCGATAAAAAATGTTGACTTTTATGTCAATTAGTTAAGTTTTATCAATAGAACCCGTTGATGTCGGTTTTGTTCTACTATTATTATTTGTCAAGTAATTTCGTAAATGACCTGAGCTATTCAGTTATATGGGATGACAGCAAATGCATGAAAAATAGATTTCAGATTTTGACAGACTCTTAAAAGAATAATTAATCTAACTGAAAACCTCACAGCCAAATAAAAACTGCCAACTAAATGGAGCAATATTCTTGTCTTTCCAAACAGAACTCAAAATTATTAATTTCCACAATTTTATTCATGATGATACGGTTCACCCAAAATCGCAATCAATTTGTTTCATTTACGTATAAAACATTTCTTGTTTGTACAAAAAATAATTAAAATCATAAAGAGTGCTGAGTCTGCTTTGAGTCAATGTCCACAGAAATTCCCCAGGATTACGTAAAATGCCGACTTTTTCGAATAAGTTAAATAAAAATATATATCTCGAGATGTTTATGACGCAAACTACCTTGCGATATTTCTGACTACTTTTTTTCCTCAGTTTTATCATCCGTGAACATAACTAATTGCAGCGTTTTCGGTTTGTTTTCCAACAACACAGTTCAAAGCAAAACATGCTCATAAAAAGTCAAGGCTATCGGTTATTGAAATATTTCTTATCGCCTCCGTCTTCAATTGATGCATAAAAGGAAATTTGGTTTCAATGAGATCGCATCCGGCCAAGCAGAGGAGATACCCGCGCAACTACAACAAGGCGGCAACTGTTTTTCTAATCACTGTTAGTCAACCAGAGCAACGTATGATGTAAACGTCCACCACAGTCCCCGTAACATTTGCGATAGACTTTTGTGTAGTATTTCCATAAAACATATGTTACATGTAAAAAAATATCATGTATTAACAGAAATGTAACTACGAGGGTGGATCAAATATGAACCGGACTTTTGTTTTAAAAATTTTATTGGTACGATCAATACAAATTTTAATACATATTATTTTTCTACAGTCTCCTCTCTTATGTATACATTTTTCCCACCGAATCGGAAGTTTTTTATTACCTTTCTCATAGAATGAAACTGGTCGTGTCGATAACCAGTTGCGCACAAACGATTCTACACCTTCGTTGTCCTCAAAGTGGTGGCCTCACAGTTCTTCTTTAAGTGGCCCAAACATGTGGTAGTCACATGGCGACAAAGCAGGACTGTAAGGCGGGTGTTCAAGGGTTTCCCAATGCATTTTGTTCAATTTTCCTTGAGTCAATGCAGCTGTATGTGGCCGATAGGCAAGTTTCACTTGTTGGAGTAGTTCGCAGTAATACTCAGTAATAATTGTACGGCGTTCGTGCAGAAAAGCAATCAGCAGTACGCCTTTCGAATCCCAAAAAACTGTTGCAAGAATTTTCCCTGCAGAAAGACGGGTCTCTCGGCCATCTGAAAACTTTTTGTGCCAGTCGTACACTTGGGTCCTTGAAATTGTTTCATTGCCGAACTGTGCAGATAGTCGACGCAAAATTCTAGATGGTCTAACGCCCTCCCGCGCCACACATTTGATAACAACTCGTTGCGCAACAGACGTATGCACCTCTTGCTCTGACATGATGCTACTAACAGCGCATCGACTACGCCTCGCCAAACCGACGAACTCCCCTCTTCTTAACATCCCTATCTAACATATATCGAGACGTCACGCCACTCGAATTACCTACAGGGCGAGAAACAGAAAAGTCCGGTTCTAATTTGATTCACCCTCGTATCAAACTATTTAATCCTTTAGTATACAGTGTGGAACAGCCAAATAAAGGAGGGCTTGTAGGGAAAATGCTTGGAAACGTAGATTTGTATTGTTAAATGCGCATTTTTTCAACAACAAAAAAAGTATATAGGGTGGTAATGTGACATTGGCTAATACCAACTTTCTTATTTTAAAGACAAGCCCCTGTATATTATTTGTTTTGTGGATTCTCCAGAAAATTCTAGACATCATTCATGTACAATGTACCACACCTATCTTCAACTGTTTCGGAAATATTAAGTGTTTTCAGATTTATTACAAAAATTATTTTATTTCACAAATTCTCTACATTACACTCAATCCTTAATTCCCATTTAGTTCTTCGTATTGAGATAGTAACCAAAAACCATTCCTGCGTTCCTTTATACTGATCTGACAAAAAAAACAGTTTTTTTTTATTTTTGTCAAAACTCATAGCCTTAGCATCTTGTTGTCTGCCTGCATGACAGTGGTGATCAGTGTCAGTGCTATTTTCGTTTGAATTTTGTTAGTTGTACGTAATAATATAAGAAAAGTGGTTCATTTAACAGAAATGTACAAAATGACGAAGGAATGTATTTTCAAATGATAGTAAGGTTAGATAACAATGTGATCAAATTAGAAGATTTTTCTGATGAGAACAGACACTTCACGATCATGACAATCGTCAAAATTACCGCTATTGATCCAATGAGAATCCCCACTGGATGACAAAGAAATATTCTGAAAAAGTTAATGTTTGGGGAGGAATTGTTGGAAATCATATGGGAGGTTCCTTTTTCATTGATGGCAACTTGATAAATATTTTGTAAACCCACAAGTTCCTGCCAATACAATACGGTTTTGGCAAGATGGAGCACCGCCCCATTACGAAAACAATGTCGGGCAGTAACTGAACCAAATTTTTCCAAAACGCTGGATTGGAAGGCGGAGATCGATAGAATGGCAAGCACGATCTTTTGATTTGACGCCATTGGCTTACTTTTTGTGGGGATATGTCAAAAGTACTGTATACAAAACTCAACCCCTCAAATTAGATGACCTAAAAAGGCGAATCACGCTTGATATTAGATGATTCACGCCTGAGATCTTGATTAACGAAGATATTTCTAAACCAGATTAGCATGTTGCCAAGACGATCGCGGCGAGCATTTTGAACATTCAATACATTGACATTAATGTTTTTCTTTGTTTTTTTTTTATTATTAAGTATTACTTTTTAGATTTTTAGTGTAATGTAACGAATTTGTGAAATACTAAATATACGTTTACATTTTTTACTTCCTGGGTAGGTACCTAAAAACATTGAATGTGTTATTTATTTGCTAGAGTGTATTTTGTTATAATTATTTTTAGCTTTTTCTTTATAGGTGGAAGTCGGTTATATTTTTTTTAAATGTTTTATTTTCAAGTTTTTAGTTTTTTTGAACTCAGATAGTTTTCATTCTTTATTTTTTATTTTAAATGTACAACCTTAATAGACAGGACCAGATAACATGGAAAGCCTCAACATTACACAATGATACATTTTCATTTAAATTGAAAGGTAAATGTTTACGAACAAAATGTATTCCTTCGCGTTGACTTAATAAGCCCAAAATATATTTATGCCTTATGGACCACACCCCATGTAATCTTTTTTCAATGTTTTTTGACAACTCTGTATAACTATAGATAATTCCACTCCACCCCATGTACCAACCATCCTGTACATACGACTGCTCACGGACAAGCATAAATTTGTTAGCTGCCTTCTGTAAACTATAGGCCGGAGTAGAATCCATCCCATATTTACGGAGTCAAATCCGTGCTATATTTCAACCATAGTTGACATAACTCCTTGTGCGCTACCTCATAAATTAATTCATTTTTAATATTTTATATTATCGCCCTGTGTAACATTAATTCCTCTCCACACTTTATGCAACTTCTTATGGGATATAAAATAAATAATTTAAAAATATAATTTAATTCCAGCATATATATCAACCATCCTGTATATGATTTGTTTACGTCCAGCTCATGTAACAGTTTTTTAATCACCCTATATAATTTTAATTTCACATTTTTTCCAACATTTTTATACCACCAAACGTTCACTCCACCCTATATTCCAACCATCCTGTATATACGGCTGCCTCTGGACCACTATCATTCTAGTACGTCCTATATTTCAATCTTCATATAAATGCAACTTCTTCTATCACTTTACTTTGTGATTTTGGTTGCTATAACTAAACATCCTGTGTATAAACTCACCAAATAGTAGTTTAGGGTTTGACATGTGTTGTCACTGAATTTTCTATTAGGCCGGGAGAATGTGACAACCAAAAGCACCGTCTTCGCAAAATAGAAAAATTTACATTTAAATAGTTATTTGCCTGGTATACAAACAAACTAGCTTGGTACTCATTGATTTAAGGAGCCGAAAAATACTATGCTTTACTACCTATATGCTTGAGATGTACATAGAAAATTTTCAAATTCGCAATTAAAACTTCCAGTGCCTAAAATTTTCGCACTATTACGTTGGAATTAAAATATTTATGAGGAAATGTCCGTTATGTCATTTCGATGAAATTTTTGATACGAATTTTGGAATTTTCGGCGATTTCTGCAAAACTGCAAGTTGCACGTCGCAATAAAGTATATGAGATCACCCAGGGATCTTCCTTAATCGATTGCACGTTAAAATAATATACACATCCATAACGAGTTTTCGAAAAATAGACCAATATGTTAAGGATAATGGTCGATTTCCATGCACGCATGTGTTCATTCACAAATTTCATCACTTTACCAATAGAATTCTTTTCCCAAATTTAAAGTTTCACCATTCACCAATCCGGATATATACTCTATTAAACAAGACCACATTCATTCAAAACGGTTCACCACAGGAGAAGAAATCAAATAACATACATACAAAAAAAACACGCGACGAATTGATAACCTCCTCCTTTTTGGAAGTCGGTGAAAAATTCACCCTTTAGCGTTCATGGTTACATAATTCGAGAAAGGGCAAAATTCTATAAAACAGTGAACCCAACGTTATTAAAAAACCATATAACCCAATATCTCTAAGGTTTACTAAAACAGTTTTCGCACTGACAAGTCTTACTGTAGACAATCTAGCACGTTATTATTACAAGTTATTTCAATAACAACAAAGTTGCAAATCTTAACTTGAATCAGCGTAGACAAACAAAAACTTGACTTTCACGTAATAACAGTGCTGCCTGTCAAATGTCGACTCTTGCATCTCGTAATTCATTTACTTTTATATAAATAAACTTGTCACACTATAATAGGTTAATTACGGTTTATTCCAATGACACTATTGTACGATGTAACGAATCAATTACTATAATTATGCTGCAATAAGCGCAATCGCTTCTCAGATTTATCATAATTATTATCACAATATAATCCTACACAGCGCGAATGTATCAGTTGTACGTATATATAATACCTTACTAGGCAGCTGAAGAAGATTTATATTTTCTTCATCGGAAGAGTGAGAGAAGAAGATTTATGCATCAACGTTAATTCGTATTTTAGGCGCCCATTTCTCAGCAGAGAACAAGTGGCTGCTCTTTGACCTTCGCCGTTGTCTTGAACTTTCACCGGCAGATTTCACCACTGTAGTTTTTTCTTCACATTGAGAAACATCAAGGTGATCAGAATTAAGTTCAGATGACAACTGCCATGTGACAACCCTTTGTAGATTGCTATTTGTCTTGCGAAGCGAAAAATTTACAGATTTTGGAACGAAGTTCGTTTACGGGGCTTTCAGTCGAGTGAAATGGCAGAAAATAGTCTATTAGTCTAACGTAACGAAAAAGTTACTCTGAAACTGGTAGGCTTGTTCCTCAAAATTCCTTCCGATTGAGCTTACAACGTTTCAGTTGCTTTGAATTTGCTATCGTCATCAGGTGACTGATGGGAAATTCAGACTATCCGTCGAAATTATACCTTTAAACAGACATACGTCGCTGATCATGCTAATTTTGTCCCTTAATCCCTTATCATGTTATCGGTGGTGATGCGAGGCGGCAATGGATCAAGAAGTGGACGCTGGGCTCGCTGATTATGAATTCCATCTCTATAAATTTTCTTTTATATTAGTGCTCTTCGTTGTGAATTACCCCAACCTGGTCCCAGTTGTTGTTTTCGTGTTCGATCCATGTGTGATTGGCTAACACAGGCTTCGTTAGCTCTGTCATTTCAGTAGCTGCGAGGTGCAGCTTAACACTGGTGTCCAGTGGTCGCTTTGTCTTCCCAATGTAAAGATTGCTACACTCACAGGGTAAGATGTATAATCAGCTTTTTTTGTATTGCAGCAGTACCCGGCATTGTGTAATTATGCTCTTGAAAATCATTTTGATTCCAAATGTATATCCAATACGTCTAAGTTTTTTCGACAAGCCTTTAGTGATGATAATAGAGTTGCTATCATGTTCTCACGTACCTGGCTTATCCAGTTATTTGAACATTTTGTTAATGATGGTTTTCTGTATATCCATTCGTCACTATGTTTTACATGTTTTTCTTTGAAGGCCTTTGGAGTGCTGCAACGAAAACTGGCATCATCAAAACACATATATGGAAGTAAAAATATCTGCAGCACCTCAGAGGTCCTTGTAGAAGAACAAGTGAAACTTAGACCAACTGTTACACATATGGAATAACAGGAATATTCGCGAAGTTAAATTATAGTTAAACATGGTGATTCAGTCAATACTAGAAACAGTTGTAAAGGGTGGTTGAAATATATGGCGGAGACGAATTATACTTATACAGGGTGTTTTAAAAAATATCACAATTATAGTTATACAGCGTGGCTCAGAAAATGATAATTTATTTTAGGCGATCAATATAAGGTGAATTAGAGTAATACTTATACAATGATATTCAAATAATAATAATTAGAAAATAACAAGTAACTTGATGCATGTCACCGAAATTTTTTTTCTTGTATTTGACTAAGTGCCATTGAAAAGAATCTGTAAACGTCAAGTAGTGATGCCGCAATTTCATTCAGAAGACAGTATAGACCATTTCTTCACCAGATGAGACGGAGATATTTGTTTGACAAAGAGATTGTTCCAACCAATGACTACAATTACCTGTAGCAATACAGGAAAAAAACAAATAGATAGAGCTCCAAGAATATTTTTCTCGATGGTACATCCGGGTTCAGCTATGAATTTCTTCTAGTTCTTTTTCTTGGTTTTCCTCTTAGCAGAGGAGTCCTGATTAAAGCTTCAATTATTTGGTTACACTTATAACCATTTCTCCCCATTTTTGTTTAACTAGATGTCCTTATTTGATCAATCCTGCCTGTTGGTGACCTACCCTTTGACCTGGTACCTTCCATTCGCCCCTGGACTATTAGTCGCTCTAGGTTATCCTTCTCTCTATTCTGAAGCTGATCAAAATAGCTCAGGATCCGTGCTTGCACTATTTTAGGTAGCCTTTGGCATTATTTGATTCTTTGTACGATGGATGCATTAGTTCTTTTTGCTGTCCAGAAAATTTGTAGGATTCTTATTCAAAACCAGACATGTTTCTGCCCGGTATAGTAGTACCGGAAATATTATTGTTTTAATGACATTTTTTTGCTCAATGGTTTTTTTGGAGGCTTTTTGTAGTCCGCCTAACAATTTCAATTCTACGATTGATTTCCTTTGAACATCTACCCTGTTCTGAAATTTGTTGACTTGCAATTGACCTAGGTTTGGATATCTTGCTTATTATTCTGAGCCCTGTTATCTTATTATCACAACTTTAGCTTTTGAGTAGTTTATATCCAGGCCAAGGTTACTGCAAGGTTACTACAAGATTTTCAAAGTTCGTCTTGGGTTTTGACTAATAGGCCGCATCATCTGTTATACGGAGGTTAGAGATCTTCACTCCGCCAATAGCAATTCTACCATCCATTACTCTATGTCACCCTCCTCATAATATATTACCCAGGATGTTAAACAGGATGGGCGACAAAACACAGCCCTGAACGTTTCACGATGTCCTAAAGGAACCAAATACAACTAGTACCTGTAAAACTTATTATTACAAGTAATGTACGGAAAAATAACAGACAGTGCTAAATAGATAAGTAAAATTAAACATTAAGTTTTATTCACTTCATTATTTACTTTAAAAGATTCATAAATAAAGCTGAGTTCTTCATATCTCAACTAAAACACATTGATGTGGCATCAAATTCATAGGCACTGTTACTTGAATAATCGCAAAAGCCATTAAATTTTAATACTCTCGCAACACATAACTGATATTACCAACACAATTAATTTACTTTTTATCAGTGAGTCGTAAATAAGCAGTTGATAAATAAACGTTTATAGATGACGTGTCACAATAAATATAGTGGCAACAATTTAACATAGGGCTTTGAATTATATATTTCAGTATACCGTTTCTTCAACTTTATAAATAAACGCTTTTCTTCTACAATATATTCCCAATCGTAATTCCTTGTTATTTTTGAAGTCTAGCTGATTATTCTATAAAGGACAAGCAATAGTTTTGGGAAATGCTTTTCTACATCATGCATCCAGTGCAAATTTCAAATACTTCTCTATCAGTATAGAAGTGAGGATTTTCTGAGAGAGTACCTTATCTAAATATAAATAGGCAAAGACAAAACAATTAGGTACCATTTTCTCCTCTGTCTCTCAACCGATTTTCTTCATTTTTGTTTTGTTAAGTAGCTACTGACGACCTTCAGTGCAGAATGCTAATATTAATTCATAATTTGGTTCATTCATTAAATAAAATATAATAAAAATTCATTATTTATGTCCATACTGTCAACGCCAAACAACCGCCGTACGGTTAAAACTCAAAATATTGAGTAATTATGTTTGGAGGGAGCGATCGTTAGATGCTGTTATGTTCTTAGAGCATGTCCTTCTGGAAGTGTCATACAAGCGTTGTTAGTGTTTAGTGGTAAAATAGTCAATTTGGTAGATCAGTATTGATTTTTCGGTCGCGTTGCAGTAACTTTCATATTAAATATTCTGTTTTTAATGTGAATTTAATTTTTTGATTAATATTGTTACGAAATTTACCCAAAGCCGACCCTGTGTCATTTCAGCACGACAACAAACGCTTCAAGATAAAAAAATACGATTCTCGAAAAGGCTCGGCAGCGGAAGGAACGATGTTGATTTCTACTGGAGAATTCTACGCTGGTGATATAAAAGAAGAACGCCACGATCGCCAGGCAGAGATACCGCGACGACTAGCTTATATGAAAATGTATTGTGAATCAGCTGTTTTAAATGTAAATAAAGTTCTAGAAAAGTGAAAGTAAATATTAGTTGTTATAATTTTTAAATTGAACCCACGAAGTATATTGCAATTTGGTGTCAGAAGTGGGATTCTCTACGAGTAGACAATGGAATGCTCAAGCGAATTTGGGAAAGCGCTGATGGACGAGAAACCAAGTCCCAACTGGTAGTTCCGAAGAAAAAGGTACCAGCCATCCTGACCGAAGTACATGATGGAATTACCGGAGGCCACCTGGGCATGAATAAAACCCTAGACAAAGTTCGCCAGCGGTACTACTGGGTGAATTACTTCGAAGACGTCAGAGCTTGGTGCCGCAAATGTGCCACATGTGCCGCCAGTAAGGGCCCGAAGACCCGGACCAAGGGCAGAATGCAGCAGTACAATGTGGGCGTCCCATTTGAGAGAATTGCCATCGATGTCGCCGGTCCGTTTCCCGAGTCTGAGAGGGGGAACAAATACATTCTGGTCGCAATGGATTACTTCAGCAAATGGCCTGAGGCATATGCGATACCCAACCAAGAGGCAACCACGGTAGCGACGGTGCTAGTAGAACAACTATTCAGCAGGTCTGGCGTCCCGATGGAATTACATTCAGACCAGGGGCGTAACTTCGAATCGAATGTATTCCAGAAGGTCTGCACGATGTTGGGGATCAGGAAAACGAGAACAACACCATTACACCCACAGTCAGACGGAATGGTGGAAAGATTCAACCGGACCTTGGAACAACACCTATCCAAGGTCGTCAGCAATAACCAGCGTGATTGGGACGAGCATATTCCCCTATTCCTGTTGTCATATCGCTCTGCTGTACATAATAGTACAGGCCTGACCCCAGCCAGGGTCTTATTCGGAAAGGAGCTGCGATTACAATGCGACTTGGCATTTGGCTCCCCCGAAGAACCTCCCCAAGACATCGACGATTATGCCGACCAGCTCCGACATAACATGCTGGCAATACACGACTTAGCCCGAACGCAGATGTTGGCCACCAGTGACCGGATGAAGACGCGATACGACCTCAAGGCCAATTCAGCCGGGTTCCAGGAGAGGGACAAAGTCTGGCTGTACAACCCCCAACGGAGCAAGGGTAAATCCCCAAAGCTTACACCCGCCTGGGATGGTCCATACGAAGTGGTCAAGAGGCTGAATGATGTCGTCTACCGGATCCGTCGAAACCCCAAGGCTAAATTGAAGGTGGTTCACTTAGATCGACTCGCTCCCTACCATGGAGGGGATGTTTCTGATCGGGACGATCAGAATTAAAGGGGGGGCAGTGTTACGAAATTTACCCAAAGCCGACCCTGTGTCATTTCAGCACGACAACAAACGCTTCAAGATAAAAAAATACGATTCTCGAAAAGGCTCGGCAGCGGAAGGAACGATGTTGATTTCTACTGGAGAATTCTACGCTGGTGATATAAAAGAAGAACGCCACGATCGCCAGGCAGAGATACCGCGACGACTAGCTTATATGAAAATGTATTGTGAATCAGCTGTTTTAAATGTAAATAAAGTTATAGAAAAGTGAAAGTAAATATTAGTTGTTATAATTTTTAAATTGAACCCACGAAGTATATTGCAATATATTATTATCGCAACCTTCCCGAAGGTGTTGTGTAAAAAATTGTCACACAGCGGACAATAGAGAATGTATTAAATATTTAAGTTATCCTAGGGTTGTTGGTCCTCTCTTTTCTTTAATATTCCTGAACTTGATTGAAACCGCAAATGACGAAAACTTTTAGGTTGCAAAGAACAATCTTTCAATTATTATATCGAATATTTTGCCAGGAGCGGTTCCAGCCATAAATTTAAGTCGTCATTCATTTGTCAAAAATTTTTCGAATACCAATATTTGATTACATTTTTATTGTCTTTTTATTTCAATAGATTTGTCGATATGAGTGAATAATTTTGGTCATTACATCTACTTGTCCGATTTCTCTACAACTCTGTTTCTTACAAAATTATACATTTTACAATTTCATGAAATAAAGTCGAATTTCGACCACTGGGCGAGCACTAGTTAAGGCTAAATGTCCCGTATTGCTACCCAGAATAAACAAAGACATTCTTAACAAGTTATTTTGCCTGTTCAGTGAGTTTTCTCTCCATTTTTTTTCTTACAACAGATAAGTATTTGAAAATTGTATATGGAGAACAAAGTGTAGGTAGACAATTTCGTAAAATTGCCCGGGTTTCTGGTTGTCTGTACAGAGATTCTTCCTCACAGTTATTCTGAGAGAAAGAGATGTCACAAAATGATCAACCAGTATTCCTGTATATAAGTAGTATATTGATTTTGTGTTTTACTTATCTGTGTTTGGAGACGTTTCAACTCCGAGTCTGGAGTCATTGTCAATAGTGTTGCATTTCGGGGGTTTTTCTAAAAATTTTGCTTTGATGTTGATTTTGTTGTTTATCACTGTCAAATTTTCAAACGATTGACAACGACTCCAGACTCGGAGCTGAAGTATCTCCAAACACAGATAAGTACGAGTATAACAGAATATACAATACATGCATTAGTATTAATGAATTAACATAAAAGGGTAAAATTTGTTTGTATTTATTTGTAGGGGGGTAATCTCTATAAGTAGTGAACCTTATTCAAAAATTCTTGCATTAATAGAAAGCTACCTATATGCGAGTAACGTAGTGGGGAGGGCAAGGGGGTGTCTATTGTTTGTACGTATGTTTTATAACTTCCCCAAATAAATAAAAACGCCTTTAATCATTGTGCTAAAATTCAATTATCTTATAGGGACAGTTGCAGAAATGGTTTTTGAAAAATTTATTATTTTTCGGGAACCTCAAATAATAGAGCCATGAGAATTTACAGGTTAATTCATTTGTTTAAGAGAAGTAAAATGTGATTCGACATTGTGAGAAAATTTAAATTTTAAAGGGGATCACTATTATTTCAAGTAGAATTCAATAACGTCGAAATGGAAAGTAATACGAATGTAAATTTTGAGATTATATATGTATTACATAGAAGCTTGTTTTATCATTTTGCGAAAACTGAAATATTAAATGGTGAATATGGGGGCACTACTTTTTCGAAGAATACAATATCTTCGAAATAGAAAGTTATATGGGTGTAAATCTTGATATATATATGGTCTTCTAAAATACTAGAAACTTTGCGGTTTGCTGATTTAGGGAAAGTTCAGTTTTTCGATCGCAGTAATCGGGGTATTTTTTAAGAAAAAACACTATTTCTCGGGAATATAAAATAATAAAGTTATGAGAATTATGATATTAATTCTTTAAATTAATAGAGAAATGATGTGAAATTTCTATTATTAAATTGGGGATAGATGTCAGTAATTTTTAGGGAATGAAAAATAATGCAAGCGAATCCAATCTTCGATGGCAAATCTGACTCTTAAAATACATCAGTAATTTTGCCAACATTGGTCCAGGTGAATCTGACTGATTAAAAATGTAATTCTTGTGTTCAAAATGTCAATAATTGTCGTATATTCTTGATTACTTTTATGTTTTTTTTGGGCAATGGACGTCTCGAAAATGTTTCTTTCAATATATTTATTGATGTAAATTTGATTGCATTCGCAGAGGAGCATTCTTATATATGCTTTCAAATTAGTTTGAAAGAGTTTGAGTGGCGTCTGGGTACGACTTTGTTTAAGTAGCGCATTCGCCAAAAATGCGATCAAAGAATTCTATTGTTTTCGTCATAAGTTAAAAAACCTTATGAACTTCCCGATCAGTTACACATTAATAATTTCTTCCTTAATTAATAATTTCTTCCTTAATTGTCGATTAAATTTCTTCGTTTGGCAGATCTTGTTTTAACAAATTGTAAAGCCTCTGTTACCCACTCATTTATTCAATCTCGATGTTTCTGCATTCGCAAGACCCTGTTTTGTTTGTTGGTTTTGTTTTCGATAATAGTGGTAATAGTTGTAACTGTAATGTAGTTGTCTTGAGTAGTAGTAGTGTTAAGAGATGTTTTGGATTGATTCGGTAGGTTTGTTTTCTGTTCACGTCTGTTTAACTCTTTGTTGATAAATTTTGTGGGGTAATTGTTTCCAATGAGAACATTTTTTATTTTTATTTTTTCCTTGTTGAATTTATTATCATCAGAACAGTTGGTCTTTGCTCTATCATATAATGCAATATACGTCGTTTTATTTCTATTGTGGTGTTATTACCCAAAAAAAACATAAAAGTAATGTCAATAATGTTAAAAAGGTCAAAAATGACAAAAATGTCATAAATGTCAAAAATGTGAAAAATGCCAAAAATGTCAAAAAAGTGAAAAATTTCAAAAAATGTCAAAAAGGGCAAAAATGTCATAAATGTCAAAAATGAAAACATAACTTACGTTTGTTATGTTATTTCAAATTTAAATAAAGCAAATCATCACATCTTTATCATGTCCAAAAACAAGAGTATGGCTATTTTATTTATTTTTTTATTGTTTTGTTTAGTTTTGTCATTGTTACTTTTTAGATTTGAATTTGTTTCTTGCAAATATTAATTTGTCGTTCTAATGTTTGAAATTATTTTTGTAAATAGTGGCAAAAAATAGTGTAACATTAACCATCCAAACCAAACGCAAAATCATATGTAATGAAGTCTTCGGCTATTAAGGGTTGCTAGGTGTCGGTTTCAACAAACAAATTACTCGATTATTATAATAATATATTCGAGTAACCAGAAGCGTTATCAGACTGATACGAGAATTATGCGAACCGACCTGATGAGGGCAGATGTGACTCTGCCGAAACGTCGTCATTTTACCAACAATTCCGGCAAGGATCTGTTATAAACCACGCGGATGAATTTAATACCCGCGAAAACTTATAATAAACACAATATTTACAGGAATAAAACGAAAGACGGCAATAATCATTTTGTACCATGCGTGCAAGTTTTCAACCATAATATACCGAGAGTTTCGAACAGTTGTCCTCAAGGCAAACCCGTGTGTATGTGAAAAACCGGTCTTTGCCTTTTGTACAAATCTTTTAGTTAATCGTGCTTTCGGTATTTAAGTCGATCGATCTGTTTATGGTACGAGGATGTGTGTATTTATTTGCGTCAAATATGAGGAAGTGCACTTTAAATAAAATTGTGCCGGCATAAATAATTGGTGTGGCAGTTCAAGAGCGATTTAATAAAGCATTTCAGGATTTATTGAGCAATATTTGAAAAAATATTAACAGATTGTGAGCTATAAGAGGTTTTCTTATAAACAATATGATTATGTACGGAAGTATTTATTTGTTATTAAATTTGTTTTCATGTATTGATATGAAATTGAAAATCAATGTTCAATCGCCATTCATTCCAAATTCTTTAAAAACCTATCATAAATTAAACGCTTCATATACACTTCACCGTTTAAGGAAAATGTCGTTTATTAAAAAAAAACATTTATTGGTGTAATAAAATAAATCTAATAATAACAAAAAATAGGGCTTGGTTGCTAAAAAATAATTGAGCAGACAGGATATTGAGGATCCTTTCAAAAATAATTTCTAAATCACTATGTATAACTTATATGACTGCGCCAACCGACTTCAAGTAAAGCGATATAAAATAATAATAAACACCCTCAGTATCACAAATTATTTCGTGACATATCGGGACATGGCAATCTGGAGATTTGTTAACAAATTTTATTCAAGTGGTCTGGTGCGGACCATAGGCACAAGTTTAGCAAATCCCAAACAAAAAGTTAAACTTGAAAACCAAGTGGTATATAGTATTTCAGCCCGTTTAGATGAGCACAGATTAGCTGTCAAAAATAAACAGACAACATCGGCCCTGTTGCAACACCAACAACAATCGGGCCATAAAATCAATTTCGATAGTTGCAAACAGATCGCACAAACAACTCATTACAAAGCCAGACTAATACGAGAAGCCATTGAAATCGAGAAAAGTGGACATCTATGCAAAAGAGATAACGCTCTGCACCTTTCTATAACATGGATGACAACTAGTTAATATCAAAATAAAACAGAATTAGCCACACAAAATACAAACCCGTCATAAGTGAGACACCCGACACGACAGCAAAGGGGGCGGAGTCAACACCGACCAATCAGGTGTGATATAACGGAGGCATATAAAACAAAAAGCTCAAGTAGATCACCTCTCAGTTCACCGTAACAACGCATTGAGAATGCCAAGTGAGACCTTGGAGTAACGTCTGCAGGATTCAAACATGAATCAATATAACGAACGGATGTATTCCCGGATAAATATTTGTAGACCGGTGAAATAACTCTCTGCGTTGCAATTTAAACATATGCTTGCTAAGTGACATCCCATTAAGATTCTCTTTATTATAGAATCAGCAAAAATTCACATGGATACATGTCTGGTGCATATGGAGGCTAAAGAATCATGAAAACCTTGTTTTTGGTCAGAAAGTCATGAGTAAGTGTGAGCATATACATTATGATTGAGCAATAGTCACAAATTTTACGCATGGTTTCACGCAAATACCATTGAACTTGTAGAGAGCACTTTTAGGCCTCTCTTACTATATGGCATAAACTCATGGTTCGTCATACCGTATAAATTGGAGATCACTGTAAGCATAACTTCATATTCGACCGCATTGTTGTGTTTTTTCGGTCATGGCTTTTTAGGCAACTTTCATCGGTAGGATTGAATCTTAATTTCAAAGTCATTTCTAGAAACCCATGTTTCTTCATGTGGTGTGACAAATCAAATGACCAAAAAATTTAATGCCATGAGTAAGTTGGTACTGATAATTATCAGGGACTTCTCTGCTTGGATTTAGGCGATACTTCATAATAACTCTTTTTGGGGTTTCTTGTTATCCTCCTTCATTGGATACCTCTACATATCTAGGGGGTCTCCTTAGAAAAGCTGATACCTCTCGCAAGAATGTTGTTAGAAATTGTAATCGATTGATGTACCTACAGTGATGTAAAATTTATGTGAGATATGTTTGCCATAATATCATATTATTTGAGATAAACCAAAACGTAATTGTGTAAAACTTCAATTTTTCTCGACCAATCAATGTTGAAAGAATTACAAAAATAACCTTTATGACTAGTTAGTCGTAACTTTAAGGAAATATCAACAATGAATCACTTAGTAATGTAGCTCGTTACAAAATCTAGACAATAGTTAACGGTGTTGTATTTTTATGACCGATGTTGTCATTTCATGTATTTTTTAAAATAATTATACTACGTTTTTATTAAATCTATGTTGTTGATAATTTTTCCGCATTTTTCAAATGTAACCGTAACCACTTTTTCATGTTCTCGAAGGTATTGAGTTGTCATGTCTTCATTGATTCGTGCAAAAGCATTTGCTAACATTTGATTATCGTGATGATCTTGAAAGCGCTAGTTTCTTGTTTAATTGTTTGACATTTTCTATTGATGGGCCATCAAAGATCTCAATTATGTTTGTTGTGCTAAATAATAAAATCATCGTTCTGTTATTTTTCACCCGGTAATAAGTAAATTTAAGTTATATTTTTGGATTATGTCGCATACCAATCAGAAAGTGCTTCAGTACTTGAATTATGTATTGCGTATATTCTCTACCTACTGTTTCCTGTTGTGTTTTCAGATGAGACCAGAGAAGCAAGAGTATGAAAAGATGAAATTTCTGGTTTACAACTAATCTTGCTTTTTAACCAACTTCCAAAAAGGAGGAAGTTCGTCGCGTATTGTTTTTTTTGTGTATGTATGTTACCTGATTAATTCTCCTGTGGTGAACCGTTTTAAATGAATATGGTCTTTTTTAATAGAGTATATACCAGGATTGGTGAAACTTCAGATTTGGTAAAAGAATTATGTTGGTAAAATGATGAAATTGGTGAATAAACACATGCGTGCATGGAAATCGAGCAACATCCCTAACATATTGGTCAATTTTTCGAAAACTCCTTATGGATATGTACAGTTTTTTAACGTTTAATCTATTAAGGAAGATCTCTAGGTGATCTCATATACTTTTCTGCGACGTGCAACTTGAAGTTTTGCAGAAAATCGCCGAAAATTCCACAATTCCTATCAAAAAATTCATCGAAATGATATAACTAACATTTCCTCATAAATATTTTAATTCCAACGTAATAGTGCAGGAATTGTGGGCACTGGAAGTTTTAATTGCGAATTTGAAAATTTTCTATGTACATCTCAAGCATATAGGTAGTAAAGCATACTATTTTCGGCTCAATGAGTACCAAGCTCGTTTTGTTTGTATACCAGGCAAATACCTTTTTGAATGCAAATTTTTCCATTTTGCGAAGACGGTGCTTTTCGTTGTCACATTCTCCCGGCCTAATAGAGAATTCAGTGATAACACATGTCAAACTCTAAACTGCTATTTGGGCGTTTATACACAGGGAGTTTAGTTATAGCAAACAAAATCAGAAAGTAAAGTGATAGAAGGGGTTGCATTTGTATGATGATTGAAATTTAGGACGTAGTAAAATGAGTGATTGAGTGGTCCATAGGTAGTCGTATATACAGGATGGTTGGAATATAGGTTGGGGTGGACGTTTGGTGGTATAAAAATGTGGCATTAAAATTATATAGGGTGAATAAAAAACTGTTATACTGTAGATTTCTCAGACTTTAGACCTATAAGTATTCTCCCTGTCTTATCTAAAAAATTAGAGACAATTATGAACTCTCAACTAAGGAAGTATCTCAATGAAAACAACATTTTATCACCACATCAGTCAGGTTTTAGACCAGGATTTACCTGTTCGACAGCGCTGCTATGCATTACAGACGATATCATAGAGGCAGCTGCCAATGGAAATTACACCGCTTCTATACTGTTAGACTATTCTAAGGCCTTTGACCGCATAAACCACACCTTACTTCGCTCAATATTCCGTTATATAGATCTGGACAAAAATACAATTGAGCTACTGAGTAATTACTTACGCAATAGATCGCAGTTTGTAGAAATAAATAAGGATGTCTCTACTTCGTTGCGGCAAAGTCATGGTGTTCCACAAGGCTCCATACTTGGGCCGCTGTTATTTGGAATTTATATGAATAACATTGCTACTTCAAATAAACACTGCAAAGTGCATTTATACGCTGATGATACCCAACTCTACATGTCCTTTCTCCCAGAGAAGTTTCAGACCAAAATAAATGAAGACTTGAATAAACTTGTCAAATTCTCCGAAAGGCATAACTTAAAAATTAATGCTTCAAAATCATCGGTGATGATTTTTGGAAAGAAGCATAATGAAATCGAAGAGAAGATCAAGATTACTATTGGTACAGAAATCCTGCCCATACTAAATTCTTGCAGAAATTTAGGTTTACACTTTGACACTTCAATGAGATTTAAACCGCACATAAATAAATGCATACAGCTTGCTGCAAATTTGAAAAAATTATATTCTCATAGACACACTCTAAACGTTTCTCACAAAATAACTATAACAAATTCTCTGGTACTCTCTCATTTCAACTTCGCAGATGTGGTATATTCTCCTTGTATAGGCAATGTGGACAAACAAAGAATTCAGCGAGTTCAGAAATCGTGCTTAATTTTTATTTATGGTATACGCCGTAGAGACGCAATATCTCACAAGCTAAAAGAAGCCAACTAGCTGCCAATGGAAGATCGAAGGAAGTTGCACTCGGCCACTTTATTTCACAGCATACTAGTAACCATAAATAATTAACTAAAAAAATTAAGTATAGAACGGATGCTCATACGCTGAACCTTAGATTCAGAGGGTACATCTCTCCCCCGCCACACCGAACTACTTTTTATGAACGTTCCTTCACTTACCATATCGATCACCTCTACAACCAACTTCCTAATGACATTAAGGCACTGTCAGTGGCAGCGTTTAGCAGGGAGTATAAGAAACTACTTTTGAATGTGCACAGGTAATCTGTCTTTCATAATCATACAACGCTAAGTTGCGTTAATGATTTTGATTTCATTTAAATACTTTATCACTTCCGGTTGGGAATTGAAATAGATGTATTGTGTATAAGTTGTTGGGCATTGTATCTTTTTAAAATTGTCTCCCAACAACTTTTTGCCATAAAACTTATACATGAGTTGCATATCTAATGTTATTTTAAATTGTTCTTTTTTTTGTTATGGCAATAAAAAATTATATTATATTATATTATTATATGTGGACGTAAACAAATCATATACAGGATAGTTGAAATATATGCTGGAGTTACAAAAATTATTTATTTTACAACCCATAAGAAGTTGCTTAAAGTGTGGAGAGGAATTAATGTTACATAGGGCGGTAATATAAAATTTTAAAAATGAATTAATTTATGGGGTAGCCAACAAGGACTTATATACGATGTTGAAATGTAGGACGGATTTGACTCCGTAAACATGGTATGGATTTTACTCCGTCCTATAGTTTACAGAAGGCAGCTAACAAATATATGCTTGTCCGTGGGCAGTCGTATGTACAGGATGGTTGGTACATAGGGCGAAGTGGAATTATCTATAGTTATACAGAGTTGTCAAAATAGCTGAAAAAAGGTTACATGGCGTGGTCCATAAGGCATAAATATATTTTGGGCTTATTAAGTCAACGCGTAATAGTACATTTTGATCGTAAACATTACATTTACCTGTCAATTTAAATGAAAATGTATCATTATGTAATGTAGAGGCTTTCGGTGTTACCTGTTTCTGTTTATTAAGGTTATACATACACAATAAAAAATAAAGAATGAAAACTGAGTTCAAAAAAACTAAAAAGTTCAAAATAAAACATTTTTAAAAACCGACTTCCACCTATAACTAAAAAACTGAAAATAATTATAACAAAATACAACCCTAGCAAATGAATAACACATTCAATGTTGTTAGGTACCTACCCAGGAAGTAAAAAATGTAAACATTAAAAGGTGCTCATTCTGTACAAATTAATTACCTACCAATCTAGTATATTTTTGAAGTTGGTGCCAAGCAACAATCAAGGTTGATGAATTAGTAGATAAGTACGCAATGCAGGTTTTTAGATTTACTTGGCACCGACTTCAAAAATATATTAGATTGGTTGGTAATTAATTTGTGCAGAATGAGCTCCTTTTAATGTTTACATTTTTTACTTCCTGGGTAGGTACTTAACAACATTGAATGTGCTATTTATTTGCTGGAGTTGTTGTATTTTGTTATAATTATTTTCAGCTTTTTATTTATAGGTGGAAGTCGATTTTATATATTTTTAAATGTTTTATATTGTTTTGAGGTTATAGTAATGTAACTGTGTGGACTTACCTGAGTATATACCAAAGGAACGTTCACTGTATCATAACCTATAAGCGCTCCTAACCTTCTACGTATATCCGAAAGTTCCATCAGAAGTGTCTGAACTATGTGATCACTTGAAATGATGGACTCTTTTCGAGCCCTGTTAATGATATTTGTTGCCCAAACCAATGGCATCCAATACTTTGACATTGGCGTTCGCTGGTCCATTAGCTCGAAGATTTTTCTCTCGCTTTCCATCATTAAACCTGCAACAGAGAAGAAGAAAAGTTATTTTTTGGAACTTAAAATAGAATTGTACGTAATTATATTACACAGATTACACAATAGTGTGAAAAAGTGTATTGGTAACAAAATGAAACACGACATTTATAGGAAAACACGTATTATTGTTTTATAAAGTTTATAAAAAGTGTTATCATTTACTGTGGATAAAAATGCGCTAATATCTTCAAATTTGGATAACTGCAGCTATTTTTTAAAAAGTCTCTTTTCAGCTTATGGTTTTTAAATTGCCAACACCCCCGTTGAAAACCAACTAAATAGAGACTAAAAGATTTTATGGATTCAACCTAACGCTTAATTGAATTTATCGGCCATTTATATTGAAAAATTAGAAATTGTAATATACTTATCAAGATTAATCTACCTTATGTGTTAAAGTATTATTATTTTAAATACAATGAACTGTTGGCAGAAAATAATGTAACTATCAATATGGTTCTTCCTAAAAAAGGTCAACTATTGCTTCGTCTGCACAAAAATACTTGTGAAATTATTTATAAAGTTAATGATGATCATTATAATGATAGGTTTAGTGCTCAAGATGAATAAAATACAAAAATATACCATAAATATATGATTTTTATATATAAAATATGTAAATTTTCCTTAGATTGTGGAACTCATTATGCATTACAATTAGGATTTATGATGGTTAGTTTCGATTGATTAAACTTGAGGTTGTAATAAATTATCCCACCATTTTTTGGCTAATTACCCAAAATATTCGTAATCAGCACACAAGAAAATATCGAAAACACTTTATATTAAAAAAACCGACTTCAACTGGCTTAAATTAAAAAAAAATCACTATCTCATTTAAGGTACAATTCTATGGATCTCTCACATATACTCACTCACTCATTCACTCACTCACTCACTCACACATTCATTCACTCATTTACTCACACACTTATTCACTCACTCTCGTACTCATTCACTCACTCACTCACCCACTCATTCATTCACAATAATTATGATTATGTATTTCGTTAATGGATATTAGATTTTTCCTTTCCTTAATTACTTTTCTGTTAATATCTCGGTAGGTATTGAAGTAAACAATATCATACCCGATATTTTTGTATTCGCAATAAAATGTTTCATCAAAAACTAAAATACTATACAGGGTGTTTCATTGCAAATTTTAAAATCGAGATTACTTCCGGTAAAACAGGAAGTTCAAAATTGTAAAAAAATTGGAAACAAATAGGCAAACTACTGCAGTATCCACCTTCCAAATTTCAATTTCATATATCTAATAATTCAAGAGATATTTGATTGCTTCCACACATTTGCCCATCACTGTATATTGAAGAAATCTAAAGAACACATTATATTCGAACAAGTTCTAAAGATCTTTTAAATAGATTAAATAACACTATTAACTGCTCGCAAATACTAATCAAAAAACTGTCGTGTGCCCATTCTTTACGTCACATGTTCTTATAACTTTCCATCCATCATTCCGAACTCATTTAATTAAACCTCAAAACGCATCGATATAATAACGTAGCACTCAAACAAAATGACGAGGACGGGCATGTAATTTTTAAAATTATATACTACGCTAAAATTTATTACAAAAAAACTACGTCTCCATATAATTTTTCTCGTGACATTGATTTGAATAGAATAGAAGAAAACAGCATTTATAAGTTAAGTGTGTGTTTTGCCTTCTTGACGATCTTGCCGCCGGGCTCGGTTATATCAATCTTCAGCTTTATTCGCGATAAACATCAATTAAGTTTGAATAGGAAGAGACTTGGCGAAATTCCGAGGATTTTTTATTGGATGTGTTAATCGCTCGAAAAATGATTGGCAATAGCCCAGTATATTAAGCAATAACAAAATATCTGCCCAAAGGTGTAAAATATTTCTCAAAACAATAATAAATATTCCTATTCGGAAAATCAAAATTATAGAAAACTCAACAACTTCAATAATAATGAAACCCCTAGCTACTCCAGTAAAATGGCCATCGAGCAGTTCTGGAAAACACAACTTTCCACAACAGTTTCTCATAACTCCAGAGCGAGCTCGATGAATGAGGAGGAGGCTGCATTTCAGAATTGTGATAAGATGCAACACCAAACATTTACAAAGGAAGACACGTCCAACATAATGAAACATCTGCATAACTGGAAAGCACCAGGACCAGATGTTGTGCAGAATTACTGGATAAAGAAACTTTACGCCACCCACGAAAAATTAGCATTTCTTATTAATGATATAATTATCCATCCACACAAAATGCCTAGTTTCCTTACACATGGTGCTACATACCACTTACCAAGGGATAACCTATATACACAGGACCTAGCAAAGTACCGACCAATCACTTGCCTTCCAACCTTATACAAACTTATAACGTCGTGCATTAATCATCGACTTTTCAGACATTGTGAGCTGAACAACATAAATACCGAACAACAAAAGGGTTGCACGAAAAACTCGATGGGCTGCAAAGAACAACTAATAATTGATTCCGTTGTCTGCAATTAAGCCCACGCCAAACGACACACATGGCTTATGTGGACTACAAAAAGGCCTTTAATTCAGTTCCACTTGATTGGCTCATTCATCTGCTAAAGCTCTATAAACTAAATAATCGTATTGTTAACTTTTTAGAATATGTCGTGACTACTTGGCAAACCAAAAGCTTTCTGAATGAAGCCGATGTTCGATACAATGCGACTCTATCCCAATCAGTAGGGGTATACTCCAGGGAGACTCTCTTAGCCCGCTGTGCCTTGCCATGAACCCACTCTCACACAAATTCAAATCGACTAACTTTGGGTTCAGTCTCAAGCACATCAAGGTACATGCATTGAAGATAAACCCTTTGTTATACATGGACGACTTAAAGTTGATGGCAGCTACGAAACAACAGCTGCATGATATGCTTAAAATAGTAGAAGGGTTCTCTAGTGACATCCATATGCAATTTGGCCTAGACAAATGCCGAATTATTAATATAGTTAAAGGCAAAATACAGCAGGGATCCTACAAATTGGAAGATGGCACCTCAATTGAATCCATAGAGGAAGGCCATACTTACAAATACCTTGGAATAAAGCAGGTTCAACGAATTGATCAAACCACCATAAAAAAGGACCTAACAACAGAGTTTTATAGAGGGGTAAGACGACTGCTGAAGACCAAACTTAACAGTAAAAATTCATGCTATTAACACCTACGCGTGTTCAGTGCTTAGTTACTCTTTCGGTATAGTTAACTGGTGCAAGACCGACATTGAACAATTACAACGGAAAGTTCGATTACTACTAACAAAAGCTCAAAATCACCATCCAAAGAGCTGTGTCGAACGTACAACATTGCCCCGGTGTGAATGAGGAAAAGGATTGGCAGATATAGGCAAGTTACGTCATCAACAAATTTCTAATTTGCGTAATCATTTCCAGAAACTCGCAGAATTTTCTGATCTACACAAAGTCATGTGTCAGGTTGATGTCCCAACACCTCTGCGACTGACAGAACAACAAGTTCAAGTATACCACTAGACAACTGATCAGAATCTGCTCAAATGGAAAGAGAAGCCCCTTCATGGAAGACATATAAATGAGTTTAACCAAGATTACTAAAATGTTCTTTGGCCTACATATTAGGTTAGGATGAAGATATCAAGATGCCGTTTTCGGGAGCTTGTTAGGCATTATTTAGCTAATTTGTAATGAAAAAAAGATCATACCAATGCATTAAACTTGTTTTGATAAAATCAACAATTTCTAGGTTAGAATGTCACGATGAAATTTTCAGGTTAACTCAGAGATGTCTCTGACAGGTGAAGTTAACCTGAAAATTTCATCTTGACATTCTAACCTAATGTTAATTTCACCTGTCAGAGACATCTTAGAGTTAACCTGAAAATTTCATACATAAAGAAGAAGTGTTCGAGTGGACATTCAATTGTGGGAAGCGCAACTGATGAAAGTTCCCTAAGTAGAAACAATATATGTTATATATATTGTCTTGCGTACAAACGAATGGCACCTCGAAGAGGGTATATAAATATGTGGCTGCCCCCCCCCCATCTTGACTGAAAGACCGCACTGTAGTTCAAGTATACAGGCGTGTATATTTTCAAAATTGCCTAAATAGTTCTAATTTATATAAATTAATACCCTAATGATGCTAATTATAACCTTCAAATTATTATTAGCGTTCACTATCCCATTCGTTTTCTAACTGATTGTAAGCGTGACCATGCAATAGACTGTATGTTAAAATTTCCTTCGATTTTTACTTAAAATTCAATCGATATCAAAACTTTTGTCTGTTTGGAATTAATATTGTTAGATTTCTCTTAAATCATTCGAAATATCCACATATAGACACATTTTACGTACGTGAAGACTCCTGTCGATTAATTTCCACCTGTGGCGCCAAATGACTTACAATGGCGCACGTTCACGTGTTTAACTGTTCAGGAGATTATTATAGGAGTGATTTTGTAGTATGGAATTCAGCAGAAATTAATTTTATTCCGGCTTAAATCATTCACTTGTTGAAAGTAAATGTGTCTAAAACATGATGATAAGAAATAGTCAGCGTAACAAAAAGTGTTTTGGTTTACCTGTTTGTACTATTTTGAACCGACAATTCATCTGTATCTATTGTTTATGTTTGTTCAGCGATTTCTAGCAAACGGCTCAAGAAATTTCGAATGTTAATACTGGATCCTTTTTTACCGATTTTCTTATACACTACGCTTTGGTGTAGTCGCCGGTAATAAAAATATGGGAAAAATTTATTCGGAACATGTGATGAATTGAAAAGATATTGGATTAGCTCCGGGATATACCGAAGTGGTCCCACATTTTTTTCAATAACTTGCCTTGTACCGTTTCTGAGAAAAAATAAAAACATACTTCAAAAAAAATTTAACTCAAAAACATGAAATTATTTTTTGTTACAACAATTAAATATTTTTCTGAAGTCCGTGCCAACTTTAACAGTGAAGTACAACTCTTAAATTTACTTCCAAAAAATAGTTTCACTTTAGCTTGGGCACCGACTTCAAAAAAAGTATTTAATTGTTGTAGCAAAAAATTATTGCATGCTTTTTAGTTAATATTTTTTTGATGTCGGATTTTATTTTTTTTAATGTACTTATAGTTTCTTGTCTTCGTCAATTACTTGAAATCAAGTGGTACACTGCTCGATTCAGTGGATCCATTTAAAGTTACTGAAAACTGTGACCAGAAGAATAAAACAAACAAAAGCTAAATCTATGAACAAAGTTCTTATTAAATAAGTCATAAGTAATAAATATCCTAAAATATCCAAGAATAATACAATAAAATATAGTAAGAAATACGGAAAAGAATATTGAAAAAAAATTAGAAACAAAAAAATCGATGACGAACAAAATATGAAAAACGGTAGAAATTACAGCACCTCTATACTAAAACTAAGAAAGTACTTCTGTCATAAATGATTTTTCCATGAGATTGTTTCCTGCTCTTTAAAGATTTTTAGAATTTTTTACCCGGTATATATCAACCTACAGTTGATTTTCGTAGTTACAGTAGTTTTATTGTCATTGCATTTTCAATTTTTTTGTTCAGCATTGTTAAGTTTTATTTTCATTAAAAACGGGGGTTTGAATTAGACCCGATTGGACTATTAAACATATTGGAATTTTTTGAATGCCATTTGCATATATTCTAAAAGTCTCTAAAAGGTGCGTTTGTTGCCTAAGCTAACTTAATCAACCCTAAAACAACAGATTACAGTTAACATTTTCCAATTCTCCTAACGAATACCTTACGACATCTACGTTAATTGCAATTTTAAGGTTGTTTTCTCGTCTACCTAATTATTATTACTATTGCACGATTAAAATGCATAACAAGCCTTACGATAATAATCTTTTTTTTTTAATTAATTCCAGAGTATTTTCAAATTATCCATTAAAAGCTACTTAACGTCGTTATAAAATTTTATAATGAGGTCGTTCTCTTGGACTTGACGATCACTTTACCGAAGTGTGTTGTTTGCAGTTATGAAACTGCATATACCACCGGTTGTTCATCTCCTTGATATTATTTTTTTCTTAAATTCAAGAAGTTTTCTGTTCACAATTCTGACATGCCATTGAATCGTTTTAATTGAAACTATGTTTGACAAATAGGCGTTTTAGGAATGTATTGAAGAACGTGATACATCGTATTCTTTTTACATTTTACTAAACTAACTTGAGAATAACAAAATAAGTATAAAAGATCTAACAAACAGAAAGTAATACTAGTTTATTAAATTTGGTCATTATCAGTGTCGTCCTAAAACAGCGGGCTTGTACCAAATTTTGTTTGTTTTCAGGAAGATAGATTTGAAATAACCAAATATTTAAATTATTTGGGTATCAAATTATTCTAAATCTATGTTACTTCATATCAATTTATGATACACAAGTCTGGAACCCGTGAGTATAAATCGGCTAAAAGCCCTAGAGATGTGGATTCAAGAATGCTACTAATACCATTTTATTACACTTTTGCTGACAGTACATTAAAATGTTTATGCCATAATAGTCCATTCTCGTTCGTTGCAATCTAGGATAGCTGAGAACTAAGTTTCCTCCTTTCCTGATTGAATAGGAGTGAGTATCGTTATTTGTTCTGTAGCTGTTTTGGTTATGTTTATATAGACAAGAAACCATCTCTACAATATCCACAGTATTTCATTCCTCAATAATGCTAATACAGCGACGTTGTAACTTAAAATACGGAGATTGGCCCATGTGCCCATGATACGCTGTCAGTAATGTGAGTATATATACACTTTTCAACAGGCTCGTTATATAGAAAGTAATTTTACATAATTAGTAGCTAAAAAAATTGATATAGGCTTCCCAGGTTATCTCAGGATCCCCCTTTGAACTTCACTGATGTATCGTTTTTAGGGTCGATTGCAATGTTAAGTTAATGTTCTGGGATTTACTATTCATGAGGCTAAGCCTATTGGCTAAAAACCAATTCTTAATTTAACGGTGTTGGATTTCAGTCCACTGCAATATTGGATCTGAAGGTTGATATCGCAGCAATGTTGTAGTATCATCAGCAAATAGGATTATAAGCAGATTCAATAGAGTATTAAAGTTTGGCAAGTCGATTATGTATACGAGTAATAACGGAGGGTTTAGCACCGAGCCCCCTGAGGTAGACCCTGCTTAATCCTTCAATTAATCGACTGCTGATTCTCAAAAAAGCATACTGTTCTCTCGCTTCTAAATAGGAGGTAGCTTTTTATAAAGAATTTTAAAACTTATAAAATATAGTAGAATATATAATGTTTATTTTCAAAGCTCTCTGAACTCATTGAAGGAGCTTTTAAAAGTAGAAAGATCAGCGTGTCTGTAATTGGCCCAAAAAAATCGTTGAAGAGGTGGGCATTGAGGTGACTCACTTTCGGGGCTGGAGCGGAGTTCCTAAGAAATTTTATGATACTCCACCTGGCTGACACCTTATTTGATGCATTAGCAATGAAATTATCATGGGTAGCTTTTTTAGAATTTGCTATCTCTGTTCAATACCCTTTTTTATAATTTAGAAGGAGCATGTTTTTGGGTACCAAAATTTGATTTTGCTTGTACAATAAACTAAGATATGGAGCTAAGTAACTTTCACGTTCAACCATTTGCTCAATTAACATTTTAGATTTACTACACTTATCGAGAAGTTTATGAAAAGTGTCTTCCAAATTCTGAATGTGCTTCTCTAGAACATCTTTCTCACATATTAAATTGTGTCTTTCTTGGAATAACTTATTGATGAAACTGTCAGAGGAAACCATTATTTTATAGAATTTGTTCTCATCTAAGTTAGTAGTTTGAAGTTTAGTTTCAATTTCAGTTTGTTTTGCTTTCAGTTCAGAAATTTCGTTTTCAAGTTCATTTGACGGAAGCCAGAGCCTGTATCCAAAGAACTGCTGACAAAAAATAGCCAGCTCGATCATTACAAAGAGGCAGTTTAAGATATGGAGGTCTACCACTCTCTAGGTTCTAGAATTATTGTGACTAAGTGCCTTTATATCAGTTATTGCATATATCAACTATTGTATACTCTTTATCTTGTTATAATTCTCAAAATTTTTAACTAAGATGATAATACTTTAATCTATGTACAGATCTATCTAGTCTACAAGGTAATCTTATATATTGGTTGTGGTTTAATAACCAGTTATACTTATAAATCATTAAAATATACAATTTGCAAAGAATTTGCATCATCACTAAAACGTACAAGATTACCAGCGTCCTTACTTTCTTCTTCATCAAATTGTTTCCACAGAAATGTAGTAACAAACGGAAGCATTGTTGCGTTATTATTACAAGTAACTTTCATTAAATAATATTGTTTCCAGGTTAATAAATCTTGCATTGGAATCTTTGTTGCTGTAGGTAATTATGTACAACAGGTGCGAAATGCAGTTCTTCAAACAATGAATTAAGAAATGTTAAGATACACTGAAACATTTGCTTCTCGCTACATTCTGTTTAAAAATTTATAAATTCGAGAAAGATTTTAGCAGTGAAAAGAAACAGTGATGTAAAATTCAAAGGTGATGTAGATGTTGTAGTATTAAATTCCTATTTAATCACATTGTAAATCTGTACAAAATTCACAAGAGCTTGTAAGAATTATGTTACTATAAGAATATAAACTAGTAGTATACCACTTTTTAGCTAACTAAAAATGAGAAAGTTTTCAATTATTTATATTTACATTCTCAATTTGTCTGTATCGGTGTCAATATTGACCATTAATACTAGATACTGTTCCAGGGGATCCCGAAGTAGTCCCATATTTTTTCCAGTAACATAGCTTGATTTGAAACTAATGATCCTAAGAAAAAGGGGAAAAACTTCTTTACCGATTTTCTAATACACTATGCTTTGGTGGAGTCGCTGGTATAAAAAATGTTCTATTCGGAATATGGGATAAATTGAAAAGAATTAGTTTCGGGATATCCCGAAATAGTCCCATATTTTTTTCACTCATATATAGAGTCTTCCAGAATAAATAGAAAATTGTGACATTAAATGGAGGGAATAGGTGTCACTATTATTTTACGCAGAATTCAATATCTTCGAAATAGAAAGTAAGACGGGTGTAAATCTTGATATATATAGTCTTATAAAATAAATAGAAGAAGAATTTATCACGTTGCGAAAATTTAGGTTTCCTATAAGAGTCGGTGGGGTATTTTTTTTCACTATATCTTGGTAACCGAAAATAATACAGATATGAGAATTATGACATGACGAATTCTTCAAATTAAGAAAGAATTGATGTAAAATATTATGGAAATTATATTACTGAATAGGGGGGTGGGTTTTAATAATTTTTGGGGAAAAAAATGCAGGTCTCAAAGTTGGTAGATAGGTATGCTTTTCTCTTGAAATGACTAAAACTGATTTTTCACTTAGTGTAATTTACATACCCTATAAGTGTCAATATTGATAAATTTTTCTTGAAATTAATTTACGAAAGGCATGGAGACTGAAAAGTGCTGAATATATGAATAATCACTTGTGAATCTAAAAAAGTAGAAACTGTCGGAAATATAAAAATTGTTACAATACTTACGAAATGAAAATAAATTTTAAAAAAAATCTAAATATATAACCAGGTAATATTCAAAATAAAAATTACATCAAACATCACAAAAATATTAAAGTTGGAAACACTCTCAAGGTTTTTCTGTCGACAACCGAAAGTGAGAAAAATTTCAAAAATTGGAAATATTCAAAATGTCAAAGATGTCAATGTCAATGTGATCGTAAATGTGAAAAAAGTAAAAATGTCAAAAATATCAAGAAAAACCAAATTGGAAAACGGGAAAATCACAATATCAAAATTTCAATAAACACATGTGAAATATTTTTAGGTCATCATATTAAAACCCAAAATAATTTATTTTTCGAAGCCGTTAAAGCCAGAAAAATTTCGCCCATGAATGATGATGTTAAAACGGTTTTCACAAAGAAATCTAAAAATTTTTGGTATGTGAAGATTACCAAATGAAAAAATATGTTCAAGACAAATATGTAAATGCAGAATTCAAAAATAAAAACAAAACAAATGTTGGCAATTTATCTCTGGCCCACCTTGTATAAATAAGTTTAACATCACAAAAACCGCAGTCCAAAAAAAACCGACGCGTTTGAGTATTTTTCCAAAAAAACCCTGGATTTTAAATGAATTTGTTCCAACCCAAGCGTCCTCACTGTATATTTGCTGAACAATTTATTAATATAGATAAAATTATGTGGAATAGTTAGATTAAAATCATCAGATAATCAAGTTTGTGGTACTTCTTTAGGGTAGAATTTTTCCATAAAATTGTTCTATATCATCATCCTTATAGACATCAAACTTACAGAATATCATATCACGTAATAATTAAAAAATTTCCTCTACTTTTTATAATTCCCTGGGAGTCGCAAGTTTGCAGTTCTGGATGTTGCAATTAGCTAATTTACATCTGATTTCTTACTTTGGGCAGCATGGTTTAAATTTATGGTCTTTGAGTTTCAGTTTAATAAAAACATATATATGAACAAGGCTAGGTTCCGGGTGAGAACCGTATCTGAATTTTTTATATATTCTTCCATGTCAAATGGAGACACACTTCAAGAATAGTGTACTAAAAATATATATATCGCAAGTATTCAAAAACTAATTAACCGATAGCGCCTGGTTTTGTCACGTATAAGATAGATATCAATTACTATCAATTCCCACAAGCCCAGTTCTACAACTTCGATAGTGACGGAGTTCTGATAATATAAGGAAAACCGCTAAATTTTCCAGTATTTTTCGTTTTTCCGTTACTAAAGATCCTATCGGATCGATCCTGGGCCCATTTCATTGGTATTTTCATGATTTACAATTCACCTGTTGACACTATTGAGATTAGTTTATTATTTTTCATTTTATAAACATGCAACAAAAAAAAAACGCAATTTTCTTGTTTCAATTATTTATATTAAAGTAAAACACCATAGTTGCGAGTGGAAAGGGTAGCAAAATATCATTACTAATCGTTCTTAATGTGATGGCACAGGCAGAGTATCCTGATAGTATTTTTTGCACGTAAAAATCTATATTGATTGGTCTATCTATAATAAAATTTGCTGTCTATAAGTTGTAAACTGAACTCAACGAAAGTAAACTACTAGTAAGAGTTGATTCCTGAAAACATTTTTTGACAAACACACTTTCTCCCCATAAAATGAAATTTGTCTGTGTGATGACATTTCAATTTGAAATCGAATCTCCCGGATACATATCGCTGCCTCATTTAATTACCACTGTAAACGGATACCGAATTCACTGAACGCTAAAACGAACGTTTCCTGTCCAATTCAACGTCGATCATCATCACTGTTACGTATCAAATACAAATTGTCGTGTTTGGAGAATTATAGCAAGAGAACAGTCTAATGATCACAGCCTATTCATCTTCCATCGACCAAGTGGAACTGATTGTTATATGAGAATTCAAACAGCCATTCATTTAAGGGGAATTTTCAACATTTTTTAATCAACTTCAGTGAAACCTTGAAGATGAATAATTGTTGTAATAATTGTTTGTAAGGTGTATGTGTATCAAACTTATGTATTTATTTATAACCTTGAATTTTAAATTGTTGCATAATATTTTGGAATTAATTTGATTCGATTAAGTGAGTGATTCTATTGTAAAATAATTAAAGCGTAGATATCAAGTTCCTTTTTAAGGAAACAATAAGATCTGTTTTTGTTAAAGATAGTTTGAGGATAGTTTTCAATAACCAAGCTTTTTTTCTACGTTGTCATGTTTATTGATGAAATAAATAATTACTCAGTATACAGTCACTTTTTTCTTGTTTACAAATATATGATATATGTTATTGTAAATATTTTGGCCGGTTTAACATTCATGCACCGTCAGAATTGTTCAATCACACTTCACTCTTCAGAAAAATGTTGAAAAACCTTGATTTATGAAAATTGCATGTTCAAATCTGATAAAAGCTAAATCTAAAGCCCTTTCCAATATTGTGCCTTAGCCAAAACTATTGCACATTTAACAATACGAGGGCTGCTTATTATATTTCGGGATTGCACAACCCTAGTGTTGCAATCTGACAACTGACAACTCTATCGTAAAGTTTGACTTTCGACGTGGATTAAGTCAGCAAGAGTGCATGTATGAACTTAATTTAATTTTTGGCGATGAAACTCCATCAAGGACCACTGTTTATCGATGGTATGGTGAATTCAACCGTCGTAGTTCACTCCAAGATGAATTTCGTGAAGGTCGTCCAAAAACAGTTGTTGTTCCGGAAACCATTGATGCTGTGCGCGAACTCATATTACAAGATCGTCATGTGTCAAGCTCGAAAAATACGATCGCGGTGCTTCAAAACACGTTTATGACAGAGTGACAGGTGATGAATCGTGGATTTACGCGTATGAGCCCGAAAGTAAACAGCAGTCGACTGTATGGGTGTTTCAAGATGAGCCGAATCCAACAAAAGTTGTTCGCGCACGAAGCACTTCCAAGCAACTGATCGCCTGTTTTTTCGGAAAAAATGGACATGTCGCAACCGTACCACTAGAACAACGCAGAACAGTCAATTCTGAGTGGTACACAACCATTTGTTTGCCAGTTGTCTTCCAAGAAATGAGGAAAACCAACCACCGAAGACGGATCACTCTTCACCACGACAATGCGAGCTCTCACCCATCGGCCCAACAACTGCATTTTTGACCATTCAAAACATCGATTTGATGAGTCATCCGCCGTATAGTCCTGACTTGTCATCAAATGACTTCTTTTTATTCCCGTACGTAAAAAACAAACTGAGAGATCAACATTTTTCGACACCTGAAGAAGCGGTTGCTGTGTTCAGAATGCATGTTTTGGAGATACCTCAATCAGAGTGGAAAAAGTGCTTCGACAATTGATTCAAACGCGTGCAAAAGTGTGTAAATCTTCATGGGAAATATTCTGAAAAATAATTTTTCGATTATTAATATTTGTTTTTGTTTTCTAATCCCGAAATATAAAAGGCAGTCCTCGTAACTCCCCCTTGAATTCATTGCTTGCACGGATTTTTATGACACATTTAGCTATGAACTATACTAAAGTATGAATGATGTTTTAGCTTTTTTCACAGGTACTAAAAGACAATTACATTATATCCTATTATTCCTTAATAACTTACATCCCAATATAAGCTTTACCGTAGAAACCGAAACAATCGCAAATAATAATTTTCTAGTCTTACACCTAATACGCCAAAATAATAGTGTTACGAGAATTCATCCGATAGTTGGTGCAATCGGCCATCAATCAGTTTGTGGAAGGGACATTATTCTGATACTTCTGGGAATCCGAAATGTTTTGTCGCTCAGCAGGCCGACCGCTGCCGTTACTGGGAATTCCCTTAAAGCTTCCAGAACATGAAAGAGTTTCCCGATAGTTCGTTGACTTGCCAGAATAATTCCAAGAGAAATATATAAATACGGGCAGCTGGAGATGGGATTGAGTATTCAGTTTTCGACAGTCGTAGTTAAGATAAATTGTAAATAGTTGCTATGAATATAAATTGTGTTAAAGTAGTGGAAATAAATTAGAGTGAGTTGTGAGTGTGTTTTTAAATAAATGAACATAACCGGTATGTGAAAATAAAAACATTACAATAGTATAGATGTCAACATCTACAGAAAATCCACTTTCACTTTCCCACACTTATCCCAAACTTCCTATCCCCACAATCTGGCACCGTATAAATCTATGATTCACAGAGCTTATACATTGCCCTCCTCTGTGAATAATTTAAGAAATGAAACTCGAAACTATAAAATCAATAGCTCATAAAAGTGGGTATAATCAAAAATTGATTAATAAACCATTCCACTAAAAAGAGCAACAATTAGTTCAACGATTAATTTTTCTCAGTGTGTTGGTTTCTGTCAAACTTTTCCTTCATATATTTTGGGAAAGTAAGCGACAAAATTGCTAAAATACTGTCCAAATACAACATCAAAGTCAGATTCACACAAACTCAGTAATCTCTTATTAGAACTGACTACAGAACAATTAACAAATATCTAAATTCCGAAGTTTATAAGCTTTCAAGATCGGAATGCAATAGCTTCTATGTTGGTATGACATGTAGAAATTTTCCCACCCGGAATCAAGATCTGGTAACCACCTGGGACCCTTTTTGTTAAGAAAAAATATTATTTTTAATGCTGGCAAATTCTCACCTGAATCTACAACATGCTGCCAAGTTGGAAAACGTTTTTTCACTCTCAACGATACCCTCTGGAGAGTAATAACATAAGCCAGGACGGCATATCTGACTATGTTGCGTCTCATCAGTCTTTGTCGTTCATTCTGAAACAAAAAAATGCAATGTTCTATAATATTTTATTTAATTACAATGTATATGTGTGACATTCTTGAACACAACTATTCTTTTATCCAGATTTCTGCCTAATATATTTGAGGTTATATTTTTATTTTTGCAACATTATGATTGGGTTTTATGAAAGAGAATATAAATATCTGAGACATTCAAAAAATGACTTGAATATATAAATAGAGTTTTTCAAAAGCGATAGTAATTTCATTAACGCAAGCGGACCAAGAGATCGCCCAATAAAACTAGATACAGTGTGGAACAGCCGAATGGAATATATTCAATAACGAATAAAGGAGGGCATGTATGAAAAAACTCCTGGACACGTCGATTTGTATTTTTAAATGTCCATTTTTTCAACAAAAAAATATAGGGTGTGTCATGTGACAGTGGCCAATATGAACGATCTTATTTTAAATGAAAGCCCCTGTATATTATGTTTTTTGGATGCTCCAGAATTTTTATTTTTTTATATTATTAAGAAATAATCAGTATTACTTATTAGTTTTTTTGTGTAATGTAACGAATTTGTGAAATAAACTAATTTTCTTTTTTTTAAATGTTAATTTTTGTATTAAATCTGAAAACACTTAATATTTCCGAAATAGTTGAAGATGGGTGTAGAACACTGTACGTGAATTATGTCTAGAATATTCTGGAGAATCTAAAAAATTAATAATATATACCCCATATAATTTTTTGTTGAAAAATTTATCTTTATCAAATTTATTCCATTTGGGTCTTCCACACTGAATGCAATGAGCACCTGCCTTACCAGTTCGAAAGGTGACAACAACATCAAGTCCAATATTGTCTTCTAAACGTTGTTTGTGGCATATTCTTGATTACTTTTATGTTTTTTTGGGCAATAACACCACAATCGAAATAAAACGACGTATATTGAAGGAAAACCAAACGTTTCAAAGTCTATTGATGTAAGTTGCAGAATGAAAATTTGATTTATGAGATTTAAATTGACATCAGAAAATTTGTTGTTTTTAGATACACAGGTAGCACAAAAAATTCTAAAGATCATGTATTATAGTTAACCAGCTTTCAAATTAGAAGAATTTGAAAGAGTTGTCTTTAGAATTTATAAGTGGCGTTCCTAGGTACGACTTTGTTATAAGATAGCGCATTCGCCAAAAATGCGATCAAAGAATTCTATTGTTTCAGTGATCCCATTAACGTCATAAGGGAAAACCTAGGAAAAACCTTATGAACTATCCCGATATTGGGTTGTTCAAAAGGAGGTTACCATTAATAATTTCTTCCTTAATTGTCGGTAACCAGATACGATTAAATTCTACAGAAGTAGAAGCGATACAATCGTCTTCATTCAAATGAATTAAGGCAGACTCTTTTATTTTTCGTTTTGTGTTATGTTGTTCTTTGTGAAGTATAGTTGAATTGTCAAATTGTATTTTATGGCCTAGGTCCCAAGCATGTTAACAAATTTTCGATTTTTCAACTTGTCGTTACTTTATGTAATTCTTGTGTTCATTTATTCGTACGTTTAATGGTCTCGATGTTTCTCCAATATAAAATTTATTGGATTCGCAAGGAATCTTATATATGCAGTTTTTTGATTTTTGGGTTTTGTTGGTTGGTTCTGTTTTCGATATTACAGATTTCAGTGTATTTCTTGTTTGAAATGTTGTTTTAAGGTTTGTTTTCTGTTCAAATCTGTTTAACTCTTTGTTGATAAATTTTGTGGGGTAATTGTTTCCAGTGAGAACATTTTTTTATAATTATTTTTTCTTGTTGAATTTATTATCATCAGAACAGTTGGTCTTTGCTCTATCATATAATGACTTAATGACACTTTTCTTTAATGTATTCGGTTGAATTGAATTGAAATTTAGTTATCTATTTGTATGAGTTGTTTTTCTATAAACTTCTGTTTCGAATGAAGAATCTGTTTTTGTTATTAATATGTCTAGAAAAAATATTTTGTTATTTTCTTCAATTTCTAGAGTAAATTTGATAGTTGGCTCTTTGTTATTTATATCATTTAATAATTTATCTAGTTCCTCAAGATTGTGTTCCCAAATTACGAAAAAGTCGTCAACATAACGCCACCAAACTAAAGGTTTATTTTCTTTTGATAAAATTATTTGTTGTTCAAAGTTTTCCAAAAACATGTTACTTAATGCTGGTGACAAGACAAGAACCCATGGCCATGCCAAAATCCTGTTGGTAAAAGTCATCGTTTAATTGAAAATATACTTTCGACATTTTCGTAATTTGGGAACACAATCTTGAAGAAGTAGATAAATTATTAAATGACATAAATAACAAAGAGCCAACTATCAAATTTACCCTAGAAATTGGAGAAAAAAACAAACTATCTTTCCTAGACATATTAATAACAAAAAACAGATTCTTCATTCGAAACAGAAGTTTATAGTAAACCAACTCATACAAACAGATACCTAAATTTTAATTCAAATCATCCGAATACAGTAAAGAAAGGTGTCGTTAAGTCATTATATGATAGAGCAAAGACCAACTGTTCTGATGATAATAAATTCAACATAGAAAAAATAATTATAAAAAATGTTCTCACTGGAAACAATTACCCCACAAAATTTATCAACAAAGAGTTAAACAGACTTGAACAGAAAACAAACCTTGTGAATCAACCAACTTCTCTTATTAACACTATTACTACTCAGGACAACTACATTACAGTTACAACTATACCATATATACAGGGTCTGTCAGAAAGATTGAAAAGATTGGGCAACAGATTTAATGTTAAAACAACATTCCAAACAAGAAATACACTGAAATCTCTAATATCGAAAACAAAACCAACCAACAAAACCCAGAACTCAAAAAACTGCATATATAAAATTCCTTGCGAATGCAATAAATTTTATATTGGAGAAACATCGAGACCATTAAACGTACGAATAAATGAACACAATAATTAGATAAAGAAACGACACTTTCAAAAATCGAAAATTTGTGAACATGCTTGGGACCTAGGCCAAAAAATACAATTTGATAATTCAACTATACTTCACAAAGAACAACATAACACAAAACGAAAAATAAAAGAGTCTGCCTTAATCCTTTTGAATGAAGACGATTGTATCGCTTCTACTTCTGTAGAATTTAATCGTATCTGGTTACCGACCATTAAGAAAGAAATTATTAATGGTAACCTCCTTTTGAACAACCCAGTATCGAGATAGTTGATAAGGTTTTTCCTAGGTTTTCCCTTAAGACGTTAATGGGATAACTGAAACAATAGAATTCTTTGATCGCATTTTTGGCGAATGCGCTTATCTTATAACAAAGTCGTACCTAGGAACGCCACTTATAGATTCTAAAGACAACTCTTTCAAATTGTTCTAATTTGAAAGATGTTTAACTATAATACATGATCTTTAGAATTTTTTGTGCTACCTGTATATTTAAAAACAACAAATTTTCTAATGTCAATTTAAATGTCATAAATCAAATTTTTATTTTGCAACTTACATCAATAAATATAAAGCAACGAAGTCAGAATAGACTTTGAAAGGTTTGGTTTTCCTTCAATATACGTCGTTTTATTTCGATTGTGGTGTTATTGCCCAAAAAAAACATAAAAGTAATCAAGTCCAATATATTGGAATCCTTTCTCTGAGAACATACAATATACTGTTTAAGTAGAATTTGGCTAAATTTACAATTAAAGCCTCAGTTGTAGTGAATATAATTTTATGTAATTATTGGTAATATAAATACTCTAGTAAAAAGTCTTGGATGAAACTAATAAATTACACTATATACAACAGAAGTATTCGTAAAAGTAATACGCAATTTTGAAAATAGTCCAATACCCTCGCTAGCCAAAGGTTATTGTTTCAAAACAATCGTGTTTGGCATGCAAAAATTACATAGTGTAACAACATTGTATGAATCTGCTTCATACTCAATATTCCGGCACCGTTATATTCGAAATACACGACTGTGTTGACTTTCCTAGAACGCAATCGTTATATATTTATGCGTTTGATATATTATTATTTGCAACTATCAAATACTGAATAGTGTATAACATGACATTAGTCCAGCGAATGTATCGAAAAGCTGCAAAAATAGGGGCCAGTCGTACAAGAATTTGTTGACGTAAATGTGTCAGTCTTAACAAAAATTTTTGTTTGTTTATTCCAACAAATAAAGCCGAGAGATTAAAACAGTATCAAACAAAGTACTGAAACAAAGTACTATAGGACGTCGAATTTGATCATGGCAGTTGTTTAGAACCATTTCATAAAGATATAACGAACCATATAAAAATTACTGAAGAGCGGACGGGAATTTGTTTAAATAATTTAGCAACAAATTAAGCCGAGATATTAAAAAAGCACACTAGGAAGTCAAATTTGATCATCGCAGTTGTTTAGATCTAAGGAACCATATAAACATCATTGAAATGTTTTTTCACTATAAAACTCAACAGATCTCTACATTTTTTCACAAAGCAATATATTTTTTTTCATTTTACAATTCTACCTTTATTTTTCCAAAAATTTGCATGAAATTGAAGGGTTGATCAGAAATCTTTCCCCAGTTCTATAAAAATCAAATGGTCGAAATAACATCGGCCATTTAAATAAAACACAAAGCAGAAAAAGCGCTATGTAGTAAAAATCGGTTTTGTTTCAGCATACTTTACACAAAATAAGTTGAACATAACTATACGCAATTCGCAACTATTTTGAATTTCCTATAACGCAATTGGGATGTAGTCAAAATTTTGTTATTATTATTTCACACTACCAAATACTACATGAATATTGTTTGGTTTGATTTCGATATAATAATTTTTTATTGCGAACCATGCAATAAATTTGCGAGCCAAATGCGGATATTGCACTTGTCGACGTGTTGTAATATAGGAAAAATATAATTTTAATTCGTTGAGTACGCTAAGAAATGCATTCAGCTTAATTATTAATAAACAGGTATTAACGCAATTATTGATTATAAAATATGTTTGTTCATATTATTTATTGAAAGCAATTCATAATTTTTATTCAGATTTAATGCTGACTTTCTCTTAATAGTTTTGAAACACTTTGTGTGCATTACTTACATAACTTTAATTTGTCTATATTAAAATGGATCAAAATTATACAACAGACGTAAGAAGTAAGTGGCCCGAATTATTCTAATTGATGTCCGTCTCTTCTTTGCTCTGCTTCATTCACGCTAAGGCCAGACTTTCGGGATTTTACGCTGCGTTTTCGATGATTTTTTTATCGAGCTCTCACAGCAGTTTTTCACGGGCTTGAAATCCAGCTCTACCCTGGCCACACACGCAGGTTGCAGTCATTCGCGTGCCTTCTGTTGGGACGAGCTCCATGACGAAATGAATACCGCGTTCTTTTCTACCAGTTTGGCCACTCAGCAGCGTGAAATAACGCAGAAAATGGAACCGATCCTATCATTCGGCGAATGACCTTGAACCGTTGGGTGGAAATTCACGCAGCGTCTAGTCTCGCCGATTTGAAATAATTTCTCCAGTTGTCTTGGTTAAAAAGAAAGACGGTTCCACTCGATTTTGCGTGGACTATCGGCAACTAAATCACGCAAAGAAGAAAGATAGCTATCCTCTACCAAGAATAGACGATACCCTAGATATAAGGAAAGACTGCTTTTACCATCGGCTCAGGACTTTACCAATTTACGGTAATGCCGTTTGGGTTGGGTAATGCTCCAGCAACTTTTGAAAGATTGATGGAAACATGAGAGCCCTTCTCTCATGGAAAACATGCCTGGTGTATGTTGATGACACTATCGTGGTTGGAAGATCATTTGAAGACCACGTCAAGAACCTGGAGGAGGCCTATTGTGTTTGCGGTTTTTCCTGCCGAAACGCGGCTTGAAATCCCGCCAGTCTGGCATTAGCCTGAGCCTTAGTGAATCTGCTTTTCTACCACTCCCATTTTCGTTCTTCCATAAATTAAAATAGAAGAAGAATGGAGGTTACACCGGGTGTCAATTCATTTCTGGAAAAGTTCAAGGTCATGCCTTTATTAACTTTGACCAAGGAATCCGATGGTGACTTTGGATTTGACCTTGGACCTCATTTTTTAGGTTTTCTAGGTCACCCTCATTTTTTAAATGAGAACCCATATTTTTTATTTAGAAGTTTATAGAAAACCAACTCATACAAACAGATACCTAAATTTCAATTCAGATCATCCGAATACATTAAAGAAAGGTGTTATTAAGTCTTTATATAATAGAGCAAAGACCAACTGTTCTGATGATAATAAATTCAACAAAGAAAAAATAATTATAAAAAATGTTCTCACTGGAAACAATTACCCCACAACATTTATCAACAAAGAGTTAAACAGACTTGAATAGGAAACAAACCTTCCGAATCAACCCAGAACATCTCTTATTAACACTACTACTACTCAGAACAACTACATTACAGTTACAACTATACCACATATACAGGGTCTGTCTGAAAGATTGAAAAGCCTAGGCAACAGATTTGATGTTAAAACAATATCCCGAACAAGAAATAAACTGAAATCTTTAATATCGAAAACAAAACCAACCAACAAAACCAGAAATCAAAAAACTGCTTATACAAGATTCCTTGCGAATGCAATAAATTTTATATTGGAGAAACATCGAGACCATTAAAAGTACGAATAAATGAACACAAGAATTACATAAAGTAACGACAAGTTGAAAAATCGAAAATTTGTGAACATGCTTGGGACCTAGACCATAAAATACAATTTGACAATTCAACTATACTTCACAAAGAACAACATAACACAAAACGAAAAATAAAAGAGTCTGCCTTAATACTTTTGAATGAAGACTATTGTATCGCTTCTACTTCTGTAAAATTTAATCGTGTCTGGTTACCGACAATTAAGGAAGAAATTTGTAATGGCCATCTTCTTTTGAACAACCCAGTATCGGAATAGTTCATAAGGTTTTTCCTAGGTTTTCCCTTATGACGTTAATGGGATCACTGAAACAATAGAATTCTTTGATCACATTTTTGGCGAATGCGCTATCTTATAACGAAGTCGTACCTAGGAACGCCACTTATGAATTCTACAGACAACTCTTTTAACATCCCCTAATTTACGTCGTTTTATTTCGATTGTGGTGTTATTGCCCCAAAAAAAATATAAAAGTAACCCCTATTTTTTTATTGCGGAATCGGAAAAAGCGGGAAATTTCTCGTCCGGACACGTATTGACGTATGAGGTTGAGGGAACCCCTATAGGTCAAATAGAAGTCAAATAACGATTTACAAATCTCGCGCGTTCAGTGGTAAAACAAAAAAACAAGGTCATACCCTAAGTAGGTCTGAACGAGAAACTTAACAGTGATCTTGGATTTGATCTTACACCTTGTTTTACCAAACTGTTTTGGTATAGTTTACTTCTTGATGATGATAACTTATAGCTATTGAAACGGTGTTGAGTGTTTAATAAAGGTTTGGTATTAGGGTTCAAAACTGTGTTTTACATTTCAGAGTTAGATCCCATGGAATCTTTTTATCCACAAGTACAAAACTATCAAATGGCAAAGTTTCAAAAAAATTTGTTGAAACCCATTTTCTATAAGAATAGTGCGGGGTCCTTTAGACAGAATTTGGTTCCCCGAAATTGTACCAACAGTGTTAGAAACACAGAAATTTGGATCAATGACAACAGACAGAATGTAGGATTAACCTCATTTTATCTGGAACTGCAGGTTTAATTCTCTGTTGATAGAATTATCAGCAGCAATAAACGGAACACTGAATCTGTGTTCTAGAAAGTTCACTAAAAATCCGACAACATTTTAGATTAAGTGTGTCATAAGTTGATTAGAGATAGCGGTTATTTTGGCAAGTATTTTATAACACAGGTCAACATTTGATCTAAGCCGGAACACGTCATGCCGTATAGTGTATCAAGGTCACTGATTACGATGAGAGGGTCGGTTGACCTTCATCAAGTCAGGGTCAAGGGCATTTGAAGATCAAATCGAGAGAGTTCAACCAAAAAATTTGATAAATTCTTGCTTTGTTTTTGAGGTCTATGAGTCCGAATCCGTAGTTTATTTGACTGCGTTTTTCCCAGAGGTCATTTGAAGGTCATTTGAAGGTCAAATCAAGAGAGTTCTACTAAAAAATCTAAAAAAAATTCATGCTAATGTTTTTGAGGTCTCTGAGTCCGAATTCGTAGTTTGTTTGACATTGAGTTTTTTCCGAGGGGTTATTTGAAGGTCATTTGAAGGTCAAATCTGGACAGTTCTACGATAAAATCTAAAAAATGCTTGCTTTTGAAGTCTCTGAGTTCGAATCCGTGATTTGTTTGACCTTAAGCTTTTTCCAGAAGTCATTTGAAGGTCAAATCGAGAGAGTTCTACCAATAAATGTGAAAAAATCATGCTTATGTTTTTGAGGTCTCTGAGTCCGAATCTGTGGTTTGTTTCAACTTGCGCTTTTTCCCAGAGGTTATTTGAAGGTCATTTGGAGGTCAAATCAAGAGAGTTCTACTAAAAAATCTAAAAAAAAATCACGCTAATGTTTTTGAGGTCTCTGAGTCCAAATCCGTAGTTTGTTTGACCTTGAGTTTTTTCCGAGAGGTTATTTGAAAGTCATTTGAAGGTCAAATCGAGAGAGTTCTACCAATAAATGTGAAAAAATCATGCTTATGTTTTTGAGGTCTCTGACTCCGAATCTGTGGTTTGTTTCAACTTGCGCTTTTTCCCAGAGGTTATTTGAAGGTCAAATCAAGAGAGTTCTACTAAAAATGTAAAAAAAATCATGCTAATGTTTTTGAGGTCTCTGAGTCCGATCGGTAGTTTCTTTGACCTTGCGTTTTTTCCGAGACGTTATTTGAAGTTCATTTGAAGGTCAAATCTAGAGAGTTCTACCATAAAATCTAAAAAATGCTTGCTTTTGAAGTCTCTGAGTTCGAATCAGTGATTTGTTTGACCTTAAGCTTTTTCCAGAAGTCATTTGAAGGTCAAATCGAGAGAGTTCTACGAATAAATGTGAAAAAATCATTCTTATGTTTTTGAGGTCTCTGAGTCTGAATCTGTGGTTTGTTTCAACTTGCGATTTTCCCAGAGATCATTTGAAGGTCATTTGAATGTCAAATCGAGAGAGTTTTACCAAACAAAATGTGAAAAAATTCATACTTATGTTTTTGAGGTCTTTGAGTCCGAATCCGTAATTTGTTTGACTTTTTGTTATTTCCCAGAGGTCATTTGAAAGTGAAAAAGTGTCCAAGGAGAGAGTTAAGTGGCCTTGCCTTAACTGGCCGGGTTCATAAGCATGTGTTTTTTCAGATTTTGTAGAAGAATTATATCGATTTGTCCTTCAAATGACCTTTAAATGACTTCTGAGATAAAGCGCAAGCTAGAACAAATTACAGATTCGGACTCAGAAACTGAAAAAACTTTAGCATGCATTTTTTCACATTTTTTGTAGAATTCTCTCGATTTGACCTTCAAATGCCCTTGACCCTGACGTGATGAAGGTTAATCCTCTCATCGTAATCAGCGATAAGGCATGCCGTGTTCCCGCTTAGTTCAAATGTTGACGTGTGTAATTAACATTAAATTCAATATATTCTGTTATATATCTCATCACATGAATGAGCTTATTCAAAGCTATGATTTTTGGAGTTGGATAACGTAAAGTGACGCCTAAGATTACAGGTAAAACATGCTACACTCTAACAGAAGTACACCGCTATAAGAAGCAGAACTGCACTGCACTCAAGAAGTTGGATAAAACAGAATTATTGGCAATATTTGGCTTTTAGTACCACCCCTGTTTCAAACTAAAAGACGAGTACAAAAATACTTTATTTGCCAACGATGATACTGGTGATTCTATACTTCACACTTCAAGTTATAGAATAACAAGAAGATTATCTAATCAAGTTGCTATAATATCAAAAACATTTAATAATCTCATTCAAATTTAATATTAGAAATTATAGTATTTTAATTAAGTCTCTTTGAGAAACATATTCGACTACAACTTTTGTACGGAGTTTGAGGTACCATGAGTATCTATAAAGTAACTTTTGACGCATGTTAAGAAAAAAAACAGTAAAACAATACGTACTTACCGCACCCGGAATGCCCGCGTTGAGGAACAGCGCCAAAGTGTCGGGCCAAGGAAGTAATTTGTATTGGTCCCACCACCTTTTCACTACTAACGATACGTAGAAACCTAACACGAATGACATTGGTATCGTTTCGCTTTGTTGACTAAAATACATCCTAATTTTCTCGAACACCCTGTAACAAAGATATAAAGTCCTTACAAACATTTTTTTTGGTACAAATATTTTAAATTAAAAAATCTAACATTTATTAAAAATTATTTGGCCAATAATTTAAGTTTAATGAAGGAGAAAACAGAATTTGTTCATGTTTTAAAATAACAAGATTTTAGACTGAAAATAGTGCCATTGGAATCATTTTATTTTATTTATTCCTTCTAGGGGAAGATGCTGAATTTGCTGTTTTCCGGGTTGTTATGCTCATTGGACAGTTTAAAAACTCCCATCGACATACTGCTGATGAAAAATATTGTTACAAAATTCATTTTTACGCCAAGGAGAAAAAATTAAGTAACCTTCTAAAGCAATATTTTCTATAAATATACAACCGTTTGAGCTAATAAAAAAATGACTATCCTGAAACTTCGATAAGTGCAAAAAGCCGCGACTTCCAGAACGTTCTTGAAGAGCGCCGACAACAAATGAATGATCTTGGCATTCCAGTCTCTCCTGCATTGATAATAAATAGGACAGTTGTACATGTCGAGTAGTTTAGTTCAGTTTGATATTTCAGTGTGAATTTGAATCGATATAAGTCAGTCAGCTGTTTGGTATTACTTATTATTTGTAAATAGTGGATTTATTTTCGTGTAAATATAGTCACCAAATCTGAAATTGAATATGGTGTAAATTTAATTTTGAACCCACGGAATCTATTGCAATTTACGGTCGAAGTGTGGGATCAAGTACTCGAACTCGAAGTATGGCAAAAATGGACGAGACTAGCAAAAAATAACTTAGATGCTGGAAAAACGTGGCAAAAGGAGAAACAGCATCAACAGGAAATTCAACAAAGGTTAGTCAAAACTTTTAATCAAAGTTGTTCCTACGATGAAAAGTGAAGAATCGCATTCCATATTATTTTAGAAGCAACATTTATTCTTTCTCTTAACTACTCTTTGGTTTCTATTTCCCTCTCATAAACGGGTTGCTTGGCCCGTCCACATACAAAAAAATCAATCAGGGGGTCAGGTCTGGCGACCTTAGAGGCCATAGTATAGTGACAGTTTTCTCATATCGCGTTTGGAAATGAAATCTCCAGGAGCTCTCTGACAGTTCGCCTATAATGTGCTGGACAGTCAACCAGTCAACTGTTTTTAATATTATTGGTTTGTGTTCCAATGAGATTTCATCTAATAAGATCAATAAATCGTTCATTTAAAATTCGTCATTAACAAACATTGCGGGATGGTCGATCTTATTAGATGAAATCCCATTGGAAGGCAGACCAATAAAATTTGTCAAGAAATTCCTGTACAGCACGTTATAGACAAACCGTCAGAAAGCTCCTGGACATTTCATTTTTAAACGCGTGGATTGAGAGAACTGGCCCTATACTATGTGCTCCAAGGTCGCCAGACCTGACTCCCTTTAATTTTTTTGTATTGAACGGGTCAAACAACTCGTTTATGACAGAGAAATTGAAACCAAAGAGCAGTTAAGAGAAAGAATAAACATTTATTCTTTTGTAATACTACCACTATAGAAGTAAGAAAAAGGTGTCGCGATTGCATTCATAGCGGTAAAAGCCGGTTTGAACAAAATTTATAACAAATTATTGCAACTTGATATATTGTTTATTTTTTGTATTTCTAACCTAAGTAAGTAAGTTACAATCTCAAATTTTATTATGATACTTATTACATTCCAATAAGTGTGATATATCGTTGGAAAGGGGTTGAAGTAGAGAAGTTTTTGCAAGCATTCGAAGCTCTCGATGTGCTTCTAATTTTTTTTGTAATGTGATAACATGTTTCACTTAATCACTTTTTTATGGAACTTCGCCATTTGTGGACTCAACTAATTAATTGTGTCAAATATCAAATGCAGATAATCAAATAAACATCACAGATTAGATTTAAGTTTAATTGGTGAAGATGCAGTGCAAAATAAAAAAGTTACAACAGTTCAAATGTAAAAATCTGAAAATTAAAAAAAAAAATAATAAAAAAAAACAAAAACCGTAATCTATCTAGATCTTATATGGGCTACATAATATAGCACATGAGCCTACCTATCGGCCCTCCAAGTTTGGCGAACCTTCTACAAAACCCCCTGTATATTTAAAAAGTTACCAATACAAAGTAAAATGAGCGGAATCAGCCACCTAGAACCCAATGTTTTAAAACGTAATTGGTATATCAACTTCAAATGTCAACAATTATTTACATGTAGATAACATTAAAGCAGTCTGTAGTCTTTTTACCGTCCTTGAATTTGGCCGGACTCATTATTAAAATCTCATTATCGAGAATCTACAAGTACCTCGTCTGGCATTGGTAATGAACCAGCTCGCTTTCGAAAGAAATCGTGATATAACAAATATCAAGATAATTTTGTTGTAATCAACCGTGCCGTGTTCTATACATGAACCACGAGACACATAGACAAGACGCGGTCTTTTGTTTGACCAAATTCGTCACAGACGATTGGGTGTGGCGTGATAGCTGACTCCACTTTCTTTTACGAGAAAAAAATATGAACTAGCACAGGCGAAATTGGTAGCAAGAGCGGTGAGCAATATTGTGAAAGAAGATAGCTAGAATTAAGTACCCTATTCTTACAACGTTGAAGCACTTTCTGGGAAATAATTTCAGTATAGTTCCAAACGTTTCGGAGTCTAGGTCAGACTCCTTTGTCAATGGTAAAGTAATTGTCTTCTAAACGTTGTTTGTGGCATATTCTTGATTACTTTTATGTTTTTTTGGGCAATAACACCACAATAGAAATAAAACGACATATATTCCAGGAATACCAAACGTTTCAAAGTCTATTCTGACTTCGTTGTCAATGGCTTTATATTTATTGATGTAAATTGCAAAATGAAAATTTGATTTATGACATTTAAAATTGACATTAGAAAATTTGTTGTTTTTAGATATACAGGTACCACAAAAAATTCTAAAGATCATGAATTATAGTTAACCAGCTTTCAAATTAGAAGAATTTGAAAGAGTTGTCTTTAGAATTTATAAGTGTTATAAGACTTTGTTATAAGATAGCGCATTCGCCAAAAATGCGATCAAAGAATTCTATTGTTTCAGTGATCCCATTAACGTCATAAGGGAAAACCTAGGAAAAACCTTATGAACAATCCCGATATTGGGTTGTTCAAAAGGGGGTTACCATTAATAATGTCTTCCTTAATTGTCGGTAACCAGATACGATTAAATTCTACAGAAGTAGAAGCGATACAATCGTCTTCATTCAAAAGAATTAAGGCAGACTCTTTTATTTTTAGTTTTGTGTTATGTTGTTCTTTGTGAAGTATAGTTGAATTGTCAAATTGTCTTTTCTGGCCTAGGTCCCAAGCATGTTAACAAATTTTTGATTTTTCAAATTGTCGTTTCTTTATGAATTCTTGTGTTCATTTATTCGTACGTTTAATGGTTTCGATGTTTCTCCAATATAAAATTTATTGCATTTGCAAGGAATCTTGTACATGCAGTTTTTTGATTTCTGGGTTTTGTTGGTTGGTTTTGTTTTCGATATTAGGGATTTCAGTGTATTTCTTGTTTGGAATGTTGTTTTAACATTAAATCTGTTGTCCACTCTTCAATCTTTCTGACAGACCCGGGATATATTGTATAGCTGTAACTGTAATGTAGTTGCCCTGATTAGTAGTAGTGTTAATAAGAGAAGTTTTGGGTTGATTCGGAAGGTTTGTTTTCTCTTCAAGTCTGTTTAACTCTTTGTTGATAAATTTTGTGGGGTAATTGTTTCCAGTGAGAACATTCTTTATAATTATTTTTTCTTTGTTGAATTTGTTATCATCAGAACATTGGTCTTTGCTCTATCATATAATGACTTAATGACAGCTTTCTTTACTGTATTCGGATGATTTGAATTGAAAGTTAGGTACCTGTTTGTATGAGTTGGTTTTCTATAAACTTCTGTTTCAAATGAAGATTCTGTATTTGTTATTAATATGTCTAGGAAAGATAGTTTGTTTTTTCTTCAATTTCTAGGGTAAATTTGATAGTGGCTCTTTGTTATTTATGTCATTTAATAATATATCTAGTTCTTCAAGATTGTGTTCCCAAATTACGAAAATATCGTCAACGTAACGCCACCAAATTAAAGGTTTATTTTCTTTTGATAAAATTACTTGTTGTTCAAAGTTTTTCATAAATATGTTACTTAATGCTGGTGAGAGACAAGAACCCATGGCCATGCCAAAATCCTGTTGGTAAAAGTCATCGTTTAATTGAAAGTATGTAGTTTTGGTACAATATGTTAGTTGTTCCATTATTGTATCAATTGATAACTGAGTTCGTTGGTTTACTGAAAAGTCCCGTTCTAGTAGTTGTTTTACTATTGGAAGTGTTTTGGAAACAGGAACATTGTTATAACGATTTACTATATCAAAACTTGCTGTTATAACAGTATTTTTGTATTCTATATGAGACAGTTTTTTCAAGAAATGTGCACTGTTTTTTAGATGAGAAACAGAACTTCCTGTAAGAGGACGAATAATGTTTAAAAGAAATTTTGAAAGTTCACTACACGGAGAATTTATAGAACTGACAATTGGTCTTAAAGGAATATTAGGTTTATGAATTTTTGGTAACCCATAGACATGTGGTGGTTTAGTATAGTGTGGAGTGAGTGCTTTACGTTCTTGTTCTGTGAATTCATGTGTGTGGTTGTACAGTAAATGGTATATTTTGTTTTCTATTGAGCTTGTTGGATCTTTTGTTAGTTTAATGCATTGTCCTTGGTTTATTATATTTTGAATTTTGTCATCGTAATATACGTCGTTTTATTTTATTGTGGTGTTAAGTTAAAAACTTAAAAGTAAAAGTAATAGTAAAGTAACTATGAAAAAAGGCAGACTTCTAAAGTGTAAAATTAAAATGTTTGGCAATATCTATTATTTGACTTATTATTATCAAATTAAATGCTCTTAGGCCGGTATTCATAGTCCGATCTTAAATGTAAGTTCGGCTTAAGCGTAAGCTGAAGCAACCATTTACATTCACAGACCACTATCTTGAGAAAAACTTGATAATCCGATCTTTGCTAAGACGTATCTGTTATGATATATATTCATAAACGTAGCTTAAGACGTGACTTATATGATAAAATAACTCAGGTATTCATAGTCAAATGAGATAATCTTACAAAGAGAACTTAACCTTACTTTTATTAAAAAAGAGAGTTCATTCGTAAGTCAACTTTTAAGTTGATTTAAGACTGTCTTAAGTCAACTTAACTTAAGTCTGTTGCCATGGCCACCCTAATCCCCCGATCTTTTGCCCATAGAACATGTTTGAGGTATGGTAGCCAGAAGGCTCGGAAATGTATTCCAGCCCCATGGACTTTGTATCAAGTTTCAAATTCTATATAGTTAGTATACAGATGGTGTTAAAATTCGGTTGAATGTCTCTAGCGAGTTTCAAATAATAATTTAAGAACCATTCTACAGCGAAACTCAATAAGACTGATTAAATCTGAATCATACCGGCCTGGGTTCAAGGAATCAAGCAGTTTGGTCTATTGGGTTGTAGAATCAGTTTATGACCCACTAACTTCGTACCACTGGTCTTCCGAGTACATGAAAATCTTTAATAAACGAAATGTATGAAAAATATTTTAAGTGCTAATTGAGCTAATAAAATTAAATAATTATTGCCGGTTGATTAGATTTTTATTCAATTCTGTTGGCTATCACCAGCTACAAGACAGCAGCGACTAAACTAGAAACACAACAAGAACATAAGAAAACTTTTACATTTGAGCTATTTTGAAATATACAGGGTGTTCCTAAATTGGAGGTACAAACGAAAAGGGGAGATTCCTTGAATAGTTTTAGGAAGAAAAAGTCCCATAAACATGGTCCGCAAACGTTTCGTTTTCAAGATAAAGAGTGTTAAAGTTTCAATTTTTTTCAAGTTTTTTTTCTCATAGTATCTGCACTTCACAAGATATTCAAATGAAATTTGGCACAGATATTGCAATTAAGAGTTTACACCTTGTGACATGTCAATTTCGATTGCAAATCTACAGGGTGATATTTTTTCGGGAACACTGTCCACTGTTGTCCTTCAGAACTTTTTTTTGGTGAGCTACTGGTACTTTCAAAAACTGTAAAGAAAAGCTTTGTTGTTATACCATACTTTATGTTCTCTTGTAGTTTTGTCGTATCTCCTGCCGGTTTCGAGAAAAAAATTTTGAATGATTCTCTTGAAATCCTCAGAAAATTCCGAATTGTCATAGAAATCTAGTTACCTACCTAGTAGGCTGTGGTGAATGAATAAATTTATTGTTAGTTTTGACACATAAAATTAAACTCCTGTGTTTTGAAAATTAAAGATCGTTGCATTTTAATATCAAAACATGCCGAATTTTACGAATTCCGAAATGGCTGACATGCATTTAATGTCCCAATAGAGTGATGCCTGGTCATCGGATGTTCTCTAATATTCACAGGCGTCTTTTAGAATATGGATCTTTTTCTGCGAAAAATATTAATGCAGGTAGACCACGAAGTGTGAGAACACCACGACTCGAAGAGGCAGTGCTGAACGAAATAGAAGAACATCCAGGAACCAGTACATGAAAAATTAGTTACCTTAAATACAAGTCATCAAATTGTTTGGCGGATTTTGCGGGATTCTTTGCTCTATCCTTATCACATTCAGAGGGTGCAGGCGCTCTTGCCTCGAGATTGTCATCCAAGAATTATTTTTTGTCAATGGTACCTCAACAGACTATTGAACAATCCTCATTTTGATTGCCAAATCCTATTCACTGATGAAGCCTGTTTCTCAAGGACTTCAATCATAAATTTCCATAATGAACACTTATGGGCTGAGGAGAATCCACATGAAATTGCAGAAGCTTATTTTCAAGAGGAATTTTCATTAAATGTGTGGGGTGGTAATATTGGCGATTATTTGATTGGTCCTTTCTTCTTGCCAGGGCGACTTACTGGTCAATGATACAGACATTTTTAGAGAACGATTTGCCCTTGTTATTGGATGATATACCTCTATGATGCGACTTGAAATGTGGTTCATGCACGACGGTGCTCCTGCTCATTTTTCACTTTTGGCTAGGGAGTATTTGAACGAAAATTATGTAAACATGTGGATTGGACAAGGTGGACATCAGCCATGGCCCGCCAGATCCCCAGATTTAAATAGTTTAGATTTCTTTCTATGGGGCCATCTGAAATCTCTAGTGTACATAACGCCAGTGAATACCGTAGACGAACTGAGAAATCGTATAATAGGCGCGTTTGATACAATTAGGAATACTCCAGGAGTGTTTGAAAGAGTTCGATCGTCCATGAGATGAAGAACAGAAGCTTGTATAAGGGTTGGGGGAGGACATTTTCAACAATTGCTGTAGTTTAGTTCCTTTGTTGTTATTTAGTTTTTTATTATAATTAATTTTTTTTATTTTTTTTTTAATAATTCAAAATTTTTTTCTCGAAATCGGTAGTAGATACGACAAAACTACAAGAGAATATAAAGTTTGGTATAACAACAAAGCTTTTCTTTACAATTTTTGAAAGTACCAGTGGCTCACCAAATAACGTTCTGAAGGACAATAGTGGACAGTGTTCCCGAAAAAATATCACCCTGTAGATTTGCAATCGAAATTGGCATGTCACAAGGTGTAAACTCTTAATTGTAATATCTATGCCAAATTTCATTTGAATATCTTGTGAAGTGCAGATACTACTAAAAAAAAAACTTGAAAAAAATTGAAACTTTAACACTCTGTATCTTGAAAACGAAACGTTTGCGGACCCATGTTTATGGGACTTTTTCTTCCTAAAACTATTCAAGGAATCTCCCCTTTTCGTTTGTACCTCCAATTTAGGAACCTGTATATCTAGTAAGAATTTAGTTTTACAAATGTATACTCACCTTTGTTGGGGTTCTGTTAATGCAAACCTATATATCAAATTAACTGTATAATAAATTAATAAATAGGCTAAGAGTTCTCTCCAAACTAATTTGTATACACTTCCACGCCATCTGCAACAAAAGAAAACACAATTAGTGGTTAAAGTATTAACTAATTCTATAAGATTATATAACATTTGTCGTAGATGTACAAAGTATTTTTATGAGCAAGCAAGGTAAAACAACAGGCGTTTAGATGAATATTTAATTACGGTTAGTGGTTCTAAATGGTTTTAAATGGTAAAATTGATGATGAGCAACATTTTATTAAAAAGCTGTACCTTTAATTCCCGGCAAATATGTACCTTTGCTATTTTGCGGTAGGTAGTCATATTGCTGGCAGATCAGCGTAACATATTGTATTTCCAAAGAATAGAACATGCCGTCTACACTATTTGCGTAAATAGGTAAATAAAAAAATTATATCATGATTCCCTAAATTCTTTGTGTGTTTTCTTCAGAACTACCACAATGATTTCTTCATTTTTTTCAGGAATAACTTCTCATCCACGTTTTAGTATTACTAGTGGTCGCCCAGTGGTCGAAAGTCGACCCAATTTCATGAAATTGTAAAAAGTATATTTTTATAAGAACCAGAGTTGTGGAGAAATCGGAAAAGTAGATGTAATGACCATAATTGTTCACTCATACTAACAAATCTATAGCAATTAAAAAAATCAAAATGTAATCAAATATCGGTATTCAAAATACGATATTGCATTATTGGAGTCGAAATGTCATACAGAACACATTAAAAGGATTGAAGATAATTTGAGAAATAATCCCAGGTCATTCTGGTCATATGTTAATAATGTTAAAAAATCACATGGTCTCCCAATATGTATGACATACGATGGATCAGAGAGTCAAAACACTGACCAACTATGTGAACTCTTTGCCTCATACTTGTCCACAGTTTAGTCGGACAATTGTTCTGAAAATATAAACTATAACGATTTTCCAGTATCAATTGATGTCCAAAGATACAGTTTTTCAGTTAGGGACGTTTACGAAGGTATTAAAAACCTGCCTTCAAAATTTACTACCGGTCCAGACGGTATACCGTCATTTTTCCTGAAGAATTGAATTTGTGCAGTATCAACACCTATTACAATAATTTTTAACACACAGGTCAATTTCCCGATTTCTGGAAGCTAAGCCATCTTTAACCAATTTATAAAACTGGCCCTAAAACAGAGGTCAAAAACTACCGCTCAGTCTGCAATCAATCCGAGATCCCTAAACTTTTGGACAAGCTTGTATACCAACGGTTCTCATAAGATGTCAATCAGATAATCAAACTAGAACAGTTTGGATTCGTCAAGGGAATGTCAACTGAAACCAATCTAGTGTTGTATCGAAATTTTATACTGAGTTAGGTGGAAAAGGGAATACAGGTTGAGTCTGTCTATACTAACATTTCTAAGGCATTTGACAGGGTTGACCATGATCTCCTCATCCTAAAACTTAGTTATTAGAGATCCGCTGCTACCTTGGTTTAAAACCTTTATTTAAGGCAGATCTCATATGGTGAAGATTGGTAGTTCAGTCGCAAGAGAAATACTTGCCCTGTCTCAGGGATCCCATTGTGGTTCCTATCCTTATCAGCCTCTTTATGGTTGACTTTAAAACCTGTCTATCAAATAAGAGCCCTTTCCTGATATTCGCTGATAACGTCAAGTTGTTCAGATCGGTTGATACCTTAGAAGATGCTTTACTTCTCCAAGAAGATATAATTCACTTTTCATATTGGTGCAAGGTTAATAAAATGGACCTAAACATAAAAAATGTTGCCAAATATCATTTGGTAGACGAATAAACCCCATCACTTTGAAATCCCAATAGAAAACAATAATCTTAATTATTCTTCAGTATTCAAGGATTTGGGAATTACTTTTGATCGTAAGCAATCTTTTAGATCACAAATTGAAAAGCAGTAGGCATACTGAGCTGTTTAAGGTGCCATTTCATATGACTAATTATAGGTCAAACGAATCACTAACTAGAATCACAAGAACTTTTAACTTATTTCAGGAGCGTATTGGTATTTTTGGAATCTCTTGTCAGAAATTGAAATATGATATTAAAAAGCTATTTTAACATTGAGAAGATAATTGGGATGCTTGGTTTGTGATTAATTTAGTGTCTTAGCATGTTGTAATATTTCCTATTTTTATATATGTAATCTGTGTAAATGGTCTTAACCGTAAATAAATATATATATATATATATATATATATATATATATATATATATATTTGACAAAAGAATGACCCCCAAGTTTTTAGCTGGAACCTCTCCTGGCAAAATGTTCGATAAAATAATTAGAAGATTGTTCTTTGCAACCTAAAAGCTTTCGTCATTTGCGGTTTCAATCGAGTTTAGGAATATTAAAGAAAAAAGAGGACCAACAAGCCTAGGTGAACTTAAATATTTAATACATTCTCTATTGTCCGCTGTCTGACAATTTTTTACACAACTCCTTCGGGAAGGTTCTGATAATAATATATTAATCAAATAATTAAAATCACATTAAAAACAGAATATTTAATATGAAGTTATGGCAACGTGTCCGAAAAATCAATACTGATCTATTACATTTTTACCACTAAACGCTAACAACGCTTATATGCCACTTCCAGAAGTACATGCTCTAAGAATATAACAGCATCTAACGATCGCTCCCTCCATATAATTACTCAATGTTTTGAGCATTGACCGTCTGGCGGCGGCGGCCCTGTCAGTTGTTTGGCTTTGACACTGCTGACTGTATGGTCGTAAATAATGAATTTTTATTAGATATTATTAAATGAATGAACCAATATTATAAATTAATATTAGCATTCTGCACTGAAGGTCGTCTGTAGCTACTTAACAAAACGAAATTGAAGAAAATCAGTTGAGAGACAAAGGAGAAAATGGTACATAATCGTTTTGTCTTTGCCTATTTATATATAGATTTCTTTATTTAATTAAGCATTTTTCTATTTTACTGTAATTTTCATATTTTTTATGTAAAAATGTTGCGATGGCAGTCGACTTTTAAATGTATTGTTGGGAATATTAAAGTTTTTAAATTATTAACCAATTTCTATAATTTTATCACGAGTTCGTAATATATTTGAGCAACATATATACAACAACATCAAATTATCAATTGGTATATATTCTACGCTTTGCAATAAGATACCTAATAATATGTTACACAATATCAAAACGATTCTATGATCGTTGTAAAAAGTATTAAGTTTCTTAATAATGAATAGGCACGATCAACACTAATAAATAAGCAGAATTCGCTTATGTAATGTGAACGTTTATATTGTTGAAAACAATATAACTAATTATTGTTGTGGTTCATTAAAATTTTGAATTGGTAACACATTTTTATAGTATTTTTTTCAAATAGGCAACTACAACAAGTTCATGGTTTCAGACTTTGTTAGTTCTATTTAATATATCAATTTTGGTGAAAGGATTCTTAATTTTTGAGTTATAAAACATTAGATAACGTAATCACAGTTGTAGGGCCACAATATAGAAACTTATACAGTTAGTCACAATTTTCGTTTCAACTGTCATCCACTATATAGTTGCTACTGTTTTTATGCAGAAATGTTGCTCATAAGAAGTACTTAGCCATTTATATTGATAAATTCGATTTCTAGAAAATCTTCAGATTCGTATCTATAAATAAATAGGCAAAGACATACCGATTTTCTTTATTTTTGTTTTGTTTATTATCTATTGACGACCTTCATTGCAGAATATATAAAGAATCTTTATTTATATCTTTTAAAATAAATTTAAAGATTAATTATGAATAAAATCCAAGTGAAATGGCGCCCACTACAAACAAGTAGCTTAAGCATTAATCTAATGTTCGAAACACTAACAATCAGCGGTCGACAATAAAAATCCAATTGTGTACAATCGAGTAGCGAAATATAAATATTACTAAAATAATCGACTTTCTGTTCTAAAAGATCTTTTCTATTCATTTATGAGTTATTTTTTACTCAAAAGATGACGACAGCAACTACTAAAGTGACCAAATTGAATGTGTTTATCTAAACATATAATGTTTGTTTATTTGTATACATCTTATCTATAAGTAATTCTTGCAAACGGCACTATGATTTTGTCGAAATTTCACTTCGGGGTTTTGGCGTCTACAAATCGGGATAGATCATATTACCGAGAAAGAAAGAGATTCTAGCAATTATGATAAATGTTTTGACATTCCAGGGCGCTCCGTTAAGAATGACTTGGTAACCTACTTGAGAATGAAATTGCTCTTAAAAGTCTGTCAATACAAAGTGATGTGTAGGCTCTTATAAGAATTTTATCATTATTTGAAATTTTTACAAGATTTTAAAGTAAAAAGTGCTGGTTAGACGATTTTTGGATGGGTAAACAGTTATGTACTCTCCTCGAGGTGTCATCCCGAAAATTATAGATGTCGGTTTTACATCTGGCGTCTAGAAATAAAGAGTTATATGTTCTCATGTTAATTTGAGGCAAACAATGAAGTTGCCTTAAGCAGTTACATATGCATATATAAATTTACTGAGATATAAATCGATGTGGAGTTATAATTATACAGGGTGATTCCAGATATGTTAGAACCAATTTTTTTATTGGTTGGCACACAAGCAGTAGCATACAAAAAGTGTATTATATATATTGGGTAGGCCATAACCAGTTACATATACAGGGTGATAGAAATATAGTATAAAGTACAAACTGAATGTAGTAAAGGTAACTTATAAATAAGTCAGCTGTTTTTTGAAAATTGCTTCTAAAGTCATTACAGGTAACAGTGGTACGCAACAACAAACCCATCAGTAATTCCTGTAGACCAATTCGTTCTAGCCATTGGAAGTCCACTTGTAGTACTAGAAGGCGAACCTCTAAACAATGAGCAATACAACCAGTTTGTTCTAACGGCGTGGTGATAACCAATAACGCGACTAAGGGTATTGTTAAGGTGAGTATATCTAACAATACACTAGCAGCTCTGATTCGCTCCAAAAAAGAACGACGAATATAGTAAGGGAAACACGAAACAATGGACGCTTATCTGATTACATTTCAAAGCTATCAGAGTTGGTGTTCTTCTTATCAAAACAATGCCTCTGCAATACTTTTACATAATTTTCAACAAATTATAAATGAAAAGAGTTCCCCTGTAAACTCTGTTCCATCAAGCCAACTGTAACAGTTTTGCTGAACCACACAAATTTTTATAAATTGCGCCTTTAAAGGATTAACTACATATTTGAAATTAACTATTACATTTTAGAGAATTTGGTTTTTAGATGGGGTGTTGCCTGAAGACAGATTCTTTAGACAATTTAGCAAGTATATGAATAGTGTATCTGAATAGTACAGTTTAATAGATTGCGAATTTAATTTGCTTCCATTCTCAAACCCAATTAGCTTTATTTTTAATTGTACTGTTCCCTAGAGACGCTCATTTATTCGTAGAAACACAACACAGTACTGTAAGACAAATTAAAATTTATAATTAAAAGCACGTATATAAACCTCAACAGTCCTTGTTTACCAACCTTTTTCTTATTTCACTCTTCCTGTGATTCTTCAAGAATTCTCGCAAAAACGATGAAATGACATTGAAATGCAATTTCAAGAACAGTATATTATTGACCTGAATACCGAATTCAAAATCGAAAATTTGTTTCCGAGGCAAACGGACCCATTCAATAAATTTGGTATGGAAATTATAGTATATTTATATATATCCAACAATAAGCCGATAATTATCAACTCATGCCGGCTTCATCGTTAAACAGGTTTTTGTTATTTTAAACAAAATTTAAATGATTATTAAAATCAGCTAAATTTAGTTATTTTGTGATAACTAAGAACATAATTGAGGCAAAAAATTATTTAATATTCACTAATTTGTTTACTAAGAATAAAATACTGCCAAATGTCGGAACGTATACCAGTCACAGTTGTTTTAAATTATATATAATCTGTCTAATATTATTATTATTACAAACAGTGAGCAAAACGTGTGTGTGGAACTACTTTCATATTTTCTTGGACGTCAGTAGAATGATAACACTGATACCCTACATCATAGAACAAATTTATCTCACTATTTTGACGTAGACGTAGACTACCAGCAACATGCCGGCGAGGAGTAAAGCATGATCAAGCGGTGGAAATTGGTACTAACAAGAACATGTCCGCCAACGGTGAGCAAAGCTGAGCAATAATAAATCACTTAGAAAAGATGAGATGAGCACGAATAAGACAACAGCTGTAGGGGTCCCCTCAAGTTACACAAAATCAGAAGATTTTCAATCTATGTTTACAGAATAGCATTATACCAAAAAATGGCGTCCATCGTATTAATCAGCAAATCATCAAAAAGGACCTAAACCTGGTACATGCCACCTAAACAAACATTAAGTTCTACTAACCAAAGAAACCAACCAGATTTCGATCTAGTTTCGAGGCCAGTGATCACTTGCGCAAAGTATCAAAAATCTGATTGACAGTCTAGCGTAATAAACAACTGTTCATAGATTTCCATAAACCTTTCGATAAGATCGATATAATAGTCACTATAGAAGGAACTGTACTACGTCAGTTGAGATGTACGCTGCAACGCCGTCAAAGTAGAAAAACAACAAGATCTGATAAGGGACATTATGGCGCAAAAACTCTTCATAAACATAATGGAACATGCCTTCAAAAAGTTCTATTTTGTCTCAGAAGACATCTCCCCAGATGACCAAAATCTATCTAGGATCTAGAATTGACAGATAATATTCTATTGAAAATTAACCTCACAACAATCACAATTTTAACAGATCTAGTTGAGTGAAGGTATCGGAAGCACGCAAATCAAAATGTTCGGTAAATACATCTTATCTAGGACACGAAACTCGCAATTCAATAGATAAGGAGGGTCAACCTCATATGGTTGTCTATTGAAAGCTGAGACAGATCTTTAGATGTGACATCCAAATCTGTTTTAAAAGAAAATTGTCCGATTTAATTATTCTATCTCTCCTTATATTAGACCAAAAACATCCTCCTTAGCATCAACATTCACAAAAAAAAGATTTTAAAACGAAACTTTGAAAGGTCTAGGCTTCGAGTATGCCTGAAAAGCATCCCTTTAGTAGCAAGGAGGTGCACCAAAGCACAGGATTGACGGACATTATCACAAAATGGTCACACTGAAGTAGACTGTGTAGACCAGGTAGCACAAATAAGTGACATTCGATGGTCGAAGAGACTGATCAAGTAGACACCAAGAACAGATAAACGAAACAAAAGAGGACTGCAAATCAACTGGACTGACGACACTAAGAAACTGGATTCAGACAAATCCAGATAAGGTAGAACGCCATGAAGAGGCCCATGTTCAGAATTGGACTTTTTAGACTTATGATATTCTTCATCAGAATATTATTGAAGATCGTAAGTATTGCCGAAAGTCTTTATGTCAATAATAAATGATTTTTAAAATGCTACTCATGAGAATCACTGAATTAACTCCAAGTAATACTTAAAAATGAGTTTTACAATTAATAGTTTGTGAATCCAGGTTTCAGTTAAAGGTCAAACACTTTCTGAGCAAGAACTGAGAACAGACACGGATAATATGCCAACCATATAACGTATAAGGAATTTAAAACAAAATTACTTAGTTTTGACAGTTGGTAGGTGTGGGATTACGGATAAAATAAGGCTTAGAAATATTTTTTGTTAAGACGGCTAGTTTAGAGGTCAGCAAATCTACATATAAATAGGCAAAGACAAAACTATTAGGTACCATTTTCTCCTCTGTCTCTTAAACGATTTTCTTTATTTTTGTTTTGGTTAGTAGCAACTGACGACCTTCAGTGCAGAATGCTAAAATTTATTTATAACATTGGTTTATTCATAAAATAAAATATAAATATAAAATCATTATTTACGTCCATACTGTCAACGCCAAACAAATAATACTGACAGTGCCGCCAGACAGTCACAACTCAAAACATATGGAGGGAGCGAGCGTTAGATGCTGTTATATTCTTAGAGCATGTACTACTGGAGGTAGTAATAGACAAATATCGTACCAAGAGTAAAAACAGGGGGCAATAGAGAGAGCAAGAGGCTATCTCCCTCGATTGGGAGATGCAGCCAATGAACTACATTCGTTGTTTCAATTATGAACTACTCAACAACTAATGATATTTGATAATAAATTTTGTGTAGTGCACAACTATCAAAACCACGGGTTTGAAGCAAATATTGAAAGAAACTTAACAATCAATTATTTTATAAGAGTTCCACGAATGCCACCTGTTTTATTACAAAATAAAAGTTGGTAAGTGATTCGCATAATTGATTTTCGCTTTCGGTGCACGAGAATATGAAAGAAGGGCTGAAAACAATTGAAGGGAGGTGGAATTCAAATGAGAAGAGTAAGACTATCCATAAAATTATAAAAGTGTGGACGCATCTTCGATGAATAGCCACTACAATCAAGACCACTGTGACAGAAAAACTGAGCTAACATACTAAATAAATAGATGACAATAGCAAATATTTGCGGCAAATAAATATGAGAAATTTAAACAAGTGAAACCAAAACTAGAAATATGATAAGAAAAGTCCTACAAAACTACTGCAACATTGAAGTGAAGAATCATTGATCAAGATGGGCGTTCTTTTGGATACATAGGAGATAATTCCACTATAACTACCTGTCACTATATTATGTATGTGCAACTGCTTTGATATTTTCTCAGTAGTACGATAACATTGATTCCCTACATCCTAGAACAAATTTCTTTCACTATAAGGGGCCAGCAAGCCTAAAATCGATATACGCGGTGGTCAGGCTCTCAGACGAGGACTACTAGCAACATGGCGGCGAGTGGTATGTCGTGCCCAAGCGGTGGAAATTGGTACTAACAAGAACATGGCGTCTGTGTCAAAAAAATCTCATATTGTGCCATCAGATATTATTAAGGTGTCATCTGCGTATAAAACAACTCTAGCATCCACCTCCTCAGACCTAAAAATGTTTACGAAATTTAGCAATCAATTAATTCAATTATTTCTTGGGGAATAATAAAGGTAAGCGCTCAAAAACAAATCACTACGCCAACAAAAGGAACTTAAGATATATTGAGGACGAGTTATCTCTCATTATTTGTTTCAAACTAAAAACAAAAACTACAAAACAGTAAATCAAAACATCTGAATCCATTCGCAATAACCTACTGACTTTCACAGCTTCAGCAGTAGCTACTTTAGAATATATGCAAATTACAACTGTTGTAATTTGGGATAAATACTACTAATAATGTATGAAAAAGTTTATATGACAATAACTAACATACGTAAACGAGTTTTATAAAGAACATTGAAATATCGAGTTAGGTCATATTTTGTTGTGATTTCCATACAAAATCACATGTTCTAACGTTGAAAAACGTGAGCAACAATTATTCCTATGTAACAGCAATAAATTATTTCATAAATTTACATGCTTTTGTAAACGATCGTGCCTTAAAAACGATTTAAATGTAACATTACTTGGTGAACAATAGCTTCCAATAAATTTTAATGGGGAAATACAAATTCAATAATTACACGCGTGTACTTTAAGTACAAGTCAACAGTTGATTCATTTTTGTCTGTCACCTTTGTTGTAAAAGTCTTAGCATCTGTTCTACATCTTCATGGCAACTTTTTGATTAGTTTTAAATTTTTAGGGGTATTTAGTACCTCGGCAATTGCCTGTTCATTGGGGTTTTCTCTCCTCAGTTCTTTTTTCCTGCAACAGATAAGTATTTAAAATTGTATTTGGAATAAAAAGTGTAGTACGGCAATATCGTAAAATTGCCCGGATTACTGGCTGTCCTTACAGAAATTCTTCCTCACAATTATTCTGAGAGAAAGAGATGTCTTAAAATGATCCAGTATTCCTGTATACAGAGTGATTTTTTTATGATCAGTATGGGGATCTCGGAAACTAGCGGAGATAGAGCAATGGTTAAATTGCAGTTTTACTGGGGCCAATTTAATAACACTTTCGGATTTTTGTAAAAAGTCATGGCTTGCTAGATATTTTGAAAAAACCAAATTCTGTCGATTTAGTCAAATCCCTTTAGCTCCTTTGTTTTCGATTTTATAAAAAAAGTGTAAATATCAAAATTGAAGGGAATTGTATCTCGAATATGATTGTTTGCGTGACAGCTCACGTTTTCGAGATATGACACAAATTTATCTTTTTTTGAATAGATGGCTATGACCTCAAAAAATTGGACATATTTAGTGCTTTTCAACGATATAATACTCGATATAGTTATTCATTCAGATATCTGAGAATTTGGTCAAAGTTATGTAACATCTCAAAGTATGGAAAGCTTAGTTTGGCTGATATTGATCTTGAAGCGTTTTCATATTGACTTTCTATTGAGCTAATTTCTTGTGCTATCGGGGTTAGATTGTAGAAATGAATGAAGTCATGTGTACTAGTCTGGATCTTTGCTGGTCCTAGGTTCAGGGGAAGGATTCCTGGATTTTCTTTCAAGTCCTGGATCTTTATCTCTTGAGCTGCCACGATGTTCCATCTGTAATGATTGTTTTGAATCACATTTTGGAATGCGTTTAATGTTTTTCTTATGAATTAGGGTGTTTTGGGGTTCTTTTGTATACTTTGTTTTTTAGCGCACCCCATAAATAGAAGTCTATAACTGCCAAATAGGGAGATCGGGGTGGCCATTCGCGTAGGCCATTTTTTTCTACCCAAGAGTTTGAATAGATATTATCTAAGTGTTGTCTTACTGATAACGAGTTATGAGCAGGTGCTCCATCATGTTGGAACCACTCAATTTCTAAACGAGTTCTCAAATTCCTATTATGCAACATGTCTTGAAAAGTGTATTGCAAGAAATGCAAGTAGCGCACCTCAGTAAGTGATTCGTCATAGATAAAAGGCCCAGAATAGTAGACCCTATCATACCACACCAAACATTATAACCAAGTTTTATCTGGGGTAGTCTTTGTTCTACATGGAAAGGGTTTTCTTTAGCCCAGATATGCTCACTGTGTCTATTGAACATACCGCAGTTAGTAAATCTAGTTTCATCTGACCATAACACCTTTAATGGAAACTGTGGATTGTCAAGGAACATGTTTCTAAACCATGTACAAAACAAAATACGTTGATGTTCGTCACCAGCATGCCAAGTTTGAGAAACTGAAAGTTTATACGGGTGGAACTTGTGCGCTTTCAGTACCTTAACTACAGTTAGTTGAGATGTGCCAGCTTCTGCCGCAATCTCTCTAGTTGATGTAGATGAATTTTGATTTAGCATTGCCAAAATATTTATTTGTGCTACTTTGTTAATTTTATTACGTTTCTTTGGTGGTTTAGTAAAACATCCATATCTGCGTAAACTATTGTAAAGCCTCTTAAATGTACATAGAGCAGGTTGACGACGATTAAAATATCTATGAAAGTATTCCATAGCTGCACGAACTGAATTTTTATGGCATATGATATAACATTCCACTATATTCAGTTTTCTTCGTTAGATATTGTCAATATCTACTATCAGTTCAGAATTACTAAGGGAATTACTCTCAATTGAGGAAACGTCAAAGTGAAAACAATCTTTTTCATGGCTACCTACGTAAAAAGTGAAAATAAGAAAAGCATCCATAACTGCGTTATTTTAATGAATAACTATATCGAGTATTATATCGTTGAAAAGCACTAAATATGTCCAATTTTTTGAGGTCATAGCCATCTATTCAAAAAAAGATAAATTTGTGTCTTATCTCGAAAACGAGAGCTGTCACGCAAACAATCATATTCGGGATACAATTCCCTTCAATTTTGATACTTATACTTTTCAAAAACAAAGGACCTAGCAGAATTTGACTAAATCTACAGAATTTCGTTTTTTCAAAATATCTAGTAAGCCATGACTATTTACAAAAATCCGAAAGTGTCATCAAATTGGGCCAGTAAAACTGCAAATCTTTCCCAATTTAACCATTGCTCTATCTTCGCTAGTTTCCGAGATCCCCATACTGATCATCAAAAAAAAACTCACCCTGTATAAATAGTGTTTGTATTTTGTGTGATACTTATCTGTTGGCAGAAGTTTCAACTCCGACTCTAGAGTCGTTGTCAATCATTTTGTTGAGTATTTGCAGGTTTTTTCAAAAAAATTTTCGCTCTGATGTGGATTTTGTTGTTTGTCAAAAAATTTGCCCGGGCAATTTTACGAAATTGTCTTACTACATTTGTTCTCCAAATATGATTTTAAATACTTATCTGTTGCAGGGAAAAAATAAGGAGAGAAAACCTCAATGAACAAGCAAAATAATTGATGGGGCTGGTGAATAAAATTATACAAAAAGTTTAGTTTCATATATACGAATTACTGTAATGTGAGACAAATTTTTCTTTACATTACGTAAAGCACCAAACTATTTTAGTACTTGAATCGCCACAATCACCAACAACTAACATAAATGAGACATATTCACCAATTTTAATATATCGTTCCAAAACAATTACCCATTACACGTGGATAACCTTCAAAAGAATTGGTTCCTCAGGATTTTGATTGAATTTTTCATTTGAATTTTTGTCGAATGAATTTTATTATTCACCTCACACGAGCCATTGTTAAATACCGATGTTGAGTATTCGTAGAAGTATGCATGAAACACATCAAAATTATCAATGCGTTTCACTTTCGACACATCCTTCAACAATGTTTCTTATCGTTAAACACCTAATAATGACTAGACTAACAATTTTACCAGCAATTATTTTTATTATGAGTAACTGGGGTTATTGCACTTAGTGTTAATTAGGCAAAATTCAGTTTTTCTATCGTAGTAACCTGCCGTTGGTTGATTCAGATGGAAGCCTAATGGAATGTTTTGTTTTCCGTCTTTGACTTAGATATTATTTTACCTAGTTTTTTTATGTAATTTTTGTTTGAGGACTGTTTACGTGTATATCTATATCTAATAAATACAGGGTAATTCAAATTTTACCCTCACCATTGAGTTCTTGAAACCTATAGAAGATACGAAGAATGAGGGCAACATTTTAATGATTAAAGAAATACTGTTTTTAACGTTTAAATTTTCCGAATATTTTTAGGAAGGTATCCAAACAAAAAATTTGAGATTTCGTTTCTATTTATTTGATGACTTAAAACACATTTTTATTGCCACTGTTTTCAGCAAAATGACGATCAAATTTTTCTTATTGGTCAATAATATAGATACATGTATATATAAAAACAACAAAAATCTTTCAATTTGTAATTTACATTTTCCTTACTATTTTAAAGCCATTGACAACGAAGTCAGAATCGACTTTGAAACGTTTGGTATTTTTTTAACATACAGCTTTTTATTTCGATTGTGTAGTAATTTTCCAAGAAAACATAAAAATAATAGGTAAGTATTTATTCTTGCACGAGAATTGATAAATTGGCATTTTTTAAAATAAATATATAGTCAATTATGGAGTGGGACTGAAAAAGACAGTTGAAATCTCAAAAAAAAATAGAAAATTTAGGATATATGAAAACGGTAAGTGACAAAGATTTATAAAACACAAATATATTCCAAAATTAAAAAAAAATCAAAAACCTCAAGGTGCAAGTACTAAATACACCAAACATTACAAAAATATAAAAAAATGAGAAAACTAACAGGAATAACTAAAAATGTCACGGTAAACGTAAATGGGACAAAACAAAAATTTTGAAATTGTCAAAAATGTCAAATATGTCAACCATATAAATAATCTCAAAAATGTCAAAACTGTTAATAAAGTCAAAATGTCAAAAACATCAAAATTGTCAAAATTTGAAAAATATCAAAAAATATCAAAAATTTCAAATATTTCCGAACTGTCAAAATGTCTAATTACAAAGATGACAAAAAATGGCAAAAGGTCAGAAATACCAAAAAAGTCAAAAATGTCCAAAATGCCAAACATGTCAAAAATTCAAAAATGCCAAGAATGTCAAAAATGTCAAAAAGTCAAAACCGTCAAGAATGTCAAAAATGTCACAAATGTCAAAAATGTTAAAAATGTCAAAAATGTTAAAAATGTCAAAAATGTCAAAAATGTCAAAAATATCAAAAATGTTAAAAATGCCAAAAATGTTAAAAATATCAAAAATGTCACAACTGTCAAAAATGTCAAAAATGTTAAAAATGTCAAAAATATCAAAAATGTCAAAAATGTCAAAAATATCAAAAATGTCAAATATGTCAACAATATCAAAAATCTCAAAAATGCCAAAACTGTTAAAAATGTGAAAAATATCAAAAAACTAATATCAAAAACGTAAAAATTGCAAAAAATTTCAAAACTGTCAAAATATCTAATGAATGACAAAAATGTCAAAAATGACAACAAAAATGTGAAAAAAGACAGAAAATATAAACGATAAGTCGAATTAGTTTAAATAAATAAATAATTGTAATGGTTTCCACAATCCAGTTTCTGTTTTAATTTGAAGACGGGAGATGAAAAGACCGACATCTAGGATTTTCATCTCCCGTCTTCAAATTTAACGAAATGTATTATATATATATATAATATATATATAAATATATAAATTATTTTAATGGACTAAAACGCATATTATTTATTTCAAAAGTTTTTGTGTTAAAAATCAATAAACAAACGAAACTTTAATTGTTGATTACTATTAAACACGCAATGAATAATAAATATTCATTAATCTGTTATTATCCGTAAGATATTGCGAAATGGGAAAAACTTTGTTATAACTACGAGTATGATACAGTGGAAAATCGACCAGAGGGAAATGCTTTGAACTTTTAATGGTAATTCAGAAGATAAAATCCTATAAAAACCGACTGATATTTTATGCTCGATACTTCACACACGTATTAGCTTTAATAATTCTTCGTAAGAAATTTCATATCGAATTCCAACGACACCTCGTACCCATGATTCATCAAAATATCTTACAGAGAAATGATTGTTATGTTGTATATGTTGCAAGCTGATTGGTACAAAGATTGCTCAATCATATTTATCTGATGAGCATCTATTTTGAAATCGAAAATTGTACATGCATATCTATAAATGTAATCTGCAGTCTGAAACAAATTTATTTTCTGTATGTTCATATAATGTATCCAAAATGTTTCGTAATTTGTAGTTATGTTAGCTTGTTTTAATAACAGTCTGTTCAGAAATGATATTTTGCAAAATTAGTTAAAGAATGTTGAAGAAAACATCTGAAGCATTTATTATAAACCAATTGTTACAAAAAAAAGATAATAATACTATCGTCTACACCAAAGGTTACTGTAAAAGAAAGTCGGTTAAAAAGTTTTAGCCGATTTTTTATCCAGCCAAATATACAGTTGGAAAAGTTACATAAATATTTATTATACACTTTTCAGTGCAATGGCTTAATTAGATGCAGGTTCAACATCTAATTAATTCTATTTGAAAACAATTTTAGATATTTAAAAAATAGAGGCACTTCACTTTTAAGCAAAACTCATATTTGGTGACAAACCTCGTATACAGTTGAAAAAAGGCATATAATAATTACACTAAACATTTCGGACCATGCAAAATATATCAGCACTTAGTTCACACAGTCGAGAAGTCAACGGAATTTAAAGCGTACGTGACTTCTCAGGGATATCATATTACATCTTGAATTATATGCAAACAACTTCCGGAACCTACACGAGTCCGTTTAACCAGTAAAAACGCTGACTTCATCAGCACTTTTGGCAATGTTATAAAAGCAACTGGAAACGTTCTCGTGTTGTCATTCAAATAATATCATTTATAGCATTAAGTTATTCAAGTACTTTAAACTATTTTAATTGTTCACTTTTAATATTGAATGTTTCTAATAAATAATTTTTTTTAAAAAGTGAATTGAATCAAAGTGAATATAAAAATTGGCGCAGTCAGTAGGATTGTCCAACACAGTTAGAACATGTGAATACTAACTGACTGTGGGATTTCTAAATCATTGTGGACAAAACCTACTTGAAAAGGACAACAACTACCAAGTACTAGCAAGGAAACACGCAACCAGGCTAAACAGTGCTAAGTGACGCGGAGAACAGTCCGATGCGAGGAATAATAACGTAAGAATCACATAAAGTAACTATTTTTATTTTTTGAATGACCACCAGTTCTTTCATTTATATAATATTTTATTCCTCATAACCTTACATTCCTAAATAATTTGGAAACTATAATTTTACATAATCATATTATTTATTTCCATTACTTTGATTTACATATTCGAAGTATTCGAAACATTATTTCAAGTTTATTATTAATCTACCATTTATAACATTCCTATTTCAAATTTGTTATTACCCTATTAAACATTGCTCGATATTGGATTTGATAAACTAGATATTTACCATTTACATTTAAACCTCAACATTAATTTTTATTTATTGTGCGAATCTATACAATTATAAAAATGGCCACTACTAGACAAGCAGCTACACCAACCGTAGAACCCTATAAGCTTTCGGAAATATTTGCCATAATTCCTGAGTATGATGGTAATCCGATATTTTTGAATACTTTCATATGCTCCTGTAATACTGCTTACAGCATGGCAACGGATAATCAGCAAGTATTGCTAATTCTCCACATCAAAAATAAGTTACGCGGTAGAGCGGCTGAATTAATTAATTCGCGAAACCCTAGTCAATTAGCTGAAATTCAAACCCTCCTAGAAAATCATTTTGGAGATCCTAGAGATCTCTCGGCTCTCATACAGGACTTGCAACGAATGCGGCAAACTCCAAATGAATCCCCCCTCACTTTCTCTGCTAGACTCCAGACGCATCAAGCGAAAATGCTAGCAGCTATAAACAAGAAAAATTAACTATCAAAGAAAAACAAGCACAGATTGACTTAATAGAGTCAATGGCTCTTAATAGCCTTCTTACGGGTTTAGAGCCAAAATGGTCAACTCGTTCGCGCTAGCGACCCATGCAGTATTCTCACTGCCATTTCCAGAATAAACGAGAACTACAACTATCACATTTAGAAACCAGAAATTTTCAGGTAATAGAAGTTTATAACAACCCCCTCGTAAACCAAATAACGGTCCACCTCCAAAACAATGCTCTTTTTGTAAACGCATGGGCCATTTAAGCAACGAATGCTTATTGAGAATGAGACAATTTCAACACAACCCGAATTCTAATCAGAACTATTCGAATTACCGCCCTCATTTTTCCAATCAACCTGCTAATCAATCTACAAATGTTAATCCCAGTCAACAATTTTCACAGCAACAATTTCGTCCATCTACAGTAGACAACCACAAATGTCTGGCAATTACAGACCGAACCCGAGTTTCTTAAAACATCAGCAACCAAAGACTCATCACTTGAACAATTTACATTTCGGTCCATATCACAACGACTATAACTATTCTCAAAAACGAAAACCAATACTACCCTTTAACCAATGAGTACGGAAACATACAAGAATATTTACCCTAACGATTTCGAACAAAATTGTGAAACCAGAATATTTCGACACTGAAACAACTGAACAATTTATTCAGACGAACCTGATTCTTCTCAAGTAAATTTTCATTTGACCCCCACTCAGTCAGAATCCCCAGACCAAGAAATTTCAGAAATTCAAACCCAAATTCAGACAATGAATCTGGACGACTTCAGCCCCAATGTCAACTTCCCAGAACAGAACTTTCTGTAAGACCCCTTCTTTCCGTCACTCAAAGAATCTTTATTATATTACTGACTCTTCAACACCTATAAACTTCTTATCGATACAGGTGCAGGACTTTCATTTTTAAACCTGAAACCTGCCAACGCTTCAAACAACGATTTCCCGAAAACGTATCATCCAAGGAATCACCGATCAGAAAATCTTAATCAACGAATCCACCCTTGTACCTTTCAATGTCGCCGACCCACACAGGTATATATTTGCAACATCGACATGAATTCGACGGATTACTGGGTTCAGATTTCCTTGAACACTATAACTGCGTTATAGACTTTAACAGCAAACAACGTTGTCACTAATTTTAAACCTTACCTCTCTACACAAGTTACGGGATGATACTGTCATGCGTACTCAGAACCCTTCAACTTTCAAAAACTCCATCCGGTTAATACAATCTGTTTAGAACCTCGAACAGAACAAATATGTAATTAAATGTAACCTCACTAATACTGATGCTTTCCTATCATCTGCCGAAATAGAAAAGTTTATCTTCCCCGTGCCCTTGTTAAATTAATGAAAAGGCGAATTCCTTACTTCAGTTTTTAAATGCAATGCTATCCCCAAGACTGTTATTTCGACAATTTGGAACTCGAACCGATAAACAATTTTTTCCGTAAACATTCTTTCTGAAAATTACTCTCAAAACTTGACCCAGCCTGATAGACAAACTACAATTATGGAACAACTTCGGTTAGAACATCTGAACGAGGAGAAGCCGACTTATTTCTCAACTTTGCCTCGAATTTCCGACATATTCTATTTAGAAGGTGACCAACTGACCTTTACAAACGAATCAAACATTCGATAGACACTAATAACGCAAAACCCTCTTTCACAAAGTCATCGGTACCCCAAATACACAAACAAGAGGTAAAAGTCAGATATCAAAGATGCTTGACCAAGGCATTTACGTCCGTCTAATTCGCCATGGTCATCCCCGGTTTGGGTAGTTCCCAAAAAACTAGAACGCATCTGGTACCCAAAATGGCGCGTTGTCGTCGATTATCGTAAATTAAATGAACTTACTGTTGACGACAAATATCCCCTACGAACATTTCGGATTTACTTGACCAACTTGGCAAATGCCAATACTTCACCACCCTCGACTTAGCTTCCGGGTTTCACCAAATCGAAATCGATACTAAAGACATCCAAAAACAGCATTCACAGTTGATAATGGCCATTTCGAATTTGTTAGAATGCCCTTCGGTCTTAAAAACGCTCCATCCACCTTCCAAGGGTAATGGATAATTTCTTTTAGGTGTTCAAAACGAGAGATGTTTAGTCTATATGGACGACATTATCGTTTATTCTCCGACTATACATGAGCACATAACCCCCTTTCTGAAGTTTTCAAACGATTGCGAAAACCAATCTAAAATCCAACCCGACAAATGCGAGTTTCTTCGCTCCAAACCCGGAGGTCGCGTATCTTGGCCACCTTATAACTCCCGAAGCCAGCGTGAAGCCTAACCCCTCAAAGGTAGATTGTATCTTAAATTTTCCCCAACAAAAAAACCCAAAAGATATCAAGTCCTTCTTAGGGTTAGCTGGTTATTACAGGCGATTCATCCCCAATTTCGCCAAGATTTCAAAACCTTTGACAAGATTACTTCAAAAAGACACACCTTTCCAGTTTGATTCAGAATGTGTCAAATCTTTTGACCAATTAAAAAGAGCCCTTACTTCTACTCCCATACTCATATACCCTAATTTTGAAGAGCCATTTATTCTTACAACCGACGCCAGTTCATTTGCTATCGGCGCAGTGCTCTCTCAAGGCCCCGTAGGTAAAGATTTACCCGTAGCCTATGCCTCCAGAACTCTCTGCAATGCTGAAACTAAGTATTCAACCATAGAACGAGAACTCCTTGCAATAGTGTGGGCGGTTAAACACTTTCGTCCGATAATTTTTGGCCGTAAGTTTTACTGCTGACCGATCACCGCCCGTTAACTTGGCTGTTTTCTATAAAGGATCCTGGAAGTAGACTTGCAAGATGGCGCCTTAAGCTCGAGGAGTACGACTATCAAATATTTACAAACCCGGCAAAGTAAATAAAAACGCCGACGCGCTCTCTCGCATTAAAGTTAACAACTTTAATGAATACATATCATTTCAAGCAAACAATCATCTAACACCATTTCCAGTACTCCCAACAAACGAAACTGACGATGACTCACAAGAACCCCAAACGAGAAGTCCTATTAATCTCCAACAAATCTCCGAAGAATTTAAAACTTTTGTCGAGCGATATCAAACCGTCTCTCTCATAGATTACGACAAAATTCAATTTTCTAATTGCCAACTCCTAGACCGAGGAAACAAAAACATCCTAGTATTTCCCCAAGGCTCTCTCATGAAAAATTTCACCAGACATCATCGAAGACATTTTTGAGGAAAATGCTGATTTCCGTACCCCTAGAGTAAATGTCTTTGCAAGCAAAAGTGTCAGAAAAAGACGCTATTACATCGTCCCTCTTCCTTCTGACCCAGAAATAGTCAACGAGATTCTTTTCGCATCTCTGTATAATAGTAGAGATGTGTTTACTGAAAATGAAGTATTCTGTGTTGAGAATAACATTGAACTGCCCATTTGGGAAATGCTTCGTTTATCTTTTCCGAAATCGACATCAAATGGAAAGTTTGCCAAAATATCGTCGAAACGGTTGAGAAAGACCAAATACCCATCATTCTTGACCAATTCCATAACGGCAAAAATAATATACACCGAGGTATCAATGAAACTATCCGCAGAATAAAAGAAAAATACAATTGGCAAGGACTGACTAAGGACGTTGACAATTTTATCAAAACTGTCAATCTTGCCAGAGAGCAAAAGTTTACCGGAAAAATCTCGACAGCCCACTTGTCATTACTGAAACCCCACGGACACCCTTTGAACGCGTCAACATCGATATTCTAGAAGTCCCGACAAAAAACTACGCATTAACTATCCGGGACGAACTAACAAAATTCTCTCAGGCCTACCCCATAACCGACAAATCCGCAAAAACCGTTGTTAGTACCTTACTACTTTATTTCCAACACTTCGGTACTCCATTACGGATACATTGTGATTATGGCAGGGAATTCGACAACACACTAATGAGAGATTTGTGTAAACTATTTGACATCAAACTATCTTATTCTAGTGTGGGACATCCCCAGTCAAACGGTTCATTAGAACGATTCCACTCGACCTTATTAGAGATGATTAGAATCCATAAACTAGAAAATCCTGACGAACACCCTTTTAACATCCTCCCTTATGCAATCATTGCATATAACAATTCTGTAAACAAAAACTCATGGATTCACCCCTACGAACTTGTTTATGGACATAGTTCGAGTAGGACTCCAGAAACTCTCTACAACCAACAAGCCCTGATAACTAAGTACATCAGAGATCTCAATAATCGTATCTCTCACTATTATAAAATTGCTCGCGAAAGAACGGAAATCCAAAAACATAAAGCGAAAGTCAGATTTGATGAACACGTTTCTGAAAATCTTCCTAACTATCAAATAGGCGATAAAGTCTATATAAAGAATCCCAGATCAAGGACAAACTCCAAAATAAATTCAATGGTCCTTTCGAAATCCTGGAGATTCATAGAAATTCCGCAACAGTACTAAACCCTAAAACTAACCAAAAATCAAAAGTAAATTTCGACCGAATGAAACCGTTCTCAGAAAGTTAATTTCTGTTTCAGGTTTTGCTTGCTGTTCGGGTCAGCAGTACCCCAATTTCAAATACAACCAATAAACAATACTTTAGGTATCTACTTCCATAACGAAGCAGAAATAACTGTATCCAATGATAAATGGACACTTTTAGTACACAGAAAACATTTCTACACTAGAACAAGTATTTACAACAAATAACAGAATATTACAAACTCTTGTAAAAACTGTTAACTTCAATTCTTTTGCTATGAACTACTTTCGCGCAGACGTACAAACCCACATTAACCTTCTCAATCAAATTTCTAACTCAATCAAACAGAAATTTACTGACATTCACATGGACACTAAAAGACACAAACGAGGTATACTTGATGGGGCAGGTACCCTTTTTAAGGCAATCACCGGCAATTTAGACGCCGCCGACGGAAAATACTTTACCGAAAGCATAAACCGCTTAAATCAAGGCCAACTTCAAATTGAAAACCAAATAAGTGTCACCACATCCGTAATTAAAAACTTCAACGAAACTATCCAAAATCTTAGAATTGACGAGAAACTTTTTAACGATAACATGATAAAGCTGGAAAACACTATCGGAAAAATTAATGATAAGGTCGCCTACGTCGAATCAAAACTCGCACTACTTGAAATGTGTGAAAAACTTATGGAGAATTATCTCTACTTAGAAGATAATTTAAATGATGTTTTAAATTCTATCACATTCGCGCGTCTGAAAATAATTCACTCTTCAATTTTAACACCAGAACATCTTATACCTCATTACAGGAAATATCGCAAAATTTAGTCAAAAGTAACCTTCCATTGGCTGTAAAGTACTCGAGCATCGCACAATATCTGGAAATTATTGAACTAGAGGCATTTCAAACATATACCGATCTTATATTTGTGTTAAGAATCCCTTTAGTCGAACAACATCCTTACACAGTCTTTCATTTATATCTATCCCTATATACGATGAAAGAACAGGTTTACATCATATGCTATCCTTCACTCAAAAATATCTTGCAAAGAATGATGATTCTTTAATGTTTATTCCGATCAAAGACTTAAGTGCGTGTAACCGTTATCCACTCGTAAGAAAACTGTGTTCTGAACTTTACGCATACCCTATTGACACAAACGCGTTATGTGAAGCTCAACTTCTAAAGAATGTCCAGAAGGTACCCGACAACTGTAAAAGCTCACTAATATTCACTCAAGGATACAACGTTCAAAAACTAGAACCCAATACATGGCTCATAATTACTTCTGAACCCATAAGTGTTACAGTGAATTGCGCTCAAAACAAACCCAAAAACTCTTACAATCTCCCTCAACTCCATATTGACTCTTCAATCAGAGTGTAGTGCGTTTATAGGAATTACAAAAGTTCAAGCCGAATCTGGTAAACAAACCGATGTTCTAGAAACCTTCCAACCAGTAACAGTGCCGTTCAACTGTTGCGACGCAGTGCCAGAAAAAATTATAATTCCTGAACTTCAGCCCCTGAAGCTGAACACGCTTAACGTAGAAGAATTAGACGTAGCAAATCACAAATTGGAACAATATTCCAGAGACCTCGATGGTCTCATAAACCAGCCGTTTGTAACCAAAAATATCTCTTGGTTTACCTATACAACCATAGCTGCTCTCATGATCATAGCAGCACTCATCACCTTCCAAGCTGTCAAAAAGAGGATGGTAAAACCTCCAAAGGACTGCAATCCTGACCAGACTTCAGTGCCTCAGCCAAGACTCAAATTCTTCCCCAAGCTTAGGCCTGTTTTGAAAACAGAACAAAGCTTAGAGACGCAAGTTTAGGTATACACTTTATGTTCTCTAAAAACACCATTTTTAATATTGATTTATATCATTAACCTTTTTATTTTTTTTTTCATTATTTTTATTTACATTTCCTTTTACTTTATATTTTATTTTGATATGTTTGGGTTAAGCATTTAATTATTACTCGTATTATTTTATTGCTCATTTATTTTAACATATTTTGATTTTATTTTACAAATATCAATTTGATTTTTACCTATTACTTTATTTTATTCGTATTTTATACACTTATTACTTATTATTCATACCATTCAACATCATTTTATATTATTTTATGTTCTGTTCCTAAAAGTTGATGTTATAGCATCAACTTTTGATATGTAAGGGAGTTGTTATATGCAAAATATATCAGCACTTAGTTCACACAGTCGAGAAGTCAACGGAATTTAAAGCGTACGTGACTTCTCAGGGATATCATATTACATCTTGAATTATATGCAAACAACTTCCCGGAAACCTACACGAGTCCGTTTAACCAGTAAAAACGCTGACTTGCATCAGCACTTTTGGCAATGTTATAAAAGCAACTGGAAACGTTCTCGTGTTGTCATTCAAATAATATCATTTATAGCATTAAGTTATTCAAGTACTTTAACTATTTTAATTGTTCACTTTTAATATTGAATGTTTCTTAATAAATAATTTTTTTTAAAAAGTGAATTGAATCAAAGTGAATATAAAATACATTTCGGACCATGCAAGTCTTTTTATGAAGAACAACTTTTACACTAATTATTATAAATAAGAAAATTTTTTGTTAGATTCCATCTTATGAGGACACTCTGTATATAGAAACCAACTGAGAAACTCAATCTTGAAATTGATCAACTGACATTTCTTTTTTTAATAGTATCCCTGCACCAAAGTAGTCGGTTAAAAAGTTTTTGTCCATTTTCTGAAAAACGGTATAAACTATGACTGAAATAATATGGGACGGACCATCTAAGGATCCGCCTTAACAGAATCCAGTTGAAACAATCCAAATTCCTTGGACCGGTTTTGAGTAATAGCTGAACACAAACATAAAATAAATGTAAAAGGTTATTATTATTTATTATTTCGCGACTTGGCCATACAATGTATGGCAGCAGACTCCCTCTAAGACACGCATAGCGTACCTTTAGGGGAAAATTCACTAAACCCCAGATATACTATATATCAAAAGGGTTTAGATCTGTGGGAGCCCTTGCCAGGTTATCAGGCCCGTGGTTGGCGTCGTGGCTGCAGTTTTCCATGAATTTTCGGACCGTCCGGGCTGTTCCTAACAGGACGGCTTTTTGCATCAGTTGGTACCATTCAAGTGTTGTTCATGTCCCATTGTCTCTGTATTTGAAATTCTAAATCCCTGTATTTGGCTATTTTTTCAGCCTGCTGAATATTTATATTATTGTTGTTAGGCATTGCTATGTCAATTAAGGTTGTTTTTCTAGAGGCTTTATCTACCAAAACTATATCTGGTCTATTGTGAGCAACAGTCCGATCGGTCAATATCGTCCGGTCCCAGTACAGTCTGTAGTTGTTATTTTCTAAAATAGATTCTAGTTTGTATATATAATAGGGTATTTTTACTGACTGTGATAGCTCAAGTTTCAGCGCTAGTTCCTGGTGCAGTATTTTTGCCACAGCATCGTGTCGTTCTTTGAATTCAGTTGCAGCGAACGCTTGGCAACCTCCTGTGATATGTTGGATAGATTCAGAAGTTTGGCAACCATATCTGCATCTGTCGTTGATAGAAGGGTCTTTGACGATGTACTTTAGATAGTTCTTAGTTGGAATTACTTGATCTTGGATTGCCAATATAAAGCCTTCGGTTTTAGGAAACATATGACCAGAGATCAACCAGAAGTTCGACGCTGAACTGTCGACATAATCTTGGTTAACGACGTCATTTATATGTCTTCCATGAAGCGGCTTCTCTTTCCATTTAAGCAGTTTCTGATCAGTTGTCTGGTGGTGTACTTGAACTTGTTGTTCTGTCAGTCGCAGATGTGTTGAGTGATCAACCTGACATATGACTCTGTAGATCAGAAAATTCTGCGACTTTCTGGAAATGATTACGCAAATTAGAAATTTGTTGATCACGTAACTTGCCTATCTCTGTCAATCCTTTTCCTCTTTCATACAGTGGCAACGTTGTACGTTCGACAGAGCTCTTTGGATGGTGATTTTGAGCTTTTGTTAGTAGAACTCGAACTTTCCGTTGTAGTTGTTCAATGTCAGTCTTGCACCATTTAACTATTTATTTTATTAATCACAGGTTAAATGATTTAACACTGGTTCTTCCAAACAACCACCTTTATTATCTTAAGTTAAGTGTACTCGCGAGTCCCGTACTTTCTTTCAACCGACTGTCTCGCCTGCCGTGGAACTCTGATGAATAGAAAACTTTTGTAGAATCGAAAAGTGACGTCATTTTGTCGTCATAACAATGATATGAGTTATGAGTGCGAACATTTCTAAAGTGACGTCAATTTTCGATTCTACAAAAGTTTTCTATTGCGCGCTTATGTGTCTCAAATCTCTTCTTCGTTCGATCGGCCTTCCTGATATACAATTATCAGACCAAGAATAAGCTGATTTAACATAAATATATACTTTATTTCCAATTATAGTGATAAAATTTGAAAAAACACGAATTTTAGTTTTTTTACATCAAGATTATATCGATCCTTTACTCTCCGAGGTAGAACAGATCACAATTACTAAACGAAATTTCATCTTAATGTACAATTAACATCGATCATCCGTCAAAACAAATTGCGGTGAACGCATCACTTTAACCAGAACCTCGATAATGAATTCACCAAGAAAGCAAACTCGAAGGCCGTTTTGTCAGCACTAGTTCTATAAAACTGTGAAATTCCGTTATGTAAGTGAAATCTGAAACCGTAATACATACAAACGAGACATTAGAATTCGCACATGCAGTGTAAACAAAACAGCAAATTCGCGGTTTTCGGCTTTTACACATCGAATTGACACATTAAGACTGATTAACTGAATCAACCGATAAAATGTTTGTATAGTAAATATTGCTTAGATAGAGAAATTAAAAATAAAGAGAAGCAGTTTGATTTGTTTTGAGCACTTTTTATTTTCATTCGTCCATAATAAGAATATTTTTATTGATACTACTTTACTACTGATACACTAGATGGTTAGTTAGTACCCTCCAAAATACGTCAGCAAAATCTCACATACGAGGGTTGCCTTTAATATTTCGGGATTAGAGAACAAAAACAAATATTAATCATCGAAAATCGCTTTATTGTTTTTCAAAATATTCCCCATGAAGATCTATACACTTTTGCATGCGTTTGAACCAATTGTCGAAGCACTTTTTCCACTCTGATTGAGGTATCTCCAAAACATGCATTCTGAACGCAGTAGCCGCTTCTTCAGGTGTCGAAAAATCAAATCGATGTTTTGAGTGGTCAAAAATGTAGTTGTTTGAGCCGATGTGTGAGAGCTCGCATTGTCGTGGTGAAAAGTGATCCGTCTTCCGCGGTTGGTTTTCCTCATTTCTTGGAAGACAACTGGCAAACAAATGGTTGTGTACCACTCAGAATTGACTGTTCTGCGTTGTTCTAGTGGTACGGTTGCGACATGTCCAGTTTTTCCGAAAAAACAGGCGATCATTTGCTTGGAAGTGCTTCGTGCGCGAACAACTTTTGTTGGATTCGGCTCATCTTGAAACACCATACAGTCGACTGCTGTTTACTTTCGGGCTCATACGCATAAATTCACAATTCATCACCTGTCACTATGTCATAAACGTGTTTTGAAGCACCGCGATCGTATTTTTTGGGCTTTTCTTTCCACCAATCGACACGAGCCTTTTTTTGAACGATTGACAAATTGTGTGGAAACCAACGCGAACAAATTTTTTTGACATTCAAATGTTTACGCAATATTGAATGTATGCTAGTACGACTAATGTGTAAGGTTGACTCAATCTCACGATAGGTCACATGACGATCTTGCAATATCAGTCCGCGCACAGCATCAATGGTTTCCGGAACAACAACTATTTTTGGACAACCTTCACGAAATTCGTCTTGGAGTGAACTACGACCTCGATTGAATTCACCATACCATCGATAAACAGTGGTCCTTGATGAAGTTTCGCCAAAAGTTAAATTAAGTTCATCCATGCACTCTTGCTGACTTAATCCACGTCGAAAGTTGTAAAAAATAATCGCACGAAAATGTTCACGATTTAATCCTTTTTTTTGGCCGAGATGAATCCTTTAAGTTACTGTAAACAATACATAACGCTCGTATGTCAAAACGTTCTGAGTAGTATAACCTCAACAATGTCAAACTTTACGATAGATCTGTCAGTTGTCAGATGCAACACTAGGGTTGTCCAATCCCGAAATATAAAAGGCAGCCCTCGTATTGTGGTATGTGTGATCAGACTAGAATCGACTTTGAAAATCCACGGAGGACAACCTCGAATAACGTTAACTTAACCGATGAACAAAGCATTGCAGATGCCTTTGCACAATATTTTCATTCTGTGTTTGAACCAAGTACGATCGACCAGCATGCTCTTGATGGCAGAGAGGGTTTTAGTTTTCCTGAAATAACTGATGATGACATTCTTTCCAGCATAAAAATTTTGAAGCCCAAAAAAACAACTGGCCCTGATGATATAACACTAAAATATATCTTTAATCTAGCTCTAAAGCAGCGATGGTTTCCTGATAAGCTTAAAGAAGCAATTGTTACCCCAATCGGAGTAAAATTATTCATGACTATGGACCTATCAGCTTATTAAACAGCTTGGCTAAAATATTTAAAAAAATTATATATAACTTCATAAATGCACAAATAGCTGACAACATTTCAAAATATCAACATGGTTTTCTTCCAAATTAGTCAGCAGTTACCAGTCTCTGTATCTTCTCTGCGTATGCGTCGAAGGCAATTCTAAACAACCAACAACTATATGTCATATACACAGACTGTGCAAATGCATACGATAAGGTTGATTTCAGTGTCTTGATAAAAAAAACTGTGGGTTGTTGGTTTCTCAAGTGAAGTATTGTCATTCATAACTTCATACTTACTCGCCCGAACCTAAAGGGTAAAGATAGGTACTGTCTTCTCCCATCAATATATTGCTACCTCAGGAGTACCCCAGGGTAGCTTTAGAGTTAAACTTGATGTTAATAACTCTAATCATCCAAGTTCAGTAAAAAGAGGTATCATTAAATCTCTATATGACAGAGCAAAAACCAACTCTTCTAATATCAATAAATTCAATGAAGGAAAACCGTTTATAAAAAATGTACTTTCAGCCAATCATTACCCAAATAAATTTATTAATAACGAGTTAAACAAAATGGAATACCAAACAATCCCTAACAACCAACATCAAACTTCACCAAGCAACACTGACTCCCAAGATAATCACATTAATACAATAACTATACCATACATACAGGGTCTATCAAAAAGACTAAAAAGAGTGGGAAACAGATATAATATCAAAACATCATTTAAAACAAGAAATATACTAAAATCAATTATATCAAAAACCAAACCAAATAACACAACTCAAAATACAAAAAATTGCATTTATAAAATCCCGTGTGAATGTAATAAATTCTATATTGGAGAAACCTCTATACCTCTGAATGTTCGAATAAACGGACACAAAAATTACATAAAAAAAGATAATTTGAAAAATCCAAAATTTGTGAACATTCTTGGGACCTTGGTAATAAATTACAGTTATATTATACAAAGAAGAACACAACACCAAAAGAAAACTAAACGAGTCTGCTTTAATTTTGTTAAATGAAAACGATTGTATCGCTACTACCTCCGTAGAATTCAGTCGTTCCTGGTTGCTGATGATTAAGGAAGAAATTGCTAATGGTCATGTCCTTGTGAACAACCCAATATCGGGATAGTTCATAAGGTTTTTCTAGGTTTTCCCTTGTGATTTTAATGGGATCACTGAATCAACAAAGTTCTTTGGTCGCATTTTTAGCGAATGCACTATCTTATAACAAAGTCGCACCTAGGAGCTCCACATAAACTTCTGAAGATCTCCCTTTCAAATTCTTCCAATTTGAAAGGAACTATATGATTATGTGATCTTTAGAAATTTCTGTGCTACCTTGTATATTACAAATAAATTTTTCTTAGTTACGCCAGAAATCAAATAATACACATTGTCAAATATTTTAATTTACATTTTAGAATTGTGCCTTTTTTATGCGTAGTTTCTTAACCATTGACAAGGTTTGGAATATACAGCAATTTTCTTTAAACTGTGGTGTTATTTCCCAAGAAGTACTTAGACATTGAAAAATATGCCACAAGTATCATTCAGAAAACAAGTATACATCAATGTTGGTAACTTTCCTTCTGTGTTCTTTGAGTACGAGGAGAAAGACCCATGCTGTTATCTTTATATATAACATTCTAAATAACAGGAAATATTCCGATTGTGGCTTGATCAATAGCGTCAAGTAATTACCTATTTGGTAAATAAAAGTGGTGATTTAACTGTTCTCTGATCTGTCTATATTTGTCTGTATTATGGTTCAATCTAGCAACATTATATTGTTTGTTGAAACCAAATTACTCTTTGCAACTGATCTTTTTAGAAAAACGTTTTTAAGCAGTAGTTTCTCCACACCTTAAAATTTAACCAACGATGCCTTGTAATTCAAATTATCTGGACAACATAGATATATCGTTGTTTAGTGTAAAAATCACTTGTAATGAAAAAAAACACACCATTTTGCCTTGATAATTTAAATTAAGTACGGTATTTTTTGTTAAATAATATTCTAGAATTGACAAAAATGCTTCATTCATCAGCTAAAAAAAGGGAAAATAAATTACGATTATTTTTCAGTATTGAATAGCTGGCTGGGCTACATTTGTCCCCAATATATAAAAATTATTAAAGAATATCAAATTTATAAAATTAAGATATATAAATAAAAAATGTTAATTGATAAGTGGAATCGTATAGTGACAGGGTACACTTGAAGAGAGTACCTATTTGGTGTTTGTAAAGAGAACAAATAAATAAATTATAATAACAAAAATTGATTGTCTAACTTATTTATCTGAAAACTTACAAAAAGTCTACTAATCTTTCAATTTAAGCAACTCTTGTGTAAGTAAGAGAGAATTTTGACAAACTGGATGGTCACATGTTGCTTCATTATGGAAAAACATTGTATCATATTTTAACTGTAGTGACAGTAGCTTCATAAGTTTTAATCCGATATCTAACTATATCAGGGTCAAAGAAAGTCCTTGGGTATGAAATTACCCCAAATTGAATTTAGTTTTTGCATTTATGACCAAAATAGAACAACCATCTGCGTCTGTATACAAACCCTAACCCGCATGACCGACCGTCAATAAACATGATAAATCGTACCGATTTACATTTAACATAACCCGTATATTTATCCAATCTACTTGCAAACGCGCCTTGTATTGTTTAGCTGCGTTTGACCTACATCGATGCCTGCAAACAATGTGGAAATCAATGTTCTTGCACTAAAATTGGTGTTATGTGCATTGTGGTTTTGTTATACTCTTGCATTTCAATGAGTGTCTATGCTGAATTTTGATGGCGATAGCCGTCTATGTTGGTATATAATTGAGGTCAATCGGGCCGATAAGAACAATTCGAGCTGGCACTATTTTTTCTAGATTTAATATTTAATTCTTACACTCTCTATTATAATAGATAAGGATATTATTCCGTGTTGTAATCAACTTGCAAATGTCTTTTAACGTTTCTTGTTGAATCCACCCAGTACGTATTAAATATGGTTGTTTGTTTACATTAATTTATACGGTATAACATCGATTATGTTAGCTATATATGGATATCATTTACTAAGAATTAACGTAATGACTACAATGTAATTTGCACCTTGGATTTCTTCACTCTCCATTTGAGATATCTTAAATGAAACTCCTTTACCAAAAGTAAACAACAATTTTATTTACATTAAAAACAGTATTAAACTAAGCTCAAATAAGATTACTACCAACTTCATGCAGCTTATCTACAATTTCGACTCTATTTATATGCATTATAAAGCTTTTTTTGAACCGATTCTGTTCTCATTTTGAATTCTATGTAACCTTCTTTCTCCACAATACTGGTGTATTCAGTACTCACGAAATAGTTTTCTTTGTTGTTCAAAATCGAGATATACAGGCACTTTTTTAAAACTGAAACTTAACTAATGTTGATTCAGAGCTGTAGCCGGAGAGAATCGAGGGTTTAACAACCCAACAGTCATTTCCCCCATTTTATATTAATTAAACTGATTTAAAAAAGCAGTGTCTCAATATTTTCAACGCGCTATGTCGTATATATGAACAGTGGCGAAGAATATAACAATATCTTATCCAAGGAAAAAACTGTTGGGGCATTCAAATTGTTTTTGCTGCTCTCTTTGCTTTTATTGTAAAACAACTCTTTGGCATCTAAGGACAAGTTAAGCCGTGGTAACACTAAAAATATTGTACTAAACATTAGTTGCATTTAATTCTGCTATTCATCTTTTGACTGACAGATATATGAAAGTTAATTTATAACATTTTCACGAAGTCTGTGCAAAACTTGTATGTAATATTACTGAAGGCTGTACAGTTGGTACAAATAAAATATAAAATTCAGTATACAAAGATTTATTTAAACTCAATTTGCTTCCTTATGTCTGGTCACGGTACATAATGTACAACTGATTTTGAAAAAGTTAACACTCGTTATATTTAATGTTATATCTTTTAGCAAGTTATTGTCTTCAAAACATATACACATATATGTATCTTTTTTATATAATCAATTACTTCTAGTTGTTTTCTGAATGATATTTGTAGCATATTTTTCAATGTCTAAGTACTTCTTGGGAAATAACACCACAGTTTTCAGAAAATTGCTGTATATTCCAGGTCAGACCCCGTTGTCAATGGTTAAGAAACTTGGATAAAAAAGGCACAATTCTAAGATGTAAATTAAAATATTTGACAATGTGTATTATCTGATTTCTGACGTAACTAAGAGAAGTTTGTAATATACATATACAGGGTAGCACAGAAACTTCTAAAGATCATATAATCATAAAAATCCTTTCAAATTGGAAGAATTTGAAAACGAGATCTTCAGAATTTTATGTGGCGCTCCTAGGTGCGACTTTGTTATAAGATGTATTCGTCAAAAATGCGACCAAAGAACTTTGTTGATTCAGTGATCCCATTAAAATCATAAGGGAAAATCTAGGAAAAAACCTTATGAACTATCCCGATATTGGGTTGTTCACAAGGACATGACCATTAGCAATTTCTTCCTTAAACATCGGCAACCAGGAACGACTGAATTCTACGGAGGTAGTACCGATACAATCGTTTTTATTTAACAAAATTAAAGCAGACTCTTTTAGTTTTCTTTTGGTGTTGTGTTCTTCTTTCTGTAATATAACTGAATTTTGAAACTATATTTTATGACCAAGGTCCCAAGCATGTTCACAAATTTTTGATTTTTCAATTTGTCGTTTTGTTTATGTAATTTTGTGTTCGTTTATTCGGACATTCAGAGATCTAGAGGTTTCTCCAATATAGAATTTATTACAATCACAGGTGATTTTATACATGCAATTTTTTGTATTTTGAGATGTGTTATTTGGTTTGGTTTTTGATATAATTGATTTTGGTGTATTTCTTGTTTTAAATGATGTTTTGATATTATATCTGTTTCCCACTCTTTTTAGTCTTTCTGATAGACACTGTATGTATGGTATAGTTATTGTATTAATGTGATTATCTTGAGAAATAATGGTGAAGTTTGATGTTGGTTGTTAGGCATTGTTTGGTATTGGATTTTGTTTAAATCGTTATTAATAAATTTATTTGGGTAATGATTGGCAGAAAGTACATTTTTTATAAACGTTTTTTCATCATTGAATTTATTGATGTTAGAACAGTTGGTTTTTGCTCTGTCATATAGAGATTTAATGATACTTCTTTTTACTGAATTTGGATGATTCGAGTTAAAGTTGAGATACCTGTTAGTATGAGTCGGTTTTCTGTAAACTTCTGTTTCAAATGTCGATTGTGTTTTGGTTATTAAAATGTCTAAGAACGGTAATTTGTTAAAAAAATGAATAGTTTGTTCTGTGTTGTTTATGTCGTTAAGTAATGCATGTAAATCCTCAAGATTATGTTCCTAAATAACGAATATGTCATCAACATAACGCTATCAAACCAAAGGTTTAATCTGTTTTGAGAAAATTGTTTGTGCTTCAAATTTTTCCATAAAAATGTTGCTTAAAGCGGGAGACAGACAGGAACCCATTGCCATGCCAAAATTTTGTTGGTTGAAGTCATCATTAAGTTGAAAATATGTTTTCTTTGTACAAAATGTTAGTAGTTCCATTATTGTATTAATGGACAATTGAGTACGTTGATTTAGTAAAGAATTTTGTTCTAATCGTTCTTTTACTATAGGAAGTGTTTTGGTGGCAGGAACATTATTGTATAGATTCACAATGCTAGTGTGAAAGTATTTTTGTACTGTATATGTGATAATTTTTCTAAGAAATTTGCGCTGGTTTTAAGATGACAATTAGACTTACCAGGAAGTGGTGAAATAATTTTGAAAAGGAATTTTGAGAGCTCACTGCATGGAGAATTTATGGAGCTGACAATTGATCTTAATGGAATGTTGGGTTTATGAATTTAACCCGTATAAATGGGGCGATTTAGAATAGTGTGTAGTAAGATGTTTATGTTCTTGATCTGTAAATTCATGTTTGTTGGATCTTTGTTTAATTTTGTATAATGTCCTTTGTTTATTATGTTTTGAATTTTGGAATCGTAGTCAATTTTATTTAAAATAACCGTAGCATTGCCTTTATCTTCTAATCGACCATCACTTAGTTCACATCTCTAACTCATAAATCAAATTTATTACATTTTAGATAAACTTTGAACTATTTATTCCTTTCGTTGATCTAATAAGCTTTCTACGAGATTCGATACAAGGCTTTGGAAAACTAATAAAGTCAAATAAATTCTCCAAAAATGTCTTACTGTACATATGGCTCCCACATATTCCATGACATTAATGCTTTTTGCTCCATTCTTTATTGATAAAATGTTATACGTTTTATTTATAATCGTAATACTAATACTTCACTTTAAGTTTATAACTATTAAAACTTTACTACTAATACTAAATTACTAAATTACATCGAAAATATTGTATTCACGTTATAAACAAACATAAAGTGCACGAAAAAATTGATAGGCGTTGACGCATGCGCATACATTTTTTTCAGTTATGTAAAGGTCTATTGATTCTCTTCGAAAACTCCAGCTCGCTTCACCTGTCATTTGAAAAGTTCTTGATTTCTCCTGACCAAGGAATTACTACGTTCCCGTATCCCAGACTGTTTCTAGAATATCACAGTGACTTAATATCTTCACCAAAGCGGGTAACAATGGAAAGCACAGCCGTAACACCTATTAAAAATGTTACTAATGATTTTTGTTTCCCATAAATTGGAGGTGGTTTTTAAACGTGTTTGTAAACGCAATGCTTTGTTGTACAAATATGTAGGAAGAAGGAATTTATTCAACAGGTGTTATATAACGCATAAATTGTATGTGCCTATTTATTGAACAATAATTTTGCCGGATCATTTGAGTCACTTTATAGAATATTCATCATAACTGTCATATTAATAATAATTTCGTCACTAACACAGTCGGTAATATATTGTTCCAATTCTAAAAGCAGCTGGGCAAATTCTGACCGCACGACAACCATATTTATGTTGTTGCTGGTTGCATTTCTATGATTAATTTAATAAAATTTCCCACAAATGGACAGCCTCAACTCGTTATTATGCAACGGAGAGTTAGTTTGTGTAGGTAGGTGGTTTTTATGATCCAACAATTTATGTTCGACACTAGCAGTTCGTCAAAAATTGGTCCGAATGAATTTGATGTCCATTACTGGTTATTGGAACTATTTAAACAATAGCTTTTGCAAAATACGGTATGTTTCTGTTTTAAAAAATGTTGTGTATAGAGTAGTTACTTCCTGAGTCATATTCGTTGACGCATGTTGTAATTAATTACCTAGTTCGATTTCCATTGAGTTGTTTATTACACAAATTACGTGACTAATTTGAACACATGATAATAAAAAGTTCGACAAATTGAAGCAGAGAGGCTTATGAATGTTAAATATATGAAAAACTACAAGTTAATGAACTAAAATGAACTGATAAACAAAATACAGACATAGATTCGGTGAGGAAAATAAATTTTACTCCAGTGGCAACTCTTTTTAACCGACTTCCAAAAAGGAGGATACGAGTGCTGCCTTTTATATTTATATATATTAGAGAACAAAAACAAATATTAAGTAATTTCGAAAAGATTGTTGAGGAGGTCTTGAATTATTTTGTCTATTCATGGGTTTTCTCTCCTCCAAATTTTTTCCTGTAACAGATAAGTATTTAAAAAATTGTATATGTAGAACAAAGTGTAGTAAGGCAATTTCGCAAAATTGCCCGGATTACTGGCTGTCTGTACAGAGATTCTTCCTCACAGTTTTTCTGAGAGAAAGAGATGTCTATAAAATGATCAACCAGTATTCCTGTATATAAGTAATGTATTGTATATTGTGTAATACTTATCTGTGTATGGAGACAGATAGAAAAAAAAAATGAAAGCGAAAATTTTTTAGAAAAAAACCTCGAAAACAACACTAAACGATTGACAACGACTCCAGACTCGGAGTTGAAACGTCTCCATACACAGATAAGTATTACACAATATACAATACATTACTTATATACAGGAATACTGGTTGATCATTTTATAGACATCTCTTTCTCTCAGAAAAACTGTGAGGAAGAATCTCTGTACAGACAGCCAGTAATCCGGGCAATTTTGCGAAATTGCCTTACTACACTTTGTTCTACATATACAATTTTTTAAATACTTATCTGTTACAGGAAAAAATTTGGAGGAGAGAAAACCCACAAATATTAATCATCGAAACTCGCTTTATTGTTTTTCAAAATATTCCGCATGAAGATCTATACACTTTTGCATCCATTTGAATTGTGGAAGCACATTTTCCACTCTGATTGAGGTATCTCCAAAACATGCATTCTGAACGCAGCTACCGCTTCATCAGGTCTCGAAAGACGTTGACCTCTCAGTTTGTTTATTACTTACGGAAATAAAAAGAAGTCATTTGGTAACAAGTCAGGACTATACGGCGGATGACTCATCAAATCAATGTTTTGAGTGGTCAAAAATGTAGTTGTTTGAGCCGATGATTGTCGTGGTGAAGAGTGATCCGTCTTCGTTGGTTTTCCTCATTTCTTGGAAGACAACTGGAAAACGAATGGTTGTGTACCACTCAGAATTGACTATTCTGCGTTGTTCTTGTGGTACGGTTGCGACATGTCCAGTTTTTTCGAAAAAAAAACAGGCGATCATTTGCTTGAAAGTGCTTCGTGCGCGAACAACTTTTGTTGGATTCGGCTCATCTGGAAACACCCATACAGTCGACTGCTGTTTACTTTCGGGCTCATAAGCGTAAATCCACGATTCATCACCTGTAACTATGTCATAAACGTGTTTCGAAGCACCGCGATCGTATTTTTTGAGCTTTTCTTTCGACCAATCGACACGAGCCTTTTTTTGAACGATTGACAAATTGTGTGGCATCCAACGCTAACATTTTTTTTTGACATTCAAATGTTTATCCAATATTGAATGTATGCTGGTCCCACTAATGTGTAGTTGGTTCAATCTCAAGATAGGTCACATGACAATCTTGCAATATCAGTTCGTGCACAGCATCAATGGTTTCCTTTAAGTTGCTGTAAACAACACTTAGCGCTCGTATGTCAAAACGTTCTGAGTATGTATAACCTCAAAAATGTCAAACTTTACGATAGAGCTGTTAGTTGTCAGATTGCAACACTAAGGTTGTCCAATCCCGAAATATAAATGGCAGCCTTCGTATTGCCAATTTGTCTGTCACTTTTTTTATGTATCGCGAGCGATTATTCAACAACGTTTTGGGCAATTTTGATGATTTAAACTGCATTACATTAAGGAACATTACATATAATGGTCTATAACATGCGATTTGCGGTTTTCTAGAAAATCAGAAAAATGTAAATAAGGGACTAGATTACAGTGAATTTCAGAGAATCTTCACTGTTTTCTCTAAAACCGCTCAAGAAATTTGAATAGTATTGTAATGTACAAAGATATGTTCCAGCTTGATTCCGTATATTTTTCTATAACGCAAAGCTTACCATTTTTCTGAAAATCTGAAAAATATATGCAAAAATACTGTAAATATCATGGTAAATGTCAAATTTTCATCATAAATATCTAGTTTAAATGTCAAGATATGCCACGAAAGTATATCTATCTTTCAGGCTGTTTGTGATGATTTTGATCCGTTTTAAGTAAATTTCTTGTAGACACGAAGTTAAGTTAGTGGGCTTATAGTCGCCTGAAATGGCCGAAAATAGTCCGCTAGTTTATCGAAACGAAATTTTTTATGTCGGCCAACTCTTCTATATGGTATACGGTTGTAGCTGTGTGCGTGCCTGCATGTGATATTAGGTGGTACATAAGCCGTTGTATACATAGGAAGGTTCCAAAAGTATTGTATTGCCTGGCACATAAGTAGTTGCGTATACAAGGTGGATGAAATAAGAATGGAGCAAAATTATAGCTATATAGAGTGGATATTTAGGACGAACAATAGTTAGTTATACGAAAGGCTTTAAAAATTGTCAAAAACAGTTGAATATACAGCATGGTTGAAATATAAGGTGGAGTAGAATTACCGTTATAAGGGCGGTTTAAAAACGTTGTCTAGTTTGGAACATAACTAGTTGCTCATAGTAGGTGTTTGAAGTAAGGGTAGGTTAAAATTATTGTTATTCAGTGTGTATCAAAAATTTGTTATATAAGCATAAGCCTTCAGGATATTTGAATTAAAGGACGTAGGACGGGGATAATTAGGGGATAATTATTGAGATGGTTTCAAAAATTTTAGAAGCAGTTGCATATACCGGGTGGTTGAAATAAATGGTACAGCAAAATTATAGCAGTTGCATACATGGAATACTAGACATATGGGAAGTAAAATAATTGATATACAGGAATAATTTAAACAATAGAAAATAGAAAGAGTCAATAGTGTGGACAGGATTTATAATTATACAGGGTTATTTTAAATATATTAGGACCTTTTTTTTAAGCTTTTGAAGTTCTGAAATTTCTGTCATTTTTGACAATTTCTGATATTTCTAACATTTTTACATTTTTTAGACTTCTGGGATTTCTGGCATTTTTCGATATTTTCCACATATTTGGCCTCATTAAGTTTTTTTCTTTCGTTTACATTTACGGTGACGTTGACGTTATTTCTGTTAGTTTTGTCATTTTTTGGCGATGTATACATTTTATTTATTTTTTTTAGAATTTTTACATAATAAAATTGACAATTTACACAAACTGGTTTATTGTTTGATGCATTTAATATTCTTAACATAAATACAGGATATAAAATAAAATATTTTGTATTTCAACTACTTATCTCACAGAATAATTTGCGTGTTTTGTACTCAATAAAAATTAATTCTGTCAATAAATTTAACTTGTCAGTAGTTGTGCAATAAAGAATTTAAAAAAGGTTTGAATAATTAGTGTTTCTAGCTGCGAGATCACCTTAATATAACTCCAAACTTGATATAATAAACGGAAAATTTAAATAGAAACATTACAGAACTAGTTGGTTTGAATCCTTCAACACGGGAATCCTACTCACACTTGTCCGTTTTTTTAAGATCAAATATTTGCCCTTGATGCTTGTAGCACCTGTTCTAATACACCCTGTATGGTTCCGTATAAAATATGTAAATTGTATTTAAATTGGGTCAAAATTGATTTGAATCTAAACATGAACAGGCCAAATCAAATCTTGTTCAAAATGACCTTTACTCGATTACATCAAATACATTCAAAATAACAACAGCTATTATTCATTTCAGTGCTTGTACCACTACCAACCTTTCAATAAGGTCTTCGTATGGTTCCTTAGATCTAATGAAAAGAATCTAAATACCTGTCATGCTCAAATTCGACATCCTAGTGTACTTTGTTTTAGTACTTAGATTGATGCCTTTTACTGTCACGGCTTTATTTGTTGCTAAATGATTTGAATACATTTCCGCACCACCTTTCAATAATGCCTATATGGTTCCTTAGATCTAATTGAAAGATTCTAAACATCAGTCATGCTCAAATTCGACGTCCTAGTGAAAGATTTAAGACGGTTCAAAAGAAGTTCGTTTATGGTTTTGATGGATTCAGGTAAGTATATTATATATAAGTCTTTTGCCGGGGATGTTGGGAATCTTTAGAATAAAGGGAAAGATTCCAAGACCACCAGTCCGCTTATGGGCATGTAGGAAAGGATTAGCGGTGGATGAGAGAAGGTGAAGGATAGTGTTCACTGTCCGCCGGATTAGCTTGACTGCCTCATTAACGAGATCCCTGGTAATTAAAATATTTTGTAGGGAGCTATACAGCGTGAGATTAGATAAAAGCTGAGGATGTTGAATTTTTGGTGGGGTTTTAAGGGGGCACGTGAGATGTTGTTCAATTGCCCGTTAAGTAGTTGGAGTGAGGGAAGTTCGGCTCAAGGATCCCATATTACAAAAAGATAACGCTCGGCCTCATGTTGCCCGAGTTAGTTCAAACATTTTTGAAGAGACCCATATGTATCTGTTGCCATGGCCGCCCAGATCCTCCGATCTTAAGCTCATAGAGTATGTTAATGGTACGATGGGTAGAAGGAATTTAAACATCTTCTTTTGGGTGTTGCAATTTCTTTGTCAGTGAGTATATATTGAAAGTTCCAATAATGCACAAAATAATTACCAAGTCAGTTCAGCTTAAAGCAATTCTAGAATAATAATATTCCCCGTGACATTGTCAACAACGACAATTATTTCGAAACAAAGTTTTTCGCGAAACAAAATTAATAATTGGTTTAAGTCGTTGGTGATCGGCAATTAAACGTGCACATTGAACGACCTTGGGTTGAAGAAACGAACATATGAATTCATTAATTTCATGTCCATTTGTGATGTGCGAACATAATTTTCAATAAATTTTCCGTATGGTAATTTTAAAGTCATCGAAAAAGGGCATGGTTAGTAGGAAACATTGTTGTTGAAAAAAAAAAATTCAATCTGATTATACCAAAAATATTTTCATTACATAGGCTTATGTTGTTTGGAAAACAATATTGGCAGCGGCAGCTGTATTTTGTCATTTGTTATGTACATAACATTTCGATATCAATATTGTGTGTTCTCGAGTGCCACCAGGATTGCCGAATTTTCGCCCCACCTATGATGAAAAGTAGCAGATAATCAGAGTTTGTTTGTGATTATTAAACATTAGATATATTATCGGTTTCTTTTCAGTTTTGTTAAGATTCAATTTTGAATATATAATGTCAGAACATTTAAAATTTCAAAATAAACAGTTGTAAGAATATTACGGACGGAAAGGGTTGAAATTTGGTATCAATATATAGTTTGATGACCCGATCAGGGGTACATATCGTAAATGAATAAATTTTGATTTTAGGGGTACTTCTGGGGAGAAATACTAAAAAAATCGATCGTATAGTTTTTGCAATGAGTTTAACATCCTGTTGAGTATCAAGAGGCTGATCATATATCTGTTTATTGCCTTATTAACATTGCAGTACGAACAGTACTCATTAACAGGAAAAAACAATATATGTCGTTTCTAGCTATATTTATGACTCAGTCTGTATATTATATGAAGCATATCCAAGAAATTATTACTTAAATGAGATATTAATTGTGCAAAAACATCTTCTCATGTTTTCAACGGTTTAATAAAAAAAAATATTTTTCCAAAAGCACATGTTACGTATTTTTTAAATACCCTGTTATCCAGCAAAATTTGTGGCAATTGTTTTGTGAAATATTTATGTCCAATAATGTACAAATCACAATTTTTCCACTAACAGAAAATCAAACAAATAAGAAATCTGATATTAAAAATGCGGCATTTTCGATTTTTAACATCCTGTATCTCGAAAACTAGTCATAGAATCTGTTTGAGCCCATGAAGTGTTTTTGTCAGAACATCAGTTTCTACAACATACCAAAATTTCAAACAATTTGACGGAAGTCCATTTTTCCATAAGAAAGGTGCCTGGTCCTTTGTAAAAATTAACAGTGTTTTTCTTTTAATTTAATTAAATATAGAATCATTATGTGTCAATAATCAGATCATTACTTAGAACTTACAGTACAACAAGAATATGCAAACAAACTAGTTACTTCTATTTTAGTTGAAGAACGCTAATCAGGTATTCAAACGACTATAAAATTGGGTTACATTAGCATCGTTAACATGTAAACTTTAAGTTCATTTCAGTATCTTTCAATCATGTAACCCAAAAACTGGTTCCTCAAGTCTACACAAAAACAATTAACTCAAGTTGTATTCTTGGGTATAAGAATATCGAATTAATTATAATTTATGATTCCGCTGATCATCTAAAGGATTTTTTATAGAGGCCGTTGGTTTCTTAGAAATAATTAAAATAAATAGCCGTTGGTATTTTGATAGCTTGCTTTAATGAAATTAAGGTTTGGAAACATAATGGAATGAAGGGTTATATTTTCACACACCCGTGATTTGCTTGTTGCGTCAGTAGCAATAACGATTACAAAAAACATTTATATTGAAATAAAAATGTTGTTCTTTGTAGGAAGCAATGAGTCTATCCATATTAAGTAGTATTTCAACGATGATGTGTTAGTGATTTTCATCTTCTTAATACAAAATGTTTTCTGCTCTATTAATTTCACATTAATTTAAACTGACTTTCAAAAGTTTTGCACCCCCTAGGTATAAGAATTTTAAATGACCCAGGGGTTCAATCTTAACAAACAATAAATAAAAATGGTTTAAATAAATTTTATTTCAGTGATTATAAATGCATAATAATTAAATCAAAAAATTCTGCACAAATTCATTTCAAATAAAATTTTCGGAATTAGAAACTTTATTTTCACATATTTTCGCTACGTTTTGTGAATCTAAGAACTTTTTTTTTTGTTAAATAAATACCTCATCTAGGCAACAGATTTATAAGTGCAGATGACATAAATGAAAACTAACATAAAGAATTATTACAGAAACATAATACATATTACAACAAACATAAAACTAAACATACAAAATAACACAAAATTCAAATTTTGGCGGTTATTCCAAATAAAATTATAATATTTCAAAGTATTCTTAACAGGTCTTATATTACCTCCTTAAACCATAAAGTATGTGAAGAATTTACTAATTGACGCATGTCTTTGTTTGTATTATTTCTAGTAACCAAATTAGTAAACAAAGAACAAATAAGTATTTAACTTGTAAACAAATGGTAATGCGGTAATTAAAATATAAAAAGAAAACAGTAATTTTTAATGTAGCAACAATGTAAAAGAATTAGAAATATTATTACCAACGTAGTTACTTAAACTTATTGAATAATAAAACTGGTAGTAGTTAAGAGAAATTCCTGACTCACAACAATATAACAAGATAGCGTATAACGTTCTATAAAATTAGTCGAAGTTAGCATATTTAAGAAATGTAGGGAGGGATATGAAACTACTATAAAGACCTACAATTTTCTGGCATTACCGTAATAATACTTTCCACATATTTGTCAATTGTTTAATGTGTTGCCCAATCCAAAATATTTTTGCCTCATGTTCTTGCTTAGGGTTTCACCTAGTTCGTAGTACCATCACATAAACAAAGCTCCACCATCAAAAATATATTAACTTTCACAATATACAATGACATTTCCACCTTCATACGAATAAAAGGTATCAATACGGCAGATAATATGTATTGCCTATCATTCACCTGTTGACGATAGCAGATCCAAGGCTATTAAACCGTTGTGAGATCAAACATTTCAAGACGATGGAAGTCCATGTAAACTTCGAGGGATATAGGACAGTACTACAGCATGACAACCCCGTACCCGTTAACTACCATGGAACACCAACTGCATTCCTTAATGTAGATATATGGTCACCGAAGTCACCAAAATTGAAGTAATAAGTTCAATAGAGATCGATTTGAAGAGTACATAATAGCGAAAAACCTGAGACCACCTACTGTATCAACAACAAGTACATGTAATTCATCTCCAACGAAAACTGTGAATAAAATACTGTCAAACCGAGAATAGTACTGTTCAAATTAAACGAAAACTGAAAAAAATGCCTAACCAACACCACAACCAACTAAACTCCAAAACATAAACAAGAACTCAACAGAAAACTCCGGGCTGTAAGTTGTAACCAATTGAAAGCCGAAAGAAAGATAAGAAATCATAAAACACCACAATAGTTTTGCATAGGGCAAGCAGTTCACCAAAGAATCTTACATGAAATTCCCTACTGACTATACTCAGCCTGTCTCAATGAGCTTCACATCCAGTGTAATTTTTCATATACTGCCTAATACCTAAAATACAATAAATAACTAATGACAATTTGCATATACCATAGAACAATGTAATTGCTCTGTCATAGTTACTTATACACAAGAAAAGTAGTAAATAAAGAGTATGAAACTATAGGCAAGTCTTCTGCAGGAATTTGGAAGAGTTATCACCAAAATCTCACTTCCGCATCATCGACAATGGAAGATAAATAGACACTATATTTTCATATACCTACTACATGTTTTGGTTGCACCAAAATTCGAACATTTTTGAAATTTCCACTAACAGAGGTGAGAGGAGTAAACTCAGATGAGTCCAGTTGATCTAGTACCGCTTCAGTTATTTCCAGAAGCTATGAAAAGTATCATTGAGGCTACAGGGACAACAAATATTGCAGATTTGAAAAGCTATGAGAGATTGTAAAGACATAAATGTCTTTCTACTTCAAAAAGAAAAATTTGTTTGGTCTGCACTAAAAAGCCGCATTATCAAAACAGAGCATGGTACAAGGATCTATGTGTGAGTGCTAATAGAATAAAGCGTAAAATAGAAGAAAAGTAAAGAACAACACATAGTAACGAATAATAAAACTTTGATATTCCATACATCTATATTGATACACAAGTTTATTACTATCTTGGCCTTGGCGTCTCAGCGTATATTCCTAACGATGAATTTATCATGGAGAATCCCCAGTCTCGCTCACTATCAGACTCTCCGTACTAGTTTTTAAAAAAATGGTGGAATATTAAAAAAACTGGATATGGAATAAAAGTGGCAAATATTTTTACAACTGTTTTCAATATGTGCAAAATTTTAGATGCTGAAAGCGACTGACATTCGGTGTGTTGTGAAAGACCGGAAACTCAATGAGGTCTTAATACAGGTAGTACTGATTATAAAATTCTCAAGGCCGACGGCATTAATGATTTGCTAATTTCAAAGTAACAATTCTTTAAGAAATTCGCGACTGGCGTTGTCATTTAGACTTTTACTCTCAACAATATGGATATTGGTAATATTTCTTCAACAGAAGAAGTACCAAAGCTATTTCTTTTAAGGATTATCAAAAGCAACCGGAATAGAACCTATTACAAGTATGTAAACTGCATCTTAAAGACTACTCCTCATTCTGTTTTGTGTTCAAGACATAAGTTACAATAATATATTGATATATCGTACCAATGGTACCAGTGGCATAACTGCAACAAATGTTTTCTCGATAGTAGACTATAACTGGAACTAAAAACAAACAAACTACTTTGTAACGAGTATACTTTATTATTATAATTAATTTTGTCAAAAGTAACATTAATAGTACTAGATTTTATAGAACGCTGTTGCAGTGGACGTTAAAGGTTACATTTTCTGTTGTGTTTTGCAACGATATGTTACAATAGTATATTGTCATGTTACATAAATGGTACCAGGAGCAAACTTGATTATAACAATTTCTTTTTGGAAGGTACGATTTAAGCGACATTGGACACTAATAAAAATATTGAAAAAATTACTTACATTCCAAGTACCTTCCAAAAACACCCGAAGGTACTGCCGTTGGGCACTTTACCACCATAAGTTACCGTCATGTTTGGTTTCTATCACAAAATTAATAAAAGAAGGGCTCAGCCCCAGCAACACTAGCACTGCACTCACTTCACCAGCTCCATAGAGACAAGAGTTGAAATAGAATGTTGGTACCACCGAGAAAAACGATTAAGCAGACGACTCTCTTTGTCTGCTTGCACCGTTAGTGTACGACTGACTTTTCGTGACAATCACCAGCGAGTCGGTGTAGTAGGTGAGCACACAGGTGTGAGTGCATAGCATAGTTGAGGTAGTAGGGTACCACCAATGGGTACGACAATTGGTCCGGCATCGAGTGCTTCTTGTAAACGTTGATGCTGTGTGGATTTGTTAATCGATATGATCTTAATTAGAGGAAGTGGCTTTATTCTAGAATTAGGAGTGCTTTCGGTTTGTTTTGTTTGACGGGAAATTTTTCGCTTTTTAATATCGCGCGTGGGACGTATTCAAATATTTAGTACAGGCAAAAGTGGTGATGGTATTGAACAAACAAAATAGCGCTTTTTCTGAGAACTAATCTATTTCTATAAATAAATTGTATTGAATCGAGAGTTACAAGATTATAAACTTGGGAGCCATCCACTAAAGTGATCATATATCGAAGGATCGTCTGTTCCATTTCCCTCCTTATATAGATAAATGAATTAACCGTCAATCGTTAGTTGTTAGTCTAAAATTTGTACACAAAGAGCGAATATCTTTTACCTTCCAACCCTTCTAAAGTGTATGCTGTAAGTCTGTATATTGAACCGAAACACTAGGGTAATTACCAAAGTCACAGAATATGTACAACAACAAAATGAAGAAATCTGTCAGTTTCATCCTCCAACTCTCATAAATAGCCTGTATATAAAACTATGAAAGTTAGATTAGTGTATAAAGAATGAAAAAGGGAATGAATTATGGGCTATGAAGAAGGAACTCCTGGCATAGAAGAACTAACTGGACTGGACTTTGCTAATAGGTAAATTGCTACAATTTCAGTGCTTAACAATAATGACCTATCTTGTTATATATGGACTTAAAGTTGATGGCAGCTAAGAAACAACAGCTGCATGATATGCTTAAAATAGTAGAAGGATTCTCTAGTGACATCCATATGAAAAAAAAGCCGAATTATTAATATAGTTAAAGACAAATTACAGCAGGGGCACTTGGAAATGGGAGATGGTACCTCAATTAAATCTATAGGGCAAGGTCATACTCATAAATACCTTGGAATAAAGCAGGTAAACGTATTGATCACTTGACCATGAAAAAGGACCTAGCAGTAGAGTTTTATAGAAGGGTAAGACGATTGTTAAAAACCAAACTAAACAGTAAAAATCTGTTTCAGGCTATTAACACCCTATGCATGTTTAATGTTCAATTACTCTTTCGGTATAGTTAATTGGTGCAAGACTGACATTGAACAATTACAACGAAAAGTTCGAGTTTTACTAACAAAAGCTCAAAATCACAATCAAAAGAGCTCTGTCGAACGTACTTTGCCACGGTATGAAGGAGGAAGAGGATTGGCAGATCTAAGCAAACTATTAGATCAACAAATTTCTCTTTTACGTAGTCATTTCCAGAAACTAGCAGAATTTTCTGATCTACGGAGTCATATGTTAGATTGATGACTCAACACCACTGCGACTTACACAACAACACGTCCAATTACACCACCAGACCACTGATCAGGAGCTGTTGAAATGGAAAGAGAAGCTCCTTCATGGAAGACATATAAGAAGACGTCAACCAAGATTGTGTCGACAGTGCAGCGTCGAATTATTGGTTGATCTCTGGTCATATGTTTCCTGAAACGGAAGGCTTTATATTGGCAAACCAATCAAGTAATTCCAACTAAGAACTATCTAAAGTACATGGTTAAAGACTCTTCTATTAACAACGACAGATGCAGGTACTGTTGCCAAACATCTGAATCTATCCAGCATATCATAGGAGGTTGTCAAACGTTCGCTGCAACTGAATACAAAGAACGACACGATGCTGTGGCAAAAATACTGGACCAGGAACAAGCACTGTCAGTAAGAACACCCTATTATATGTATAAACCAGAATCTATTTTAGAAAATAACAACTACAAGCTGTACTGGGACCGCACGATACTGACCGATCGGACTGTTGCTCACAGTAGATCAGATATAGGTAGATAAAGTCGCTGGTAAAACAACTTTAATTGACATAGCAATTCCTAACAACAATAATATAAATATCAAGCAGACTGAGAAAATAACCAAATATAGGGATTTGGAATTTTAAATAAAGATTCAGTGGGACATGAACAACACTCGAACTGTACCAATTGTTATGTCAACGACGGGACTAGTCCCAAAACATCTATTAAACAATTTAAAATACCTCGGTCTGGACGAACATCTTTAACAACAAATGCAAAAAGCCGTCTTCTTAGGAACAGCCCGGACGGTCAGGAAATTCATGGGAAACTGCCGCCACGACTCCAACTACGGGCCTGAAAACCTGGCAAGGGCTCCCACAGAGCTAAACCCTTTTGATAACTAGGATATCTAGGGTTTAATGAATTTTCCCTTAAAGAGAGGGGAAAATTCATTCCTTAGAGGGAATGTGCTGAGATATATTGTATGGTCAAGTCGGGACCTATGACCTATCTATGATAGAATGAGCGTTTATATGAGTCCTTGATTTACGGCAGTAAAACATACATACACACATAATTTCTTCTTGTCATTCACATCGAACGTACACTGACAAGTGTTTAGCTGTTTAAGATGCCTGAATGTGTCTATTACAACAAATAAGTAATTTCTATACCTTAGGACAACTTTGGGGAAAATTTTCTCTAAAAGAGTTATTCGGGCAGTTTTGCTAAGTTGCTCCGTTAAACTAAAAGTGCATTATATTTTTAAATACAAAAATTATGATCGGTGGGATCGATACTATGGTTTGGATGAAGATTTCTATCCTAGTAATGAGAAAACTAATTCAATAATATACAAACAATTTAAAATATGTAAAAGAACAGATGGAATTCCTCGGTCATTTGATTGAAAATCATTTTTTCAAATCATTTGATGTGAGATATTCGCACAAACAGTTATTAGAAAAATGTAATGTAATTTCATAAATGTATCTGAATTTCAAATAATGAGGTACAAATCAAATGACATGGGGTACTGTCTGGTCCCAACAAAAGTTGGAAAGGTTGACTATTGTTGCTGAATAAACACGAACAAAAATAATATCACAAACAAAGCTAGAGAGAAATAGGGAATTGAATTTTTTGTATTTGTTTTTGATATTTTTGAAAATTTATTAAATTTTGAATATTTTAGTGTTTTGATTTTTTTAATTTTATGTTTATGTTGAAGTTTTTAATCGGGATTTTTTGGGTTATCTGGATTGTTTTAAATTATTATTTTATTGCATTATTTCGAAATGTGTTTCTAATTTCTAAAATTTTTTAAGTTCGATTTTATTTCACAAAATCTTGGACTAGCCGTTCAACAATTAGCGGAGAATTCGCGACAGAATAGATCTTCAAAAAACACAGAGAGTTCAATATGGAAAACTGTTTAGCCTAACTTTGTAAAACTAATGCCATTTAACAATTATCGACTTTGGCGAAACCTAGGTAACCCCAAAAAGACTCTGATAACATACACAAATCCAAGAACTGAAGTTTTAAAGGAGACTAAATGGTTGCTCCAGAGCAAAAGGCATAAGAAATATAGATATCAAAAAAGAATTAAAACTATTTTGTATGAATGAAAATATTACGAAAGAAACAAAACAATCCAGATAACACAAAAAATCTATAAAGTTCAAGAATACATCTTTTGAAAGTTTAGAATAGTTACTTTAAGAATTTGTTCCTTTCAGGGGCGTACCCAGCTTTTGTATTAGGAAGGGGCAAATCAGAAAAAAAAATTGGCTAAGAGGGGGGCAGGTCAGCAGATTCATGGGAAGATTTGAAGGTTTACGGCCTGTGTTTCAGGTCCAGAGAGAGTACGCAGCTGCCCTCTCCCCCCTCCTTTGGTACGCCCATGGTTTGTTCCACATACGAGGGCTGCCTTTTATATTTCGGGATTGGACAACCTTAGTGTTTCAATCTGACAACTGACAGCTCTATCGTAAAGTTTGACATTTTTGAGGTTATTCGTACTCAGAACGTTTTGACATACGAGCGCTATGTGTTGTTTACAGTAACTTAAAGGTTTCATCTCGGCCAAAAAATGGAATTAAATCGTGAACATTTTCGTGCGATTATTTTTTACAACTTTCGACGTGGATTAAGTCAGCAAAAGTGCATGAATGAACTTAATTTAATTTTTGGCGATGAAACTCCATCAAGGACCACTGTTTATCTATGGTATGGTGAATTCAATCGGGGTCGTAGTTCACTTCAAGAAGAATTTCATGAAGATCGTCCAAAAACAGTTGTTGTTCCAGAAACCATTGATGATGTGCGCGATTGATATTGCAAGATCGTCATGTGACCTATCGTGAGATTGAGTCAACCTTACACATTAGTGGGACCAGCACACATTCAATATTGCATAAACATTTGAATGTCAAAAAAATTTGTTCGCGTTGGATCCCACACAATTTGTCAATTGTTCAAAAAAGGCTCGTGTCGATTGGTCGAAAGAAAAGCTCAAAAAATACAATCGCGGTGCTTCAGAACACCTTTATGACATAGTGACAGGTGACGAATCGTGGATTTACGCTTATGAGCATGAAGTAAACAGCAGTCGACTGTATGGGTGTTTCAAGATAAGCCGAATCCAACAAAAGTTGTTCGCGCACGAAGCACTTCCAAGCAAATGATCACCCTTTTTTCGAAAAAACTGGACATGTCGCAACCGTACCACTAGAACAACGCAGAACAGTCAATTCTGAGTGGTACACAACCATTTGTTTGGCAGTTGTCTTCCAAGAAATGAGGAAAGCCAACCGCCGAAGATGGATCACTCTTCACCACGACAATGCGAGCTCTTACATCGGCTCAAACAACTGCTTTTTTGACCACTCAAAACATCGATTTGATGAGTCATCCGCCGTATAGTCCTGACTTGTCACCAAATGACTTCTTTTTATTCCCGTACGTAAAAAACAAACTGAGATGTCAACGTTTTTTGACACCTGAACAAGCGGTTGCTGCGTTCAGAATGCATGTTTTGGAGATACCTCAATCAGAGTGGAAAAAGTTCTTCGACAATTGGTTCAAACGCATGCAAAATGTATAGATCTTCATGGGGAATATTTTGAAAAACAATAAAGGGATATTCGATGATTAATATTTGTTTTTGTTCTCTAATCCCGAAAAATATAAAAGGCAGCCCTCGTAGATGTTAGAACTAGCAATTTTCAAATAACCAAGTAAGTTTCCAAAATTATGTTCAACATGTTCAATTTCAATAATTCCGGAACACCTCGTATATGAAATCATTGTTAATGAAGACATCAATTCGTTAATATATTATCGTCATAATAAGTGAACAACAACTGCAATTAATCAAAGATTCTCCACTAATTGCCTTCCCTTTCGATATGTCACGGTTTACCGATTCTGAAAACAATATTCCCAACAGCCAGTTGTTATTTTTTTTATGCGGAATACCGAACATAATGAATGCAGCTTGGGTAATTAAAAAATAAAGTTATATAAAAAATCATGGAGGTAAATAATGTAGTACCACGATCTTCATTAATCTCAATGACACTTCGATAAACATTACTTTAGATATTTGTAAACAATTCAAACATGAGAACGAATAACTCATGTATGTAAAATCCTTGTTAGACAAAAATGAGATAATATTTAATGCCTAACATTATTTCTTTGTTAAGTATTTTGTTGTTTACCTCGTTTTGCAGAAATTAATGTTTTTCAATGAAAGGAGCAACAATAGATTTTTATAAAAAATAATTTATTTGAAGCTCACAGATTTAATAGAGTTAATCTCACAGGTAGAGTTCAAAGGGTTAAGATTAATAACTTTGTTTTCTGAATGATATTTGTGGCATATTTTTCAATGTCTAAGTACTTCTTGGGAAATAACAGCACACTTAAGAAAATTGCTGTATATTCCAAACGTTTCGGGGTCTAGGTCAGACCCCGTTGTCAATGATTAAGAAACTATGGATAAAAAAGGCACAATTCTAAAACGTAAATTAAAATATTTTACAATATCTATTATTTGATTTCTGACGTAACTAAGAGAATTTTATTTGTAATATACAGGGTAGCACAGAAACTTCTAAAGATCATTTCAAAAACCCAACCAAATAACACACCTCAAAATACAAAAAATTGCATTTATAAAATCCTTTGTGAATGTAATAAATTCTATATTGGAGAAACCTCTAGACTTATAAATGTTCGAATAAACGAACACAAAAATTACATAAAAAAACGACATTTTGAAAAATCTAAAATAACAAAATCAAATTTTCAGTTTGCAATTTACATCAATAAATTTAAAGCCATTGACAAGTAAGTCAGAATAGACTTTGAAACATTTAGTTTTCCTTCAATATACGTCGTTTCATTTCGATTGTGGTGTTATTGCCCAAAAAATCGTATGCCTTCAATTACTATTTTTTTAATCTGATTTAATCTGATTTAAGTCTATTGACTCTCTTAGCGTATTCTTAACTCTCGCTCTATCTCTAATTTGTATTTTTTTCTATATTACACAGGTATTTTTAATTTTTTTATTTGCTTTATTATTTGAACCAGTTTCTGAAAGTGTAACTCTAATTCACCCTATATTGCAACCACCCTGTTTTTGTTTCTGTGTATTCGTTATCCAAAATAAATGATTTGTCTATCAAGTTCTGAATCACCCTGTACAATTATAATTCAACTTTACACGATGTTGTAACCGCCCTGTATAAGAATTAATCCTTATTGACTGTTTCTATATTTCTATTGTTTAAATCACCCTGCATACTTATAATTTTACTTCGTCTCATATGTCAAGTATAAGCAACAACTTATGTTCCACACTTTATAACATTTTTAACCACCATGAATAACTATAATTCCAGTTCGCTTTATATTTCAATCATCCTGTTTATGCAACTGCTAAATTTTTTTGAAATCGCTTACAACTCGAATACGTTTAATACCTTTTTAAGTCCAAGTGTGTTTGCAACTATTTAAAAAAAACTAATATATTTTTAAATAATAGATTATTATATATGTGCTGCCAGCTCTGATCGATAACTATAATTTTGCAGCAGACTATCAACTATCACCTGTAAGTTAGATTATCACTTATAATCATACCAGTCACCAGTAGATGGCAACACATTACGTAATTCTGTATGCCTGATTCTGTTCTTTTGTTTCTTATTTAGTTTATCTATGAAATTCGGAAAATTGTTTATTATACATTTCTGCATAAAGAAAAAATGTTTTAGTTATTTATTTCAATGGACGAAGGCAAACCAAAGAATTGTAAGCACAACCAACGATTCAAAACTATGCCACCAAAATTATCTGTTCGTAAATGTTTATTTGTGATATTCACCGAACAGATATTCTGTATTTTTCGCCGTCACTAAACGCATAGTATACAGGGCTTTCATCTCAAATCTAGCCACCCAAAATAACTTTTAATAATCTTAAAAAAAAGACAAAAACACATGTTACTTCATATTTACGGGGGCACATTTTATACGTTTCGGTCATCATGCAATTCCAAACCCTAGACGGGGTGAATATTTTTTTTTTAAATGAGTCTGTCAATTAATTAAGAGAATGGTGGGAATAGGACAATCAAATTAAATGCTATTACGAGGGCTGCCTTTTATATTTCGGGATTAGAGAACAAAAAGTAATATTAATCATCGAAAATCGCTTTATTGTTTTTCAAAATATTCCCCATGCACTTTTGCATGCGTTTGAACCAATTGTCGAAGCACTTCGTCCACTTCTGATTGAGGTATCTCCAAAACATGCATTCTGAAAGCTTTTCGTTTTTCGACACCTGAAGAAGCGGTTGCTGCTTCTTCAAGTGTCGAAAAACGTTGACCTCTCAGTTTGTTTTTAACGTACGGGAATAAAAAGAAGTCAGTTGGTGACAAGTCAGGACTATACGGCGGATGACTCATCAAATCGATGTTTTGAGTGGTCAAAAATGCAGTTGTTTGAGCCGATGTGTGAGAGCTCGCAGTGTCGTGTTGAACAGTGATCCGTTTTCGGCGGTTGGTTTTCCTCATTTCTTGGAAGACAACTGGCAAACAAATGGTTGTGTACCACTCAGAATTGACTCTCTGCGTTGTTCTAGTGGTACGGTTGCGACATGTCCAGTTTTTCCGAAAAAACAGGCCATCATTTGCTTAGAAGTGCTTCGTGCGCGAAAAACTTTTGTTGGATTCGGCTCATCTTGAAACACCCATACAGTCGACTGCTGTTTACTTTTTGGCTCATACGTAAATCCACGATTCAGATTCATCACCTGTCACTATGTCATAAACGTGTTTTGAAGCACCGCGACCGTATTTTTTGAGCTTTTCTTTCGACCAATCGACACGAGCCTTTTTTTGAACGATTGACAAATTGTGTGGGATCCAACGCGAACAATTTTTTTTGACATTCAAATGTTTATGCAATATTGAATGTATGCTGGTCCCACTAATGTGTAAAGTTGACTCAATCTCACGATAGGTCACATGACGATCTTGCAATATCAGTTCGCGCACAGCATCAATGGTTTCCGGAACAACAACTGTTTTTGGACGACCTTCAAGAAATTCGTTTTGGAGTGAACTACGACCTCGATTGAATTCACCATACCATCGATAAACAGTGGTCCTTGAAGGAGTTTCATCACCAAAAATTAAATTAACTTCATCCATGCACTCTTTGTTGTAAAAAATAATCGCACGAAAATGTTCACGATTTAATTCCATTTTTTGGCCGAGATGAATCCTTTAAGTTACTGTAAACAACACATAGCGCTCGTATGTGAAAACGTTCTGAGTACGTATAACCTCAAAAATGTCAAACTTTACGATAGAGCTGTCATTTGACAGATTGCAACACTAGAGTTGTCCAATCCCGAAATATAAAAGGCAGCCCTCGTAAATACTTGCCAACGTTTCGCTGTAATGGATTAAAAGCTTTATCAAGGCAAAAAAAACATCAAGTAACATATATATAAAGTAATATATATAGAATAATATACAAAATTGTAAAAACTATGTATAAGCCATTAATATGTGAAATAATAAAAATTATATCTTGATTAGTTGGATAAATAGTACGAATAAAAAATGATTTAACAAAATAGTGGCATGATCAATACAATAATTAATTCACTGAGATACAAACACAAGCTAGGTTGAACAAGGACATACTTACATTCAACGTAACAAGGTTAACAATTGCTGTAGTTTAGTTCCTTTGTTGTTATTTAGTTTTTTTATTATGATTAATTTTTGAGTTGTACGTTTCTTGCAGTAATACTTTTTTTGATGATTATACCAGTTTATCGAATCTTTAAGAATCATTGCTAGTTTAATAATTCAAAATTTTTTTCTCGAAATCGGTAGTAGATACGACAAAACTACATTAGAACATAAAGTTTGGTGTAACAACAAAGCTTTTCTTTGCAATTTTTGAAAGTACCAGTGGCTCACCAAAAAAAAGTTCTGAAGGACAACAGTGGACAGTGTTCCCGAAAAAATATCACCCTGTTGATTTGCAATCGAAATTGGCATTTCACAAGGTGTAAACTCTTAATTGTAATATCTATGCCAAATGTCATTTGAATATCTTGTGAAGTGCAGAATACTATGAGAAATAAACTTGAAAAAAATTGAAACTTTAACACTCTGTATCTTGAAAACGAAACGCTTGCGGACCCATGTTTATGGGACTGTTTCTTCCTAAAACTACTCAAGGAATCTCCCCTTTTCGTTTGTACCTCCAATTTAGGAACACCCTGTATATAAAATATATAACATTCAAAATTAAAATGATGTATTGGAGGATATATGTCTCCCCGGTTGTCATTAACATGAAGATCATCAACTCATTTAGAAGAAATTTTTAACGTCTCCTAAACGACAGTCCTGATTTTGTTGAAATTTGTTGGGTCTTTTAGTGGGTCGGCGGTGGTTTGTATTCACAATGTTGTCCGATAGATAGGGCTATAATCAGATTCCAAGAATATATTTTTTTTTAACATGGAACCAGATGGACCATTATCATGAAATTTTTGTGTTTGTTTGAGTTCTGCTCTCATGTATGAAAAAAAAGTCTGTAATATGAGTATTTTTAGATGTTTGTTGTCTTGGGTTATTTGAATTTTTAATTGTAGCTGGTTTTCAACTGCTTCACAATAAAACCATTAACTGGAAACAGAAGTTGTGATTATTTGGACTTAGTTGGACTGTGGTCTGTGCTTTTTCTCATATTCAACTAAATTAATCAACCCTATCGCAATGAGTTGTTGAACATTGGTGAGTGTGTACATTCTACAGTGATCTTTACTTTACTCGAGGTCTGATCTTAGAGCATGTACTTTCTGAAGATAGCCTGTAGTGCACAAATGTCGTGGTAAGACTAAGGAGAAAGAGGGCAATAGAGTTTCAAGAGGCTATTTCATTCGGTTGGGAGCAGCTTCCAGTGAAATATGTTCAGCATGTTGTTCATTGGCTGCTTCCACCCACTAAGTGAAATAGCCTCTTCCTGTCTCTATTGCCCTCTCTTTCTAGCGTTGCCACGATTTTATGCTTGACAGGCTATATCTAGATGGTAAATGATCTAAGGGTCTGATAAGTCTCCTATGAATTAGAGCCTTTATTTTGATATTGGAAAATATGTAAAAGTAGATTGGTTTACTGATGGGAATCAACTACAAGGTTAGGTTAGGTTAGGTTCTAAACAAAAAATGCATTTAAAGTGATTTAATTAAATAAAAAGCCATAAATCACAAATAAAAAATCACAAAACACGTTTGGTATCAGAAAATACAATCAAATAAATAAAATTGGAATACTGGTAGAAACAAACATAATATCTTTGGGATCATTTTCATACTTTTGTATACAGTAAGTCTACATATACGATGTATGTATACAGGGTTACAAGTTAAGTTGAGTTAGTCCTTTAAGGTTTTGAAGTTTTTTTTAATCTAGATTTTAGTCTATTGGCATAATTTTTAGGTTTTTTCCCTCTCATTTATTTGTGTTTGCCATCTTTGTCTAGTAAATAAGTTGTTTTATTCTTCTCAACACTAAAATTGCAAATTAACTGAAGTGTCATAGACTTTTTCTTAAATATTTCCGAAACAACAAAATTATTTCTAAGAATTTATTTCAACAATAGTCAGATCAGTGAACTGCAATTTGACAGTTGTGAAAAAATCATCTTATCTACTAGACAAACAGCGCAAACTCAAATAAATTAGACAGAAAAACTCTAAAAACAGACCAATAGACAAAAAACGGCATTAAAATAAAAACTTCAAATTCCAATATCTTGAAAACGCTTAAGTTTTGGATGCGGTGTTTTATAATTTTAATTATTATTTTAATTAAGTTAGGTCGACTTGACCTGTAACCCTACATATACATATAGAATTGCAAAAACTTTTTATATAAAATAACATGCAATAATACAATTTTTTGTCACAAATATGTATAATAGTTTATATTTATAAATAAAATACTGCACTTTAAAATAAATAATAAAAAGACAATAAAAATGCATCACAAAATATGTTTGTATGTCTAATAAATTTTCAGTTATTCTTTCACTACTTTAGAGAGACAACGTCAACGCTATAAATATTTTTCAAAACTTATCCAATTCGAAATCTTAACTTCCCAGAATACACAGGAACATTTATTACAAATTTTGATATAGAGTTATTACAAATGATGGACCCAATTTTAAAAATTCGTAGTAATTAAAGATCGTATCCAAAATAAATAAACTTTATGCCAATGAAAAGACGAAGTTCTAAATTTTCGGCGGGCAATGTTGGTTCCAGAAGCTTTTTGAATGCATCCCTTCCTCATCTGTGGATAGGCCCAAGGGAAATGAACACCTGACTCTACACTTCTGGCCATCGAGATCTCCTGATCTCACCCCATGTGACTACTTCTTATGGGGTTATGTTAAGGAATACCAATAGCTCTGGACGATCTGCAAAACCGTATAACAGCAGTCAGGTACTCAGCAACAGTAGATACACGTGGACACATTTATAATGCGTTGCAAAAAAACTTCCACTTTCCATTGGTATAAAGCTTGTTTCTTGTTGTATTTGTACTTCAATGAAGATTCATCTTTAAAATTGGGTCCATCATTTATAATAACCAGGTATTAACATTGCGTCAAATAATTTGTGTTACAAACATTTTGTTGGAGAAGTCTTTTACAATTTAAAAGTTCAAATTTTCCTGTACGTCGTTCATTAGAGATGCTGATTTCAAGAGAGCTTCATGTTCGGCAGTGTTGAGAGGTTGCTTAATAATATTGCTGACACCATTTTGGTTCAGAACAACTGGGACAGAGAGGAAGACGTCTTGATCAACGTCGTGGACACCCTGTAAAAAAAATTAACTTTAATTTTAACGAACTCATGAAAAGTACGAGGGTGAATCAAATATGAACCGGACTTTTCTATTTATCGCCCTGTAGGTAATTCGACTGGCGTGACGTCTTGATATATATATATATATATATATATATATATATATATATATATATGTTAGGTAGGGATGTTAAGAATAGGGGAGTTCGTCGGTTTGGCGAGGCGTAGTCGATGCGCTGTTAGTAGCATCATGTCAGAGCAAGAGGTGCATACGTCTGTTGCGCAACGTGTTGTAATCAATTTTTTGGCGCGGGAGGGCGTTAGACCGTCTGAAATTTTGCGTCGACTATCTGCACAGTTCGGCAATGAAACACTTTCAAGGACCCAAGTGTACGACTGGCACAAAAAGTTTTCAGATGGCCGAGAGACAGTGGAAAATGAGCCTCATGCACGCCGTCCCACGACAAGCATCAATGAGGCGAATATCTACGCAATTCGTGAGCTGATTGAAGGTGACCGCCATCTTACAGTATTGGCAATTGCTGAACACGTTGGAATATCATACGGGAGTGCTCAATCAACCATTTCAGATGAGTTGGGTTACCGAAAAGTGTGTGCAAGATGGGTTCCTCGCCTTCTAAGGGAAGATCAGAAAGCAAACCGTCTTGCCGTATGTGAAAGGCTGTTAGCAAGACATCGAGTCGAGGGGGGTGAGTTTTTGAGACATATTGTCACCTGTGATGAGACATGGGTGCATCATTATACCCCGGAGTCCAAACGTGCAAGCATGGAGTGGCGAAAACCTGGAGAGGCAGCACCGCGGAAAGCCAAGACCCGTCTTTTTGCAAGGAAAATTCTTGCAACAGTTTTCCGGGATTCGAAAGGCGTACTACTGATCGATTTTCTACACGAACGACGTACAATTAATGCTGACTATTACTGCGAACTACTCCAACAAGTGAAACTTGCCTATCGGCAAAAGAGGCGGGATATGTCTATCCGAAGTGTGATTCTGTTGCATGACAACGCTCAGCCACATACAGCTGCATTGACTCAAGGAAAATTGAACAAAATGCATTGGGAAACCCTTGAACACCCGCCTTACAGTCCTGATTTGTCGCCATGTGACTACCACATGTTTGGGCTACTTAAAGAAGAACTGGGAGGCCACCACTTTGAGGACAACGAAGGTGTAGAAACGTTTGTGCGCAGTTGGTTATCGACACGACCAGTTTCATTCTTTGAGAAAGGTATTAAAAAACTTCCGATTCGGTGGGAAAAATGTATACATAAGAGAGGAGACTATGTAGAAAAATAATATGTATTAAAATTTGTATTGATCGTACCAATAAAATTTTTAAAACAAAAGTCCGGTTCATATTTGATTCACCCTCGTATATTTTAAGTGTTATTTGATATCTGAAGGTTGTTTCTGACATTTACTAATTTATTTTAATGTTTTTTGGGGATCATACACCACAACTGCCAACAAAAAACTGTATATTTAAACACCCCGTTCGGGTTGTTAGTCGATATATGTAGAGATGAAACATTATTATAGGGATTAAACAGTTGCCACTCAATGCTGAATAAATCAAAAACATGTACTCCTGATAACTATCAATCTGTTAAAACAATGCGCTGAGCAACTTTTATGATTTTGTTTTAACCGCGCTGTAAAAATTGCTCAGTGCTATCTATCGAATTTTTATAGTACTAAACGTAAATTGTGATTTCGCTGTATAATACCAAAATTGTTACAATTTTGTCAATTACCTCAACGGGATAAACGGACATGGCTGAATTAGCAGCATATATTCATTTTAAGATAGAGATTACAATACGAGTTAACGTACGAGGGTGAATCAAATATGAACCGGACTTTTGTTTTAAAAATTTTATTGGTACGATCAATACAAATTTTAATACATATTATTTTTCTACATAGTCTCCTCTCTTATGTATACATTTTTCCCACCGAATCGGAAGTTTTTTAATACCTTTCTCAAAGAATGAAACTGGTCGTGTCGATAACCAATTGCGCACAAACGTTTCTACACGTTCGTTGTCCTCAAAGTGGTGGCCTCCCAGTTCTTCTTTAAGTGGCCCAAACATGTGGTAGTCACATGGCGACAAATCAGGACTGTAAGGCGGGTGTTCAAGGGTTCCCCAATGCATTTTGTTCAATTTTCCTTGAGTCAATGCAGCTGTATGTGGCCGAGCGTTGTCATGCAACAGAATCACACTTCGGATAGACATATCCCGCCTCTTTTGCCCATAGGCAAGTTTCATTTGTTGGAGTAGTTCGCAGTAATACTCAGCATTAATTGTACGGCGTTCGTGCAGAAAATCGATCAGCAGTACGCCTTTCGAATCCCAAAAAACTGTTGCAAGAATTTTCCCTGCAGAAAGACGGGTCTTGGCTTTCCGCGGTGCTGCCTCTCCAGGTTTTCGCCACTCCATGCTTGCACGTTTGGACTCCGGGGTATAATGATGCACCCATGTCTCATCACAGGTGACAATATGTCTCAAAAACTCATCCCCCTCTGCTCGATATCTTGCTAACAGTCTTTCACATACGGCAAGACGGTTTGCTTTCTGATCTTCTCTTAGAAGGCGAGGAACCCATCTTGCACACACTTTTCGGTAACCCTCATCTGAAATGGTTGATTGAGCACTCCCGTATGATATTCCAACGTGTTCAGCAATTGCCAATACTGTAAGATGGCGATCACCTTCAATCAGCTCACGAATTGCGTAGATATTCATTTTCCACTGTCTCTCGGCCATCTGAAAACTTTTTGTGCCAGTCGTACACTTGGGTCCTTGAAAGTGTTTCATTGCCGAACAGATAGTCGCCGCAAAATTTCAGACGGTCTAACGCCATCCCGCGCCAAAAATTTGATAACAACAAGTTGCGCAACAGACGTATGCACCTCTTGCTCTGACATGATGCTACTAACAGCGCATCGACTACGCTTCGCCAAACCGACAAACTCCCCTCTTCTTAACATCCCTACCTAACATAAATCGAGACGTCACGCCACTCGAATTACCTACAGGGCGAGAAACAGAAAAGTCCGGTTCATATTTGATTCACCCTCGTGTTAACTTTTATACCCTCATTTCACAAAATTTAGCCATTATTAAACATATATATCTGCTAATCTGAATTATTTGTTATCAAGAATATTTCTCCAAAATCTCAACAAAATCAGACGTTGCCATAGAAAGTTTTATACAAAGTTCAACCCCTCACGTCTGCCATTTTCTCCACAAAATGTGAAATTTTCATAAATTTATTAGCTCATGTCCCAGCTTTACAATAATTGTCCTCCGCTTCATGTTTCAATATCCCTGTATATGCAACTGTTTATAGTTTACGCGATATAACAATTCTGTTCAAAAATGTTATTTAATTCGCCCTGTAAAACTATTATTCATCTCCACACTACATTTCGACCACCCTGTATATTTCACAACTGCTAAGCACCCTGTATAACTATCATTCTACCCCACACTATATTTCAGCAATTTTGTAAATGCAACTGCGTATTGGCCACCAACCATTTTCTATAAGCAACTTCATAAGGGCTACCCTCTCCAATAATTTTCAATAACATTTGTTAACCAACCTGTATAACTCTAATTCTACTGCAACGATATTTCAACCATGCTATATCTGCAACTTCTTATAGACTACCTACATTTTTTTAACCACCATGTACCATTATAATGGTATATATTGGCACAAAATAAACACAAAACTCAATTTCATTGTGTTCCACTGTGCTACTAATGCGAATCATAAGATTTTACCCTCCGAAAAATCACATATCCTGCCAATACTCACTTTAAAATATATGAAATGACCAAACAACACTTATATTTTTCCAGATGTTTGTTTCGAAAGAATTTAAACAAAAGCTGTTACAGTTTCAAGTAGGTCATCAAATTATCCTGTATTGCAGCTCCTAAAGTTTCACTACTTGTAATATTTTTCACAGTCTGACATATCTGTAAGTTTTTTAATATTTAAATTTCTCAGATCAAGTAATTTTATCCAGTGATGAGGCACTCATCTATCTATTCCTGGACGTTGAACCTCCAAATCTATCTCAATTATACTCCATAAACCTTGAGATGCCCCCTCAGAAGCTCTTTTCTGGATCTGCCTCTGCCTAACAATGCTCAAAATTTATTGCGACAAAATTTTCGATACAGAAGTTTTTGGATTGCTTGCTGACTATATAGTGCTAACCTAAATCTAAATTTCTCAGATCAAGTAATTTTATCCAGGGATGAGGCACTCATCTATCTATGTCTGGACGTTGAACAACCTCCAAATCTATCTGGATCTGCCTCTGCCCAACAATGCTCAAAATTTATTGCGACAAAATTTTCGATACAGAAGTTTTTGGATTGCTTTCTGACTATATAGTGCTAACCTATATTTAAATTTCTCAGATCAACTAATTTTTGTCCAAGGATGAGGCACTCATCTATGTCTGGACGTTGAACCTCCAAATCTATCTCAATTATACTCCATAAACCTTAAGATGCCCCCTCAGAAGCTCTTCTCTGGATCTGCCTCTGCCCAGCAATGGTGGTTTAAATTCGACCAATCATATCAGCAAGATGCTATTATAAACATTTATATATTATTTTATATGCGTATATGGTACAAATTCTAATGATTTTCGACAAATTTTAACAATGTTTCAGTCAACCTTCAAAAAATTCAATAAAGAAAAATTATGCAAATCACTACAGAAAAGAAGGTACTTTGAAGATATTTTACGAACCAAATATTTATAGTATTAATTCCTAACATTAAGATATATTAGTACCCAGCATGAATGTGTTTTGTAATTACAAGGGCACACTATATATTTTTAAACACTAAGCTAGATGCCTTAATAATATTTTCTATACATTTTTTTTTGGTAAATTGAATTATTGTGTATCTTCTATTTGGATGTGTTTTTATAAGTATCTATATATAAATAGGCAAAAACCACATAATTAGGCACCATTTCCTCCTCTGTCTCTCAACCGATTTTCTTCATTTTTGTTTTGTTAACTAGCTACTGACGACCTTCAGTGCAGAATGCTAATATTAATTTGTAATATTGGTTCATTCATTAAATAAAATATAATTAAAATTCATTATTTACGTCCACACTGTCAACGCCAAACAACTGACAGTGCCGCCGCAGCCACACGGTCAAAACTCAAATCATTGAGTAATTATATATGGAGGGAGCGATCGTTAGATGATGCTATATTCTTCGAGCATGTACTTCTGGAAGTGGCATACAAGCGTTGTTTGTGTTCAGTGGAGAAATAATCAATGTAGTAGATCAGTATTGATTTTTCGGATGCGTTGCAGTAACTAATTATTAATATTTTGTTTTTAATGTGAATTTAATTATTTGATTAATATATTATTATGACAACCTTCCCGAAGGTGTTGTGTAAAAAATTGTCGACGTAAAAATAATGTTGATGACCATAGTGTTGGCTTTATTTGAGAGATATTTTGACGTGGAACACTTAACATATCAAAGAAACCGGATATCTTCAGACAAACTGCTCGTTGTAACTTTGCCCAAATCTCAAGTTTCCAACCAGTTACCTGCTTTATTATTTTTTAAAAATCCTTTGTTTTTAATTTTATTTTAAATGTTATATAATATAGGAGAACACAGTACTCCTATAACTTCCTACATCCTCAGTCAGTCTTCTTACTTGCAGTTATATGCATATAGATTTCAAATATAATTATAAAATTTATAGTATTTACTTACCTGCCTTGCTTCTTACTGATCCTTTGATACAGACGCATGTTTATAATTAAAACTAACATCAAGATTCACATATTTATTGACAAATAGTACATAGATAACTAAGCAGTCTTTCAAAAATAAAAAGCTTTATAAAGTAAGCGTCATATAGAAGAAATCGACAGTCTTAAACATAACTAAAATTGTAGTCTCTGCATATAATTTTTTAAAAAAATATACAAATAATCATAGAAAAATAAATTGAGTTTATAAAAACTAACAGCAATACTGGACAATACTCTTTTTAGTGTTTAAAGCTATAAAATAGAAAAGTTCTGTATATAAGATAAATGCTAAACAGTTAAAAATATGCCTTAATATTTGGTGTTTGTTTTCTTATGCGAGATTAAATTCGAGGGGCACAGCTAAAGATATGCATTGTGTGTTTGAGGTAGTTTAATACCTGATTATTATCGTTAAATGCTAAAAAGGTAACAAAATGTATTAAAAAGCTATCAAAATTCTTTATAAATGCACTATAAGATTAAGATGAGAAAGAAATGGTAGATCAATCCCTTCTGCTAATTTCCAGAAGAAACAGATACGTCAGATTCAAAAAATTATTCATAAATTGAAAGTCTATGTAACATTAATAAATTAACAGTAACTAAATAATATAAAAAACATTTACAAAAATTATACTAGGGCAAAGAACAAACATTTAAATTAAAAAACTAAACCAGACTGCACTTCAGCCATTAACGAAGCAGAGTTCTGTAAGGATTTCTTTTCCTGATCTTCCAGTTTTTGTTGGACCACCTCTGTGACGCCATTAGCACCGAGTACTGCTGGCAGTGATAAGAAAACTTCTTCGTCGATGCTATGGTAACCCTAGGTAACAGAACAGATGTTTCGAAAAACACTTTAATTTAAACAAATAAAAAAGTTTATGGATTTGTGCAATTTCAATGTTTTTGCTTGGTTGACTTAACTGTGGACACTCGACAAGCAGCTGTACCGCACAAGACACCTTACTACACTCACTTTTAATGTAAATTTAGTTACTGTGAATGTATTATCAACAAACATGCTACACCAACTAATCTACATTTTAGAGATCTTGTAGACACATACCCGGTACGAAAATATTTGTAATAAAGTGCAATTGTATCACCGGTATAAAGTTAGGAACTAAATACGAACCACTATTATGAATAATTAATAGTTCGTATGAGTTTATAACTAATAGTATTATCCATCTAGTTTGCAAACACAAAAAGAATTTCTAAAGAATACCAGATGTAAGAATTGAATATATCAATCAGAAGTATTACTTAAATTGTACCGCTTGCGATGTTATTAGAACATTTAGACCTAGAGTTCCGTAGAAGAAAATATTTCCAAAATAAAAGGCCTGTCCACTAGGGTGGATCAAAAAATGGCATTTTTCTCAGATCTTCTTCTAATAGCAGTCAAACTTTATCTGACACCCTAACTAAAATGTTTGCAACAGATGTTTCCAATTAAATGAGAACTTCTGCTCGAACCTCGAGAAAAATCCCTTTTTTGTATATTTTGTCGGATTTTCCACTTTTTAATCGTTTTTCCCCAATATTTATTGAAATATACCCATAAAAATATTTTGCCCCGAGGGATCTACGCAAATTATCTTTGCATATACTTAACCAAATAAGGGGTGTAAAATTTATTTCAGCTCATTCAAAAAGGTTTTTATAAAGTTTTTCTGCTATCTTTTGGGTATTTTCAAAATTCTGCTCCAAATATAAACTTGTATTAAATTACATCTACCAACTCTTGAATGCTTTGCTTAGGAAGTGTTCTTCGATCAAAACAGGGCTCACTCAGATAAATCCACCAGGAACAATTCTGCAGGAGGTTTGGTGAGACACCCTTTTTCAATAATTATTCATGATTTAAAATGACGTTAATAATAATAATTTTTTCAAATAATAATATTATTAGTCTTTTTGTAGGTGTAATAATATTCCAACTGTTGTAACTTGTCGGCATTAAAATTAAAAACAATGCAGTTTTTGATAATTAGGAGAAATCGTGTTTGTTCTAGTTTTAAAGTAAGAATTAGATTCATATGCATTACTTGTTTAAAATATTAGTAATTTTTAATAATAAAAATATGAATGTGAAGCCGTTCCTTTTGGATACTGAACCATAATTTTAATGTATGGAAACAAATTAACTGAGTTTTATCACTTATAAGGCTATGCCATTATCAAAGATTATAATCAATTTGTTCCTTTCTCAACAGTTACTTCTTTTACCATAGCAGATACAGGTTTAATACCCTATCACGACAAATCCTTGATTTTAGTTAGAAATAAAATTTTACCAGTATGTAGTTCATTGACTGAGTTAACATGACGCTCTCTTTATTGCCATCTCTTTCTCTTGTTGCCACAATATCTGTGCATTGCAGGCTACCTCCAGAAGTATATGCTCTAAGACCGGACTACTCGAGAAGTAAAAAACGTATCTGTTCTGGGGCAGAAGAGATTACTTTGTAGTTGAGTATTGTTCGGTGAGGTTAGTTTGACGTTAAACGTCAGACTCCAGTGCTGCCGTTTCTACCGATTTTTCAGTAGTCTACCGATTTTTGACCATTTTTATATGGTAGATTTCGGTAGATTTCCGATGGCTACCGAAATCTACCGAAATTTATCCTTGAAAGCTACCAATTTCTGTACTCTGGGTTGTGGCAGCACTGCGTTAGACTGAAGTTAAGTTGTATTGTGGATTTTCGGATCAAGATAGCAGGTCAGCCACATATACAGTAATTTACTTCAGAAGCAAATTTAAAATTTTGAATCTTAAGTTGTATCGACATAGATATAAGCGAATGTAAAAAAGAATTAGCTACGTAGTGATTATCATTATCTGCTTATTGGCTGGATTTTCCGCGGTTTTCAATTCTCCTAACCTCGATTTGAATGTCATGGTAAGTGATAAACGCTTTTGAAGTTATTAGATTTGTTCACAAGATACTCATTCAGTGATTGCAACTAGATAAGTATAAAAGTGTATTTTTTTATATAAGGAGAAAAACAGTTTCAGTTCATTTTTAATTTATCTCTGGATTTTAGATAACGGTTTGGAAGTCAAAATGTATTAATTAGAACTATTTAGACGCTGGTTAATAAGATCGTAAGATCAAGGCCATTCCCTCACCTACGGAAGACAATGTTGGGAGAAGAAGAAGTCACATAGAAAATTTCTATTCTCTACTATTTATATAATATATAAATGTATAGTAATATAAGTTGAGACTGTCTTATTAAGTAAATTTTGTTTGCTTAAAATGCATTTTATTTTACGTGGTTCCTTAAGTCAGGGAACTGAAAGACAGATGGCGCCGCCAAATTTCTTTACAGATACGTGTAAAAATTCAGCTGGAGTCGAAAACTGCACCAGCTGGATGACATTTTATCACCTTGTCTGAAGGCAAGGTGATGACATGTATATTTTGGACACACACTGGTTTGATCATGAACGATCAACAGCAATAAATGGCAAAGATCGATCCATAATCTAACGAAAACCAAGGCCAAGAACAAATGGTTTTATAATAGAGGCATCGAAAGTTTAGAAAAATGTTAAGATGAATGTATCGCTATGAGGAGTAACAATGTTGATGCATAAAGTCAAACTTGGCAAAAAATATGTTAGACCTCAGATTAATGACCCACATATTAGGTATCTAGTACTCAGTAGGACACAGGCCTTGGGGGGAGGCGCAAAAATTACAAGATCAATACATTATATAACCAGTTTTCAATTTTATATGTAGAAGTATGTATCGGTCCCTTAAAGGTTTCGGCACAGGCCAAATTTTTTGCATATTTTGTAGTAATTCACAACTTGAAGACAATTGAAACATTTAACAATACAAAGTATTGAATATGTTTGTTTTAATTAATGAATGTACAGTTCAAAAGTATGTGGGATGACATTACGACATTACTACTCGTGATTTTCAATCTTGTGTGTTTGGTCACAGTACTATCCCATTCTGCACTTCAGACATCATGGCAGCGGAAAATTTCAAGGAACATCTTTCAGGTTCTGTGAGCTGTTGCTTTATTATAGCTGTGACACCGTTGAAACCAGTTTGGCAAGGAAGGGAAAGGAAAACTTCTTGGTTAATTCCATGGTAGCCCTGGGAAAAAATAGGGAAAAGGGATGAGGAATAAATAGGTTATATATTGGTCCAAGGTTAATTATAATCATGGTTTGTTTCTAAATAACAGTTAAACTTTAACTTCTCCAAGTACACAGCGAAAGACGGGTTTCACTGTCATATTTTCTCTAATTTTTAGATTGATGCTAGAGTGTTATAATGTCTTCCTAATCTGTTGCAGCTCTTACAGTGACTTCTGTAACTCAACATTACGCTACAGAAGCAACAACTGTAACATTTTGAAAGCGTTACTACTAAACCCATAACTTGGAAAACAAGCAAAATTCGGAAAAAAGCACTAGTTTGAGTCTCTCTGTTTTGTTGCTTTTATCTTGCCCTAAAATAGTGTTATAGCCCTTACAGTTTACATAGAAATAGCGGCCAACAGTATTGGGATATAAATGTTCTTCTTTGGCAGTTGTTGCTATTTTCTTGCTACTATTTGTATCAAAAACTTTAGAGATCTTAACGGTACCGAGAACAGTGATCATAAATATTTAGCTACAGGGTACATAGCTCTAACTTTTTAATCAGCAGTCTGAAAGGGCATAATTTCATGGTAATATGGTACTTTATGGACCAATGTGAGTTTTCGGACAATTACCCGTTCGGGGAAAAGCAGAGGTGTGGACTATTGATATTTTCTTGTTTCAATCTGACATCAAACACAATTTCACTTTTTCCAAAATGGCAGGGGTTACTTTTCCCGATAACAGGTGAGTCACAGTTTTTGCAGTTTACAGAATACAGATATCCTATTGATTATAAAGTTAGATCTGAAACCTCTGTAGTTTAACATGCATGAAACATAAGCTACTATTTCATGGAACCAGTAAGAGCTATAAAATAAATTGTCGTTCAAAATCCCAAAATATTTTAACATATTATGATAGGAAAAAAACTGTAATATATATTAGGGCACTAGACCAGATATGGATTTCTTCCTTTTTAAAAAAAGCTGAAAACATCTGAATATCTTCTAGATATTACATTTTCAGTAGGTTCTCAGTAGGCATGTATTGTTAGTTGATTATAAATCTGGGGGTGTGATTTACCACTACCTAATAGGTAGACAATGCATCATGATTTGTGTAATTATTATAGCTATCTTAAAACGAAAGTATATGGTATGTTTAACGTTTTAAATATTTATCAAATTATCAATAAAATTCTACAAAAAGCATACTATCGTCTATGTCAAAGTACCTAAATAATTCTCGGTGTATTTCTGTACATTCGGTTAAAACGGTGTATTGAGCGTGATGATATCAAAGGAAGCCAAATATACTAAGCACAGCCAAGCACAAACATTAGGCAACATAATACGCAACTACTGTGATATGTGTACCGAGAAAAGTAATTAACCAGGCGGAAATCATTTATTTCTGCCTGCTAACAGTATTTTGTGAGTTAGTCACGTACAAACAACATTCAAAAATTTCATCCAAAAAACACTCAACTCTTAATTTCTATAAAAACAATGCAAAATAATCTAGAATGATTAAGTAATTTTAATTATTTTACAGTACAGGATTTTTAAAATGTCTGATTAGTACTCCATGTTTCATAGTCATGAAATTTTACTTGCAATATATCTCTAAAGGCAAAACTGACAATATAGAGAACATGAAATGTCACTATTACCAACTGCGGTTTCCAGTTAGTTATCAATGAAAGCTTTGGTAGAGTTGTACCAAATGTCTTATGCCAATGAGCCCTATCCCTGCTTGAAACTTCTTTTCTTTACGCTTGTTTTTAATAACTTCCATACTTTTTTCTATATTTTCACCAGTTTTCTGTTCTGTTCAGTCTTAGCTTTGATCACTGTTTTTTGAGCGTTATGCCTTCTCTTTCTATATTCTTGCCAATCACTGGCTGAACTTGCAAGAATTCTAATTAAAATCATGTAATTTCACATTACTTGTACATTGTAATCGCAGTTTTTTTTCTCGAAATCTGGTTAAAATTATGCTGCATTTATCAAACTTATTATGTGTAAAATTATTTATATTTGTACTTTGCTGCTACATTAAATTTCATATGATTTGGAACTCTACATCCTCAATTTATAAAATATAGAGGACTATTTGACCAATCTTCCATAATATTAGAAACTTGTATCATCCTGTATAGATGAAACACCTTTTTTGATTTCTTTTGCATTGTTTTTACTATAATAAATTCATTCAATATATCCTACAATTCAAGTGGCGACGGAAAATTACCACTTCAAAAGTAAATTTTTATGTAAATTAGAAAACCAAAAATATTTCATCCTTACTTTGATATAGGTGGACACTGCATGGACGTTGTTCATATTCTTCAATATGCTATTAGCCAAGGACGCTACGCTGAGACCTATTGCCCAAGAAGTGTAACCCTTCAATTTGATAACGTCATATGCTGAAGCTATAACGTCTTTATGAACTTGTTTCCAATTTTCTGAGTCATCATCTGTGCCAATTGCTGGATTGATTTCACGAAGGCGTACACCAGCTACGTTAACACCTGACCAAACAGCAACTGAAATTCGTAAAAGAAACATGGGTATAAAATAAATCAAAGACGATTATTTACAAAAGATTGTAGTCTCATGTCAATTATTTAAACCGAGAAATATTAAAAATAGAAAGTCGCATAAAGGAGTAATTTCAACATTACTAAATTCAATGACAGATTTTTAATAATACTTCATTAATCAGACGCTAAGTTATGCAGCCAAAACTACAAAACATGATATTGTAATGTTGGTTGCAAACAATAGATTATTATATTTGGATTGCAACCGTGAACTATCCAGGATGTTTTTGTGAGGGGGGGCAAGATAAAAAGTGTCATAATAAAGCTTTAACTCCATCGTTTTATTGAGTTTTTGCTTTTCTGCTTATTGTTTACAATCATATATCATAACTCTCTCGCTTTATTAGTTCACTGTTTATCCTCTCTTTACTTAGACTGGGAATTAATTGTGTCATTTTTATAAAGTTTCAGAGAGATGGGTGGCGGCATGGCCACTGGTTTGCAATAATGCTGGAATTCAATTGTAAATTGGATAACTTTATTGCCACCATAATAAATAAATGATAGAAATTCATACAGTTTATTAATCGAACAATGTCAGAAACGAATTAAATCCAAATTTGGCGAATTCGGGGGTTAATAAGGCCGAAGGTGAATAATAAAGAGGTTCTTAGACCGAGCAAAATAAAGTACAACCCTTAAAAGCAAGGGATTATAGGTCAATTACATTATCATCAGAGACGTATGAATACCTTACGATATGAAATGAAATGAAAAAAGCAAAGCACGACAAATAGTCGAATATCACTCAATGTGGTTGTGGAAAATCTAGAAAATAGCACAAAAAATTCAATCTCGGAAGTTTGGAATTACGAAACAGCACTCGATAACAGAGTTTGGTGAAATCTGCTGTAATCAACGAACAAAATATATTTCGAAAGTATGGATATCCCACTAAAAAAAGGTATCAGACTAGCAGATATGCTCACCACTCTAAACTAGTTACAAAGTCCCTGTTTGTCGTATTCAAGATCCTAGACAGGGACAAAAACGTAATATCAACAAATAAAACTTTTTTTAATCAAAATATAACCGACTTCTACCTATAACTAAAAAGCTAAACATAATTATAACAAAATACAACTCTAGCAAATAAATAACAAATTCAATGTTGTTAGGTACCTACCCAGGAAGTAAAAAATGTAAACATTAAAAGGTGCTCATTCTGTACAAATTAATTACCTACTAATCTAGTATATTTTTGAAGTCGCTGCCAGGCAAATCAAAAATCCTTCATTGCGTACTTATCTACTACTTCATCAAACTTGATTGTTGCTTGGCACCGACTTCAAAAATATACTAGATTGGTAGGTAATTAATTTGTACAGAATGAGCACCTTTTAATATCTTACATTTTTTACTTCCTGGGTAGGTACCTAACAACATTGAATTTGTTATTTATTTACTAGAGTTGTATTTTGTTATAATTATTTTTAGCTTTTAGTTATAGGTAGAAGTCGGTTATATATTTTTTAAAAAATGTTTTATTTTCAACTTTGTAGTTTTTTTTGAACTCAGGTAGTTTTCATTCTTTATTTGTTATTTTGTATGTATAACCTTAATAGACAGAACCAGGTAACATCGAAAGCCTCAACATTACACAATGATACTTTCTCATTTAAATTGACAGGTAAATCTTTACGAACAAAATGTACTAGTACGCGTTGACTTAATAAGCCCAAAATATATTTATGCCTTATGGACTACATCATGTAACATTTTTTCAATTTTTTTGACAACCCTGTATAACTACAGATAATTCCACTCCAACCTATGTACCAACCATCCTGTACATACGACTGGCCACGGACAAGCATAAATTTGTTAGCTGCCTTCTGGTAAACTATAGGCCGGAGTAGAATCCATCCCATATTTACGGAGTCAAATCCGTACATATATTTCAACTATAGTATATAACTCCTTGTGGGCTACCCTATAAATTATTTCATTTTTAACATTTTATATTATCGCCCTGTGTAATATTAATTTCTCTTCTTATGGGCTCTAAAAGAAATAATTTTTTAATCACACTTGTATAAATATAATGCAACTCCAGCATATTATTTCAACCATCCTGTATATGATTTGCTTATGTCCACATCATATAACAGTTTTTTAATCGCCTTATATAATTTTAATTTCACATTTTTTCCAACATTTTTATACCACCAAACGTCCAGTCCACCCTATATTCCAACCATCCTGTATATACGGTTGCCTACGGACCACTATCATTCTAGTCCGTCCTATATTTCAATCTTCATATAAATGCAACTCCTTCTACCACTTTACTTTGTGATTTTGTTTGCTATAACTAAACACCCTGTCTATAAACGCATCAAATAGCAGTTTAAAGTTTTGACATGTGTTGTCACTGAATTTTCTATTTGGCCGGGAGAATGTGACAACCAAAAGCACCGTCTTCGCAAAATGGAAAAATTTGCATTTAAATAGGTATTTGCCTGGTATACAAGCAAAACGAGCTTGGTACTCATTAATTTAAGGAACCGAAAATACTATGCTTTACTACCTATATGCTTGAGATGTACATAGAAAATTTTCAAATTCGCAATTAAAACTTCCAGTGCCTAAAGTTACCGCACTATTACGTTGGAATTAAAATATTTATGAGGAAATGTCCGTTATGTCATTTTGATGAAATTTTTGATAGAATTTTGGAATTTTCGGCGATTTTCTGCAAAACTGCAAGTTGCACGTAGCAGATAAGTATATGAGATCATCTAGGGATCTTCCTTAATAGATTAAACGTTAAAAAATAGACTAAAATATTAGGGATATTGGTCGATTTCCATGCACGCATTTGTTCATTCACAAATTACATCACTTTACCAGAAGAATTATTTTCCAAAATTTTAAGTTTCACCAATCCGGATATATACTCTATTAAACAAGACCATATTCATTCAAAACGGTTCACCACTGGAGAAGAAATCAGGTAAAAAGACTAGAATAGCCAACAATGACAATAACAAAACGACTGTAGAAAACCAGTGATCATATTAAAGCGTAACCAAAACAACGGAACATGCTAAGACAAAATGTGGGCTAATATTATTCCCAAATAAAAATTTACGTAGTTTTCCAGTGACTTAAATTTCGATACTCACCACTACTGTCTCCGTGTTCACCAATAATCCATCCGTGTACACTCGTTGGGGCAATGCCTAGCCTCTCTCCAATCAAAAACCTGAACCTGGACGTATCCAAGTTAGTGCCAGATCCAATAACCCGGCTGTGTGGTAGCCCACTAAGTTTCCAGGCTACATAAGTCAAAATATCGCAAGGATTGCTGACTATTACCAAGATGGTATCAGGAGAGTATTTTACTAGGTTTGGAATGATGAATTTCAAAACATCTGTGTTACGTTGAACTAAATCCAGGCGGCTTTCACCTTCCTTTTGTCTGACACCAGCTGTGACGATGCATAGTTTGGATCCGGCTGTTACTGCATAATCTGGAATATAAGGGAAAAAATTAATATAATTTCAGTTGATCAGTAAATCTTCAATAACTACACTATCAAATAGATGTGGGCACGTACGGGTCTTCCTTAATCTTGTAGAACCCTTTGCTGACTATATAAAATATATGGCAACTAAATCTGGAAAGGTAACAGGCACTAGACATGGATGCAGGTAATACTAAGTGAAATGCATACTGAAAGAGAGGTGAAATATGACTTTGTTAAAAGACTGGTGGACTTTCTGAGGGAAATTAATATTACCCGAGTTTTCTATCGCAGCTCTGACACCCGGGAGATTATGGTATGACGAATTTCAATTCATCTCAAGGTTTGAAAAAATCATCAAGTTTGTAAAAGGCTGCAAAGAATACTCAATTGATAAATCATGTCAAAATGGGTGCACATTCCTAACACTAGGTCGAACTGCTGCGGCCTACTTAAACATTTAGGGTTATAACCCAGTTACAGATTGCATAACTAGTTAAAGGTTTCTCTAAACGGCCACAACGTCCACGGCGTTCAGTGTATTTTATCCTACTGGAATTTAGCCATCAAATCGCATATATCAGCATAATCTTAAACTGGTATGTAGTTTAGCCAAAAAGTTTAACAATTTTTAGTTTAACTTTTATGTTTTTTTGGGGAATAACACCACAATAGAAATAAAACTACATATATTGCAGGAATACCAAACGTTTCAAAGTCTATTCTGACTTCGTTGTCAATGGCTTTATATTTATTGATGTGATTGCGTTGGTTGAGTTTTAGAAATTCTGTTTTTGTTATTAATATGTCTAAAAAAGCTTCAATTTCTAGCATTATTTATATCATTTAATAATTTATCTAGTACATGATGTACGTAACGCCACCAAATTAAAGGTTTATTTTCTTTTGATAAAATTACTTGCTGTTCAAAGTTTTCCATAAATATGTTACTTAATGCTGGTGAGAGACAAGAACCCATGGCCATGCCAAAATCCTGTTGGTAAAAGTCATCGTTTAATTGAAAGTATGTAGTTTTGGTACAATATGTTAGTAGTTCCATTATTGTATCAATTGATAACTGAGTTCGTTGATTTAATGAAAAGTCCCGTTCTAGTAGTTGTTTTACTATTGGAAGTGTTTTGGAAACGGGAACATTGTTATAAAGATTTACTATATCAAAACTTGCTATTGTGAAAGTATTTTTGTATTCTATATGAGACAGTTTTTCCAAGAAATGTACACTGTTTTTTAGATGAGAAACAGAACTCCCTGTAAGAGGACGAATAATGTTTAAAAGAAATTTTGAAAGTTCACTACACGGAGAATTTATAGAACTGACAATTGGTCTTAAAGGAATATTAGGTTTATGAATTTTTGGTAACCCATAGAAATGTGGTCTTTACGTTCTTGTTCTGTGAATTCACGTTTGTGGTTGTATAGTAAACGGTATATTTTGTTTTCTATAGAGCTTGTTGGATCTTTTGTTAGTTTAGTGTATTGTCCTTGGTTTATTATAGTTTGAATTTTGTCATCGTAATCAGTTTTATTTAAAATTACTGTTGCGTTGCCTTTGTCAGCAGGTAAAATTTTTATAGAATTGTCATTTTTTAAATTTGTAATCGCACATAATTCATTATTAGTAAGGTTATTTTTAACATTTACAGGTTTTTCGTGTTCAATTTTTGCTCTTAATATTCTTGAGCATCACTAGAATTTAGTTTATTTGCGGTTTGTTCTATAGCACTTATTATATCAAATTTAGGAATTGTTTTTGGAGTAACAGCAAGGTTAAGTCCTTTTTGTAATACTGAAGTTTCAGTAGCTGTTAGCTCAGTTTTTTTTCCTGTTTGTTATTTTTTGTTATGTTTCTATTTAAAAGAAGTTGGTTAAATTTATGTAAATGTCTTTGTTTTTGTGAAATGAATTCTTTATTGTAGCTATTAAGAGTGCTGTTTTTAATTCTATTAAACTCATTCTCTGATATTCGACAAGAAAGGAAGTGACATACCCAATATCACGTTCTAACTTAAATTTATTATATCGGACTAGGTTGCTCGCTCCAATTTATCTGAATTCTCCCACCGATGTAGGGTTGACGAAATCTTAAACCTTTAGGAATAATCCCCATCTCCCGACATCTGCAAAGAATGTCAGGCTATTCTTGGTTCGGGCAAGCTTCTTAAATAAACCTTCTAAATCTCTAAACACTTTAGTCACTACAGTCCCATAGCTGGTTTCTAATTGTCTTCTAAACGTTGTTTGTGGCATATTCTTGATAACTTTTATGTTTTTTTTTTGGGGAATAACACCACAATAGAAATAAAACTACGTATATTGTAGGAATACCAAACGTTTCAAAGTCTATTCTGACTTCATTTTGCAATCACATCAATAAATATAAAGCCATTGACAACGAAGTCAGTTTTGAAACGTTTGGTATTCCTGCAATATACGTAGTTTTATTTCTATTGTGGTGTTATTCCCCAAAAAAACATAAAAGTTATCAAGAATATGCCACAAACAACGTTTAGAAGACAATTTCTAGTTTATTTATAATCTGTCTACAGCTAAAATAATTGAATAGTTGTTTTACCTGAGTCGCCAGTAATTTTGGCATTCTTCAAGAAGAGGGAACCGTGCTGAAGATCCATCATTTCACCCTTGACTTTGTCAGCCATGACGTCTACAAGGACTAAGTTATTTGAGATACCCTTAAATTAAAAAAAAAACTTAAGTAAATATTCAAAAGAAATCACATTTCAATTGACTACAATTCTTTAGAACTGTCTACAATAAAATATATTATCACCGTTTACTGTTTTGACCATGTTTTTAATATTCCTACTGCTATTGGGGTCTGGAGAAGCACGAAATCATAACAGTAAATGTGTATTTGCCTCTTACTTTAAGTCATATATCATCTCTGACAATTAAGCTGAATATTGTAAATAATGCATCAAACGAAAATAATTGATAAATGTAAATAAGTCTGGATGGATTGCTGTGGAAGAGAACTATAGATTGAGTAGTCTATACAGAGATAGAACCAATCATTTGCTGCCTCACTTCACTTACGAGTGATAGCAGTTTAGTAGTACCAAGTATATGGGCTTTACGGAAAGCTGGTCAAAAAGCAAAGACCATACTTGTTTTTTACATGGCTTTGCATACTTCCTGCTTATCTCTTGTTATCGTTCAACTGTCATTCCTTAAAACCTTCAACTGTTTCTTCTTTGCGTTCGTCTTCCTGTATCATTTTCTCGCTTCCATTTTCCATACTCATCGCAATCACATTTTCCTCCTAGCTCTACCACCCCTCTATCCTTCTTCTTCTAGCCCACGTTTCACTGCAACCTCCTTACGTTTCCTCGTCAAACTCTTAATCATGCAATTCCCTACAAAGATCTCTTTCGTATCAGATCCCTTCTTCTTCACCTATACGTTTCTTCCTCTCTCTTCTGTCTCACACTAACCATGTACGGATGTTAGTTTTATTTCCTAATAGCTATTCCCATCGTTTTAGAATAGAGAAAACTCTTTCAGGAAGACTCAGTAATCAATATACTGATAAATGCAACCAGCAAAGTATGAGACTGCGTGATAGTACCTTGACCGCCCAAATACACAGATCAACATTAGAGAATTTCTCCAGGTTGTAGCAACAAATCTTACCATCAGTCATGGTATTAGCCTAACAAAGAAGCTGCTTACTAATGAGCCAAGGATTTTTTTAGGTTAGTGTTATCATTTGGATACTACAAAACAATTTAGTACCGGCCTCAAGTCTCTCCGACTATATCTAGCCAATACAGATCAAACATTGAGATGGGAAGTCTAGGTAGAATTCTAGCGTAGAAGTAATTTTTGAATAGGAACGTATCTAGAGGCTAGTTAAACAGTGAGGCTCATACTTTAGCAATAACATATTTTTCTACATTTGGTGAACTTACCTGAGATAATATACTGAAAGCACAAGCCATTCCTACAGCTCCAATACCAACTACTGTCACCTTGTTACCAGCGTCTGTAGCTGGTTCAGACACCAAAGACAGAAGAGCCTCTTTAGTCGACATTTTAAATTTCACGTATGATCTGCAAAAAAGCGGAGAATTTAGAATTTGAGTTGAAAAATCTCGATAATGTTGATGGATTTTTTGACGTGACTGATGTTTCAGTGACTGACATTCATCTTTCAAGTACAGTTAATATGAAGCTGTTTTGAAAAATACTGATTTTTCGCTGCTCGTAGTACAGTGAACCAAGCAAATCACCTTGCAATTTTAAAGACCTTCATTGAATAATTTGAAATTTTGACAAAACTTCAAAAATGATGCAAATAACAAACCTGATTTGGTGCCAATATATGCTTCTACCCCAGGGGTGAATGCCACCTTTACTCGGGGGTGGAAATTTAAAATTTCAAAATAACAACCGGGAATCGATAGAGAATTGAATTTTATGAAGAAAATGTAGAATGAAGTTTTTTATTTAACTCAATAATTTCTGAGTTATTCGCGATTGAAAATTAAAAAAAAAACACATTTCTCAACATTTTTTCACGGAAAACTTGAAAATTACGCATTTTTAAATTATTCTTATCAAAATTGAAGCTTATAAAAAACAAAGAAATTAGTCAGTTTAAATTAAATTTTTTAAATAACATTTAACAGCTTATGAGTCACTGAAAACAAATTTTTTCTTTTTCGTAAATTTATGCAGAAGTTTGAGCTCAAATAACGGAAAAACGATCAATTTTTCATAAAAATTTGTTATAAACATTTTTAAAGTACTTTTTGAGACCTTTAAAATGAGCTTTTATAAAATCATCTAGCATGAAAATTAAGCGAGTTATGACAAAAATAAGTTAAGTAACATGAATTTGAAAAAAAAATGTCGGTAAATTTGACACCATGTGCGGCAAAATTAAAATTAATTGTAGCCCATGTAAAATTATCTTTGTTTAAGCCCTAATAACACTTTCCAAAAGTTTCAGTGGTTTGGAACACGTATATTTTGAAAAAGGTTGTTTAATGTGAAATTTTTTTTTCGATTTAAAAAAAACGTTATTTTTTCAAAATATCTCAAAAACTATTGGTCAACGAAAGAATTTTTTGTATAATTTAGATTTTATTTTACTGAACATTTGCTTTTTTTAAACTCACGTAGCTTGAAAATTAAACGAGATATAAGCGTTTAAAATATGAATTTAAATGCTAAGGGAGAGTCTTTTTTACCCTTTAACATCAAAATTCTCTGAAGAAAAGGGCCTAGAAGGATTGCAACTCTCATGGTTTTGTAGCTTATAAAATTCCCTACAAAATGATGTATGGATGAATGCAAAAAGCTTAAAGGGAATCCGAGTTATTATTAAAAAAACCGAATACATTTTTCTAGAGATAATGCTGGAAAATCACGAAACATCTAAGTTTTGATTTTTTTGGAGTATTTATCCTTTGTATTTATATATCTGGATTCTACATGTATAAATACATTTATAATACATGTGTCATCATCTTTGTATTTATATATTCTCAATGCGTAGTTACGGTGAACTGATTCTGCAGCTGTTTATTTTATATGTCTGTCGGATAAATTGACTACATTTGTATATACTTCATCATGTCATCAAAATAAAACACAATATACGAAAAATACAAACCCGTCATCAATACCGACCAATCATACGACCTTATATAAACAGCTCATCACCTCTCAGTTCACCGTAACTATTGAGAATGCCAAGTAGACCTTGGCGAAACGGCTGCAGGATTCAAAGATGAATCAATGTATATTCCCGGACTGTATCCGTGAAAACGACTAGACATATATATATATATATATATATATATATATATATATATATATACTGTATTGGGGTAGTTTTTAAGGGTAGTTACATATAAAAAATATAAATATTACTTACATTGTATAAAAACAACAACATTTCACATGTTTGAACATATGTTTGAACATAATGAGCCCTATAACTGCTTCCAATTTAGTAATTTGCAATTTTTTCCATTCTGAGGGGTGGTTTTTGGTGGTTGCATTATTAAAAATATTGAGGGTCAGATTTCTTATACTTGAAGAAAAAAATTCTCCTATTATGATCCAAAATAAAAAAAAATCATGATTTTACCACATTTTTTAAAGAATCTTTGTATGAGGGGTTGTTTTTAAGCGGTAGGTGAACTGTAAAATATAAAAATGTGAAAGTCATGATACCAAACAATCAACATTTATTATATTTGAACATAACTATAGCCCAATACCGCTTTAATCCATTAGTTTTCAATTTATTGGAGTAAGGGGTGATTTTCACCCCTTAAAAATAAAAAGCATACTTTGCGACCAAGTCAGGTTTGAAGAGGAGGGTAAGATGAACTTAATTCCAAATTTTCAAGAAGATCGATGAAGGTCTTTAAAATTGCGAGGTTTCAGTCTATTTGAAGCTTCAATAGCTGTACTATCAATATATTTTGACATAACATAAACCATGATTGTATTGTAGATATTAAAAAAATATATACAAATTTATGTTTATATTATAATGAAAAAATAATAATTTGAGTGTGTAATTTACAAGTATTGTACAATTTATAGGGTGTTGTTGCTTTAAAACTTTTACACTAGATTGCAAAGGTTATGGTGTAAATCATATTCTTTAAAACTCAAAATTCTAAACTAGATGCAAGGACAATCCTAACTAATTACCAATTTAATGAAAAAATATATTGTCTAAAAACTGTTTACGTAGATCAGTGGCCTAATTAAAAATAGTTTGATTTTATTCAAACTGTAAATATTTACCCACTAAGATGAAATACTAACAGAAACACTATATAAGAGATTAGTTAGTTGCTCTAAATATTTAAAAATTAAATACAATCATAACTAACTTATATCGACGGTTTAGATTTGGAGCTAAGGAAATTGATAAATATATATCAATTATGAATCAGTGCTTGCAGGAAACTCTGGAAATGATTTGTGGTTTTTGTCGATAAAGAAATATGAATTAGTGGTTCTAAAAATAGCGACAGTGAAATATTTTTATCAGTGCGTATTTTACGTAAATAATATTTAAGATTATGTTCTAATAGTAAACAATAAATACCAAAATCTCAGAAAATAACTGATGACACTGACACGGCTTCTAATGTAAACACTATAGAAAATGTGTCGGAAATTAAAATACTAGCAAGGCCAAGGCCTTCACGACGTGATAAGAGCGAAATAATTATTATCATCAAAGGTGAGATATTTAGAAAGTACGAATTTTTATTTATTTATTTGCTAAAACAAATCCGTATAGACATATTGACAGGAATTTGGGGATAATTCCTTTGGATTATAATAAAAAAAATAGATTATGTCATTCCCAAAAGGAGAATTTGTGTAAGAGATATATTTCATAGCATATTTGTAACCTAACAATCCAAAATTAGGTCAACCAAATTGAACCATATAAACTATAATGATTGTAGTTAGTCATTGGTATCTTAAGAAATATATTAGTCATACTATTACTTTCTAACTATTACTAATACAACCGAACCTGGTGTAAAATAGATAAATAGTCAGACACTACTAACGTTTTAATTAAGATATTTGACATATTCAAAAAATGACGATGTTAAAACAATCAGATAAATAGAAACTAACACATTTATAAAAGCGAAATTCGGATAAACCAAACTATACACAGAGGTGTATACAGGGTGAGATAAGGAGTTATGAGCAGGTGCTCCCAAATACGTGGAAAAATAAAATATAAAATACTCTTAGGTCGATTTTAACATTTTTCACCCCCTTTTTGCTCCCTTCACAGCGGCGGTTTTGGGTCGTACAACTTCAAGTAGATTAAATTTTGGTTTCAAAGATTCTATTGCTGCAGAACAAAACGTGATACAAATGTGAAAACTTACAAATGAACATAAGTCTCGAATTTGGGAGTCAAAGACTGAAGAATCATGTGGATTTTGAGAATAGCGAAATTTATGAAACTCGAAAACTTCAAAATGAAATATCTTAATGCCGAATTAAGCTATTTGAGCAACCTCAAGGGCATTTGAAAGAACAGGATATACACAAGAATATCGCCAGGCTACATAACCTCAAATATAGCCGAAAATCGCATTTTTGCGCTTTTAGGTTAGGATATCTCAAAATTCTGACGGGATAGAGCAATTTGGATTCGGATTCTACATAAAAAATTACTTCGGAAATGACCCTTCACTTTCTTAGAACAAAATCATGTTGACCTCTGTTATCTTCCTCATTTATATTTTTTAACGTCTTCTCTAAATATGAAGAGCGTAAACCTAAATTAAGAATATGCCTCTATAATTAAAGAAAGAAAATACCTACTTCATTTTCCCCAAATAGGTTGAGAATAAAATTCAATGACTAAATCACTATAACATATTTAAAATCCCCTTTAGGACTTACGAGTTCCGATCAAGAATTTCATTTCCTTTAAAGGTATTTTAATAAAAAAGGATATATCACAAGGTTGTTTACCTTCTTCAATGCAATGAAATGTTATTGAAGTACCACAGCTATTCCAAGTTATTGTTGTTGAAAACCGGTCATATGATGGGTTATTATTTTTGTTTGAGAACACTACACAAAATACAAGTCTACCGTATTTCAACGTGTAAAGAATAGCATCACACTTCAACAGTTTTTTACTACAAAATGTTTTTATTATAAGTCAGTGGCGTACAATTGTTGTTTCAATAGACAACTCAGGCTTATGAATAATTCAATGCCTGCTGTGGAGACCATTGAAATTATAGAAGGTACAGGGTCGGTTAAATTGTACAAAAATTGGGTGTTTTAAAGGTACTTGCAAGAATATATGAATGGCGGTTAAAAAAAAATTAAAAACTGCATTTTTCCAAAAACTTGAGTATTACTCATTTCATTAAATAAGATTCAATGAAACTGAACTCAGGTTAATTTTGGCACTTCAATATTGTTTTCCATTTGACGAATGAAGGTACGAGGATTGTTGATAACACACTCTATGTTGATTAGGATTTTTAAAGGAACCATAGGGAAACATATTATTTCTAAGCATTCTGAAGATTAACAAACCTGGTTACTATATTTCGCAATATAACTGAAAATACATTTTTTGAGCTTATTCGCCCACTTTTCCCAATTTGAATAAATTTCGACATTGCATTTAATTGAAATAAAAATGATATGATTAAAATAGTACAAGGGTTCTCTAGTGGCATCCATATGAAATTTGTCTTAGACAAATGCTGAATTATTAATATAGATAAATGCAAAAAATAAATGCAGGGGCCCTACGAAATGGGAGATGCCAGGTCAATTGAATCCATGGCGGAAGGTCATATCTTGGAATAAAGCAGGCTCAACGTATTGATCACTACAAAGTTCTATAGAAGGGTAAGAGGACTGTTGGAAACCAAACTTAACAGTAAAAATCTGTTTCCGGCTATTAACACTGACGCGTGTTCCGAGCTCAGTTACTCTGTTTAACTCTATATAGCTGTAAAAGAACTTTTCACATCATTAATGTGAAAACCAAAATATATCAGTTGTCCAGCACCATTGGCTTTCATTAGTTTTGAATTTTGGATCCTTTCTATAGACAGATATGTGTTTAAAAGCATCTCGGAAACTAGCGGAGATAGAGCAATAGTTAAATTGGGAAAGATTTGCAGTTTTACTGGCTAAATTTAATGACATTTTCGGATTTCTGTAAAAAGTCATGGCTTACTAGATATTTTGAAAAAACGAAATTCTGTCGATTTAGTCAAATCCCTCTAGCTCCTTTGTTTTTGATTTTATACAAAAAGTGTCAATATCACTTAAAGGGAATTGTATCCCGAATATGATTGTCATGTTCTCGTTTGCGTGGCAGCTTTCGTTTTCGAGATATGACACAAACTTATCTTTTTTTGAATGGAAACCATAGTTGGCTATGACCTCATAAAATCGGACATTTGTAGAGCGTTTCAACGATATAATACTCGATATAGTTATTCAAAAGTTATGGATGCTTTTCTCTCTTATTTTCACTTTTACAGTAGGTAGCCATGAAAAAGATTGTTTTCACTTTGACGTTTCCTCATTTGAGAGTAATTCCATTAGCAGTGCTGAACTGACAGTCAATATTGACAAGTTTTCGTGATAAAATGGAAGATTCTAACGAAGAAAAACTGAATATGATGGAATGTTATATCATATGCCATAAAAATTCAATTCGTGTAGCTGAGGAATACTTTCATAGATATTTTAATCGTCGTCAACCTGCTCTGTGTACATTTAAGAGGCTTTACGATAGTTTACGCAGGTATGGATCTTTTACTAAACCACCCAAGGAACGTAATCAAATTAACGAAGTAGCACAAATAAATGTATTGGCAATGGTAAATCAAAATCCATGTACATCAACTCTTGAGATTGCGGCAGAAGCTGGCACATCTCAACGAACTGTAGTTAAGGTACCGAAAGCGCACAAGTTCCACTTGTACAAACTTTCAGTTTCTCAAACTTTGCATGCTGGTTTAGAGACATGTGCCTGGAAAATCCACAGTTTCCATTAAAGGTGTTATGGTCAGGTGAAACTAGATTTACTAACTGCGGTATGTTCAATAGACACAATGAGCATATCAGGGCTAAAGAAAACCCTTTCCATGTAGAACAAAGACGACCACAGATAAAATTTGGTTTTAATGATGTGTGGTATTATAGGGTCTACTATTCTGGGGCCTTTCAGTAAGTACCTACTTATTTAGTTTTTTCATTATATATGATATACCTAATAAAAAAATCGTTCAATATTTTTTGGAATAGTTATTAATAAATCGATATATTTCATGGCTAACTACGTTAAAAGTGAAAATAAGAGAGAAAAGCATCCATAACTTCGTTATTTTTATGAATAACTATATCGAGTATTATATTTTCGAAAAGCTCTAAAAATGACCGATTTTTTGAGGTCATAGCCAGCTAGGGTTTCCATTCAAAAAAAGATAAGTTTGTGTCACATCTCGAAAACGAGAGCTGCCAGGCAAACGTGGACATGACAATCATTGTTGGGATATATTTCCCTTCAATTTTGATATTTACACTTTTTTATAAAATCAAAAACAAAGGAGCTAGAGGGATTTGACTAAATCGACAGAATTTCGTTTTTTCAAAATATCTAGTAAGCCATGACTTTTTACAAATATCCGAAAGTGTCATTAAATGGGGCCAGTAAAACTGCAAATCTTTCCCAATTTAACCATTGCTTTATCACCGAGATCCCCATACTGACCATCAAAAAAACTCACCCTGTATACATTAAGCAAGTTCCTAAGTTAGTTACTTCGAATCTATTAGTACAATTTTCCAATTACCACGTAATTTAACAAAAACATTTCTTTCTTGTTATTTTAAAATCAGTATAACTAACTTGAAAAAAACAACAAGTATATACACAAATGAACTATACTAATAGAGCTTGAAGCTTTCAATATCTGAAGGTGACCTTGTCAAAGCTTCAAGTGTTTAGTGATCCTTGTGACTATTGTCTCATTATTATACAATTACAAAATCTGTTGCAAACCATTTTTCTCCCGGATTTAAATAGCTTTAGAAAAATTATGTCGTGATTAATATTATATTTTATATTAAATAATCAAGATAAGTAGCTAAATGTTTTCTCTACACACATAACTGTCTCAGTTCAAAATACTACTAAAGATACGGAATTGATTCAATTTGTTGAACATAAAATTCCTTTAGTTAACCGCATGAATAATTCTGCTAAATAAAACTAGATATTACTAGCTGAATGAAATAATAGTTAATGAAATAATTGGGTTCCAAATTCAAGGTGACCTTTACAATGGGGCCCTTTATTAGTTTTTTGTTGTAAAATTATTTGAGTAATTGTACTAATTAAGTAAAAAGTGTTGCCAAGGATACCGCAGTACTATATAATTATAAATAAGGAGAGTACGTACAACTTGAATATTTAATATAATGAAATGAGGACATCAACTAAAGACATCAACAAAAACGTTATTGTTTTTTTTTAATAAAGTTATATGCCATCCAAAGAATAAATAAAACAAAATATGTCACAATATTGCTTTTGAATATATCAAACAAGTGCCGGTGTAAATTTGTATTATTTTTATAAGACAAACCGGACGATTTAAAAACATAATTATTGAAAGCTTCGTAATGTCGGACTATAATAACAAAATTTCCACTCACCAGCCTCAAACTGATATCACTAATCAATCAATCACCGATAAAAGCTCGGAAAAGCTCAAGCAAAGCTTCACACGCTGACTCGAACCGCTAGAACTGGAGTGCCAAGGTGACATTCCGCGGATATAACTCTAGAATCGAGGGAAGAGTGCGCATGTCGGCGGAAGAAAAATCGAGGGAACTCCCAACGTAAACGCGGTTTACTAGAAATTACCGCGATATGACGATACGCACGTAGCGTTCGTTGCATGCGGCGTCTAGCAAGGTTTCATAAAGTTTCATCAATTGTTAGGCGATTGCATTCAGCTATCGAAAGTCTCGCGTTTGTTCCAAAGCCAAAGTCGGCCTGATTGTTAAACAAGTCTGTCACACGGCGGTGAGTCAGGCATTCACCGAAACTGGGTAATGCGAGGATGTTTGTTTAACAATATAGCTTATATTTACGAGGTATATAAAATTAACTGTAATGCAATATCACTTATTGACTTCCAAACCTCGTAAGAAGCATTTCGTTGAGCATGATTTCAATAATTTCACTATTATCCATGAAGTTTCGTATTTTTCAAGCTTAAACATTATATAAGTACACTATCTTGTTCATGAAATACCCATACAACTCAGTTCTTTCTATAAGAAGCAGGAATAAGGTTATACCCAGACCTACGAATTTATAGGTCTGTGAGGTTATAGATTAAGAGTCTTTTCGTTGGTAGAAAATAAATAAATTAAAGGAAATGATGCAATATAACATCCAATTAATGTACAACACCTGCACAAAATTTGCTTCTGGTTCTAATAAATATTCCAGTTCTCTCTTTGGGATAAATTAAATTAGAGACTTGACATTGAAGTCAAAAAAACACCACAAAAACAGGCAAGTATAAGTAATAATTTACCAGGGAGTAGTAAAAAGGTAAACGGTAGCTAAAGCTATTACGAAAAGCTCGCCCACATTTACGAAGTGCTTACCCCCAAAAAAATTAAAAATCCATACTATGAATAAAATGCAATATTAATGTTTCTTATACAGTGATGGGGAAATGTGTGGAACCAAGCAAATATCTCTGGAATTATTAGAGATATCAAAATGAAATTTGGAAGGTGGATACTGCAGTAGATTGCCTATTTGTTTTCAAATTTTTTTACAATTTTGAATTTCCTGTTTTACCGGAAGTAATGTCTATTTTAAAATTTGCAATGAAACACCCTGTATAGTATTTTAGTTTCTGATGAAACATTTTATTGCGAATACAAAAATATCGGGTTTGATATTGTTTACTTTAATACCTACCGAGATATTAAGAGAAAAGTAATTAAGGAAAGGAAAAATCTAATATCCACTAAAGAAATACATAATCATAATTATTAATTAAATCTAAGTGATTTTCAAAACATTGAAACTTAACTTAACTAAACTTAATGTATTAGATGTTCAAACTGAGTACCGTTTACTTCTTGACAATAAGCAAGTCGGTTTTTAAATTCTCTAGTAACATTAGCTATTACTTCTGGATGTCTCGAGTTATTTTTGCAGCTAATTCTTGCGAATTATTTGGTCTAACAACATAAACCTTAGACTTTAAGTAACCCCACAGAAAATAGTCTAGTGGATTAAGATCGGGACTTCGCGCAGGCCATTCATAAGTACCCCTTCTTCCAATCCATCTGTGATGAAATGTCCTATCTAAATGATCTCGAACAATAAGAACGTAATGGGGTGGTGTTCCTTCCTGCTGAAAGCAGATATTATTTGGTAATTGTCCATTTACCTCCAATGCCGGAATAACTTGTGTCTCCAAGAGCTCTAAATACATATCTCCGTTTAAAGTTTCTTGTAGGAAGAAGGGTCCCACGATTCTGTTGTTATTAATGCCGGCCCAAACGTTCAATTTTTGGGGATGTTGTGTATGAGCCTCTTGTACCCAATTAGGATTACTTTGCGACCAGTAGCGGCAGTTATATCGATTAACCGAACCATTTAAACAAAATGTAGCCTCGTCTGCAAACACAGCATTTCTTATAAAATTATTATCACGGTTACAAATATCTATCATCGTTTCACAAAATTGCAAACGTCTGTCGAAATCGTCTTCGGAGACTTCTTGAACGAGGCGAATTTTGTATGGATGATATTTTTCTCTCCTTAATATCCTTCCTACTGAACGACGACTAATTCCATGCATATTGCCGAGGTCGGTAGTGGATAAGTAAGGATTTTCTTCCGAAGATATAGCTACACTTTCATTACTTGCACTTTTTAACTGTCCACTTTCTGGTAAATTGCTAACTGTTCCACTTGTGTCGTACCTTCGCAAAGTTTTCGTCACTACTGAACGGGATATTTGTGACCTTTTTAACAATGTTAAAAAGGTCACAAACTTCTTGATGCGTCCTTTTCCTCTCCCCATACCCAATCATCATTAACATTTCTATTCTTTCTCTTTCACTTAATTCGGCCATTTTACGATCAAATTAAAACAATACAACCTTTTTACGTTCAAATAAAAAACTAATAACTTATTTTGACAACTACTGTCACTTCTGCAATGAATTTCATGGACTTGGACTACTAAAATTGACTCACATTTAATTTGCGCCTGATTTAAACAAACGCACGTGTATTCGACTATGGAACAAGCAGTGCTGTTGGCTGTGACGGTATAATGCCACCGATTGGCCAATAGAAATACAAATCCTTACCGAGCGGTTTGTCTATATCGGCGGTAAATGAAATCTGAATCGAGTTTAGCTACCATCGAATTTTTCCTTTCCTTAGTTACTTTTCTGATAATATCTCGGTAGGTATTGAAGTAAACAATATCAAACCCAATATTTTTGTATTCCCATTAAAATGTTTCATCAGAAACTAAAATACCATACAGGGTGTTTCATTGCAAATTTTAAAATCGACATTACTTCCGGTAAAACAGGAAGTTCAAAATTGTAAAAAAAATGGAAACAAATAGGCAATCTACTGCATTATCCACCTTCCAAATTTCATTTTGATATCTCTAATAATTCCAAAGATATTTACTTGGTTCCACACATTTGCCCATCACTGTATATAATATCTGATGAAAGATGTCATACGATTCATACGATTCTTTCAAATACTTCTTATGACGACGACCTTATTGTATTACCTGTTGAGTTGTAGTAGATCATTATTAGTGCTATGCAGGTGTGTCATATTGCGTAATAATGCATTAAGTTTTTCATTCGTATGACTTCGATGTTTGTGTAGTTCAATGCTCAGTGACCGTTAACGAGGCTTTCTTTCTCTTTCTCTTTCCACAGTTGTGCAAGTTGTTGACGTGCTGACGAGCATGTACAACCAAACTTGCATGATGTATGTTATTTTTTAAATTTAAATTATTTCTTCTAAAATAATTTTCAACAAAAATTCAAAATCTCGTTAAAGATTTTCGTCGGCTGATATGTTTAACATTTAAGTTTCTGATATGTTTGTCAAGTTTGACATCTTTTTATCATGAGACACTAAAAAGTAACTTAATGACGCCTAAACAAGCTCGCTAAACCCGCACTTCGATATCTTGTTCATAACTAAAATTAAGGCCAAAGAAAATTTTATACGTAAATCTCTTAAAGTTTTATTTTGGTCATTCAGAATTATTTATCCAAATTCTTTTAAACCCAGTTATGTATTACTAAAATATTCACATCCAAACCCAATTAGAAATATGCAAACAGATGCACCGCAAATATGTACCGCTATTTTTATTTCAGGCTGTTTTCCAGCTTACGAAAACATACAATTTAATCTTTCAATAAAATTTTTAACTTTTGGGACTAAAGCCAAGAACTATTTATAGGAGTCGTTACAATGACCCACAATATTATTTTGTTGAAAACTTCTCTTTTCAACGAAATTAGATGATAAACTGTTAATTGATGAAAACGTATTAAAATTGCATTGTTTCGCAATTTTAACTTGAACTTGAATAAGTTTGTTTATAGACAGGTAATAGTCTAAACTAGAACGTACCGACTTTTTGAGATTTTAAAATATTATGCAGAATAAAACTACCCTAAAATATTAACTGATTAATAAATATACAAAAACGAAGATAAAATAATTATTAACAAATACTCATTAATCTTCTTTCAACTAATGAAAATCACTTCTTGAAATTATTCGAAGAAAACTGATTATATGGATATACAAATATACAAAATTATTAATATTTTCCAAATATTGCGATCTTTTCATTGTCCATATACTACATTTTTGATTAAAAAAAAAAACGAGTGTACTTAAAATCCACTCATTTCTATCAAATATGACATATTAAGAAATTTGATATACAGTGATGGGCAAATGTGTGGAACCAAGTAAATACCTCTGGAATTATTAGAGATATCAAAATTAAATTTGGAAGGTGGATACTGCAGTAGTTTGCCTATTTGCTTCCAAATTTTTTTACAATTTTGAACTTCCTGTTTTACCGGAAGTAATGTCGGTTTTTGAAATTTGCAATGAAACACCCTGTATAGTATTTTAGTTTCTGATGAAACACTTTATTGCGAATACAAAAATATCGGGTTTGATATTGTTTACTTCAATAACTACCGAGATATTAACATAAAAGTAACTAAGGAAAGGAAAAATTGCATGATAGCTAAACTTGGTTCAGATTTCATTTACGCGCAATATAAACAAGCCGCTCGGTAAGGATTTGTATTTCTATTGGCCAATCGGTGGCATTATACCGTCACAGCCAACAGCAATGCTTGTTCCATAGTCGAATAAACGTGCGTTTGTTTAAATCAGGCGCAAATTAAATCTGAGTTAAGTTTAGTAGTCCATGAAATTCATTGCAAAAGTGACAGTAGTTGTCAAAATAAGTTTTAGTTTTTTTTATCTGAACGTAAAAAGATTGTAGTGTCTCAATTTGATCGTAAAATGGCTGAATTAGGTGAAAGAGAAAGAATATAAATATTAATGGTGATTGGGTATGGGGAGAGGAAAAGGACGCATCAAGAAGTTTGTGACCTTTTTAACATTGTTCATCCGAATACACAAATATCCCGTTCAGTAGTGACGAAAACTTTGCGAAGTGCAACAGTTAGCAATTTACCAAAAAGTGAATGGGTTAAAAAGTGCGAGTAATGAAGGTGTAGCTCAAAATGTTGCTATATCTTTGGAAGAAAATCCTCACTTATCCACTACCGACCTCGCCAATATGCATGGAATTAGCCGTCGCTCAGTAGGAAGGATATTAAGGCGAGAAAAATATCATCCATACAGACGTTTGCAATTTTGTGAAACGATGATGGATATTTGTAACCGTGATAATAATTTTATAAGAAATGTGGTGTTTTCAGACGAGGCTACATTTTGTTTAAATGGTACGGTTAATCGAAATAACTGCCGCCACTGGTCGCAAAGTAATCCTAATTGGGTACAAGAGGCTCATACTCAACATCCCCAAAAATTGAACGTTTGGGCCGTCATTTATAACAACAGAATCGTGAGACCCTTCTTCCTACAAGAAATTTTAAACGGAGATAGGTATTTACAGCTCTTGGAGACACAAGTTATTCCGGCATTAGAGGTAAATGGACAATTATCAAATAATATCTGGTTTCAGCAGGATGGAGCACCACCCCATTACGCTCGCAGTGTTCGAGATCATTTAGATAGGACATTTCATCACAGATGGATTGGAAGAAGGGGTACTTATGAAAGGCCTGCATGAAGTCCCGACCTTAATCCACTAGACTATTTTCTGTGGGGTTACTTAAAGTCTAAGGTTTTATGTTGATAGACCAAATAATATGCAAGAAATAGCTGCAAGAATAACTCAAGACACCAGAGAATTACACCAGAAGTAATAGCTAATGTTACTAGAGAATTTAAAACCCGACTTGCTTATTGTCAAGAAGTAAACGGTGCTCAGTTTGAACATCTAATACATTAGGTTTAGTTAAGTTAAGTTTCAATGTTTTGAAAATCTTTGATTTTGATGATTATGTATTTCTTTAATAGATATTAGATTTTTCATTTCCTTAATTACTTTTCTGTTAATATCTCGGTAGGTATTGAAGTAAACAATATCAAACCCGATATTTTTGTATTCGGAATAAAATGTTTCATCAGAAATTAAAATACTATACAGGGTGTTTCATTGCAAATTTTAAAAAATTTGGAAACAAATAGGCAATCTACTGCAGTATCCACCTTCCAAATTTCATTTTGACATCTCTAATAATTCCAGAGATATTTCCTTGGTTCCTCACATTTGCCCATCACTTTATATATGTGTTACTTTCCTGATGCTACAGTCCCTCTCTATATCAGACTTGCTCATTGACTTTTCAAGTATTTTACACTGTGTATAACACATATGACATTGATCTTACTTCTTATCCAGTCCAATATTTTTCAGTCTCTCCATTTCTCCATAGATCTCTGTGTAACTTGAAGTTTTGGTGCAATTCTGGTTTTCAAAATCTAGGTTTCACAACCTGATTCCAGTACTAGTCGAATTCACTTTTAGTGTGCACGTCGTCTTCGTGGTGCTGTCTCATATCTTTACACTAATTTCGTTATCATCTCGAAATAGTCCGTACCAAGCAAACCGCTCTAAAATCGACTGGTGGTAAAGCACCTAGGAAACAAATAGCAACAAAGGGAGCACGTAAAAGTGCGCCCGCTACAGACGGTGTAAAAAAAACCACATCGTTATAGAACCGGGACAGTGGCTCATCGTGAGATTCGTCGCTAACAAAAATGTACGGAATTGTTGATCAGAAAACTGCCATTCCAATGGCTTGTTAGGGAACAGTAGTGTTGCCCAAATTCAGTCTTGGTCTTGCAGTCTTGGTCTTGTTCTTGCGTTTTTGCAAGAACAAGACCGCGTATTTTTAGCAAGATCAAGACCAAGACTCACCGTGCAAGACTTGAGCAAGAACAAGACATAGCCTACAAGACTCTTGCGTCTTGCAGCTAGGACTTAGCGCTATTTGACGGAGTAGTTAGGTGTAACAGTTCGGTGTATAGGTACGCTTAGGAATTCTATGAGACGCAAAAAACTGTATCAAAGAATATGAAAAACTGGACCTATGCGCATTACGACTAATACCATAAACATACCTACATAGCGAATAAAAAAATATCGATTAAAATCAAACTGAGTGCATGCATAGTTATGTTTTAACCATCAGCACTTTGATAATGCGGCATCAAAGGTTTTGTACTTACTTCTCAAAGAAATTTACCGCTTTTCGGAAGTACATGGTTATGATACACGTGCCGGCGGCTTCTTTTGAAATCATATACAACAATCATTGCCGCCGCGCCGAAATCACAACATTTGACACTATTTGATTGCCGCCAGAGGGCGTAGGTATACTCATGCAAAATAATTTCGAATTTTAAGAGTACCTACAGGTGTTCCAAAGAATAAATAAGTTACATTATACTGATCACGCAAGTAGTATTATGATTAGGATAAAATGGTAAGGATAGGTAGTAGATGTCATAATAATTTATTCTAGTAAGTATATATTATAATATTGATTATATGGTTTTAAACTAATTACTTAGGTACGATTATTATATATTATAAAAAATAGCAAAAAAGTGTTCAAATATCACCCGTTTGATAAATATTGTAGCCACTTTTAAATATACTTGAAACGTGTAAAAAAATTCTACAAAACTAATAAAATAATATAAAAAGCGTAGGTACTTATCTACTAATAAAATAAAAAGCCTGCGATAAGAGTTTTGTATTGCTTACCAGCCCGAATATCTCTGAGAGAGATGATGAGAGAATGTATTTACTAGCAGTGCCCGCGACTTCGTCCACGAGGAATTAACTTTGGAGGTATAGTGACTGGATTTATTTATTTATTTTAAAACTTCTGTCAAAACACACAAACAAACTCTTCTGATAATATTAGTATAGATGTACCAAAACATTCACTTATATGTAAAGAATAGTGATTGGCCTAATTCTTTACATATATTTTATTAAACAGACTTCCATGGAAAACGACTATAGGTCAGTTGATTTTTCGAATTTCTTATCAAATCTTCAGTTATTTATTAATCTGCTTGATCTTTACTATGGCTATGTTAATTCAAGCTCACAATGTTCCAATTCTAATACGTTTTTCTAAGATTTAAAGTAAACTTTAATAAATAGTAATAGACTAATAGGGAATTGCAAGACTTGCAAGACTCTTGCTGCAAGACCAAGACCAAGACCAAGACTGGGAGCGCAAGACCGAGACCAAGACCAAGACCAGGTGTATTGGCGCAAGACCAAGACCAAGACTGGCTAAGTCTCGTCTTGTTCTTGCATTTGGACAACACTAGGGAACAGTATTTCAAGACAGACTTAAGATTTCACACCTCAGCAGTAATGGCTTTGCAAGAAGCTAGTGAAGCTTATCTGGTTGGTTTTTTTTTTGGAAGATACCAAATACCAATTTGTAGAACGCGCTTTAAAAAATCTAATTGTAATACTCGTAATATAGTCTCTGAAATATGGCCCACGTTATATTGTATGTCAAGAGTTGTAGTATTACCCCTCTTTTAGTAGTAAGTTTTAGATTGTCTTCATGTATCCTGATTTTGACTTTGACTCCCCTTTGACATTAATCTACTAAATTTGGCATTAGGAATCATTTTAATTTTTCTGTTCATTTGTGTTTAGTTATATCATTGAAACGGGGTTTGATTCAGACCTCTGGACTATTTAAAATATACAGACATTCAAGTTTATGTCGTGTTATACAATATAAGAACTCAGAAAATAATTTAATTCTAAATGCAGGATTAACATTCCTTTTGAAGGTTGGATTTGATGGTAGCCCTTGGAAACCTTTTGAAGGCAAATTTGTGGTATCAGTTATGAAAATGTTTCATATTCAAATAAAATTAACTCGTAGAAAAGTTGTGTTTATTCACCAAGCAGACGCCTATTATATCTGAAATATCAAATGAATTCCATTTGTAAGTTTGCCAAAATTAATGAACTATGTCGAGTGGGTTGAAGTGATGAATGGCGTTCATTCAATTTATTTTGACTTGGCCAACATCGTAAACACTTAATTGATAAAATTCTCAAGCAAATCCAAAAACCGGGCATAATTAACATGTATTGCTTGTCACTTATAATTTTACTTATTTCTTGTGTTCAAAAGTGTGTTCCTGACTCGTATATAAATGTCAACATAACTTAACGAATCTAAAACATTAATCCGTTCAAAAAAAAAATCTAACCGTTCTTCAATTTTTTTTATGAAATTGTTCCTGAATCTATGGAACAGGCAGGAACTCTTGGCAATGTCAAACTCCTGTTGGACAAATCATCAAATCATCGTTTAGTTGAATAGATGTTCTCGGATATGTTCTTAATAATTTGGGGGTTGATCCTGTATTTTTCAGAAACCTTTGTGAGGAGTGAAAAACCCCAATGAACATCCAAAATAACTATTTGCCTCCACAAACTTTTAGAACCTACTTAATTATCTTAAAAGTTATATTATTATTTATTTGTTCTCTTTACAAACACCAAATAGGTACTTACATGTGAAGGGTTAAACAGTACAAAAGTATTTGACAATGTCACAGACATGCCAATATCATGAAGGGTTTTCATCCTGATGCAGCAATAATATGCGCCTAAGCTCACCAAATTTGATGTTAAATAGGTCAGCAAATATGTTATTGGACAGCATATTACTGAGAATATAAGTGTAGAGCAAAGGGCTTCCGTTGTTAATGTAGAAGGGATTAGATGATAACAATCTTAAGTTAATTTTGGGGACCCTAAACTGAACGCTATTGATCAAGCCACCATCGAAATATTTTCTGTTATTTAGTATGTTATATATAAAGATAGCAGCATGGGTCTTTCTCCTCGTACTCAAAGAACATATATGGAAAGTTGCCAACATTGATCTATAAGATACCATCAAGGGATATATAGAAGTAGCGCAGTAAACGTTTTTGAACTTTTTCAATTTCATTACTGTCAGTGTAACAATTTGGTGACCAAATCTTGGAAGCATACTCAAAGTCAGGTCTCACCATAGAGGTATAAAGTTTTAAGGTTGTTTTTACACTCAAATTTTGGCTATTACTTATGACAAATTCAAGAACTTTGAATGCTTTATTTATCAGGTAGCTGAAATGTGTATTGAATTTGAAGTTATTTTGAAACACCATCTTTAACCTCCTTACACCTCTTAACCTTACAATTTCCAATGTAATAGTCTTCCATAGATATATTGACTTTTCGGGAGAAGGAAACAACACAACATTTTTGGGTATTAACAAACATTTTGTTTTCTCTAAACCAATTAAGCGCCAAATTCAAGTCGTTTTGAAGTGCAGTAACATCATTTATGCCATTAATAGCTTTAAATAATTTGAAATCATCAGCAAACAACAACCCAACGCAGGTCTTCAGGCTATCGGGTAAGTCATTGATAAAAATCAAAAACAACAGAGGACCCAAGATGCTACCCTGGGGTACTCCTGAGGTGGCAATATAATGATGAGAGAAGACAGTACATATCTTTACCCTATGGGTTCGTGCGAGTAAGTATGATGTTATGAATGGCAATACTTCACTTGAGAAACCAAAAACCCACAGTATTTTTATCAAGACACTGAAATCCACCTTATCGTATGCATTTGTACAGTCTGTGTATATGACATTTAGCTGTTGTTTGTTTAGAATTGCCTCCGACAAATATTCAGAAAAGATTATGTCAAAAACTGATTGGATAAGTTAAATTACTCGGTTAATCATATTCTAATCGTTGTTACAATAAGAAATCGTATGACAATAAGAACGTATAGGTTTACTATGTCAAATATTGAAACTATTTTTGTATTCTATAAGACATATAATAATAAATGTCTTGAAGAAGAGAATTTGACGGGAATATTTCCTGATAACGGGAAATTATATTTCAACTGATAATTTGTTTTTAAGGAATGTTAAATTTAAGTTTGTAACCAAAACTTTTTTCGGTGGATTAATTGGTCCTTTGATAAAAGATTAATATGTATAGTTATATATTAATTTATATATTTCCAACAAATAAATAAGAATATATGTATACATCCTCGAAGTTTCCTTGGACTTCCATCGTCTTGGTTGATCTCACAACGTTTCAATAGCTTTGTATCTGCTATCGTCATCAGTGAATTCACCTGATGAGCTATTGAAACGTTGTGAGGTCAACCTTTTTAAGACGATGGAAGTCCAAGGAAACTTCGGGGAACGAGGGATATTGTCTACCAGATTCAGACTAATATGTATATATGTTATTTAGTTTTATGACACAAATTGTTAATTCGTTAAAATTCAGTCCCTAAAGGCACAATTTTATGATTGATTAATTTTTATTAATCCCATAACCACTCGTTGGATACTTCCTTGGTTGGGTTTGTGAATTTTTTGAAAAACTATTGAAATATGACGGTTTAGAACAATGTGGAGTTATATTTTGTTCTTGACAGAGTTTGTCGGATCTTGGATTACTCTAGTATGATCAGATCAGCGTTTCTCAACCTTTTTTTGGCCCGCGGATCAGTAAATTTTTTGCGGGCAGGAAAAGTTCTCTGCTGAAGTAAAATTTCTCCGCGGACTACTGGAAGTCCGTCGGACCAGCGGTTGACAATAGCTGGATTAGATTATGAATTGTAAAGTCGTTATCAACTACTTTAGCATTACAAAGTATTTAATTGCAATATGGAGAACATTATGATGTTTAGATATTATAAGGCCACTGGAATTAGTATTTGGGGTTCTGCATATAAAACAAATTTATCAAAATTACAGACTACACAGAATAATATGCTAACAACAATGTTTAAATTAAAGAGTTGTGGCAATGTAAAAAGTATTTTTATCCATGAATCTTAATGTTAAACGTCTTTATATCCTTTTTGCTGTCAAGTTCATTCACAAACATACAGGTTTTAAAAAAATTAGTCACCCTTATTCTACCAGAAGTAAATTAATAGAACGGTAAACTTACAACCATTACCCCAAAGCTATGAGTCAAAAAATATATATTTTAATGGAATTAGTTTGTATTATATACTTCCGGGTCAATTCAAAAAATATTTCTTTTTATAAATTTACGTGTAAGAGCAAAAAATATTTTATTTCACATTGTAACATGTTAAGTTTAAAACTTGCCTAAAAACTTTCTACGTTCTGTATTTTGTTTCCGATTTTACTATGTTTCTCTTTTTCCTTCTTATTTATAGAATGCCTGAGTAATATTTGTATATTTGTTTATTAAGTGCTACTTAGTTTAATATGTATAGGACACAACAAAAGTATTAATACTTAGGTGTCCTCTATTAAAACATTCTCTTCTTTCTCTATCTCTCTGTGTATAATATTTCATGACTTTTACAAATAAACTACAAATAATAATAAACTTTTTTTGCTCATTACATTTAATATTTATTTCAGCCTTTAATATAAGCTAGAAAAATATTTTTGGCGACATCTCGTGTTTTATTATTTAAATTCTGGTTCATGTATTATAATAAATATTAGACATTTGAGAAAATGGAAAATGTTAATTGTGACCATACACAAGTAAAACTCCAGAATTCTACCGCTTTCCTGAATTTTGGATTAGAGAGGTTGAAAAATGGATTGCCTAAGAAACATATAAATGTAACGAATATTGGAATAAACAAACGTTGTTTTCTGAATGATACTTGTGGCATATTTTTCAATGTCTAAGTGCTTCTTGGGAAATAACAGCACAGTTTAAAGAAAATTGCTGTATATTCCAAACGTTTCGGGCTCTAGATCAGACCCCGTTGTCAATGGTTAAGAAACTACGGATTAAAAAGGCACAATTCTAAGATTTAAATTAAAATATTTGACCTTTTCTTTATTTTAATTTACATCTTAGAATTGTGCCTTTTTAATCCGTAGTTTCTTAACCATTGACAACGGGCTCTAATCTAGACCCCTAAACGTTTGGAATATACAGCAATTTTCTTTAAACTGTGGTGGTATTTCCCAAGAAGCACTTAGACATTAAAAAAGTAAATTTAATTAAATGAAATTTGAGGTTAACTCAGTATATAAAACACAATGTATATTTCAATATGACTTTACTGAGATTTCTGAATCATCATGTTTGATGGCATAAAATTCTAAATATGATTTACCAATTTGAAAAGTGTTTTTATATGATCCTAGGAATTTTATAGTGTAACCTGTACTATGTAATAGTACAGACAAGAATGACAAACTTCTATGAGGATTAAAATGCAGGTGAAACTTGAAATATGTTGTTAATTGCTCATAAAAAATGTTATTAATATTAAAACATTATTTTAAACCAAAGATATGTAAAATATATAGTTGGTGATTATTATTATTTTTTACGAAAACATTTCATATGGGCTGCTTAGCTCTAACTTCCACTCTGTTTATCTCAAACATCAGTAAACTCTGTTAGTGACGTCAGTTCATACCTAATTTGAAATTGTACATTGTCAATTGCCTTGCGAAAAATTTTAACTTATTTTTATTCATTACATTAATTAACATTAAAAACTGTATCTAATTTAGACCCTAAAACCTTTAGAAACCATACAACAACAAGGAACACTACACAAGTCTCTTGTAGATATCTTTGTAAGATTTTGATAAACCAGAATTTAAAAATGTAGCAAAACATGGTAAACCGCTCCCCTTAGTATAAAAATATATAACACATTTTCCGCTCAAAAAAATACTTCACAAATATTTATAAAAGATTAATAAATGTTTCTAAGCATGGTACTGCCATCTTGTGGGACGGCCCGAAAATATACCAACCTGTATTCTGAGAATTCTACACTGCTTGCATTATTACTTGATTTGTGGCGCCCTCACCACCGATATGTTAAACTAACAAAGGTATTTATTTTTATAGCGACGTTCCTGCTATCCTGGTACAACCGCATGGTTTGCGTTTCATCTCGAAATATTTGTAAGGATTCATAGCGTCAGAGGCGCCTACATAATAAAATTCAATTTGCATGTATTTTATCAATTTAAAAATAAAGTAGATATGTCTTTGTCATCACTTTTATGTGTTAGTTGATACATTTTTCATGAAATGTCTTTATATTCCAACATGTAGATCATGTAATTAGTCGTGTCCAATTAAATAGGTAATTTTTTAAGACTAATTATTAGAGAAGAAGAACTAGGTGAGTAATTTGTGTCAATATATAGGTAATTGTATTTTTCTTGACCCTGATCGCTATGTTTTTTATTGACGAATTGTTAATTGGTGATAAATAATTGACGTTTATGTAGGTACCTATCTATTATTCTTCACAGGGTCTCATGATATTGAAAATTTAGGTTTATTATCTACCCTCTCATCGAAATCTCTTAAATTATTTTCAGTTTTAACAAAGCATTTATTTCAATTACTTCGGTTTTGTGGCTTTTTAACCAACCTCCAAAAAAGAGGAGGTTTTTGTTTTGTATGCTCAGTGATGATTTAAAAACAGTAGTAGGTAATTAAGGAGCTACACTTCAGTATATTTCAATGAAGCTACACTGTTTTCTAAAAAAAGCCTCAACCAATTTGAATATTTTAAATTGCATTCTACGAACAGATGTTCCAGCTTGATTTGGTATAATTTTATATAACACAAAACGATAAAATCAATCAATAAATTCCATTAGTGTGAAAAGAAAAATTGTATACGGTGGTAAGTGTGTGTGTGTGCATCGAAATTCAAGCAGCAAGTAATGTGCGCAGTTGAAATATAGGAATAGTCAAAAAATCTTACAAATAAATGTGATATTGGGTAGTAGGTAAATAAGCCGTTCCATATATAGGATGGTTGAAATATAAGGTGGAATAGAACTAAAGTTATACAGGGTTCCAAATAAATACGAGGTGTGGCTATTAAATAACGGGACTGACACTGCAGTGGAACGAGTGCGCATGCGCCAATCAACATTGATTAATAGCTGTTTAGTTTGAGGCTTCCCCTTCAAAATGCAGTTAATCTCGTTTCTGTAAACAACATCGTTGAGACACAACCTCCAGTTACGTTAGTGTTGTTATTTTATTTTGCCGGAAAAGTGGTTAGCGTAATAATAGAGCAATGAATTGTTATTAAATTCCACTTTAAACTTGGAAAAACCGCTACCGAAACCTATAATATACTAAAAAAAGTGTATGGCAGTGAATATTTATCGCGGACTCGTGTTTTTGAATGGTTTAAGCGTTTTCAAGATGGTCGACAAGACGTCTGACTGTCGATTAAGTATTCGAGCAGTTGCTGAATCTGTAGGTATTGATAAAGAATGTGTACGGCAAATTTTACGTGACAATTTGAACATGCGAAAAGTGTGTGCAAAAATGGTACCAAAAATTCTCACGATCGAACAACAAGCAACTCGCAAATATGTTTGTACTGACACTTTGAATGCCATTGAAAATGACCCAAATTTATTGGAAAGGATAATAACATGTGATTAATCGTGGTTTTTTACTTATTATCCGGAACCGAAGCACCAAGCCATGCAATGGAAGACCCCAAATTCAAAAAAGCAAGGATGAGCAAGTCAAAATTTAAAGCAATGATGATTGTTTTTTTCGATATTCATGGAATTGTGTACCTTCACTGGGTTCCTGAAGGTCAAACAATTAATCAACATTACTACATTTAGGTACTTGATAAACTACGTGAAAGAGTAAGAAAAAACGACCTAAAATGTGGAAGGACAAATCGTGGGTTTTGCACCAAGACAATGCGCCATTCCGCGTTATCTGTTAAGCGGTTCCTAGCCAAGTTCAGCATCCCAGTGTTAGAACATCTACCTTACTCACCAGACCTAGCACCATGTGACTTTTATCTTTTCCCTAAGTTGAAATCTGCATTGAAAGGTACTAGATTTGAATCCGTAGAAGCTGTTCAAAAGAAAGTGGCAAGAGTCCTGAAAGAGTTGACAGAAGATGACTTCCAGCACTGTTTCCAACAATGAAAAATTCGCATGGAGCGTTGTAGGGATAGAGAAGGGGTGTATATTAAAGGCGATAATAAGTAATTATGTATAAAATAAAAATAAATTTTTTTACAATATCAGTCCGTTTATTTAATAGCCACACCTCCTAGTTGCATATACAAGGTGATTGAAATAAGAATGAACTAAAACTATAGTTATATAGAGTGGATAAAAACTTAAAAAATAGTTAAATGAGCCTATGCAGTAAGGATATTGAAGTTATAGGTGGAGTGGAATTATAGTTATACAGGATGGTTAAAAAAATGTAATATATTGTGGAACATAAGTAATTGCTTATAGGTACTTGACATATGGGGCAAAGTAAAATTGTAGGTGTACAGGGTGATTTAAACAATAGAAAAATATAAACAGGCAATAGGGTGGAGAGAATTAATACTTATAGAGGGTGGTCACAACATCTATAGAGTTGAATTATAGTTGTATAAGACGATTCAAAAAATTATAGACAAATAATTTATATTGTGTGACCAATACACAGAAACGTATACAGGGTGGTTACAATATAGGGTGAATTAGAATTATACTTATGGAAAGTGGTCCAAATAATAAAACAAATAAAAAAGTTAAAAATACGTGGATAATATAGAAAAAAAATACAAATACGCTAAAATATTCAATATAATTATACCTTAAATACGAATACAAAAAGGATATATTTTTTAAGCCGGTTGAAGTAGGATCTTATTTAAATATAAATTCTTATAGTACCAAATTATTATGGAAAGCTCATGTACCTACATAGGTTCAAAAGCTTTTGCCAGGAATACATGCAGATATAATGATAAAAGTTGCAATTTTGTCATTGTGCATATCTAACAAATATTTAGGTATTAGTTAAGTTTTTTTCAATTTTCAAACATCGAGTTCATTAGGGTATTCCAATTTAGGTTATTTTTTAATAAAATACACAAATTATTTGAGAATGATCAAATTTTTATTTCAAATTATAGTACAATTGTTTCGGTTTAGTAATGTAAAACATTATCTTGTAAATGACCACCTGCTGCTTGCTGTGCGACAAACTTCCAATCTTTTGCCAACATTTTCGATAACTTTCTGACATAACTGCGGTTCAGTTACTTGAAAACAGTCAATAATGTTCTCCTTTAGGTCATCAATTGTCTGTGGATCGTTGGTGTTGCGTCCGCTATTGCACGTACGTGTGTGAACTTGGTGTGTTGTTAAGTTCTGCGGACGTCTTATGTTCCTATAATGCCAATTAAGCGATTACAGGTAGTTCAAATTAAGAGATAAAATGTCTACACACTAAAGATAAGTTTATTGAGACTATTGTAGACAAGTTGAGAGTTAAGGTAAATTACAAAAAGAGATTATTAATACAAAACAACAAAGGCAAGATGTGAATTAACGCGACAATGTTATACTTGGTGGAGTCGCACAAGGCCGGAGTAAAATTAGTACTAGTTGCTCGTCCGACGCTTGGTTTCGATCTCAAATTCATTCAAATAGATTTTTCCCAAAATATAGAAAAATGGGCGTTTCTTTGCTTGTTGGAAATCCACTAGGAATTTACGGAATACTAATAAGAAGGGATAACTGCCAAGGGTGTTTATGGTAGCATAATTACCCTGTCCTACTTTTGGCCCGAACCGGCCCATGCTGCGTTTGGGTACTTAGAGATCCTAATAAACTTTGTTGGGTTCAAAGAACGGTTATTGAAGGTAATAAATGCTTGATGGTTAGTTTCAAGAAGGGTTTGAAATTATAGCTTTTTTAAGAGTCCTCATAAAGATGAAATGCTTAAAGAATAGGTTTATATCTTGCAACAAAATTAAATAACTGAACAAACGATACAAAGCAATCATAAATGTAGATTTTTTAGAACAACAATGGTGCTTGAAAAAATGGGATATTTTCCCATGAATGTTCGCATTGCAAATGTTAAGAAATTCTTTTACTACTTAACAGTTGGCATAGACCTTTTCTTTCAAATAGCTCCATCGGAAAAAATCTAGATGATTTTGTTGAAGAAATTTACATTTTCAAGGTTCTGTAGTATGGCCTAATTAACAAATTGACGACGTAAACCAAAGTCTGTTGGCTTTATTTCTTGCGTTATCTGAATCTTGTAAGCCTTTGAATGAAGATCTTTGTGCAAAATTCTGAATAAAGTAGTTTTTGGAATGTTCACTTGCTGTGTACGATGACGAATTGATGTTTTTGGTTGTTCAACAAGACTAGCAGTAACAGCTGCTTCTCAACGTGCACTACGATGATATGTTTTGCTTTTGTCATCTTTTACTGAGCCAGTTTCCACAAATTTTTCCAATGGTTACATTTTAATAATAAACACGCGTTGCTCAATCGAATATCTCTCCATTTTTAATAACCGGAGTATTCCTACTTGTCATCTATCAACTAAGATATGATATTCTAGTGCAAAAAATATAAATGGCGGCACATTTAAAAATTGGAACACTCTTAATATAGGTAATAATTATTTTCAAGAAATCACTTTCAACTGAACCATTTAAACCATTAATAAAAACGTAACTGAATAAAGGTATGAACTGAACAAAGCAAAAGCACATTTAGAAATGAAAATTTGAATACAAAATGAAATAGGAAATATAAAGTTTAAACTGATTTATTGGACTACTTTATTGACCGAAATGTTCGAAACTCTTTAGTTTTTGTTAATCTACCAAAGCAAACGGTCATAATTTGCTAAATGTATGGAAATTGTTTAACATTTGAAAAATATTTTTCAGTTCCAGCATTTTCGATATTAGTTATTAGCCTTTAACATAGCATTTCTGAGTTATATACGATATGGAATTACATGAATTATAAAGGTGTTTTGCGAAAGATATAAAATATCAAGAATAAGTTAACATATAAGAAATTTGCTAAAATTTATATGTGCAATACGATACACCGCACACCTTGTAACTCCTACATCATATTTCTGTCATTGCGGTATTCCGTTTAACACAAGATATTCATATCTGCTTATTCCTTTAATATCGGTTACTTATATCGGGCTTATGATTCAACAATAATATGCGACATCTTGCTTGTATACAGTGTCTCACAAAAAAATATTTTGAAAGAATTACTCTAATCGTTTTATTTTGTCTATTCATTGGGTTTGCTCTCCTCCAAATTTTTTCCTGTAACAGATAAGTATTTAAAATCGTATTTGGAGAACAAAGTGTAGTAAGGCAATTTCGTAAAGTTGCCCGGATTACTGGCTGACTGTACAGAGATTTTTCCTCACAGTTATTCTGAGAGAAAGAGATGTCTATAAAATGATCAACCAGTATTCCTGTATATTAGTAATGTATTGTATATTGTGTAATACTTATCTGTGTATGGAGACGTTTCAACTCCGAGCCTGGAGTCGTTGTCAATCGTTTAGTGTTGTTTTCGAGGTTTTTCTAAAAAAAATCGCTTTGATCTTGAATTTGTTACTTGTCAAAAAATATAAGGAGAAATGATCTAGTTCAAGATATTCAGCTACAGATACAAGTTAGTCAATATTTGGAGACACACCAGGATTCACAAAACTCAGACTCTGATTAAGCTGTATTTAATAAAGTCATTATTTATTTTTTTGTATATCTATAAGGTTGGAAGAGAATAAACCATTTTTTGTGGAAAAAAGGGTAAATTCTTTGACAAGCAACAAATTCAAGATGAAAGGGATTGACAACGACTCCAGACTCGGAGTTGAAACGTCTCCATACACAGATAAGTATTACAATATACAATACATTACTTATATACAGGAATACTGGTTGATCATTTTATAGACATCTCTTTCTCTCACAATAACCGTGAGGAAGAATCTCTGTACAGACAGCAAGTAATCCGGGAAATTTTACGACTTTGTTCTACATATACAATTTTTAAATACTTATTTGTTACAGGAAAAAATTTGGAGGAGAGAAAACCCAATGAACAGACAAATTAATTCAAGACCTCCTCAACAATCTTTTCGAAATTACTTACTCTAATGGTACTCTCATCTTTTGTACACAATATCTCTAACAGGTGAAGTTAACCTGAAAATTTCATCATGCCATTCTAACCTAGGAATTACGGGTAACAGCAATTACATGGAACGGCTCCAGATTCGGAACCTCTATGTGCTAGTTTCCCCTAAAATCCTAGATGTCGGTCTTCTCGCGTCTTCAAATACTCGAGTCGTGTTTAATTTTAGTTTTTATTATTATAACTCTATAACATTTGCCGCAGAAGGTAAAATGTTGCTTTTACAACTAACAGGAACTGTTTATACACGGTGTCCCAAAAGAATGGAAACGGAACAATAAATTTCGAAAAATGCATTTGAAAGAAAAATGATTCAGGTAAAGTTATTTTTTCAAATGGGATACCCTATACTTGAATCCGGAAATGTAATGTCCTAGACCATTTTCTGAATTTGACCTCTGATGGTCTGAGGTTCAAATCAAGGTCACCCATTAAAAAGTGGCCAGTAGCAAAATGACCTAGCTAGTTGAGGAAAGACAATCCATCCGGCCAGTTAAGGCAATGCTTACGATCCCGACTACTTAAGTAAATAATCCGGACAGTTTTGGTAAGGCTTATTTATAACTTGTGTTCCAAATTTTCTCCATCTACCTCCTGGTACATTCCCAATAGAACATAAAAATTTTTGATGGCGCTTCTTATTAATTCATGTATAATTTTAGTGCAAACATTGAATATTCATTATCTCAGATCTTCTAAATCTCAAGGTTTAGTAGTGAACACGTTGACACTGTCCTTTTTATGTAGCCCTATTAAAAGTCAAGACGAATCAGATGAGGGAACCTGACTGGCCACTCAATAGTTTCTCTACGGCCAACCCAACCTCGGCAAAATCAGCACCAACTATCTCCTGAATCGCTGGAACAGTTTGTTCTTGAAGTAAGGCTAGATATTTTGGTCCATCTAAATTTTCGTCAATGAAAAAAGGTCCAATTATTCTATAAGTAATTTCTAAAAGATTGAGGAGGTAAATAGTTATTTTACGTATTTGAGTTGATTTGAGACGGGCTCAGTAATGAATAAAAAAAGAGGTCCCATTGGAATTGTGAATGATAAAGGGGTAGCTGTGGCTACATAGGGCCATGTCGAACTTATACCAAACACGCAGTCTGTCCAGCAAATCTCTGCAGCTTCCGGTATTACCAAAACTAATGTTTTTAGAATTTCGCATAAGTAAAAATTCCATCGGTACAAAATTAAATTACTTCATGAATTGAATGAGGATGATTGGGATCGAAGGCAACAGTTTTGCGAAATTATGACCCAGCGTATGATCTAAAACCCGAATTTCTTGTACAATGTTTGATTTTCGGTTGAGTGCACTATTTCACTTCATGGGGAAGTTAACCGCCATAACTGTAGATTTTAAAGCGATACAAACATCCAGTAAAATTAAACGTTTGTGCAGGGATTTTGGGAAATCATCTAATTGGACCCCTGTTTATTCCTGGTAATTTAAATGGTGGAATTTATCGCAATATATTGGAAAATGAAATTAATGCATTGATAATAGAAAAATTAGAAAATAATCCTCTACTACATGAAGAGCAATTGCATTTCCAACAAGATAGAGCTCCTCCTCACCACGCCGCACTAGTTCTTCAATACCTCGATTTGGAATACCCTGGTCACAGGATTGGAAAAAAAGGTCCTATAGAATGGCATGCCCGATCACCTGATCAGAACCCTTTGGATTTTTTTGTGGGGACATGTTAAATTCAAAATCTAAAGTAATTGTGGGCCCAGTGGAACTTAAAGGTAGAGAATGGTACACTGAATGGAATTCAGGAGAACTTCATGGTAGCGAAAGTAAGGCCCAATTGGTAGTCCCAAACAAAATGGTACCCATCGTCCTGAGCAAAGTACATAATGGAATTACCAGAGACGATTTAGGTTCACTAAGAGCTGAACTTCGAATCCAAAGTATACCAGAAGCTCAGTGCGATGATGGGCATCCAGAAAACGAGAACCACAACCTTACATCCATAATCTGAGTGCATAGTGGAAAGATGAACCAGGACCCTGAAATAATATATATCCTAGTTCATGAGCAACAATCAGCCCGATTGGGATGACCCTATTCCTTTACTCCTGTTAGCCTATCGTTCCGCTGCCCCAACGGCACAGGACTAACACCAGCTAGAGTATTGTTTGGAGCTGGGACTACCTTAGGATAATTTAAAAAAGTAATTTTGACTACTAATATCAGAATAAATTTTAGTTACGAATTCCATATAGTGGCAATCATTAAATAATAACATATTAATAGTCCCGTGTGGTGTCTGGGTTAGAATAGCACCATGGTATCTATCGCCTGTCGTATGAGGCGACTAAAGGCTCAGCTGTCAGCTGACCTAGGCTTCCTCCCTTCTCCAAAACAGTTCCGAGTTACCCGGGTCGCCACCAATGAAAATGGAGCAACGGAGTAGACGCCTCGGAAAAGAGTGCGTTAGGGTATGTTTGGAGCCGGCGCTGTACATGAGAGCATGATGGACGTCGGTGGCAGTGGTCTGAGGAGGCGGCCCCTGTCGTCCAAAGAGCTACAGCCCAAGAACCACAACAACCCTCACCAATACAGTCACAGCAACAAAGTGACCATCACCAACGGAGTCAAACGAGAGCTTGAGAATTTGGACGAACTACGCCAACGAATTATAGCGGAGTGTCGTCAGATAACACCGACTATGCTGAAGCATATTAGAAACGGCTTTCAGTCAAGTTTGTACTATTGTATGGAAGTCAATGGAAGACACTTTGAACATTTGTTTTAAAGGCATTGTATTGTTCTGTAAATTCGTTTTTTTTAATACTCTTTTATTATTACATGTACAGAAATTGCAATAAAAAATGTTATTTTGACGGTATAGTCCGTAAAAAGGGCCTTCAAATGATATACGACAACACCTATTTTTCCTGTCTAAGATCTCAAGGTCATTGAATTGGGCTGTATATGTTGAATGCGCGCAAGCGCTAACTCACGTCAAAAAATTTCCCCCTCGAAACAAAAATCGACCTGTTTTTTCTTATTGCAATAGTTTTGAAAATAACAAAGATATTCAAGGTGGCTCGTTTGAAATGTAATACCCTGTATAGTAACGCAGTGTATGCAGAAATAGGATCCCTATTTGCCGATTATCTATATGTAGAAATACAGTTACTTGATTTATTCGAAACACGTTTCTTTTTCCTGAATGGATGCTAGTGAATGCGCTCTAATGATATATTTCAGAAAATCGCAAACTAAACGCGAAGAAGAACGCAAAAACGACTCCCGTCATAAATTTCCACTCTAATGATTGCTATTTGGTGAATTTTTACTCTTTCGAGTTGGTATTGAATTGTATGCGACATCGTTTGAGATGATCGGAGATAAGGAGATTTTGTTTGAGATCTTAAAGGTGGGAAGTTTCTTTTTTTGGAATAGAATTTACCGGCAGTTAAAGTTATTTCGTATTATAGGAAGATTTATTTATTGGTGACAGTCAAACCGAATGCTTTTCATAATTTAAGTGGTTGAGTTGGCTTTTCATTGGGACATTCTTTGACATAATTGGCAAAAAATACGAAATTTTGTTGTGTTTGCTTTCCTTTAACATGAATGTATTTTATACAATGTGACATAAAATGGTGATTATACTCATTTTTGTTTTTGAAGCGAAAGGTTCATATCGGACTCCCATTCTAAAATAGATGAGTATGGTAGGAAAATGCAAAAACTGCATTTGGTTCCAAATTTTCTAGCCACACTTCCTTGATCTTGAAACAGTTTTCTCTGTAAGAAACATGGACCTGTCTATATATTAAGTTTATTCGTTTATAGAAAATCAATAGCTTACTTATAGTAAATAAACAAATATAACACTCAATTTTTATAAAATACCAGCCTAAAATTAACATACGTCACAAGTAAAAGAAAGAACAACTCTTATGAATGATAGGGACAAGGCCAACAACTAGAACTCCACAATCAGTTTATAGATGGTAGGTATTAACTTACGTGAAGATTAAACTGAAAAACAGTCAAGCTCAAAGCATTAACTAACAAGCTCCAGAAGGGAGCAGAATGGCGCTGGTAGAGAAAGAAAGGTTCCAAACTTCTGCTATGTATATAACTCATTAGAATAAACCAAAAAATCCCTAATAAAATGTGCTCTAAAACGCATTGTTAGGAAGTTATATTCCCTTAAAAGTTATACTATTGGTCTAATGAAAATCTTCACTGGATGACAGAAACATACGCAATTTCCTGAAAAAGTTAATGTTTGGGCAGGAATTGTTGGAAATCATAGCATAGGTCCCTTTTTCATTGATGGCAACTTGAATGTATATAAATATTTAGAACTGCTCCAAAATATCGTCATGCCAACTTTGACAAACTTATATTATGATCCAGTAAAGCCACAAGTTCCTGCTAATACAATATGGTTTCAGCAAGATGGAACACCGCCCCATTACTAAATCAATCTCCGGTAGCACCTGAACCAAATTTTTCCAAATTGGGGGATTGGGAGGCGGAAATTGATAGAATGGCAGAACAATCCCCTGATTTGACGGCATTTGACTACTTTTTGTGGAGATGTCAAAAGTTCTGTATACAAAACTAAACTCCTGAACTAGATGACATATAAAAACGAATCACGCTTGCGATTAGATCAGTCACGCTTGAGAAACGTTACTACACATTTCTATACCAGATGAGCATGTTGTCAAGATGTTCGCAGCGAGCATTTTGAATATTTCCTACACTGACGTTACTGCTTTTTGTTTTTCTATATTATTAAGATATAATCATTATTACTTATTACGTTTTTAGTGTAATTTAGCAAATTTGTGAAATAAAATACTGTTATAAAATTTATCCACTCCGTCCCTGGCGAAAGAACAGAAAAACCTTAATTTCTAGAGTCTTCAAAATGAGCAAGAACTATTAATCTATACGCCGTGCGAACAAGGGTAGAACGACCAGAAAATTCGGCGTGCTCTATATAATGCAATATTAATTTCAGTAGTTAGTTAGTAGAGCTTACCTATTGTTATGATTTCGATGTTATGATATTAGAATCAGCTGTTGAGAATCTTTTATGTTTACGTGTGAATAAAGGTTCCAGAAAGTAAATATTCATTAGTTTTTGAAATTAATTAATTGAACCCATGGAGTTTATATTTTTTCAATGTTAATTTTTGTAATACATTTGAAAACACTTATTATTTCTGAAACAGCTGAAGATAGGTGTAGGAAATTGTACACGATTATGTCTAGCATTTTCTGTAGAATCTAATAAATAAACAATATACAGGGGCTTTCATTTAAAATAAGAAAGTTGGTATTGGCCACTCTCACATGACCTAAATAACTTTTTTTTTGTCGAAAAAATTAGCATTTAAAAATACAAATCGTGTCCAAGCGTTTTTCCCAACACATCCTCTTTATTAAACTACTTCCAAAAAGGAGGAGGTTATCAATTCGTCGCGTATTTTTTCGTTTTTTTTTTGTATGTATGTTACCTGATTTCTTCTCCTGTGGTGAACCGTTTTGAATGAATATGGTCTTGTTTAATAGAGTATATATACGACTTGGTGAAACTTCAAATTTTGGAAAAGAATTCTATTGGTAAAGCGATGAAATTTGTGAATGAACATATGCCTGCATGGAAATCGACCAATATCCCTAACATATTGTAACGACGTGTAATCTATTAAAGAAGTTCCCTAGGTGATCTCATATACTTTTCTGCGACATGCAACTTGCAGTTTTGCACAACATCGCCGATAATTCCAAAATTCTTATCAAAAATTTCATCGAAATGACATTTTGTCATAAATATTTTAATATCAACGTAATAGTGCGGGAATTTTAGGCACTGAAAGTTTTAATTGGGAATTTGAAAATTTTCTTAGTACATCTCAAGCATATAGGTAGTAAAGCATAGTGTTTTCGGTTCCTTAAATCAATGAGTACCAAGCTCGTTTTGTTTGTATACCAGGCAAATACCTATGCAAATTTTTACATTTTGATGATTGAAATATAGGACGGAGTAGAATGATAGTGGCAGATAGGCAGCCGTATATACAGAATGGTTGCAATAAAGGTTGGGTGGAAGTTTGGTGGTATAAAAATGTTGGAAAAAATGTGGAATTAAAATTATATAGGGTGATTAAAAAACTGTTACATGATGTGGACGTAAACAAATCATATACAGAATGGTTGAAATATATGCTAAATTATATTTGTACAGTGTGATTAAAAATTTATTTTACGAAAAAATTTCAGGACCATGATTGGTTTGTGTCTGATTTTTGTTTCGTGAACCACGCCCGTTAACTTCTAGTTAATACTAACAATTCCACTGCTATTTTACTGACAGGCTAGTATGTCATTTTAAAACTCCTTCGATACCTTTTTGAGATGGTAGCACGAATTTTTAATTTGATTTTCTAACAATATCTATATTTATTTTATAGCCCATAAGAAGTTGCATAAAGTGTGGAGAGGAATTAATGTTACACAGGACGATTATGTAAAATGTAAAAAATTAAATAATTTATGGGCTAGCCTACAAGGAGTTATTACTATGGTTGAAATATAGGACGGATTTGACTCCGTAAATATGGGATGGATTCTACTCCGTCCTATAGTTTACAGGAGGCAGCTAACAAATTTATGCTTGTCCGTGGGCAGTCGTATGTACAGGAAGGTTTGTACATAGGTTGGAGTGGAATTATCTATAGTTATACAGGGTTGTCAAAAAAAGTTGAAATAAGGTTACATGGCGTAGTGCATAAGGTTAAAGGGTACTAGTACATTTTGTTCGTAAAGATTTACCAGTCTATTTAAATGAGAAAGTATCATTGTGTAATGTTGAGGCTTTCGATGTTACCTGGTTCGGTCTATTAAGTTTATACATACAAAATAAAAAATAAAGAATGAAAACTACCTGAATTCAAAAATACTAAATACTTGAAAATTAAACATTAAAAAATATATATAACCGAATTCTACCTATAACTAAAAAGCTAAAAATAATTAATAACAAAATACAACTCTAGCAAATAAATAACATATTCAATGTTGTTAGGTACTTACCCAGGAAGTAAAAAATGTAAACATTAAAAGGTGCTCATTCTGTACAAATTAATTACCTACCTATCTAGTATATTTTTGAAGTCGGTGCCAAGCAAATCTAAAATCCTTCATTGCGTACTTATATACTACTTCATCAAACTTGATTGCTGCTTGGCACCGACTTCAAAAATATACTAGATTGGTAGGTAATTAATTTGTACAGAATGAGCACCTTTTAATGTTAACATTTTTTACTTCCTGGGTAGGTACCTAACAGCACTGAATGTGTTATTTATTTGCTAGAGTTGTATTTTGTTATAATTATTTTTAGCTTTTTAATTATAGGTAGAAGTCGGTTATATATTTTTTTTTAAATTTTTTTAAATTTTAATTTTTGTAATAAATTTGAAAACACTTAATATTTCTGGAACAGATGAAGATAGGTGTAGGAAATTGTACATGAGTTATGTCTAGCATTTTCTGTAGAATCTAATAAATAAATAATATACAGGGGCTTTTATTTAAAATAAGAAAGTTGGTATTGAGCACTATCACATGATACACCCTAAATAACATTTTTTTGTTGAAAAAATGAGCATTTAAAAATACAAATCTTGTCCAAGCGTTTTTCCCAACACGTCCTCTTTATACGTTATCGAATTTATTTCATTTGGCTGTTCCACACTGTATATTATTCAATCTGATTGATCGTCAAATTTAAAATTTTTCGTCAAATAAAAAATCATCACTGATATAACATTAGTATGGACTACGATTACAAAATAAGGGTATAAGGGTAACAGAAACGTTCCCACATTATCCTCAGCATCCATTAAGCTCTGTGACATTCACATTTCAACAAAGTACGTCGACGATTCACCAATATCTTCGATTTTTTCTCGGCCCGCTGGTTCGCATTAATTAACGTTGATACGGCTAATTATATGCAATTTTTCTGCCGGTTTTATCTGAATTTATTGAAGGCAATAGTATTGGATCTGACAGGACCATTTGCTATCTTTTTGTTACCAGAAGGAATTAACGTCTTTATGACTCGATCTCGAGCCACGAAAAGAATTCAGATAGAACGGGTTATATTAGTAATAATTATCAGAGCACCCAGTGTCGAACGAATGTCGAATTTAAATTATAATGGTGCGAATTTGCAAAAGGTGAGACGTTCTAATCTGATTTCAACTTCTTTTGCTGATTTCTCGATACCTCGTTGCTTCGTTGACGACTTAATATCGATTTTATGCGCTCCAGTTTTTTGTGTTTTCGTCGTCCATTTATTTCTGGTTTATTTTGTGCTATTTTAAGAATGAGGTCCTTGCTCGAAACGTGTTTGGATTGCACTGTAATGATATGATGAAAAATGGTTCGTTATATTTTTAATGACCAAACGTGAAAAATGGTTTACTAGCATCCTAGCTAACATATATTTATTTTTAAAAAATGTACAAAACAAATATTTTGAGCCAACAAAAACTGTCATTGGTATTAATGCATGTCAGCCATTTCTACGTTTGAATAAACTGCCATATTGGTGAAAATTCGCTAGAAGTCACCCACAACTATCACTGTGTGCCAGTAAAAATCAAAGAGAGTAAATTAACAACAATTAAGTTTTTAATAAGAGGAATTAATATGACAGCCACCTACTAATAAAAATAAATAACAGAAGCATTGTTTGTTTTACGATATAGATGAAATTGATCATTTGTTACACAAAAACAGTGTCTGATACGAGAAAAAAGCCAGGAATAAAAAAGATTGCAAATTCATAAGCGAATTACAAGTTTTTTCAAAAAAAAAAGTTCCCGGTGATTGCGAAGTGGCCCCATACTTTTTTCAATAACATAGCTTGTACCGTTTCTTAGAAAATTTGATAAAACCTTTTTACCGACTTTCTTATACAGTAAACTTTGGTGGATTAGCTATAATTAAAAATATGGAAATTTTACTATTCGGAACATGCGATAAATTGAAAAGAAATTGGATTAGCTCTGGGGGATAAATAAAAATAAAAATAAAATAAATTTATTATCCTTGTAGACAACATACATTGCATAGTACTTGTCTCAGAGTAGAACAATATTACATACTGACAAAATTACAAAAATATTACATACTCACAAGTTCACTAATGTTTAACAGACACATGTCAATAAAATAGGATTTGAAATTATTTTTAAACTTATTTAAATTTTTGGCTTCTTTAAAGTGAAGAGGCAGTTTATTATAAATTTTAGGACCTATTATATTGGGCGATGTAGCTTATATTTTGCAAATTCTAGATGCATTTGCTAGGTCTGTCTTGTATTTAAGCCATGATAAATTTTATTTGTAATAAAATTGTGTCGATTTTTAAACACACACAACATCAATTCATACAGATACAAAGATGGCAATGTCAGCAAATTAAATTTTTTAAAAAGAGGTTTACAATTATAATCATGGGCAACGCCTGCAATGCATCTCAAAATTTTCTTTTCTCCTAAAAATACGTTACTTGAGCAATCGGAAAGTCCCCAAAAACACAGACCATATCTCAGCCTAGATTCGACCTGACCATGATAAATTAGTAGCAGTTGTTCTGCTGAGAGAACAGATTTTAAATTCTTAACATATATGAAAGAGAATTTAGTTTGCTCACCAAATGATTACAATGAATTTTAAAATTCAGATATTCATCGAGGTGACGTCCCAGAGACTTTACACAATTAGTAGTTGCAAAGTCGTATTCATTCAATTTTATGTTAATATTATTTATAGATCTTTGAGAATTGTGAAATTGCAAAACTTTTGTTTTCTCTTAATTTAATGTTAACTGATTCTTGAGAAACCTCCGACTCAAGGAAAATACAAATTCATTGCACTTATGATCTAACTGCATAGGAGAATGATCCGATAGAATAATCGAAGTGTCATCAGCGTATAATGTAAATGTTATCAATGTAGATGTTATCAATCTCATTCATATATAAAATAAAGAGAGCAGGTCCCAAAATAGAGCCTTGTGGTATTCCTAAATTCACTTTTACCAGATCAGAATTAACTCTTGTTACTTTATCTTTATTTTTGTGTAAAATAGAGACATACTGATGTCGGTCTTTCAGATAAGAAGCCAACCAATTAAGAGGGGGCCCCTCCACACCATACGCCGACAACTTGGTTATCAATATATCATGATTCACACAGTCGAACGCCCTGCTGAGATCACAAAATATTCCAACAGGACACTCGCCCGCCGCTACAAATTTCACAACTTTTGTATAAAGAGACTAGCGGAGATAGAGCAATGGTTAAATTGGGAAAGATTTGCAGTTTTACTGGCCCAATTTAATGACAGTTTCGGATTTTTGTAAAATGTCATAGCCTACTAGATATTGTGACAAAACGAAATTCTGTCGATTTAGTCAAATCCCTCTAGCTCCTTTGTTTTTGATTTTATAAAAAAGTGTAAATATCAAAATTGAAGGGAATTGTATCCCGAATATGATTGTCATGTCCTCGTTTGCGTGACAGCTCTCGTTTTCGAGATATGACACAAACTTATCTTTTTTTGAATGGAAACCTTAGTTGGCTATGCCCTCAAAAAATCGTACATTTTTAGAGCTCCATAACTCCGTATATTTTTATGAATAACTATATCGAGTATGATATCGTTGAAAAGCTCTAAAAATGTCCGATTTTTTGATAGCCAACTATGGTTTACATTCAAAAAAAGATAAGTTTGTGTCATATCTCGAAAACTAGAGTTCTCACGCAAACGACATGACGATCATATTAGGGATACAATTCCCTTCAATTTTGATATTTACACTGTTTTATAAAATTAAAAACAAAGGAGCTAGAGGGATTTGACTAAATCGACAGAATTTCGTTTTTTCAAAATATCTAGTAAGCCATGGCTTTTTACAAAATTCCGAAAGTGTCATTAAATTGTGCGAGTAAAACTGCAAATCTGTCCCAATTTAACCAATGCTCTATATCCGCTAGTTTCCGAGATCCCCATACTGATCATAAAAAAAATTCACCTTGTATACGAGTATTTCAGTGAGTTGACAAAAAATTATGCTGCTGCCCGAATTAATACAACTGAGCCAAATTAAAACCCTTAAAACCAATTAAATGTATATCGTGTAGGGTCCCGCCAACAGTTGTAACATTTTGATGTGGTTCGTAAAAGAAAGCCCAGCCCCTTGCCCGATGAAGAACCCATTAAAGAAGCCCCGAAAACAAGTCGGATTAACAAAATCGGAATTTTTATGAATACTCTTTTAAATTTAATTCTGCATAAATCAGACAGTTAAATACCTTTTTACTCGAAAAATTTATGGTAGTAAGTAACATCAACAAATCTCGTATATTTAGTGGGTTATAAAACGAAGGGAGAACAAGATTCCTTTTCCTTTTTATGCGGACCGTTGAACTGAATACGTGAATAGCACCTACGGAGTTATACGAGATGGTAAAACGAAATTTATACCCCTAATGAAAAGATATTGTGTATCGATAAATTTCTTTTTCAATAAGAAAGTCTACGTGTAGATTTTTAGTCGCGTCCTCAATATGGTCTGCTTCAAGGTATTAAACGTTTGTGAACCGAACTTCTCTTCATATTTCATCTTCAATAAAGCCTGCTATTGTACCAGAGCAAGTGGTCATAAAACACGCGTATGCTCTTTCAGTGATGTTTTTTACAGGAAATTACTACACAGTGTTGACACTGGATAATTTCTTGGCTGTTCTTAGAGTACCAACATTGGCAAGTAATAACGACAGAATTAAAAGTGAATAGTGTGTATTGAGTTGGGAGCATAGCAAATAGGTGATTCCTGGGACTCGATTCTTGAAACTACTACTACTACTCGACGGATGACGTCAGTCGAATGAAAACTAATAGAACCTTTGCTTTTTTCAATGGAATAAACATCATGTACGCTGGCAGGGCCGCATGCGACCGTTTTAGTCGCATAGTATGGTTTCAAGAATCGGGCCCCTGGACCGGGGTTCCACAAGGGTCTATATTTGGGCCATTACTATTTGTTATCTAATACAATAATACGACCAATGTTTGAATATATATATATATATATATATATATATATATATATATATATATGTAATTGAGTTCTGAAAAACGGCTCTAACGATTTTGAGGAAATTTTCCCATTTGGAAGTTTCGATGGATAGAAATCGATTGGTGAGGGTCTCATCTTTGGAAAAAATCGATTTACTGAAACATTAAATTATTAAAAAAATTATTGACAGTTTGACAATCAAGGAGGCTGCTTTGTAATTTCAAAGCGTTCAATATAGGGTGATTTGGTAACCTACGTAAGAGTGAGACTCCTTATGTAAAAATTATTTCAATACAGAGTGACTTGGTGACCTATTTGAGAGTGAAACTGTATTTGTAAACATTCTTTCAATACAAATTGTATATTTATGTTCCAAACATATAACTATTTTATGTCTCCGTCATATTTTCCTAGCATTATATTTTTATAGCTAGACATTTCAAGTTTTCAAGGTGAAAAAAATTGGCACGGTATTCAATTTTTGTATAAGATCTCATGATTTCGCATGTTAATTTGATGCATATAATATGAATTGGTGGTGTATAATTATACAGGGTCTTTTAAAATATGTTAGATGGACAATATGAGTTGCTATGCAGTATGGCTAAAATAAAGCGTCAACTGGAATTAGAGTATAGTTAGAGAAAAGTGAGAAAAAATAATTTTATAAGGTACCCCATAATCAGTTGGAAATTAATAATATCTGACATTCAGGGCGGAGTAAAAGTATTGTTATGCAGGGTCGCTAAAAAAATGTTAATAGATTGTTATACCTATAGGATAGCTTATTAGCATTTGCATTTACAGGGTGGTTGCAATATAAGATGTACTGGAATTATAATATTGTATTTGTATGTTCCGAACATGTAACTATTTTATGCCTCCTTCATATTTTCCTACCATTACATTTTTATAGCTAGATATTTCAAGTTTTGAAGGTGAAAAAATTGGCACGGTACGCAGTTTTTGGATGAGTAAGATCTCATGATTTCGTACGTTAATTTGATGCGTATAATAGGAATTAGTTGTGTAAAATTATAATTATACAGGGTCTAACAAAATATGTAAGATAGTCCATAAGAGTTGCTATGCAGGATGGTTAAAATATAGTGTAAATGGAATTATAGTATGACTAGAAAAAAGCGAGAAATCATAATTATGTAGGGTACCCCACAAGCTGTCGGAAATTAATGATAGCTGACATACAGGGCGGAGTAATAGTATTGTTATGCAGGTCGCTAAAAAAATGTTTACAGAATGTTTTACCTATAGGGTAGCTTATTAGCATTTGTATTTACAGGGTGCTTGCAATATAAGATGTACTGGAATTATAATTATACATGTTGGTTCAACATGTTATATTAGGTAGCCTGTCAAAAGTTGTATATATAGGGTGGAGCGGAATTACAGTTATGCAAAGTGTTTACAAAAATGTTAGAATATAAATGAAAGAATTTGGAAACAAAAGTGTTTGTAGAATGGTCAAAAGCGGTCGCATATACAGCGTTGTTGGAATATGCAATAGAGTGGAATTGTAGCGTGATTAAAAAATATTAGAAAAAAATATTTGGATGGGTTTTTCATTAGAAGTAGCATATATGGGGTGGTTGAAATATAGGGGGGAGTTGAATTGTAGTAACACCATGTAAATAAGAAATGTAAGAAAAAGATATTATGTTAGGGAGTTTGAATTAGTTTACATAACAAATGTGCGATTATTTGGATATATGTACGTGTATGATAAAACCTTGAATTTACGAGTGAAGCTCGGTCACCCAGGTACTATATATTAACCCGTTAAGCGTCATTTGGATCCTTTTGGATACAAGTAACTTTGACCATTTGGTCCACCTGTATCCAAACGGATACAAAGGACTACTTTAACTTTAGGCTGGCTGAATTCAAACAACAACAGCAATTATAAAGCATGGCCCGTTGCTCCAAAATTTAGTTTCAGCCTCAGAACTTTTTTTTTGGGGGTAAACTACAAATTTTTGAAAAAAAATTACATTATATTGGAAATATATAACACAATATATTTTCTCGGTGCTTTTACAAATAAAATTTATAAAAACTGACATTTCTTGAATTACTTCTGATTTATCAGTATTAACAAAACATTTCAAAAAATAAAATTTTTCATAAGCACTACATTTGTAGCGAGTTTGTGAATATTTAGTTTCTGGATTGATTCAGTCGATACTTGTTGGAAATTCATTTCACTGAACTAAAATCACTTTGAATTGCACTTTCCACTTTATTTGGTTTTTAAAAAAAAAACCTTTTCTGACGCGTTTCGATATGAACTATCTTTGTCAAAGAACTAACTGGTATTTCGTGAAGTCCGTATATTTATAGTTTATTTAGGTTGTCAATAATAATCCGATAATTGAACAATTAGCATAAAGCTATCGGCAATTATCCTTTTACGTAATAATCTGTAGAATTACTATAGGTATTAAAACAAATTACTGGTTAAATAAATTTAATAATGGAGACCGGTTTAAATCTACCTGGTCGTTCAGTAAATTCCCGGAATTTTTGAGTTTATTGATCTCTAATGATTCCAAAAGATTTAGTCTCCTACCCTTATTTTCAGCATGTAATAAATTGAAGTTTTCGTCGAAATTGTGATATTCTGTTAATAGATGTTCTGCATATTTTGAATCTGTTTTTTGATTTACAAAAGAACTACGGTGCTCCATGATGCGTTTTTTACATGCTCTCCCGCTTTGACCGATATAGACTTTATCACATGAGCCACATGAAAGTTTGTACACCCCTGCTTTGTTGTTTTTATCTATTTTGGATTTGTTATTTTTGACTAATTTTCCTAAGCTATTGTTTGTTTTATACGCTACGTTAATGTTCTGTTTTCTTAAAAATGAAGCAACTTTTAAAGTGGGTTTACCAAAATATGTTAAACTATTGTATTTAACGTCCGTGGTTTTGACGTTTGGATAAATTAAGCTTAATGTTTTCTTATGATTCTTGTTTTTAAGTAATTTATCTATTAATTCAGCCTCGAAACCATTATTTACTGCTATTTGTTTAATTATATTTAATTCATTTTGAAAATTTTCCGGGGTTTGATCTATGGAAATTAACCTATTTATCATACTGTGATACGCAGCAAGTTTGTGTTGATAAGGATGTATAGATGTGCTATGAATAGTAATGTCAGTTTGGCTTGTTTTACGATAGATTGAGAAATCATGTATTCCGTTTATTTTATTAATTGTCAAATCTAAGAAATTGATTTTGTCATTCTGCTCCATTTCTATAGTGAACTTGATATTAGGGTGAACAGTATTTATAAATTTTAAAAAAGTTTCTAATTCTCTATTTGTTCCTACAAAGCATGCCAGCACATCGTCCACATATCTATGCCAATAAATGAACTTTTTCGCAAGTGGGTGTTGGTGAATTACCAGTTCAATTTTGTCCATAAATATTTCTGCTAATAACGGACTCATAGGGTTTCCCATAATTAATTAATTAATATTTAGTTTGGGCACATTTCCAATCAAAACTGTTCTTTAGTCTTTCATAGCAAGCCGAACATCTCTTTTTCTTATTATAAAATCGCCATGAGTGGCCAAAAACGTTAATTCATGAAAATGTATCCATTTGAATACAAGAAGTTTTTTATGAAAAAAAAACAAAAATATACATAAATTATATAAAAACAGTTAAAAAGAGCATTTTTCATCATTTTTACTAAGTTTACCCAGTGGCCCACACGGGCTATTTTGCTTAATATGGTGGGGCTTAACGTGTTAATGACTTATTGAATATTGTGTGAAATGATGTGTTCTCATATGTCGACGACACTGTGTTAAGAAATGGTGGAGAACATAGCAACCAAGCAGAAAATAAAAAAAATCGGGTCCTGAGTTTAGCTAGTGACTGCCTAGAATACAATCAGTTGTCACCTAATATCAAAAACACGGTCTAAATGGCAAATGGAATCTATAAAAAAGTGCTACGAATGCGCAATATTAAAAAAGCGTCGCATTTTTAATATTGTAAGTATAACCCTTCAAAAATTAGGAGGGGGGGAAGGGAATTTTGGCTGGCAGTGTGCACAATTGCGGTATCAGACAACTGGGTTCTGTAAAGAATAAATCAGGCTCGAAAGCTGTTAATTTTTTAATTGCCTTTTGTGTACACTTACATATATAATATTTCAAAAACCACTATACTAATGTGACAGAGCACAAAACAATTGATGAGAATATACATTGATAAAACGACAATTTCTCTTGTAATTTCTCATCATTCATCTTTTTCTCTGTCAGCCGAAAAGATGAATTTAATGAAATAAGTGAAAGACGTTATAACCTTATGATGTGCATGTGCGTGAGAGCTGAACATTAAATATACTTTGACGAAAAAAGTAAATAAGGAAACGCTGAATTAACTTGAACCTAATTTAACAAATAATGAGAGGGATTTCTCTGTGAAAATTTACGGAATTGTTCGGCATTTCTTTAATGGGTCAATTTATTATAATCATGCTTCATATGACGGTAGGAGATATAAACCGTGGAGTATATTTTGTCAAGTTTATGAAAGAATTCAACGTAAATTTAAAGTACTAATTACAAATAAGTATAGTACCACCGAAAATAAAGAAATTCCAAGCTCCTGATTTTATGTATTATGTTTCAATAATTTTATGTAAATTGTTAAATATTTAAGTAAGTAACAGTTAATGAAGAAAAAATATTACGGTAAGCTTGGGGTAGGTACTACATTAGTGACAATTTAATATATATACAGTGATGGGCAAATGTGTGGAACCAAGCAAATATCTCTGGAATTATTAGAGATATCAAAATGAAATTTGGAATGTGGATACTGCAGTAGATTGCCTATTTGTTTCCAATTTTTTTACAATTTTGAACTTCCTCTTTTACCGGAAGTAATGTCGATTTTAAAATTTTCAATGAAACACCCTGTATAGTATATTAGTTTCTGATGAAACATTTTATTGCGAATACAAAAATATCGGGTTTGATATTGTTTACTTCAATACCTACCGAGATATTAACAGAAAAGTAATTAAGGAAAGGAAAAATCTAATATCCATTAAAGAAATACATAATCATCATTAATAACTAAATCTAAGTGATTTTCAAAACATTCAAACTTAACTTAACTAAACTTAATATATTAGATGTTCAAACTGAGCGCCGTTTACTTCTTGACAATGAGCAAGTCGGTTTTTAAATTCTCTAGTAACATTAGCTATTACTTCTGTTGTAATTCTCTGGATGTATGGAGTTATTCTTGCAGCTAATTCTTGCAAATTATTTGTTCTATCAACATAAACCTTAGACTTTTAGTAACCCCACAGAAAATGGTCTAGTGGATTAAGGTCTTTCAATCCATCTGTGATGACATGTCCTATCTAAATGATCTCGAACAATGCGAGCGTAATGGGGTGGTGCTCCATCCTGCTGAAACCAGATATTATTTGGTAATTGTCCATTTACCTCCAATGCCGGAATAAATTGTGTCTCCAAGAGCTGTAAATACCTACCTATCTCCGTTTAAACTTTCTTGTAAGAAGAAAGGTCCCACGATTCTGTTATTATAAATGCCGGCCCAAACGTTCAATTTTTGGGGATGTTGTGTATGAGTCCCTTGTACCCAATTAGGATTACTTTGTGACCAGTAGCGGCAGTTACGTCGATTAACCGTACCATTTAAACAAAATTTAGCCTCGTCTGAAAACACCATATTTCTTATAAAATTATTATCACGATTACAAATATCCATCATCGTTTCACAAAATTGCAAACGTCTGTCGAAATCGTCTTCGGAGAGTTCTTGAACGAGGTGAATTTTATATGGATGATATTTTTCTCGCCTTAATATTTTTGGTAAATAGCTAACTGTTCCACTTGTGTCGTACCTTCGCAAAGTTTTCGTCACTACTGAACGGGATATTTGTGTATTCGGATGAACAATGTTAAAATGGTTACAAACTTCTTGATGCGTCCTTTTCCTCTCCCCATACCCAATCATCATTAATATTTCTATTCTTTCTCTTTCACTTAATTCGGCCATTTTACGATCAAATTAAAACATTACAATCTTTTTACGTTCAAATAAAAAAAACTAATAACTTATTGACAACTACTGTCACTTCTGCAATGAATATCATGGACTACTGATTTAAACAAACGCACGTGTATTCGACTATAGAACAAGCAGTGCTGTTGGCTGTGACGGTATAATGCCACCGATTGGCCAATAGAAATACAAATTCTTACCGAGCGCTTTGTTTATATCGGGCGTAAATGAAATCTGAGTTTAGCTACCATTTTTCCTTTCCTTAGTTACTTTTCTGTTAATATCTCGGTAGGTATTGAAGTAAACAATATCAAACCAGATATTTTTCTATTCACAATAAAATGTTTCATCAGACCCTAAAATACTATACAGGGTGTTTCATTGCAAATTTTAAAATCGACATTACTTCCGGTAAAACAGGAAGTTCAAAATTGTAAAAAAATTTGGAAACAAATAGGCAATCTACTGCAGTATCCATCTTCCAAATTTCATTTTGATATCTCTAATAATTCCAGAGATATTTACTTGGTTCCACACATTTGCCCATCACTGTATATAGCGAGATATTACAACCCTTCTGGTCGTTTCTCGCATCCCTTTCTCCATTTTCCTTGACCATTCCAGTCACCTTCTTCCAGGCTTTCTCTCTCAAATATTTTTATCAGTTCTGCTTTTCCATGTTGCTCTTGGTCTCCTCTGTTTGTTTCTCTCTGGGGGAAACCAGTTCCAAATTTTCTTTGGTATTCTTTCATCTTTCATTCTTCTTGGGTCTTCATACCAAAGTAATTGCTTTTGAGTTCTTGTATCTATAATTTTCGTTTATATGGTCATTCTTTGTAGTATAGTTTCATTTCTTACCCTATCTAGACTAGTAAGTTTGACACTTCTTCGCCAATAGTCCATTTCTGCTGCTTACAGTCTTTTTTCCGTGCCTTTGTTTCCATTGTCTCTCGACAAAAGAAAAGTCATAGAGACAGCATATATAATCTAGAATGAAAATATAATTAGCGAGCCCAGCCTCCAAATTAAAAATATTTGGCGAGCTCTTCTTCTGCCAGGTACGACGACGCTGATTGGACAGGATAAGACCCAATGACCAAGACTGGCGACGCAAGACCGGTTAAGGGTATAATATAAATAAGGCGGATAATCTGAATTTCCTATCATTCACTTGATGACGATAGCAGATACACAGCTATTGGAAGTCCAAGGAAACTGCTAGAGTTATATTTTGTTATAATTATTTTTAGCTAAAAATAATTTTTAGTTATAGGTGGAAGTCGGTTATATTTTTTTAAATGTTTTATTCCACACGTGTGGAGGCTGTTGAAGTCACCCACATAAACAGCTGGGTGTGGTGAGGTCGTCAAGTCGTCAGATGACCAGGTGCTGGCAGGATGTTTATATATATGGCTAATGTTTATTTCTCCTACCCTGATGACTACAGTGTGAATATTGTTTGAGTTAGATATTGCACACAGTTGGGCATGTTCAATGAATGATAGAACGGAGGTTGGGATCCCATAAGCGTGGTGATATGTTTCCTGAATGACAATGACGTCGATATCGTTACTCACTAAAACTTTATGAATGACTTGGCATTTAGCCCAGATTATTCCTTCTATGTTTAGTGGGTAGATCTTGGTCCAAGATTTCTTGTCGCTAGGTCTTAAGGAGGACCAGGTAATTCAAAGTAGCGCTAGGCATCAAAATCGGAAGATCAAAAGATTGTCTGGCTAACAAGTTTGTTAGCTCTTTAGCGTTATCCAGGGGCACTACGAGAAGGTGAGGTAGCTTTGCACCCCGAATTGAATCAATGTCAAGATATATTGGGAAGTACATAGATAACCGCGATGAACAAACATACTATTTTTTCAAAATTTCATCATTTCAATCCAAGTGTAATGTCTTCGATGGCCCATTCCATATAATATCCAAAAAAAGTGAATGAATTAGATGTTGCGGTTTTAGTTCAAAGCTGGTTCAATGCAAGTATGTAATTGACGAAGGACCTTTAGTGGAACAATCAATAAAACATTGTAGAGCCGCGGAAATTAAATCACTAAATAAAAGTTAATCACTGACCTTTTAAGTCGAAGCCCTGCAGGTGGTGTTTTCTTGGTTCTTCTTTCTTCAGAAGCTAGCCCCGCAGCAACAGGAACTGTTTTAGAGCTTCGTCTGGACAACACGTTCCACAAAAAATAGCGACGTAATGTTCATTGATTGAGCAAACAAAAAATGCGGGTTTAACAAACAAATGAAGAGCTTTTGTAAACACAAAAGAAACAAAATGAAAGCGGTTTAGCGGTTGTTACGACCGGAATTATAACTCGCGAAATCTTAACACAATAACCTCAAAATATAAAACCATTGACAACGAAGTCAGAATAGACTTTGAAACGTTTGGTATTTCTGCAATATACGTAGTTTTATTTCTATTGTGGTGTTATTCCCCAAAGAAACATAAAAATAATCAAGAACATGCCACAAACAACGTTTAGAAGACAATATACCTTTTATTCTCACGATTTAACAAAACTTAACATTCTAGGTTCGTTTTAACTCACGAATGAATTGCTTTTTAAGAAATATTTTTGTTTGTTTCCATTTATTGAATTTGCAATTTTTCAGATAGTTAATTATGTCCCTCCATTTGTTTTATTTCCAAAACCTTAACTGACTTAAATTTAACAATCGCGTTAAAGTACACTCCCTCTACTCCACACCATCCCTTTTTGCGATAATTAATACAAAGTAGGCATCAGCCAGCAGACTGGCATGATTTATGATGCGATGATTTGTGTGGAGGTACCTACTCGTGTGAATTATAAGCTTGTTTATTTTAAAGCACTTGTTGCTTGTTTTTATTTACTCCAGCATATTTGAGCAGTGGTCGATACTATTCGTTTTAGCGTGGGCCGTTTTCTTTTTCATAGACGAGACTTTCTATATAACAGTTACAGGCGCGGATTTAGCGGTAAGAAAATGGTGGTTACGGTATAGGTTTAACGGTTGCTCAAAGTTCTGGAGTCGATGAGATTCTAAGCAATATGTTGTTTGATATTTATATAACAATGTAAATTGTATGTTTACTCAGGCAAAAAGGAGATATAAGACATTACTGAATGTTGTGAAAATAACCTAATTTGTATAAAAATATTACTTCAGTAATAGTCAATTAAAAGGATACTGCCTGTAGTTACATGTATCACTGGTGATATAGATTTCTATGAAAACAGTCTGGGATGTTAGCTCAACCACAAAATAATTAGGTAATTATATGACCTACTTCTATGTGCAATAGCCTTCTGTTGGGTTTACATGTCAACATCAAAGTGGGGTTGATGTCTTTCTCCTCGATGTCATCTAACCCTTCTTCGGTTCAGTTACCTAGTGACTCTTGGGGAGTAGGCAGATTGAGGCCCCGAGTTCGATCTAGACTCTGAAACTCTTTTTCACTTATGTCTCTTGATAATGGCTCCAAAGCAGGAGTCGAAACGTCGAGTATTTAATAAGTTCAGACGCGGTTCTCACCCGGAACCTAGCCTTGCTCATAGTAATAACCGCGGAAGCCTCTCATAATATATATATATATATATATATATATATATATATACAGGGTGTAAATAGTTTGACTGCATATATTTTAGGTGGAGGTAGTATACACCAAATTAAACAAAAAACTCTTATACCACTATGGTCAGTAGGCCTTAATAACCAAGAAAATCCCTAAAACATATTAAGTAAATTATTGTCAATCCGGCAACGTCGCTCGCGTTCGAAGCAGATTCACTCTTAGCGCGAATAATAAAGGAATGACTACGCCGACAAAAAAAATAAACAGCTGTGTTTTTGTATTGACTGATGATATTGACCTTAGAATTAAATAAAAATCTATGAAATATTTTGTTGAAAATATTTACGTTTTTAATACAAGGTATTGCAATTAGAATTTGTATTTGGCGGTTTCTTTTATGCAATTATACAAAGTTGGGTAAATATGATATTCAACTCAAGAGATCTGTATGTGTACTTTTTTTTCACCAGTTAAATTATTCGAAGAATCATTATTACTGATTTAATTAATATTATTTATATTAGACAAGTAAATATGTAATCCTACTTACCGAATTTATTATAATGATAGAACTGAGTTGAAACAACGGATTATTCACAGCAAATGTTCAAAATGCCCACCATTACTATCGACACAAGCACGACACCGTTTAATCCAATTTTCACGTATGCGAGAAAAAATTCCTGGAATATTTCGGATTTCGTCAGCAGCGTCAAAAATGCGTTGTCTAAGGTCATTCTCGTCAATAATTGGAGTCGTGTAAACCTTACTTTTCATGTGTCCCCATAAGTAGAAATCTAAAGGATTGAGATCAGGAGATCTTGCTGGCCAACGTATATGTCCGTTTCGACCAATCCAACGACATGGAAATGTTCTATTTAAGAAGTCGACAACTAGATGACTTGCGTGGGCAGGTGCTCCGTCATGTAAGTACCACATATTGGAACGTGTTTGTAGGTTCACTTCATCTAACAAATCTGGTAGCGTGTTGTTCAAAATATAAAGGTAATTCTCACCTGTCAAACGTGCAGGCAGTATAAATGGCCCAACCAAGTATTCACCAACTATTCCAGCCCACACGTTAACTGAGAATTGGTATTGAAATACTGACTGGCGTATTTAGTGCGGATTTACCTCAGACCACGAATGCGTATTATGAAAATTTATTATACCATTCCTATTAAAATTTGCTTCATCTGTTGTTAAAATATTGTTCACAAATTTAGGAAATTGTCGATGTTTTCTGAGGAACCAACGACAGAAATTGAGTCTTGGTTGAAAATCATCAATTGAAAGCCCTTGAACCCGCTGCATGTGATATGGATAGAGCAATTGTTCCCGTAATGTTCTGTGAAAAACAGTGTGAGAAATTTGCAGCTCACTTCCAATACTCCGTTTGCTACGATATGGGTTGATGTCGATAAGGACTAGTATGTGATCTCAGCAGCTAAGATACGATTATGTATGTTTGGAAACCTTTCCCTGTATAACATTCTTGCTATTCTGCAATTACGTCTGCTTTCCCCATAAATTAAGAGCATGTCTTGTATTTCCCTAATTGTATAATCGGCCATTATTTATCACAAATAAATATTATCGCACTATTCTTAATTTTCGAACTTACACACTAATCACAACCGATTTTATTTATTTAAAAAATATATTAAATGGAAAGCAAACCACGAAGTCTACATCAAATAGATATCATTCAAATCACTTTACCGTTTATCTATTCTTATTTACAAGAATCGAAATCGCAAAAAACAATCGTAACTCTCAGTCGTCGTTAAAGTAAAAAATGTAGTAAATAAGTTGGTCTGTCACGTTGCCATAAGCATATTTCGAGTTTAAATAATCAATTTTCATTTTTAATGTGGCTATTAAAGATGTATAAGCTATTGAGTATTTACATATTTAGATTTACCGACATTTTGAAATCGAAATTATTGTACTCACTGTAGCAAGGGCTACATAAAATGTAACTTTATGTGTTTTTTTGGCAAAACTATAGTTTATTTTAGAAAATGTTTAAAGTTTTTTGATTTGTTTTTGCCTGAAGTATTGTTCTTCAAAATCTTTGCACTAAAACCGTTTACACCCTGTATATGTGTGTGTGTGTGTTAGGTGGTTTCCGGGAATTCATCCGCGTAGTTGATAACTGATCCCTGCCGGGATCGATGGTAAAATGACGACGTTTCGGCAGAGTCACATCTGCCCTCTTCAGGTCGGTTCGCATAATTCTCGTAGCCTTCAGCTTTCGCTTCTAGCTACTCGAACACTTCGAATATTCGAGAGTTGAAGTGTTTATTAGAACGAAAAGCAAATTTTCTGTAGGTATTGTGTATTATTTGGATCTTATATTAGTTTATTTTCTATTTATTACTGATTTTTTATAAAAGAAGAGCCTCTTAATAAATTACCTGGTCCCATTTTTTACACAGAGGACTGAATTGGATCGGTATTTCATGATCGAGGCAGTATATGGTGTCGGTCGGTTGATCGTGTCGTGTCCGTTAAAAAGCTTTCACTTCAACAATCAAAATGACACAACTGATTAATATTTTACAAACCGACACGAAAAAAAAGAATCACATTATTTGTAGAATAAAATTTACAAAATTTCTGCAAAGGCATAAACATCCGCAAACCAAACTACTGATAAGCTATTTATTCTATCAGCTATTTCTAAAATTGTTATGTAAAATCCTGCGTCACTTAAGGTAAACCGGGTTCAGTCATAAATAAACCAGGCCTAAGCATTATCGAGTTTAGATATTCCAAATGAGATAGTAGATCGTAGATTCCACAACATTTCGAATAACACAATTAATATATAAATCAATGTCAAACGGTCTGAGAGCATTCTCGGTGCAAGTATCCGAGAGTGAAATAGACGTTGAACAAACTTGTATCAGAATGATTTTTATTGGAATTACGGCAGATTGAAATGTTGTAGACGAAGAAGAATAACATTTCTATTCAATGATAGTATTTATGTCATTATAATTTACTGTGAGTTGTTAAAACAAAACCGCTGTCGAAATAATTTAGCTAGTGTGTTTTAACTTTTCCAGGTTATACATGTAAAATGTATGAATTAAAACTTAGAATGTTGTTAACATGTTTCACCTTTAGTTATTTGCTGAAATCATTATTACGAGGGCGGCCTTTTATATTTCGGGATTAGAGAATAATCATCGAAAATCGGTTTATTGTTTTTCAAAATATTCCCAGTGAAGATCTATATACTTTTGCATGTGTTTGAACCAATTGTCGAAGCACTTTTTCCACTCTGATTGAGGTATCTCCAAAACATGCATTCTAAACGCAGCAACCGCTTCTTCAGGTGTCGAAAAACGTTGTTTTTTACATACGGGAATAAAAAGAAGTCATTTGGTGATAAGTCAGGACTATACGGCGGATGACTCATCATATCGATGTTTTGAGTGGTCAAAAATGCAGTTGTTTGAGCCGATGTGTGAGAGCTCGCGCATTATCGTGGTGAAGAGTGATCCGTCTTCGGCGGTTGGTTTTCCTCATTTCTTGGAACACAACTGGCAAACAAATGGTTCTGTACTACTCAGAATTGACTATTCTGCGTTGTTCTAGTGTTACGGTTGCGACATGTCCAGTTTTTCCGAAAAAACAGGCGATCATTTGCTTGGAAGTGCTTCGTGCGCGAACAACTTTTGTTGGATTCGGCTCATCTTGAAACACCCATACAGTCGACTGCTGTTTACTTTTGGGCTCATACGCGTAAATCCACGATTTATCACCTGTCACTATGTCATAAACGTGTTTTGAAGCACCGCCATCGTATTTTTGTGCTTTTATTTCGACCAACTGTTTTTGGACGACCTTCACGAAATTCGTCTTGGAGTGAACTACGACCTCGATTGAATTCACCATACCATCGATAAACAGTGGACCTTGATGAAGTTTCATCGCCAAAAATTAAATTAAGTTTATCCATGCACTCTTGCTGACTTAATCCACGTCGAAAGTTTTAAAAAATAATCTCCCGAAAATGTTCACAATTTAATTCCATTTTTTGTCCGAGATGAATCCTTTAAATTACTGTAAACAACAAACAGCGCTCGTTTTTCAAAACGTTCTGAGTACGTATAACCTCAAAAATGTCAAACTTTACGATAGAGCTGTCAGTTGTCAGATTGCAACACTAGGGTTGTCCAATCCCGAAATATAAAGGGCAGCCCTCGTATAGCTACTTGATAATTTTGAGCAAAATAATCACAATTATCGGAGTGGCTCTTTATGCTGCGTCCTTGAACTTTTATAGCAGATAATCAGATTTTCTATAAATGCATTTTAAAAAAATCAAAAGCCGGTTACAAAAAAAATAACTCAACTAAAAAGCAGGAAATAATTTTTACAGCAACAATTATCTACTTTTTCTAAAGTTAGTACCAAGTTGAACTGCGAAGTTGGGAAGTACAACTTACAAATGTACTTCCCAAATTATTTTCACTTTAACTTGGCACTGACTTCAGAAAACGTATTTAACTGTTGCAGTCAAAAAAAATATTTCATTCTCTCAACTCAACTAGAGGTAATTTTTTGAAGTCTTGAACTTTTCATATGATTCCAAATTCGGTGGATCCACTATACTGTAGACGATTTGAGTATCATCAATTATAATTTTGTGACATCCCACATAATGAAGCACCTCCATAACTGGCAAGCACCAGGAGCAGATGGTGTGAAAAATTACGGGATAAAGAAACTGTATGCAACGCACGAAACATTAACAGCCTTTATAAATGACATAATTACCCATCCACACAAGATGCCTAGTTTCCTTACAATTGGTGCTACATATCTCTTACGAAAGGACAACCTATGTACACAGGACCCAGCAAAGTGCCGACCAATACTTGCCCCCCAAACTTTTAACATTGTACATTAATCATCGCATTTTCAAAAAAAAATTTGATGGGGTGCAAAGAACAAGAGATAATTAATTCCGTTGTCTGCAATCAAGCCCACGCCAAACGACGAAATCTCTACATGGCATATGTAGCCTACAAAAAGGCCCTTGATTCAATTCCACATGATTAGCTCTTTAAGGCCCTGAAACTCTATAAAGTGAATAATTCTATTATTAAGTTTCTAAGTTAAGTGAATAATTATATTATTAATTTTAAAGAATATGCCTGGTCCACCTGGGCAAACCAAAATTTCACTGAATGAAGCCAACTGTTTGAAACAAACTGATCCCATTTCAATCAGAAGAGGTACATTCCAGGGAGGCTCTCTTGGGCAGCTGTGGTTCTGCCTTCCCATGAACCCTCTCTCAAACAAACTGAATTCGACTAACTTTAGTTTCAGTCTCAAACACAACAACGTACAAGCATTTAAGATATACCATTTGTTACACATGGACGACATAAAGTTGATGGCAGATACGAAACAACAGCTGCAGGATATGTTCGAAATAGTAGAAGGTTTGTCTAGTGACATCCATATGCAATTTGGCTTAGACAAATGCCGAATTATTAATATAGTTAAAGGCAAAATACAGCAAGGGCACTTTTATCGATTTGTTTGATTCATTAATTCACAATATTGAAAAACTCAGTACTATGCAGAAGTTCAAATTTTTGCAGTTAGCTTTAAAAGGGCCTGCTTTTGAGGTTCTTAGGAATTTTAAACTAACACAAAACAATTACGTGAGTGCTTATGAAACACTATTGAAAAAACTCAAGCGAACTCGTTTAATCGCGGAGTCTCATTGGTCAGCTTTAGAACAATTCCCCCAACTAACTTTAGATAGCACTTCAGTGATAATTTGGAAGCACTGAAGAAATGAAATGAGAGATGGCACCTCTATTGAATCTATGGCGGAAGGTCATACTTATAAATATCTTGGAATAAAGCAGGCTCTACGTATTGATCACTCCACCATGAAAAAGGACCTAAGAACAGAGTTCTATAGAAGGGTAAGACGACTGTCGAAAACCAAACTTAATAGTAAAAATCTGTTTCAGGTTATTAACACCTACGCTTGTTCAGTGCTTAGTTACTCTTTTGGTATTGTTAATTGGTGCAAGACTGACACTGAAAAATTAGAACGGAAAGTTCGAGTTCTACTAACAAAAGCTCTAAATCACCATCCAAATAGCTTTGCCGAACGTACAACTTTGCCACGGTATGAAGGAGGAAGAGGATTGGCCGATATAAGCAAACAACTAGATCAACTAGATTTCTATTTTGCTTAGTCACTTTCAGCAGCTCGCAGAATTTTCTGATCTACAAAGAATCATATGCCAAGTTGATGCCTCAACACCACTGCGACTGACAGAACTACAAGTCTAATTGCACCACCAGTCAACTTATCAGAAACTGCTTAAATGGAAAGCGACATAAATGACGTCAACGAGGATTATGTGGACAGTTCAGCGTCGAACGAGTGGTTGATCTCTGGTCAAATGTTTCCTGAAACGGAAGGCTTTATATTGGCAATCCAAGATCAAGTAATCCCAAGTAAGAACTATCTAAAGTACATCGTTAAAGACCCTTCTATTAACAACAGCAGATGCAGACAGGGTTGCCAAATATTTGAATCCATCCAGCTTATCACAGGAGGTTGTCATGCAACTGAATACACAGAACTACACGATGCTGTGGCAAAAATACTGCACCAGGAACTAGCTCTGAAACTTGACCCGCTACAGTCAGTAAGAGTGCCATACTATGTATACAAACTACAATCTGTTTTAGAAAATAACAACTACAAGCTGTACTGGGACCGCACAATACTGACCAATCAGACTGATGCTAAGAATAGACTATATATAGGTTCAGTAGATAAAGTCTGCAGAAAAACAACCCTAATTGACATAGAAATTCCTAACAACAATAATATAAATATTAAGCAGGCTGAAAAATAGCAAAATACAGGGATGTGGAATTTCAAATAAAAACACTGTGGGACATGAATAACACACAAACTCTACTCTAATGAAAAAAGCCGTTCTGTTGGGAACAGCCCGGACGGTCACAATTCATGGAAAACTGCAGCCACGACGCCAACCACGGGCCTGATAACCTGGCAAGGGCTCCAACAGAGCCAAACCCTTTTGATGTCTAGGATATCTGGGGTTTAGTGATTTTTCCACTTTTTTAGAGGGAGTATGCTGCCATACAATGTATGGTCAAGTCGGGGGATTTGAATCTTATGGATTTTTTATTGTGATTTCTGAAAAGAAAACTACCAACTTTCAGGGTATTTGAAAAGGGTCCATACTGTACGGCAAGCTGATCCCACTGTTTAAGCTCAGACCCCACGGAATATATATATATATATATATATATATATATATATATATATGGACTCTTTTCAAATACCCTGAAAGTAGTTTTCGTTTCAGAAATCACAATAACCACAAGCTAGCGAATAATCAACTTCCATAAAGCATACTTAGATATATTAACATTGGGTGGTTACCAGTTTCTTAGTTGGAGTCAAGCTTGTGCTTACTAAAAACTATGGTAATTGATGAATTGTCCAAGATCTTCCAGTTATGTTATGATGAGACTTTTCTCTTATAGTGATTTTGCTAAAAAACTCAAAGATATTCCCAATGCTCATTGAACGAAGTATGGCTTTGTTCATGGTCTTAAAGCTTTAGCTTTAGCTTTAGAACAAGCTGTACTTAATATGGTTTGTGTAATTTGTAACTTTTTGAATGCTTTCTATTTTGCGCGACGACATCTTCAACAGCAGTAATTTTCCTACCCTACAACTGTAAAAAAAAACAATAATCATATATTGGAGAGTATAAAAATTGAGCAAACTGTAAACTGACATTTCTTACTTGCTACTATTTTACATTACAACCTTCTTTTACCGATATCATGGTTGGTCGCAAAAGCGTTTCTCCTAGTAAGCAACTAGTAAATAACTATTCATATAAAACCTCTTCTTACACACAATTGTTTTTAATTTTTGTTGACAGCTCACGAACTATTTATAAGCTTTTTGGGATTCTGGACTCACATTTTAATGCAATAAAATTCATTTTCTGTCAGTGTCTCATCCTAAATCAGACTTATATGAGCTTCTTTCATACACTTCAACACATTAGATCAGATAATTCAGACTTCTTGTACACAGCCCGAAGGAAATCAGTTGATGAACACTAATTATATCAGTGACAATATTTATTCTAAGGCCACACCTCGTTACGTTAAAAAATACCACGGTTTATAAAAACTTCAGCATCTGCACTGGCTCCTGGATGTTTTTCGATAACATTTTCTATTAATTAACATCATGAAAGTCTCCACCATATCTGATTTAAAACCCGTCGGCTACTTAGTTTTGAATAACTTATCGTAAGCTTCTATACTTACAAATGTTCTTAACGCATGGACAACCAGAAATCTCTGATCCAATAGCGACCGGTAATATGCGATAACGTTTGTACGCGTATCGAGTGAAAAAACTAACGCAAACGTAATTGTTGTGAAAACAAGCGGATTATATTAAAGAATTTTGATGAAGATAACATTTGTAATGAGGCTAGTTGGTACCGGTGTTCAGCATTTTTAACCGATTTCCAAAAAGGAGGAGGTTATCAATTCCCGTGGAACTGTTTTTTATGTATGACGGGCGATTAGTTTGATGATTTAAACGGCATTGTATTAAGGAACATTACAGAAAGGTCCCACTTTATTGTCTATAACATAAGATTTGCTCTAAGAATGTCCGATTTTTTGAAGTCATAGCCAACTATGGTTTCCATTCAAAAAATATATGTTTGTGTCATATCTCGAAAACGAGAGCTGTCACGCAAACGAGGACATGACAATCATATTCAGGATACTATTCCCTTTAATTTTGATATTTACACTTTTTTATAGAATCAAAAACAAAGGAGCTAGAAAGATTTGACTATATCGACAGAATTTCGTTTTTTCAAAATATCTAGTAAGCCATGACTTTTTAAAAAAATCCGAACGTGTTATTAAACTGGACCAGTAAAACTGCAAATCTTTCCCAATTTAACCATAGCTCTATCTCCGCTAGTTTCCGAGATCCCCATACTTATCATCAAAAAAAACTCACCCTGTATAAGCAGAAGCAGTTGGGATATTTGAATTATAGGACGTAGGACGGGGTATAATTATAGACATGGGTTCAAAAAATTTTGGAAGCAATTGTATATACTGGACACGTCGTTTTTTTTGGACTGCGGTTTTTGTGATGATAAACTCATTTTTACAGGGTGAGCTAGAAATAAATTGCGACCATCAACTTCATTTTGTCAAATAGAAACATTTGTTTTTTAGTTTATTTTTGAATTTTGCATTGAATTTTAAGAATTTTTCATGTATAATGTCCTATACCGAAAATTAACAGTTATTAAAAATTACATTTCTTTCTAAATCTATCATTAAAGACATGGGTTAAAAACATTTTAGAAGCAATTGCATATACCGGGTGGTTGAAATAAATAGTAGAGTAAAATTATAGTCATAAAATGTGGTTCAAAAAGGTGAATTTTATTACATAGGGTAGACCATGAGCAGTTGCATAAATGGAATACTAGACATATGGAGCAAAGTAAAATCATTGGTATACAATTTAAACAATAGAAGATAGAAAAAGTTAATAGTGTGGAGAGGATTTATACCTATTCAGGGCAGTTTTAAAAATATCAGGACCGTTTTAATGTTGTGATGATTCAGAAAATGATAGACCAATAAGTTATATAGCACCGAACTGGCCCGGACCCGTCCTATAACAACTGAACCGGATATAACCAATCAGCAAGCGGGAAGCGTGGCCACTGAGCGCCAAGGGCCAATCACACGCAGCCGTCCACGGTGCAAACCGATAGGTGCTGAGCCGCGACTATATAACAGCGCGTGCCCTGCTGATAATCTTAGTATTTGAGTAACTCGAAGCGAAAGCAGAAGGCTACGAGAAATAAGCAAATCGTCCTGAAGGGGGCAAATGCGACTCTGCCGAAACTTCGTCATTTTACCTTCATAAATTTAATGTTAATGTGAATTAGTATTACTAATGTGAATTTTGTGCGTCAAGGATAAAATGTGTAAAAATACAAGCCTGTATCAAGGAATTTATGTAAAAGTCAGTTAGTTTTATATAGCTTCATGACAGACCCTGTTTAACCTTCCTATCTAAACTATTGTGCTATATCTCTTATTTCTTCGTTTCAAAATGTATTTATTCCTGGATATAGATCTCTCTTGTCCCTTTCCGTTGCTCTCTTTGCTGTGATATATTTATCTGTCACTTCTCTAATGTGTGCCATCCAACGTCGACATCAATGGTCTAGACTTCTCTTAGATTATCTAGACTCCGACATTGATAATCTATGTTGGCTCCGCTCCTTATCCATTCTGTCAGGTAGTAAATGGTGGCGAATTTGAACATTTGCTTTGATTTCTTCTTATTCTTTTGTTACATTTACAGCTTTGACTTTTTTGTGAAGTGAATAAAAGGGACGCTTTTTTCTAGAAAAACTTTTTACGGAACCGATTTAAAATTTAAACACCTTTATGTAGAATTACTAGATCTTTAAAATGGATATGTAATAGATTTGAGTTGCCATTTAAAAAAATTGTCACCACATTATTGACGTCATAAGAAATTAAGTTATGTCCAAATTTGCGCATTATTTAATTAAGGTTGACGTTACAGAGAATTTTTTTTCTTTTATCAGGATAGATTTTATTTAGTATGTTCTATACATTATGTATATTGGGTTATTCAAATTGTGACTATATTTTTGTAATACAACCAATAATCAAATGTCACCACAATCTTATCATGGACAAAACTGCTTCAGTGATTTAACTAAACCGTAGAATCAGGTGAGCTTATTTCAATTGTAATGTTATGTTAAGCTATTTTTTAAATACTTTGTACCTAAATAACATGAGAACACTCCTTAAACACACGTTACAAAAAACCCTAAAGGCTCACTCCAGTGCCTCCTATTCCAAACAAAATATTGCCATTTCTATTATTATTGTGGTTATAATGATATGCCCGATGTTCCATATCGATAAAATTCCCCATAACATCGTATTAACTCATAAAAGCAGTACGCCATAAAAAAATCATTGTTCGAGTAAATCTCAATCAGGACACAGGAACTATTATTGCTTTTCCACCTACTAGTTAGAATCCGGTTTTTAAATGTGTATTATAACTTTATAACTGTTTAAGCTGAGCATTCGACTTAAAATTTATTATTGTTTTGTGCTCTATCAATAACGAATAATTACAGTTATGGCTTTGGGCATCATACGAGCACTTGCTTTGTGAACGAAATACATAACTCAAGTACAGGCTGATTCCCTAATCGAGATTATAGAAAATGTCAGTATTTTCCCATTTTTAGCAGATGTTTACTTTTGTGGCTAAAAAACAGAATAAAAACTTGCTGATTCTGCTTTGTCCGGATTTGGACAGCGTCATTTTTTCGAATTAATTTATTTATATACCTAAACCGGAATATAAACGAAGTTTTCCGATGTTTCGCCAACACTTATAAGGGGCTTTTTCAAGGATGCTACTTACCCTGCGGCTACTCCATTCATTTCATATTTTCCTGACGAACACTTCAAAACTTCACTTTTTATTCAACTTATCACAATGATGTACAAATTCTAAATGAGTAATAGGTACGAAGAAATAATAATTGGCCCCCGAAATTTTCAGGTAAAAGAAGGGTAGGAGGCACTTAATGGGATTATTTTATGATTGTGATGAAATTTTGCATACGTTCCTGGAATTTTATGTAAGTGATTTATTTTGTGGAAATGTTGATGCAGGGTTGCCAGATGGGCGAAAGTTCGAAACCTTTGTCTTGGTTGAAATTCCTGGGATTTTTGGCGATTTCAACGGCCTCACGGAATTTTCTGGTAAAATAATACGAAGATTTGGCCACGACAGAGGAGCTGTCGAAGAGGATTTGCTGGCCCGTTTCGTGATGATGTTCAGCCACAGCAGAGTTTGAAATCAGGCCCGTTTTCAAACAAAGTTTGTGCTCACCCAGACGAGTGTTTATCGATCGACATGTATCACCGATGTATACTGCCCCACACGAGCATGGAATGGAATAAAAACCTTCAGATGAAAGAGGATTTTGTTTATCCTTTGAAAAGAGTAACGTTTATGAGATTTTGGATAGTGGTTTGTAGACTGTTTTCACCTCGTGCTTATGGAGAAGCTTTCTAATCCTATCCGTGACCTTGCTGATATATGGCAAATATGCTACTGATTTATTAGGTGACAATTCTTTATTAGGAAAGGGATTTTGGTGACGAAAAATGGAATTGCGAATCTCTCGTTTGCTGTAGCCGTTGTTTAGTAGGCTTGATGCACCAGGGAGTTCACGGCTGACCGTTACTAAGATGGGTGATGATGGGACCGGGCGTGCAGATATCTGTAGGTATGTGCTGGTTTTCTGTATACAGAGTGGCTCAGGCGACCATTTGACAACTGTGAAACCAACACGTCTAGGAAGGGCAGGGATCAATTGGACTCAATTTCCATAGTGAATTTGATGTTTGAATGTTGGGTATTAATGTGGTTAAAGAACAATTGGAGAGCCTCTTGTCAACATATCTCAACCAAATTTTGGGTTTGTGGCTTAAAGACTCCAGTGCCACTGCTTCAAAGGCTTCCATAAAGATATTTGCCACTACCGGTGAACCAATGGGGGTACCAGAAGTTTGCATGTAATATTTATTTTGACAAAGAAAATACGTCGACGTAATCGATAGGGAGTCTGAGATAGGAACTTTGGTGAACAGTGATGTCACCTCAAAACTAACTAAAATGTCTTGGGGTTCAATTTGTATCTCTGACAGAAGAGTTACGAAATGGGATGAGTTTAAAACATTTTCCAGTGAATGTCTTAAGAATGTCCGCTAAATATTTGGCAATGTTGTATGTTGGAGAGTCGATTAGGCTCACAATCGCTCGTAACGTTATGAGATGTCCTTGATTAGTACAAGGCCCTAATTTGCTATGTATCTCTTGTCAAATAAAAGATGACCTAGGTTCATCTACAGAATGGACATTCCCTGGAAATGTTTAAAATGCTCCCCGCGAACGTTCTGGCAACATGCTAATCTGATATATAAATGTCCTCTAATGTTATCTCAGACGTGACTTATCTAATAGTAACATACCGAGAGCCGAAATTGAAGCTGCAGTTTTTTCTACTTACGAGAAGCTGCAGGAATATACAGTGTGGAACAGCCAAATGGAATTGTTTAATGTACTTTTAACGAGATGTGATAGGCTGCAAATATTTTTATATAATAGAATAATTCATATAATGTTTTATTGGTATATATCTTATTTATATGTAATTAAGTTCTCCAAAATGGCAGTAACGATTTTATTAATTTCACCATTTCAGGGTTTTGGCTTCTAGAAGTCGATTGCTCGGGAACAATCGTATTACTGAGAAGGACAGTTGAGTTTTGAAATTACAAGAGTTTCAATACAGGGTGATTTGGTGACTAAAATTGCTCTTGAAAAATTATTTCATTTTTACAACTGAACCCTTCAAGAAATTAAAGTAAAAAGTGGTGGTTAGATAATTTTTGGATGGGTATAAAGTTATGTGTTCTCATATTAATTTGAGGCACACAAAGTCAATCGATATAGTTATAGGATATAAAGAATGGTTTAAACTGTCATATGTAGCCCACAGTTGTTACATATGCATATTTAAATTTACTGTGATATAGGGCGCTATAAATAATAATTGTACAGGGTGATTCCAGAAATGTTAGAAAATAAATGTTTATAGGGTGGCTATAAGCAGCTGCATATACAGAGTGTTTAAAAAATAGGGTAAAGTGTACTATATATAAATAGGCAAAGACAAAACGATTAGGTACCATTTTCTCCTCTGTCTGCCGATTTTCTTCATTATTGTTTTGTTTAGTAGCTACTGACGACCGTCAGTGCAGAATGCTAATATTAATTTATAATATTGGTTCATTCATTAAATAAATTATAATAAAAACTCATTATTTAGGTCTATACTGTCAACACCGATGCCGCCGCCGCCAGACGGTACATTGAGTTTATTTGGAGCGGTCTTAGATTGTTATAATTTAGAGCATGCAAGCGTTGTTAGTTTATGGTAAAGTCGTCAATCTAGTAGATCAGTCAATATAACTTTCATATTAAATATTCTGTTTTTAATGTGAATTTAATTATTTGATTAATATATTATTATCAATGAAAGTTGGAAAAAAATTGTCAGACAGCGGACAATAGAGAATGTACAAATATTTAAGTTCTAGGGTTGTTCTCCTCTCCTTAAATATTCCTGATAATTCCGCAAATGACCACAACAATCTTCCAATTATTATATCGTATTTTGACAGGAGCGGATCTAAAAATATAAAAATATACCGATTTTACAATTTCATATGAAATGTTGGCCATTACATCTACTTCTCCGATTTCTCCACAACTACTTTTTACAATTTCATGAAATAGGGTCGAATTTCGACCATTGTGCGACCACTAGTTAGTTAAAAATAATTATGTAGGGTAGCCCATTAGCGGGTGAGTTTATAGAGTTCATGGTATAAAGGGGGCAGTATAATTACATTATGAATATACAGGGTGGTAGAAATACGTGCTGAAGTATAGTTATGTTTTTACAGTCTGGTTTAAAAAAAATTAATAATAGTGCAACATATCTTAGCCTATAAGCAGTTGCATATATAAATAGATAGAAGGTGATGGGAATTATAGTTACACAGGGTAATTATAATAAATATTAAAAAAGGAAATGATTTATTGAGTAGCCCACTATGAGTAGCATATATATACGATAAAAATATAGGGCAGAGTAGAATAATTACAAAAAAATATTTAAAAAGATTTAGAAACAAAAAGATTAAATACGGTGGTTTTTAGGCAGTCGCATACATAGAATGGTTGGAGTGGATTTATAGTTTTACCGGGAGCTCAAAAAATGTTAAAAAATATAATGTGTGCTCCATGAGCAGTTGCATATATAGGCTAGTTAAAATATACTCCAGAGAATTATAGTTACATCTTAGCAAAAAATTTTATAATGGGTAGTCTATTAGCAGTTACATATACAGGATGGTGGAAATATATTCTGAAGTGGAATTATTAAATATTAGAGAAATGAAATTAAACTGAATCATTTCAGTTCGAGAAAAATTAGTTTATACTACAAATGTCCGATTATATGGCTATATCTATCAACATTTTTGATGAATCTTTGAATCTAAGATTAAAGCTTGGTCTAAATTCATTAAATGTACAAATGGAAATTGATTAGGGATTAGTAATAAATTAAAACAGATTATTTTGCAATTTCTAAATATATGATTTCTACTTCATAACTATTCAATTCTTTCAAATGGAATTGTCATTTACATTTATTCTATTTTCTATATTATTCTACAGGATAATAGCTGAATTATTTAATTTTAATAAATTTCCTAGTAACTAAATGTTTGTATTTAATTTCCACTTACTGCCTCTTTGCCATATTAAATTAAGAATTACAAATTTGAACACAAATAAACCTACTAATTATATATGAAAAAGAAGTTGAATTTCATTACTTATTGAACCATTTCGACCACAGCCTATTTTAGTTTTTATTACAACGTGTGGGGTTATTTCCCAGAAAATCGATAGCAATAATTAATTTCTTATTAAAATTATTAAACTAATTGTCTGTTGGTCACACAATGATTTAACGACTCCTCTCTTTACTGAAAACCAGATAATTTTCATTCATCACATTCAGTCCATTGCATCTCTGGAGTTCCTCAGTCACTACGAAATAAATTAAAACCCTGTGAGGTAGACTGAATTAATCAAAACAGAGCGCAGTAGCGCAATCCTAATCATATTATTCAAATTCGTTACGGCTGAAATTCTTCTAAAGGTGCATAAATCACTGCGGTCGTAAAGTTGTTGCGAATCAAGAAGTGCCAGAAGTTTTATCCTCATTTGAAATGGCAGTTAAAAGATCCCACAGATTGGATGCCAATTTTATAGCTTTGTTTGAATCTATAAGACGAGTGTATTACACGCCGGGAGTTGATTAGGTTGCAACTTGAAACTGAAAAAAAATGTATTATCGTGAGATTCTCGGTGGAAATGTGGACACAGAATGCAATTTTAAAACACAATGCGGCTACCGAGCATTGTTAAGAACTTTATATCGAAGATTTGAATAACAGATTATATGATTTATTGAATAAAGAGGCATTTGTGCAGAAATTTAATTATTTTTGCAATTGTTCACTGGTATTGGATACTGATTGTTTTCTAAAATGTCCTTCAGTGCTTTAACGATAACGTTTTTTATTTGCAAATAAGCCCTTGAAACATCTATAAACATTTGAACAGCTTGGATATATTTAATCAATCAGAAAAGCAAAAGCTTCTTACCAAATATACTTCCCCTATCTCCCTGTCTCTGTTTCCCTTTGATGGTGTTATCCTGAGTAAAAGATATAAATTTCAGGTGAATTAAAATAATTTTATTACGATTCAAGTATCATATCCTACTATTATTAATACATGAAGACCGAAAAGCACTCCTTTTTTTCGGCCTTCATTTTGAAAGGAGGGCAATGAAACGTATACCATTCGAAAGGTAATGTGCCTTAGATGTGCAGAATATATATTATTTCTTTTAAAATGAGTAAATTAAAGATAAATTATTTGAGAAGGCGCTCTATGAACAAGTAGCTTAAGCCTTAATCTATTGAAATTTGACATTGAGGTAGCTGACAGCAGTCGACAGTAAAAACACAATCATGTTAATAAGAAGAATAAAATGATTTAAATAGTCAACTTTCATTTAGTAAGATATATGCTCTAAAATCTTCTTTTCTATTCATCTGTGACGGTACGTTTTTTTTAGATGACAACAACTGATATTAAGGTGAGCTATGAAATTTTTACATAAGCACACTAACCTTTAGAGATTCTATACCTGCACAACATTTGTTATTCGTTCTAATAAAAACTCCAATTATTACGGTATTTTAAATTATAGAATCGACATAGATCAGAAGGCAGACAGAACACTATTAAAGTTATGTCCTGACTACCTTCGTATATAAAGTAAACATTTTATATTAAGAGTTCCGAATAATAATTGAAATTTATTGCTTGGAAAAGCTTAAAATATAAAAGTTTAATATTGTTATTTTGTATTACCATTCCTTACTAGATGAAGCGGCACAGTTAATTGAACAAGGAAGAAAAATGACTTTGGACAATGTTAAATATCTTAATATGGCACTTTAGACAATAATAACGGCCTTAGAGGATATACTTGATGTGACTTTAAATGCATAAACAACATTATCGTTTTATTAACACGTTATTAATAGCGGACCTTAGAATATATACATATTATAACTTTGAAGGCATTAACACAAAATTATTGAAACAATAGTTTCTTTCGCACCCCGTTTGTTAATTTTTTTGACGTACTTACAATTCATCGTATATTAATTTTTGGTCGCTCGTTATCAATTTTTTTATTGCTTGCTTATAGTTCTATTATTTATGGGATTGAAGTATAAATAGTTATTATTGATGAGAACAGAAGCTCGCACTTAAACACTGGGGGAATCGCTAGTTAACTAGTAAACAGTGATCTCCGTATTTATCCGGAATACCTCATGCATTTATTACATTTGTACAGGATTGATGTTATTTTTAATATGTGCTGATTCAAACTATATTACAACAGCTATTTTGAAGAAAAGTCGGGAAACGCTGCGGATATTTAAAAAATATCTTCATAAATAATGTTTCCATAATAATTTGATACGTTATAATTAATTTATCCTCGTTAAATTATAATATTGACAGAAGTATACTTCATAAGAAGCTTCCGCTTTCCATCGTTCAGTTGCACATGACTGCCGCTCTTTTTTAATAACATAACTTGTATCGTTTTTTAGAAAATCGGGAAAAACTTTTTTACCGAGTTTCTTATACAAGAAACTTTGGTGGAGGTGCTCATATTAAAAAATTGCAGTTCAGAACTTGGTATAATAAATTGAAAAGATATTGGATTAATCAAAATAAATGTCAGTTAAACAACTTCAAGGTAAAGATTATTAATTAGTCTGTATATACAGTGAGTCTTCATAAATCTTACGATTTTTTTTATTCATAATTTTGGAAGAAAAAATTACTCTTCATAAACATATTTGCATTATTTAAAACGTATACTTGTCATCATTACATATGACTTTTTAATTGTAGACGAGGTTTGTTGGCAAATAGGAATGTTGCTTAAAAGTAAAGTACCTTTATCTTTGTTAAGGAAGAGGGACAGGGAGGGACAGAGAAGGACTGAGAGAGATGGAGTGGGACTGAGAGAGATCGAGAGGGACGGTGAAGAACGCAGAGGGGCGGAGAAGGACGGAGAGGGACGGAGAGGAACGGAGAAGGACGGAGTGGGACAGAGAGGGACGGAGAGGGACGAAGAGGCACAGAGAGGGACGGAAAGGGACGGAAAGGAACAGACAGAGATGGAGAGACGGACAGAGAGGGATGGAAAGGGACGAAGAAGGACGGAGAGAGACGAACAAGGCCGGAGAGGAACGAAGATGGATGGAGAGGGGCGGAGAGGGATGGAGTGGGACGAAGAGGAACGGAATGGGACGGAGAGGGATGAAGAGGGACGGATAGTGACGAAGAGAGACGGAGAGGGACGCAGAGGCACGGAGAGGGTTGGAGGTGGACGGAAAGGGATGGGAAGGAACGGAGAGGGGCGGAGAAGGAGGGAGAAAAACGGAGAGGGATCAAATATAAGTAATTAGAATTAAAAACTGCATCTAATTATACCATTGCACTTTATAATTAAGTATGCAACTTTTCCAACTATATACAAGATTTCAAAAAATATATCAATTTTGATTAAAAGTGAGGTACCTGTATTTTTTTAAATAATATTTCAAATTGTATTCAAACAAAAGTTCATTCCCATAGTCATCTATTTTCATATGTGTAAACGTGAGCATCCGTTAAGAAGGTTTTGCTTCAATAAAAGTCGATGGTGAGTTGTTATCGACAGAGCAAGGTGTCGTTTTTAACAATATCGCAATCTTCTTCCACGAACTCCACCAATTGAGGCAGAAGATGTTTTCCAGCGTAACTTAATCGCTGTTCTTTTGCTTTCAGAAAAGAAAGTATTTTGTTATAGATGACATGCTGCGATATCTTGCCCATTAAAGCATTCATTTCATAAACAATCGATCGGTAGAATCTACAGTTTACAGACACGACATTCCTCATGAATCACCCTGTTTAATAAATTGCTGAAAAATCAACAGTTACTATCGTAGCAAAGTAAACGAAAAAGCTCAACAGAGCTTTCCTAACATAGCCAAGAAGACGATGAACAAAGAAACAGCTTTGTACACAGAGAAGAATACAAATTTACTGTTAAACAGTCTATTGAAAAGGACAACAAAAAACCAGCACGAAACGAAAACGTTTCAATCTTTCACTCGAACGCAGACGAGGAAACCGACGTCTACATACGCACGTCGTGGCACGTTAAAACAAATGCAAACCGACACGTGAAATGTCAAAGCCTACCAGAACGAGACATCCATAAACACCAAGCTCGGACTATATAATCAGATTAAAAATTGAGAGAGTCTTATTTATGGCAGCATAAAAAACTCCACACAGTGTACCAACCATTCACGCCGTTTAAAGCTTCTAAAAGTTTTTTCAATCTGTCGATCTTCGTGATAAATCGTAGGCGTCAGTTGGGAATTGATAAAATTTTAATACACTGCCAGCACTCGGTATGATTTTTTTTTTGTTATTTTGTACGAGGTGTGAATAATTTGTTGTCAGTTTTTGACCTGGCGTGAACGATAGGATTCGTTGCGGTTTTTGCTTCCCAACAATTTACGTCAAATTGCAAAAAAATCTTCAATTCAATAAGAATTGTTGTAAAATTATATTGCAAAACAATTATGTACCTAATAAATAGATTTTGATCATTTCTACGAATTATAAAATTTAAGTAACTAGCGGTCGCCCAGTGGTCGAAATTCGACCCTAATTCATTAAGATTATGAATTGAACATTATTGACGTTATTTTGTCTCTATAAAATATAGAGTTGAGGCGAAATTAGAAAAGTAGGCTAGGACTTTGCTATCCCTATTATTTCATTTGGATTACATTTATAGAAATAATTCACGAAATATTTTTTTATTTATGTATACAATTGTAGGTTTATTTTTAAATAAATATATCTATGTAGCATGTTCGATCTAATTATCGGCGGATTTTTTTTCTAACCTAAAAGTTTCTGTTTCCGATTTTAAAAATAGACATGACAAACAACTCAATGAAAACTCTAATATTTAATGACATTTCCATTATCCGCTGGTTGATAATTTGTTGCACAACACCTTCGGAATATTGTGAAAATTATATTATATTAATGACAGAATTATAATCACAACAAAAAATTACAAATATTATTTTCTACGAAAGTTAGTACGAAAAATCAATACTGATCTATAATTTACAGCACTAAATATTTTTCCCAAATTTATTATTTTCTTGACAATTGTTTCGCTCTGATGAGAGACTTCGTCAGAATTAAATATTAAACTAAATGCTAAACATCTGAATATATTATATAGTTATTTTTGTGCTTCTTTGGGGAACAACACCACAATAGAAATAAAACCACGTATATTGCAGGAACACCATGCTTCTTTGGGGAACAACACCACAATAGAAATAAAACCACGTATATTGCAGGAACACCAAACAACACCACAATAGAAATAAAACCACGTATATTGCAGGAACACCAAAGAAGCACAAAAATAATCAAGAACATGCCACAAACAACGTTTAGAAGACATATTATATAGTGTTGTAAGATAATAATGATTAAATAGGTAGAAAACACAATATGTTTACTGTATAATATTAGTGAAGGTAAATATTATTAACATAATTTTGAATTTTGTATTATGTAAGTATATTAAGATTAAGTAAATGAGACATATTTGTATCAATTTGGTCATTTAAAAAATGTGGTGAATTTTTATTTTTATTGACCTCAAGTGATTCTAACAGTTAATTTTTTACTTTTTTGTTCTAGATGTAAAATTTCGAAAGTAGTTTGTGGAATATGATTTTCATTTAATAAATGGTCGGCAAATGTAGATATGTTGTATTTCTGATTTTCATACGCTTTTAAATGTGTCTGAACATCTTGTTTTAAATGACCTTCCTGTGTGACCGATGTAAAATTTTGGGCAACTACCACATGTTAAGTTATAGACTCCAGAATTTTCATATTTATTAATTTTATCTTTATTATTTTTTATGTGTTTGGTTAAATTATTGTCGGTTTTAAAGGCTGTAAAATAGTAAAATATAAAGCCATTGACAACGAAGTCAGAATAGACTTTGAAACGTTTGGTATTCCTGCAATATACGTAGTTTTATTTCTATTGTGGTGTTATTCCCCAAAGAAACATAAAAATAATAGTAATAAAGGTTTTTAAAATTTAGTATAATAAATATTTGTGTTTGAAGGATTAAAACATTTTTGTAACAAGTTGATTTAATAATATTTAAGTGCCCAGGAAATTTATTTTGTTTTAAAAGCAAGATTATATCAAAATTGTATCTTGGCAATTATAAATAAATCATAGTTTGATTGAAAATTATTATAATATATATATATACTAGCGGACCCGACAGACGCTGTTCTGTCCAAATGTGGCTTGAGGCTATTACCGGGTTCAGCAAATGTTTTATTAATATTAGAATTTGATAAACTCGATATTAATGTGCGAAAAAAAATGTCAAAAGTAAAAGGAATTTCTAGAACCCGTTCTTAGTGTCATCTACCGGGTTTAACTGTGAATCTAAACCATCCAGGGACCCACGCAAACATCTACAAAAAATTTCATGAAAATCTTCAGTCCTTTCATTTGCAGTATTTCGTATTCTTCTTGCATTACGGCTTTGTCGGGAAAGATTCGATCGTCTTGGTCGCGGCATTATTAATTAAACTTCACTTCACCTAAAAACTTAAAATTTTCAACCATACCGAGTTTTATAGTTCACTTCACTGTTTATACGAATGGGCAATAATAATAGAAATAGTTTTATTATTGATTTCTTACAAATATCAAATTGTCATCCATACGTCATTACATAGCTGTCATTATACGTCAATTTTTTTATTCCAAGTTTGATTCTTTTTTGTTATACCACGTTTTATAGTGACTGACGTTACATGTCAAGTCACACGGGAATGCTGTCGAACGGGATAAAAAGTAACCTATGTCCTTCTCCTGGCTCTAAACTACTGCCAATTTTCAGCTAAATGGGTTCAGCCTTTCTTGAGTTATAAGTGAAGTAACTAACACGACTTTCTTTTATATACATAGATTTATAAATGCTGTCATGCTTAAGGTTTTGTAAAGTACTATTTCGCGGACTCCCTGGAGTTTATACCAACTTTCATCAAAATCTGTCCAGCCGTTTCTGAGTTATAAATGGTGTAACTAACCCGACTTTGTTTTATTTATATAGATTCTGCTATTCGAATCCAACAAATCAGAGATCATTAAAATTGGTCCAGCCGTTCTTAAGATATAAATGGTGTAACTAACCCGACAACAGTAAAAAAGGCAACGACAGGCCGTGTTTCCAAGCGGCCACCCATCCAAGTACTAACCGCGCCCGACGATGCTTTAGCTTTTCGGATTTCCGAATGATTTGGAGTGATTAAAACCAATCGATTTGACAGTTGTTGGCATTGAGATGGTATTACGTAGCGGATTACCCGCGATAGATACACTAAAAACATTACCCTCCTTTTTTGGTTAGTCGGGATAAAAAGTAACCTATGTCCTTCTCCTGGCTCTAAACTGCCTCCCTGCCAATTTTCAGCTAAATCGGTTCAGCCTTTCTTGAGTTATAAGCGAAGTAACTAACACGACTTTCTTTTATATATATATATATATATATATATATATATATATATATAAATTAATTCGAAAAAATGACAGCGTCCAAATCCAAAAAGCAGAATCAGCTATGACTCTGACCGCGAAAACCCTTTCTCAAATACATTTAAAGTTGTAATTCGTAACTTCGCTGCTTAAATTGATACCGACTTCAGAAAAAGTATTTAATTGCTGTAGTACAAAATTATTGCATTCTTTTTAGTGAAGTTAATTTTTCTGAAATCGTTTTTTAATGTATTTATTGTAAATAATTTTCACCTCTTTTGTTACACTTTTGTTGCACACGTTTTTAAGTTACCTAAATACAAAATCTTCATTTTTATTTTCGAAAGCTAATTATCCATTCCCTAGCAGCTGGTAATGTGACCAAACGCGTTCAACAAATTGGAGAAGCACCGTATATTCTCCAACATATTTTATCACTTCATCCTCACGAACTGTCGACGCAGACAAACACCAAGAAAACTTATTCCATCTAACGAAACGTTAAAGATTACACCTTAATGGCACATAAATGGCTAACGCTGGACATCCACTTCAGACGTCCTCCGTTGGAAGTTATTATGCAAGATTAAGACAATAATCTAATTGAATATTTATACATTCTAGTTGCTCACTCGTCTCGGTCGTCTTGAATGTCTTTAACAATCGCGCCACAACAACGCATTTACATTGCATTTGAGCTTCTGAAATATGCGCGAATAGAACAGTTGCTAAACATAAATATACCGGGCGATTAACAATTTAAATGAGGAGTGACGGTAGGAGAAACCAAACCTCAATTGGAAAAAGAATTACTACAACAAGTTAACAGACGTTATTCGTTTTGTTAATGTCGCAAGTATTGGAACAAACATTTTTGTAATGATGAAGATGCATTTACAAATATGATCCAATTAAGATTGAACATTTCCTATTAATTTTTGTCTGAGATTTCTTAAAATATACTCGCTGAGAAAGAAATTCCAACATCTATAAGTTTTCTGAATAATAATTGTGGCATCTCGAGTTTTTATTCTTTGGGAATAACTACCAAATAAACTTGAAACTTTGTATATTTCAAAAATCCAAATTGTGATTTCGATATTTGTCATTGCCAATCTTCTTAATTTTTTGTTCAATTTGTATTCATACGATTGAAAACGAGGCCGGATTTAGACCTTGAAACGTTTGGAATTTTGATATATACAGACTTTCAAGTTTATGTGGTAGTTATTCCCAAAGAACTCAGAAAAATCGATATTTTTAACCGACTTCCAAAAAGGAGAAGGTTATCAATTCGTCGCGTTTTTTTTTGTATGTATGTTACCTGCTTTCGTCTCCTGTGTGAACCGTTTTGAATGAATGCGGTCTTGTTTAATACAGTATATATCCGGATTGGTGAAACTTCAAATTTTGGACAAGAATTCTATTGGTAAAGTGATTAAATTTGTGAATGAACACATGAGTGCATGGAAATTGACCAACATCCCTAACATATTGGTCGATTTTTCGAAAACTCCTTACGAATGTGTATAGTTTTTTAACGTTTAATCTATTAAGGAAGATCCCTAGGTGGTCTCATATACTTTTCTGCGACGTACAACTTGCAATTTTTCAGAAAATCGCCTGAAATTCCAAAATTATTATCAAAAATTTCATCGAAAAATTACATTTCCTCATAAAAATTTTAATTCCAATTTAATAGTGCGGTAAGTTTAGGCACTGGAAGTTTTAATTGCGAATTTGAAAATTTTCTATATACACCTCAAGGTAATTAAGTATAGTATTTTCGGGTCCTTAAATCAATGTGTAGCAAGCTCGTTTTGTTTGTATACCAGGCATATAGCTATTTCAATGAAAATTTTTCCATTTGGCGAAGACGGTGCTTTTGGTTGTCACATTCTTCCGGCCTATAAGAAAATTCAGTTGCACAACATCGCCAATAATTCCAAAATTCTTATCAAAAATTTCATCGAAATGACATAACGGACATTTCCTCATAAATATTTTAATATCAACGTAATAGTGCGGGAATTTTAGGTACTGAAAGTTTTAATTGGGAATTTGAAAATTTTCTTTGTACATCTCAAGCATATACATAGTAAAGCATAGGTGACGGTTCCTTAACATCAATGAGTAGCAAGCTCGTTTTGTTTTGTATACAGGAAAATACCTTTTTAAATGAGAAATTTTTCTATTTTGCGAAGACGGTGCTTTTGGTTGTCACAATCTCCCGGCCTAATAGAAAACCCTTCAGTGACAACACATGTCAAACTCTAACGACTCCCAGATATTTGGTGCGTTTAGACACAGGGTGTTTAGTTATAGCATAACAAAATCTACAAAATAAAGTGACATAAGGAGTTGCCTTTTATCTATGACGATTGAAATATACGGAGTAGAATGATAGTGGTTCTTGCAGCCGTATACACAGCATGGTTGCATAGGGTGGAGTGGACGTTTGGTGGTAAAAAATTTGGAAAAAATGTGAAATTAAAATTATATAGGGTGATTAAAAAACTGTTATATGATGTGGACGTAAACAAATCATACAGGATGGTTGGATTATATGCTGGAGTTGAATTACATTTATACAACGTGATTAAAAATTTATTTTATAGCCCATAAGAAGTTGCATAAAGTGTGGAGAGGAATTAATCTTACAACGGACGATAATATAAAATGTAAAAAATTAAATAATTTATGGGGTCGCCCACAAGGAGTTATCTACTATGGTTGAAATATAGGAGAGATTTGACTTCGTAAATATGGGATGGATTCTACTCCGTCCTATTGTTTACAGAAGGCAGCTAACAAATTTTGCTTCTCCGTGGGCAGTCGTATGTACAGGATAGTTGGTACATAGGGTGGAGTGGAATTATCTACAGTTATACAGAGTTGTCATAAAAGTTGAAAACGGTTACATGGTGACCTAAGGCCTACTAGTACATTTTGTTCATAAACATTTACCCGTCAATTTAAATGAAAATGTATCATTGTGTAATGTTAAGGCTTTCGATGTTACCTGGTCCTGTGTATTAAGGTTATACATACAAAATAAAAAATAATGGATGAAAACTACCTGAATTCAAAAAAACTAAAAACTTGAAAATAAAACATTAAAAAAATATAACCGATCTCCAACTATACCTAAAAAGCTAAAAATAATTATAACAAAATACAACTCTAGCAATATAAATACCCAGGAAGTAAAAAATGTAAACATTAATAGGTGCTCATTCTGTACAAATTAATTACCTAACAATCTAGTATATTTTAGAAGTCGGTGCCAAGCAACAATCAAGTTTGATGAAGTAGTAGATAAGTACGCAATGAAGGATTTTAGATTTGCTTGGCACCGACTTCAAAAATATATTAGACTGGTAGGTAAATTTGTACCTTTTAATGTTTACATTTTTTACTTCCTGAATAGGTACCTAACAACATTGCTAGAGTTGTATTTTGTTATAATGATGTTTAGCTTTTTAGTTATAACTGGAAGTCGGTTATATTTAAAAAAAATGTTTTAAGTTAATATTGTTTTGGTAAAAGATAGATGAATTAAAAATACCAAGGAGTTCGTTTTTTTTGTTAATGTGTTTGTCCACCCAGGTTATCCATATACTCCCCAACGCAAGATTGATTCAATAATTTTTTCTTGAAGAACAATATCCCAAGCTACCTATTTCATGTCTCAGAATCTCCAAAGTTCGTGGCCGGTGAAATAAATTTCCGCGTCTTTTACCCATAATATCTCAAACACGTTCTATGGGTCTCTTCAAAAAACTATCTCGAGCGACATGAGGCCAAGCATTATCTTGTTGGAATATGGGATCTATGAGCCGATTATTTTTCGATCAAATATTAAATCTTCTTGCTCAAAAACATCCACCACGTGCCGACTACATCGAGCGAAATAGTTGAGCTTTCGCTGATGAGGTAAATCTCGGGATCCACCAAAGTATCTAATGCCTTATTAAAAACGACTTGTGATTTTTTTTAACAACTCAGGCATCTCTCTCAACACCGAGAAATCGCTTGCACTGTCACTTCGTGTAGTTCCAAGTAAGAAAAAATAACTTTACTCTTACTTTCAATCTTGAATTAAAACTCTGACTTTTGTACCCTTTTATTCACTCTTATTTTGAACACATTAAATAAACTTGATTAAGCAATTTGAACCAAATATAAATCAAATTAAATTCATTATCCCATATATCTACCTCATAATTTACGTTTTCGTCGAATATCGGCCTCGTGATCAGATATCTAAACTACAAGATTTATTCATGAATTTTCCTGTATATATACCTTAATTATCGCCCCCTTAAGTTGACTGCGTAGCTCCAAAATACCCGATAGCAGCCATACATCACTGTCAAAATATCTTATGCTACCTTACAAAGACAGAAGATCTCGATTTGTCATACAGAATAACAATGACATTAAGATACTTTGGTACATTATTTAAGTATATGGTATTATTAATTGCGAGATTTACATAACAAATAGAATCCTAATTAAATTTCAACTAAACTAATGAAGTGTCGTTTGTTATTCGTATTTATCAAAGATGTCCGTGAGATAATCGCTAGAAGAATGCTACCGCTACCAGTGGTCTTCGTGATGTGGACAAGGTAGCTTGACTTGGACGAATTTTCGAGAAAGAAACTTTAGTCAAATCGTAGAACGAGATTTGCTAATAAAGAACATTGTATGTTTGTAAACAATATTGTTTGAGAAGTAACTTTGAAATGTTCTAAAAGTTAGAAGCATGAGTCTTTAATGTGAACTCAATATCGGCGTCTCTTTATTCTTTAGCAGTAACATCTTAACACCCAAGAAACAGATCTTTATCAGGCAAATGCCCGTTTCGTTCTTATTTATAGCGTCATCAGTCATCACCGTGCTACTCTAACAATAACACGAAAAACGCGCCACATTATCACCAAGCATATTTAATCCAGGACGAGAAGTGTCATCAAAAACTGGTACCAAACTTGCGTTACAATCTGCTGTAAGGTATTTTGGTGTATCAGTAATTTTTGATTCTAAAAAAACATTGATATGTCAAAGGCAAACAACTACTTTCCTGTTGGTTCGGTTCAACAAGCCCGTCGTAGGATTTACTTTAACAGTCAATAGGGCAAATTTTTACTGGCCGAATTTAATGAAACTTTCGGATTTTTGTAAAAGGTCATGGCTTACTAGATATTTTGAAAAAACGAAATTCTGTCGATTTAGTGAAATCCCTCTAGCTTCTTTGTTTTTGATTTTATAAAAAAAGTGTAAATATCAAAATTAATGGGAATTGTATCCCTAATATGATTGTCATGTCATCCTTTGCGTGAAAGCTCTCGTTTTCGAGATATGACACAAACTTATCTTTTTTTGAATGGAAACCATAGTTGGCTATGACCAAAAGTCGGACATTTTTAGAGCTTTTCAACGATATATTACTCGATATAGTTGTTCATAAAAATAACAGAGTTATGGATGCTTTTCTCTCTTATTTCCACTTTTAAAAAGATTGTTTTCACTTTGACGTTTCCTCAGTTGAGAGTAATTCCTTTAGTAGTGCAGAACTGACAGTCGATATTGATAAGTTTTCGTGATAAAAAGGAATATTCAGACGAAGAAAAACTGAATATGGTGAAATGTTATATCATATGCCATAAAAATTCAGATCGTGCCGCTGAGGAATACTTGTACATTTAAGAGGCTTTATGGTAGTTTACGCAGATATGGATCTTTTACTAAACCACCAAAGGAAGGTAATCAAATTAACGAAGCAGCACAAATAAATGTGTTGGCAACGAACTGTAGTTAAGGTACTGAAAGCGCACAAGTTCCACCCGTACAAACTTTCAGTTTCTCAAACTTTGCATGCTGGTGACAAACATCGACGTATCAATATTTCTTCCTATCCAAACTCTTGGATAGGAAGAAATGGAACACGCGAATGGCCACTCCGGTCTCCCGATTTGGCAGTTATAAACTTCTATTTATGGGGTGCGCTAAAACACAAAGTACAGAAAAGAAAGTATGAGACAGTTGGTGACCTAAGGGAGGCCGTATTACAAGCAATTGAGGAAATTGATACTTGGTCTGTGAGGAAAGCAGAAATGTCAATCTTAAAAAGATGCAATTTTTTTCTAAATAACAATGGTGGACTTTTCGAACATAAATTGTAACCATTATTATGTACTTTAAAAGTTTTTTGTAAGTACCTACTTATTTAGTATTTTAGTTATATCTGATATACCTATAAAAAAATCGTTTATGTTTTTTGGAATAGTTATTAATAAATCAATCTATTTCATGCCTAACTACGTTAAAAGTGAAAATAAGAGAGAAAAGCATCCATAACTCCGTTTTTTTTATGAATAACTATATCGAGTATTATATAGTTGAAAAGCTCTAAAAATGTCTGATATTTTGAGGTCATAACCAACTATGGTTTCCGTTCAAAAAAAGATAAGTTTGTGTCATATCTCGAAAACGAGAGCAGTCACGCACACGAGGACATAACAATCATATTCGGGATACAATTCCCTTCAATTTTGGTATTTACACTTTTTTTATAAAATCAAAAACAAAGGAGCTAGAGGGATTTGACTAAATCGACAGAATTTCGTATTTTCAAAATATCTAGTAAGCCATGACTTTTTAGAAAAATCCGAAAGTGTCATTAAATTGGGCCAGTAAAACTGCAAATCTTTCCCAATTTAACAATTGCTCTATCTTCGCTAGTTTCCGAGATCGCCATATTGATCATAAAAAAAACTCACCCTTTATATAAAATTCATATCAAACAGGGGTAATTAGAACTATAAAATGCATCTAATTATGCCACGTCACTAAAAATTATATAACAGATCTTCATGTCACTTTCCCAAATTGTGTACCAGGTTTGATACAGAACTAAACAATCATAAATTTAGCATATTTTCTCTCCAAGACATGGCGACATAAGTTTTGACAGTTAAATAACTATAACAGTTACCAGTTATATTCATTTAGCAATAACAATAACAACTGTTATTTAAAAATAACAGGCTTGCTGATCTCTAATAATTATGGACATTCTCTATTTGTATTCGAGGTGCATTATCCATTCAGCCATATAAGACCAACGAGTCTTTTGTGACTCACTTTGTATACCAAAACAACTACTGTATTACAATTGCAAATGGTAACTTTTTTTCCAACTACTGAATCAAAACAGATGTCTTGATATTGTGACATTTTTTTCTAGACAACTATAGCGTTCACGTAGTGAGAGGATTCTTTTCAGCCATTCCAATCCGGTTCTCATACGAACCTTCGTCATAGATAACTCCCCGATTCACATTAAACGTCGCAAACGGCAATCTGGTACGACAATTTGAAAACAAGAAACAGCACCAAGTGGGTACCAACCTTAATTCTAAGCAGTACTTTGCAAGTGTAATGCAATTAAATTTGTATAACTCAATCTGCTGGATGCAATAAATTGCAATTTGTTGAGACTCTGGTCTCATGATCGTATCGTTTGGGTTTTTTTAATGAGTCCATTTTGTTGTTGATGAAAGCGTTAACGTCGACAGCGTTCCCGTAAACGATCACGGTTTCAAGAAAATCGTCTTCAAGACGTTCGCTAATGTTTTCAAAACTGGATGAATAATCATAAAGATGTAGAGGACGTGGCATTCAGGAATTCAACATGATGGTCAGATAAAGAGGATGTCTTTATCATTTCGTTATTTTAGCTCTTCATTTCAGATGAAAATAGGATGTACAGGATGTCCCAATCAAGATGAGTAAAACTAAATTTCAATTCTCAATTTCAAATCTATATATAAATAGGCAAAGACAAAACGATTAGGAACCATTTTCTCCTCTGTCTCTCAACCGATTTTCTTCATTTTTGATTTGTTTAGTAGATACTGACGACCTTCAGTGCAGAATGCTAATATTAATTTATAATATTGGTTCATTCATTAAATAAAATATAATAAAAATTCATTATTTGCGTCCATAATGTTAACGCTAAACTACTGAATGTGCCGCCGCCGCCAGACTCAAAACATTGAGTAATTATATATAGAGGGACCAATGTTGTTATATACTTAAAACATGTACTTCTGGAAGTGGCATGCAAGCGTTGTTATTGTTTTGTGGTAAAGTAATCGTTGTATATTATAATTATACAGGGCGATTCCAGATATGTTAGAAATCATTTTTGTCGTGGGTGGCACATAAGCAGTTGCATATATAGGGTGTTTAAAATATAGAGTAGCGTGCAATTATAACTAATAAAATAATTATATAGGGAAGCCCATTAGCGTTTGAATTTACAGGGTTCTTGGAATAGGAGGTGCAGTAGAATTACAGTTATACAGGGTGGTGGTGCAAAAAATATTATACAGAGATGCATATAGAGGGTGGCGGAAATGCTAATGCAACATTTCGTAACCCATAAGCAGTTGTATATATAGGAAAGATTAAATATAGGGTGAGAGGAATTATAGATATACAGAATGATGATAAAAAATGTTAGAAAAGGAAATGATTTATAGAGTAGCCCACGAAGAGTTCCATATATATGATGATTGAAATATTGGTCGGAGTAGTATTATAGTTACAGAATATAGTTAAAAATTTCATAAACAAAAAGAGTAAATACGGTGGCTTATAGGCAGTGGCATATACAGAATGGTTTACCGGGTGGTTCAAAAATGTTAAAAAATATTATGCGCGATCCATGAGCAGTTGCATATACAGGGTGGTGGAAATATATAATGAGATAGAATTATTATAAGAAGGATTTTAATAAATGTTAGCGAATTGAGGGCATTTTTAGCTATACAGGCAGGTTGGAAAAAATAAATATGTAGGTTAGCCCATTAGCGGTTGCATTGTTGTCATATAAAATTAAGAATTACGAATTTGAACACAAATAAAGTCCTATGAATTATATCTGAAAAAAACTTGAATTTCGTTACTTATTTGTAGAAGCGAGATGTAAGTAAAATCGACATCTAGGATTTTCGGGGAAACGATCACACAGAGGTTCCGAATGTCACGATAAAATTTTCAGGTTACTTAACCTGCCAGAGATATTAATACAATTGATCGAATTTCGACCACTGGGCGACAGCTAGTTTTATTAATTTTGCATCGGTGTAGTCAAATCTTATCATATGGACAATATACAGGGTGTAGATGAATAACTGAGAAAGATCATTATATGACGAAAAGATACTAAAAACATGTATCCGCAAACACTTTGTGACCGATGTACAAGGTATTGAAACCTTCAGATATTTTTAGTTTTTTCCTTCTGACTAGTAAAGTTTTCAAGATGTTTAGTTCAATTTTGAAGCATTAACCCATCTAGGAAGTCTTCATATTAAGATCACAGAAACGGTTATGAAAATCTACAGGGTGGTACTTTTTCTATGGTTACGGATTCTTTCTGTCCCTACAAAAAATGTAAATGAATCTCTTGAATTTGCAATCTCTTTATTTTGTTGCGTATCTGCCACTCTTTTTGTATAAAAAATGATCAATCATGTGTACTGCAAAAACAAACAATCCTTCTGTGGTGCAATTAGCTGTTTTTAGGGTTCCGTATATAAAATATACGGATACCCTTATAATAACACTCTGTCTGCCTCTGTCACATCACAGCAATTTTCTCCTAAACTACTGGACGGAAGAGGTTAAAATTTGGCATCAATGTATCAAAAAATCGGTAAGTTTTAGAGCTTTTCAACGATATAATACTCGATATAGTTATTGCATGACTAGGAATTTTGTCTAGTGCGTTTAAAAATAACCGATATGAAAAAGCAATGTTATTAATGTTTAACGCAACCCACTGACCGTATATTTTTTATGTAAGCTCCCTTTGTGCCTTCAAATTGAGTCCTGCTCAAATATTCCGTTCACACTCAACGAACATTTAAAAAAATAATCACAAAAATTATGGGACTTGTACCTTTTCCCATAAAGGACCATTATAGTCCGGAATACAATATTGAACCTCCATTCTAACTGTAATGATGCATTCCACTGATTCAGTCGAAAGGTTCCACTCTTGAAAATATATTCATGACATTACTGTCATAGAAAACCATTTACACGCAGTCGTTGGATCATGTCGATCTGTTTATATCTAGAGACCCGTAGCTGGTCGTCATCTCACACGAGAGTAAACTATTTTAATAGATTTGAATTATGGATTAGGACGGTGGATTTGTTGTGTATTTTATTTCTTTATTTAAATCAATGTATTCCAATTAGATATTCCAACATCATCATAGCGTCGGACGATTGTATCTTTCGATGTAACTCAAACAAAAATATTTTTCAATTTTCCTCAGCACTATCAATAACGTCGGTGCCGGACACATCCGTTATATCTGTGCTATCTAAAGTACTTCGAAACAAAATCGATAATAGATTTACCGAGAGAGAGACTTCAGTGAGAAAAAATTGATTGTCTTCAAGCTGAGAAACTATCCGAGTTGATTTATACGAGCAGAAAGAGATTTATAGAAGTTCAGATTAACAATCTGATTTCGATAGACGATTAACTAAAAGGATAACATGTTTTTGTTAATACGATCGAAGATAAGTTGATATTCGAGAGAAATGGAGTTTGTTGGCTTTGAATTAAACTAGAATTTATCAAAATTATACACTAAAGAAGATAAAATATTAAAAATTCATTAACAGGTGTTTCAGGTTTCATTACACCTTAGCATTGGCGAAATGAAGTGATAATAAAACTTTTTTTTAATATAACCGACTTCCACCTATAACTAAAAAGCTAAAAATAATAATAACAAAATACAACTCTAACAAATAAATAAGACATTCAATGTTGTTAGGTACCTACCCAGAAAGTAAAAAATGTAAACATTAAAAGGTGCTCATTCTGTACAAATTAATTACCTACCAATCTAGTATATTTTTTAAGTAGTAGATAAGTACGCAATAAAGAATTTTAGATTTGCTTGGCACCGACTCCAAAAATAGAAACCGTAGTTGGCTATGAACTCAAAAAATCGGACATTTTTAGAGCTTTTCAACGATATAATACTCGATATAAGTATTCATAAAAGTAACGGAGTTATGGATGGTTTGCTCTCTTATTTTCACTTTTAACGTAGGTAGCCATGAAATAGATTGATTTATTAATAACCATTCCAAAAAATATTGAACGATTTTTTTATTAGGTATATCAGATATAACGAAAAAACTAAATAAGTAGGTACTTACTAAAAACTTAAGAAATTAAATTACTTAATAATGGTTACAATTTATGTTCGAAAAGTCCACCATTGTGATTTAGACAAAAATTGCATATTTTTAAGATTGACATTACCTCTTTCCTCACAGACCGCCTATCAATTTCTTCAATTGCTTGTATTACCGCCTCCCTTAGGTCACCAACTGTCTCATACTTTCTTTTGTATACTTTGTATTTTAGCGCACCCCATAAATAGAAGTCTATAACTGCCAAATCGGGATACCGGGGTGGTCATTCGCGTGGGCCATTTCTTCCTATCCAAGAGTTTGGATAGATATTCTCTAAGTGTTGTCTTCCTAATAACGAGTTATGAGCAGGTGCTCCATCATGTTGGAATCATTCAACTTCTAAACAAGTTCTCAAATTCAAATTATGCAACATGTCTTGAAAAGTGTATTGCAAGAAATGCTAGTAGTGCTCCCCAGTAAGTGATTCGTCATAGATAAAAGGCCCCAGAATGGTAGAGCCTATGATACCACACCAAACATTAAAATCAAATTTTATCTGGCGTCGTCTTTGCTCTACATGGAAAGGGTTTTCTTTAGCTCAGATATGCTCATTGTGTCTATTGAACATACCGCAGTTAGTAAATCTAGTTTCATCTCACCATAACACCTTTAATGGAAACTGTGGATTGTCAAGGCACATGTCTCTAGACCATGTATAAAACAAAATACGTCGATGTTCGTCACCAGCATGCAAAGTTTGAGAAACTGAAAGTTTATACGGTGGAACTTGTGCGCTTTCAGTACCTTAACTTCAGTTCGTTGAGATGTGCAGCTTCTGCCGCAATCTCACGAGTTGATGTAGATGGATTTGGATTTACCATTGCCAAAACATTTATTTGTGCTGCTTCGTTAATTTGATTACGTTCCTCTGGTGGTTTAGTAAAAGATCCGTATCTGCGTAAACTGTCGTAAAGCCTCTTAAATGTACATAGAGCAGGTTTACGACGATTAAAATATCTGTGAAAGTATTCATCAGCTGCACGAACTGAATTTTTATGGCATATGATATAACATTCCACCATATTCAGTTTTTGTTCGTTATAATATTCCATTTTATCACGAAAACTTGTCAATATCTACTGTCAGTTCAGCACTACTAATGGAATTACTCTCAAATGAGGAAACGTTCACTTTAGTGAAAACAATCTTTTTCATGGCTACCTACGTTAAAAGTGAAAATAAGAGAGAAAAGCATCCATAACTCCGTTATTTTTATGAATAATTATATAGAGTATTATTTCGTTGAAAAGCTCTAAAAATGTCAGATTGTTTGAGGTCATGGCCAACTATGGTTTCCATTCAGAAAAAGATAAGTTTGTGTCATATCTCGAAAACGAGAGCTGTCACGCAAGAGGACATGACAATCATATTCGGGAAACAATTCCCTTCAACTTTGAGATTTACACTTTTTTATAAAATCAAGAACAAAGCAGCTAGAAGGATTTGACTAAATCGGCAGAATTTCGTTTTTTCAAAATATCTAGTAAACCATGACTTTTTACAAAAACACGAAAGTGTCATTAAATTGGGCCAGTACAACTGCAAATCTTTCCCAATTTAACCATATCTCTATCTCCGCTAGTTTTCGAGATCCCCAAACTGATCATCAAAAAAAAACTCACCCTCTATAATAGGGGGTAAAAAAGAGTAGTTTCCACCCACAGGGTCATTTTCAGAAACGCCGCTGAGTCCAATTTTTTATTAAACGGATATTAAAGAATTTTCTTTAATATCCGTTTCAAGATTCTATCTTCAACTATTCAAAAGCGCATGTTGATTAGGTTCATCGACTCTACTATATTTTTAATTTGAACCTTTCAGTATTTGTCATTGCCTACTTGCACTTACAAACCTTTGAATTGAAAAACAAAAACGCCACATTCAATATAATAAAAACCTTATTCCATAATCGAAAGTAATTTACATATAAATAACATAATTTCCAATAAGATTACATCAATACTATCTATCATATTCATAAACATTTATTCTGTTAGTTAATACTCCTTGTATTATTTTTGTAACTCCTCCCAAATATTATAATCAGTTTCACAGCTCACTGATTATCATTTCTTACACCATCGAAAACACCAATCAAATTTCGCCAACGGTAATCACAGGCACCTCCTTTGCAGTAATGTGAGGTGTTGGCCCACGCTATTTTCGTCCATTAGATACAACAAATAGGAACGTCGCGTAGTCTGATAAATTGTTACGAGATTGCGGTTAAATTACCTGTCTCTGCTAGGGAAATTAATATATTTAACTATTCAAAACTGTTGAATCTGGTTGTTTATGGTTTTGTTTGAAATAATATTACTGACTGGTCTAAAATGCTTACTGTTAAGAACAAAGATAGTATTATAACAGTTAATCCAATAACAAATAACCTATTTTCTTTACAATATGAACAAAAAAAATTAAAGATTCATTTAACACAATGCAAGCAACTTGTATATTTCTAAAATTCCCCAGGAAACTATGTATTTTCTCAGTGAATTATGTTCTAGTGAAAATATTCACGGAATATTAAGTCATTGGTATCATTCCCTTTTAACTTGCTCCGCTATACAGGGTGTAAACGAATAAGTGCAAAAGATTTCAAGATATGCTTCCTCGAGTCATTTTTGACGAATAGTTCCTATGAACATATGCCCACAAATGTTTTATTATCGATGTACAAGGTGTTGAATTCTATAGATTGTTTCAGTTTTTTTCATCTGAATACTAAAGTTGTCGAGATGTTTAGCATAAATTTTAGAGCTTTAATGCCTCTATGCAGTCTTTTTATTAAGATCACAGAAACGACCATGAAAAAACAATATTGCGCTTTCTTAAATATTCTATGTCTTGAACAGAAGTTCCACTATAAACCACCGTTTTTAAATGTCCTCAAGTACAAAAGTCTATCGGTTTAAATCAGGTGAACGAGCTGGGCAAAATTGAGGTCCACCTCAACCTATGCAGCAATGTGGATATGTTTCGTTCAAATATTGACCTGCTGTTATACTAAAATGGGCAGGAGCGTCATCGTGCATAAACCAAATTTACTAAGTATATGCTTGAGATGTAAATGGAAAAATTTCAAATTCGCAATTAAAACTTCCAGTGCCTAAAATTACCGCACTATTACGTTGGAATTAAAATATTTATGAGGGAATATCCGTTATGTCATTTCGAAAATCAGCGATTTTCTGCAAAACTTAAAATATTAGGGGATCTTCCGTATAGATTAAACGATAGATTTCCATTAAAATATTAGGGATATTGATAGATTTCCATGCACGCATGTGTTCATTCACAAATTTCATCACTTTGCCAATAGAATTCATTTCTAAAATTTGAAGTTTCACCAATCCGGATATATACTCTATTAAACAAGACTATATTTATACAAAACGGTGCACCACAGTAGAAGAAATCAGGTAACATAGATAAAAAAAGCGAAAAAAAATACGCCACGAATTGATAACCTCCTCCTTTTTGAAAGTCGGTTAAAAATACCGTAAGTGTATTAGTATGATTATTAAAGTCCTATAATTTATCATTTGTTTAATTATTTTAAGAATTTAAAGAGATTTATTAGGCAAATATTTTGATTATTTTATATTGGTGTACCATAACCGTGAAATTTCCAATTTTTGCTCTAGTTTCTTTTCTATTGAAATAGTTGAACTTTGTTACAAACTTAATTTTGAGCAAAAGAAAAGACAAATAGCACCCAGAACCAGGGGCGGCTTAAGTGCACTCGTGCACCAATATAGAATATTGGAGAAACCTCTAGACCTCTGAATGTTCGAATAAACGAACACAAAAATTACATAAAAAAACGACAATTTGAAAAATCCAAAATTTGTGAACATGCTTGGGACCTTGGTCATAAAATACAGTTTCAAACTTCAACTATATTACACAAAGAAGAACACAACACCAAAAGAAAACTAAAAGAGTCTGCTTTAATTCTTCTTCTTAATTCTTCCAATTTGAAAGAAACTTTATGATTATATGATCTTTAGAAGTTTCTGTGCTACCCTGTATATTGCAAATAAAATTCTCTTAGTTACGTCAGAAATCAAATAATTCACATTGTCAAATATTTTAATTTACATCTTAGAATTGTGCCCCGAAACGTTTGGAATATACAGCAATTTTCTTTAAACTGTGGTGTTATTTCCCAAGAAGCACTTAGACATTAAAAAATATGCCACAAATATCATTCAGAAAACAAGTAAAAAATCAATACAAAATGTTTAATAAATATCGTTTCAATATCAACAAATTTATAAAAAAGCAACTTAAGCTCTAATCCAAACTTGTATTAAGACTCATATTCGCTATGAGATACGTTATACCACGCTTAGCACGTGAGATAGAACATAGTTAATGCAAATTAATGCAAAATATATGGAGTAATGGGCTGATTCTCGTACGCCGCACGGAGACACCAAGCTATCCTGATATTGACCGGACCTATCCGAACGTTTCAATAATTCAAATTTTTGTTTACGTGATTTAATTAGTGGTTGCTTTGTTTTTGTCCTTGTAGTCTTTGAAAGAATATTTAATATACAGAGTGTGTGTGTTTACAGAACTGTGAAAATGAGTATCAACTTTAACATTGATTATATCAAAACCAATAATAAATCGTTTCAAAACAAATTAGATATAAAATTTGCTGGTCCACCTATGCCATATCTTAATTGAAAACAAGAGTGCAAAATGAAAAACAAAGTATTTACAAGTAGTTTTAAAAGTGAAATTTATAATAAAAATAAATAGTTGTGTGGATGTGATCGCATGAATACGTTATTTTGTTTTCCTTGTATTATTTTTGGCGGGGAATCAATTTGGACAGAAACTGAAGTGAAGGATTAAAAAGTTTCTTAGAAATACGATGTTTCAGGACTGGCTAAATGCTTAGTATTGAAAAAAATATAGACAATCAATGGCAGACTTTAATAAAAAGGTAATTGAACATTTCGCTTTCGAAAAAAGTTCACGAATATTATAATGTATAAAAAATAAATGCAATATTAGCAAAGCTATGGATTTGTTTTGTTGCACACCGCCAGTTTCATAACTCACCAGCCGCCACTACCCAGAAAACAAGTTTTAAAGCATTTTTGATTCTAAAAAAATGTTGATTTGCAAAAATCACAGTTATCTAAGAATTTCTCACATAAGTAAAGTAAACTATCTTAAGTATTGCAACTTCTGGAAACAGACCGCCTACCCATGCAATTTTTTAACTACCTATATATGCAGTTTTCATTGTAGTACTTATTTACTTTTTTATGCTATATTGGTGTAAATATAAAAATATATGACGGCAGTAATATTTCTTTGGATTAGAACGAAAAATCGTTTAATAAACCCGATAAAATGTGTTTACAAAATAAACTTAATCGCCACTTTAGACGTTTATTAACCTAATGGTAAACAGCCTTCTAACAATTTATGAGATATACGTAATAAATTGTACATAGCAGACCCCACGCGAAACACTCTGTTCTAAATAAAGTGGTTAGTTATGTGTTCGACAGGTATGTAAATCAGATAGGGTAGTACCAACAAACCAGGCAAAGCAGTACCCGAGCGTTTGAACGGGAGTACTCGGATAAAATACCGGGTCTGATCACGAAATAAAGATTACAAAACTAATAATTTTTAATAAAATATTACATTTTTTCATTTGGTTTTGATGGCATGTCTGTTAATGACAGATGTCACTACAAAATTGTCAAACATTTAATTTGAATATTATACTTCACATCATAATTCAGTTGTCCCTGAAGTGTGGTATAATTTTATTCGGAAGTGAGAAGCCCGTCTAAATTTATGAATTATCCAACGTTTCGGCTCTTGCTTTGGAGACATTATCAAGAGTTAAAAATGAAAGAAAAATGGAAAAGAAATATATACTGCGAACTAGGGGCCTCAATCTGCCTGGCAATAAAATTACAATTTGTTGTCATGGTTACTGACGAGTATTGATTGCTGGGGAGTATACTAGTGATTTCATACTCCCTCAGAAATATAAATCTAAGAGATTACCTTGGGGGATTCTAGGCCACCACGAGAATTCACTACCTCTAGCAATCCACCGATGAGATACTCCTTAATCGTTCAAAAAATCTTTGACCACTGATTCATTTTGCTCAAGTTGGAGAACAGAAAATAATCTGCAGGTGCTAAACCTGGCGAATAGGGTGGACAAACTTTAGTTCATTAATTTTTGGCATTGCAATAACGAATTTGTGAGCTAGTGTATTTTTTTGATGAAACAACACTTTCCTCTTACCCAAATGCGGCCGTTTTGGCTTGATTTCTTCGCTCACTCGTGTTTTGAAAATGAAAAATTTTTGTGGCCGGTATGTTAAGAACACGCTATCGTTTAGGTTTTAAAAGAGACAGCCCCTATATATATATATATATATATATATATATATATATATATATATATATATATAAGGATATTCTATCTCAAACGAACCTTGAATATCTTGGTTATTTTCAAAACTATTGCAATAAGAAAGATTTTTGTTTTGAAAGGGAAATTTTTTGAGGTGAATTAGCGTTTGCAACATAAACAGGCCAATTCAATAACCTTGAGATTCGTATATTGTCTTATATTACTTAAAAGCCCTTTTTTCGGACTATACAGTCGTAATATATTTTTTTTGCAATTTCTGTACATTAATAATATAAAATTTTATAAAAAATTAAATTTACATTACAATGCACTGCCTCTAAAGCAAATGTTCAAAGTGTCTTCCATTGACTTTCATACAATAGTACAACTGAAAGCGGTCTCTGACATGGTTCAGCATAGTCGGTGTTATCTGACGACACAAAGCTATAATTCGTTGGCGTAGTTCGTCCAAATTCTGAAGCTGAGTCATAAAAATTTTGGATTTAGCATGTCCCCACAAAGAAACCAAAGGGTTCAGATCAGGCGATCGGGCAGGCCATTCTACAGGACCTGTTCTTCCAGTCCAGCGACCACGTACTGACGAACTAGTGCGTTTTAGTGAAGGGGAGCTCCATCGTGTTAGAAATGCAATTGCCCTTCATGTAGTAGAGGATCATTTTCTAATTTTTCTATTAGCAATACATTAATTTCATTTTCCAATATATTGTGATAAATTTCACCATTTAAATTACCAGGAATAAACAGGGGTCCAATTAGATGATTTCCCTGCCCAAACGTTTAGTTTTACTGAATGTTGACTATGAGCTTCTCGAAATAAATGAGGATTTTTATCGCTCCAAAATCTACAGTTATGTCGGTTAACCTCCGCATGGAGTGAAATAGTGCACTCATCCGAAAAGCAAACATTGTACAAGAAATTCGGGTTTTCGATCATACACTGGATCATAATTTCGCAAAACTCTTGCCTTCGATCCCCATCATCCTCAGTCAATTTATGAAGTAATTTAATTGTGTACGGATGGAATTTCTACTTATGCTTAGCTAAAAACGTTAGTTTTGCTAATACCGGAAGCTGCAGAGATTTGCTGGACAGACTGCGTGTTTGGTATAAGTTGGGCATGGCCCATTGTAACCACAGCTACCCCTTCATCATTTACAATTCCAATGGGACCCCTTTTTTTATTCATTACTGAGCGCTCTCAACAAATTTTAAAATCAACTCCAATACGTATTTATGACGAACGTTGTTCGGGATGGTTTTGGTTAAATACCCTTGAAGCAGATCGAGCAAAATTTCGATTTTGGTAACACTTACCAACTCAACACATTCTTGCAATGTGTATACCACAATTATCTTTTAAATTTTCAACAAATCAGTAAAGTAATAACTGGACAGAGAAATGTACAATGCTTCAAATAATCGAATAAAGGTCAGAACAGATAAAGAAACTTGCTGTAAATATCAGCAAAAAATAATGTAAAATAAATGAATGTTTACATTTAATGTTTTAAACTTTTAATTTAACAATCTGGTTTTACTACTAGGTCTGTTAAGTTTTCTGTTACATGAACGGAACTGCAGTAAAAATGTTTATGTATACTGTTTCACGGATGGAAATATGGTCGATGATTTATTCCGGTGAACATCCGTCTGTTGTATTCGGTTGAAAAATCACTTGACGTTTCGCCAAAATCATATTTAGCTTTCTAAAAAGATACTTAGTAGTGCCCGACAATTATATTGGTTAGGGTGGGCATTCTTGATAACCCTCAAATCCAAATTATGAAATATCTAGCATGTTTATTTATCCGAAAACACAAAACGTAATACTTTGTTTGAAAACCCCTGTGTATAATTAAGGATAAATACTGACAAACAGGAGTAATATGTAATCTTCTTATACTACTGTCCCGGTAAAGTAGACGAATCCCACAAGTCACTAAAATATAACGACTTAAAAACGCATTCTATCTGACATTGTATTTTTATGTTGAATCCTCGTATCAAGCATCTAACGACAACCAATTCTCCTGGTCTAATTGAAAGTTTTTTGATGTAGAACTGTGGACGAAGTCGAAGCCTTAATTGAATATTAATCGAAACAGTTGATAGTATAACGTCGCCTTTCAATTAGTAATTATCTTATCAGCATTGTTGGCTTCCTTCTCTCTCTCCATGGAGCACTTGATTTAGATTGATCGAGCCGTTGATGGCTTAGGCCACCGAGTAGTCTGGAATATATTAGAACGCGAAGGAAATTAATAGAACAAATGCACTGATAAATTGAGCATTTGAAGCATTTGATTTTGTTTGTTTCTGTCGCCGTTCCTTCGGTAAACCCAGTTTTATAATGTGATTCGTATTTTAAGATTTAAGAAGCATTGGTACCTAAAAAGACTTTTGGCTTCGTATTAATAAGTTATGTATTGTGGGGACATAAAATAAGCTATGATGAGGAATAAGACGTACCTACTTCACCACTGAAGATCTGAAAAAAAACTAAGCTCAAAAAATTACTAAAAAGTAGGTGCTACTCATATATACTTCAGGAAATAATCTCGCATTAACAGGTATACACAAATAGTTATAAATACTAAATTAGTTACACACCAGTCTAGTATACTTTTGACGTCGGGGCCAAGCAACTCTTAACTCAAAAACCTCTTTTGAAGTGATAAACCTCCATATATGTAAAAAATGCCGGATTTTAGATTTGCTTGGCACCAACTTCCAAAATATATTAGATAGGTAGGTAATTAAATTTTGCTTAATAATTTTTTTAATATTTGTGTTAATATCTTTTAATTAATTTATTTTAAAAATATGAAAAAAATATATTTGTTTTCGTCGTAATGAGCCCTTTCATTTGATATATAACATAATGGGTTAGAAACAATTTTAATTTTATATTTTCCATTTAATTCTGTAATTGGCCCCCCAAATTAAAAGTAGAGGTTTCTCCTTATTTTTCCAGTAAACTTCAGGTCAAACTATAAATCTATTTTTTTTTCAAAACTTTACGTTTTATAGTTTCGGAGATAAGGTGGGGGAATGGGTAAATTTTGGTATATTTTCGTTAATATCTTTTCAAATAATTTTTTTAAATATGGAAAAATTATATTTGTGTTCCTCAGAATGAGACCTTTCATTTGATATATCACATTTTTGTGATTTTCCTGTAAAGTTCGGGCAACGCTCTATATTTCCTATTGTTTCCAAAATTTTAGGCTAAGTAGTTTCGGAGATCAGGGGGGAACGGTCGATTTTTTTAGTTTTTCCCCCAGAAGTACCCCTAAAATCAAATTTTTTTCTTTTACGATATGTACTCCTGATCGGGTCACCAAACTATACATTGATACCAAATTTCAACCTCTTCCGTTGAGTAGTTTAGAAGAAAATGGCTGCGATGTGACAGTGGCAGAAATCCGGAGTGATATTATAAGGGTATCCGTATATTGTATATATTGTTATCACTTCAACTGGCGCCTGCCTAGAAAGGTGATGTAGTTCAGGAATTGAACTTAATACGATACAATCTATCCATTTTTTCGATGACGAGCAAAAACCGGCTCTATCTCTTAGACTATAGCTTGTAGCATATAACCGCTTAGGTTTATGTTCAACTCATACGTTAGTGTAGCTCCTTGTTATTTAGTAAACATTTTTTATGTAGAAATTTATTTTATTTTCTTACAAGCATTTGTCACAAACTTCGGCTAGACAGCCGCGAGTGAATTAAAACTATTTGTGAGCGATACAATTGGTTGCCCCAAAGCTTTGGTAAACTAACCTCGACCCAAAACACAGGCAATTAACAAGTAAATTAATACCAAATTATAATGAATAATTCCCCGGGTTGCCCTACGAACTCTTCCAATCCTCAACCTCCGTCGCACAGTGCGGCCGATTCCCAATAAGGTGGCCAAAATTCGAAAATTCGAGTAATTCACTCTATTATGTAAACTCGGGGTGTTTTTGAGGTCACTAATTGCGAATTTGATATCAGTATGACTTTTTTTTAAATTTCAGATTCAATATGGCAGACATAATATGGTCTGTAAGTTCGATTTTTTTTAGTATAATTACATGGAAAAACTCAATATTTTTCAAAGCACTATAAGTAGGTAATTGCAAAGTCACAGTTTTTTAGTTTAATTACACAGAAAAACTCAATATTTATCACAGGACTATAAGTGGATAATTGCAAAGTCACAGTAAACAATTTTTTTATTATATATTAATGAATAAGATTAATTATTTTTACAAAAAAAGTCAGTTTCGTCGTCAGATGATAAGTTTGTAGATGCATCAGTATCTTCTGATATTGAACATTTATTACTTGAAAAATCGTGTTGTAGATCTTTTAAAGTGTTTGTCGATGCTATATCTGGAGGTAACAGTAAATTAACAACTTCACTTGATAAAAATTTCAGTGGTTTCGCTGATAATTTTCGACAACTTGATATATAAGGATCAGATGTAACCAAAAATCTAAAAAATATATCCTGCTTTATTTTGATCGAGAAAAATGTTCAAGAGATTCTTAAAAATATTCATTACACCATTCCTGTGCTACTTCGGACGTTTGTCCAATAGGTAGCAACGAATGAGCTATTATTTTAGGGCCATGAATTAACAACTTGTGAGTAGTAGTTGGCATGTAGTACCAGCCGTATAATTCAATAAAAAATGTTGCTATTTGTAAATTGTATGCTTTAAACTTTTCAATATTTATATCATAATCACATGAAATAGCTTGCAACTACCTCGAATAATTCTTTTCTTGTCAATGCATCACATAGATTGAAACTATAAAAAATCATGATTCAGTAATAAAATTATTATTCAATAGTAGATCTTTATTTATTATTGAAAAAAGTAATTAATCAAAAAGGATATAATATTTGCGAAATATTAGTAAAGCAAGACCTCATTTCTTAAGTAGTTGTTTTCTTGATTAACATGATTTTTTTTCAAAAACTTCAACAAAAAAAATCTAGCAAATTCGAGCAGCTAATTTTTGTTTTTTATGAAAGTCAACACATTAAAGAACAACCTTCATCATTTTATATAACGGAGCAACACGGAGCAATAATACTTCATCATAATAATGCGTAAAAATTAAAGGAATTTTAAGTATTAACACTAGATAATTATTTAATGCCTCAGAAAAAAATATATGGGTGGCAAATAACTATTGAACAAATTTTATTACATTCTACCTACATTCAGAAGAAAATTGCATGTTTCCTCTTGTCTATAAAAATAGATCTCAATTGTTTAGTTTACTTGAAAAACACTCTACCTTTTAATAGTTTAGATAACTGTTAATAGCACTTTAACAAAAGTATAGTTGTGACAACTATTTTAGAGCAAGTAAAAGAAATTAAACAATACTGTCAGTTATTTATGATAGTTAGGGATATACTAATGCCAACACAACAACAAAAAAGCATCTTCCTAAGTACTAAATTTGACGTACATTTATTTCCTAATTTGAATAATCCGATATTCAACAACTCCTGTTCACCATGTGGTATATAATTCCGCAACTAAAAGATAATGATCGTACGTGTTAAAGTAAAAATTTATGCAAATTAGAAGATACCATGTCCACTTATGAGCTATCCTATAAATATCAAGACAAGATATCAAATGTCTCGGTGAACATTTATGACAAAAGAAACAGAAGAGACGGCAATCAAATGTCGCATGGAAGATTATGAGGAACGTGATTAAATATTAATACAATTCAGACGTTGGGATGGCTCGGCGTGCGTAAATCACGATAAGTTGAAGTTGAATACATCATTATAAAGTATTAAACAATCACTAAAAAAATGAGTGTACTTGTTTCTTATAATATTCTATTACTGCTACAAATTATCTAATACCTTAAAACAATGTATAAATACTCACAAAATTCCTCTGGAAATAAGAAAAATTACAGAGCGATTAATGGCTTCAGCTTTCACAGACAAAAATCACATTAGTACCGACAAAAACAATTAATCAAGTATGCCTTGCGTGTGCTTGCAGCGTTGCAGCTTGGTCGATAAAGAAGATCACATTGTGTCACCTGGATATACTCAATTAGCTGTCAAGAAATAGTACTTGAAGGAGTTCTGTACGTTTACAGTTCACCGACAGCTGGGCCTATCTGAGTTACGGATATACTAATGCCAACATTCCTATTAGGAATAATCCGAGTTCACCATGTGCTATATAATTCCGCAACTAAAAGATAATGATCGTACGTGTTAAAGTAAATTTGCAATTAAAATCCATGTCCACTTATGAGCTATCCTCAAGAAAGATATCAAATGTCTCGGTGAAATTTATGCAAAAGAAACAGAAGAGACGGCAATAAATGTCGCATGGAAGTTATGAGGACGTGTTAAATATTAATACAATTCAACGTTGGGATGGCTCGGCGTGCGTAAATCACGATAAGAGTTGAAATCATTTACGAGTACTGATGGTACTACACCACGCTTTTGACGTACGACATTCGGTATGTCGTCGGTTGAGGTGCGAGGAGCCCGAAGGAGGTGTCAGTGTGGGATGATTCGGTTGAAATTATGGATATAGTACAGAGGATGTTTGTTTGTGTCATTTTATAATAAACAATGCCTTTATAGTCCAAGAACTAGCAAAGTCGGGACAAAAAGAAATGTAGGTCTAATAATTTTTCGATCCTGCCATTTATTTTTTAGAAGTTAGATAGGGATGCGCCTACGTCTAGCACCTGGTAGCAGTACACAGAAACACTTGAAAAAATAATTTATATTTATAAAACAACCGACTTTCAATGACAGAGTGTGCCATCAATCAGTATTTCCTGACTGAGACGTTGCTTTTAAATGTAGATAATTTTTTTTATATGATCTTTAACATGTACGGCCTTTTTCCTGGAAAATAGTATACTTTACGTTAGAGAAAAGTGCATGGATTCACCTCTAAATCCATCTTAGTTTATTACAATGTTATAATTTATTTAAAGAAAAAGACCTATGGACAACTAACACACTTATCTTTGTATTAGTGAACCTGGTAACACTCCATAGATTAGGCTATAGTACCTACACAACAGAATCGTACACGTCTTTTAGAGGCCTTATTCTAACGATAATACACTCTCGAATATAGTTATATCATAGAAAAGCTATAATGGTTTATAGTAAAGCAATCAAGATGGATGCTTTTTACTTCTCTTTTTTTCATTTGAAAGATACATCTCTATATATGAGAAATTAAATGAATATATGCATGATAGGAGACGGTTAATATTCTGAGCTAAAGCATCCTCTGATAAGTCTTCGTTGTATGAATATCTGTATTTATACGAATGAACTATATACGAGTATACATATATTTGCACACTTGTCAGTTGAGTCTTCTTCAAAGCTTATACAAAAATGTCCGATTTTTGAGGTCATAGCCAATTATGGTGTTTTCAATTCAAAAAAAGATGATAAGTTTGACAGGTCCATGTCTATATCTCGATATCAACGAGAGCTGTGCTGTCACGCAAACGAGGACATGACAATCATATTTCGGGATACAATAATTGCCTTCAATTTTGCTGTAAGTATAATACACTTTTTTTATGTCTGTAAAATCAAAGATGGTAATTAACAATAGGCCTGTAGCAACTACTAGAACCCTTCTGTATAGGATTTGACTAATAATCGACAGACGCAGTATTTCGTTTTTTCAAAATCATATCTACCAAATATCACATTTGTAAGCTCAGCCCTACAGTTCATGCATGAATTTCGATCCTTTTACACACACTAAAATCCGAAAGTGAGCAATTAGCTCATGTAAATTGGGCCTCGAGTAAAACAGTGCAAATCGAAATTTCGATTTAGTCAAATCCCTTAGCCATTTTATAAAAAAATTGTAAAAAAAAAAATATGATTATGTACAGCTAGATATGACACAACCTGTAATGTAATGAAATCGACAACGATGAAAGTATTTATTATAATAAAAATATCATCCATAATGCTATATCGAGTATTATATTTAAGCTTAGATTTAGGTCATAGCTTAATTGATCATATTTCACGCATTAATTATTTGTGTTATTTGGTAAAGTAAGCCATGAGTATTAAATTGGGCCAGTACTGCAAGTGTATATGTAACTTCAAAGACCAATGCCGTTTACATCAATGCAAGTAAATGTCACAATAGCCATACCTACTTAGCAAAAAAAAACAGAGTTTTAAAATACAAAAAAATAATGTTAGTCTGAAGTTGGGGTAGACAATGTAACTCGTTCCTCGAAGTTTCCTTGGACTTTCATCGTCTTGAAGTGGTTGATATCACAACATTTCAATAGCTGTGTTTTTGCTATCGTCATCAGGTGAATGATGATCATTTGCTTGGAAGTCCTTCGTGCGCGAACAACTTGTGTTGGATTCGGCTCATCTTGAAACACCCATACAGTCGACTGCTGTTTACTTCTGGCTCATACGGGTAAATCCACGATTCATCACCTGTCACTAATGTCATAAACGTGTTTTGAAGCACCGCCATCGTATTTTTTGAGCTTTTCTTTAGATCAATCGACACGAGAGTTTTTTTTGAACGATTGACAAATTGTGTGGGATCCAACGCGAACAATTTTTTTTGACATTTCATAGTTTATGCCAATATTGAATGTATGCTGGTCCCACTAATGTGTGAGGTTGACTCAATCTCAAGATAGGTCACATGACGATCTTGCAATGTCAGTTCGCGCCCAGCATCAATGGTTTCCGGAACAACAACTGTTTTTGGACGACCTTCACGAAATTCGTCTTGGAGTGAACTACGACCTCGATTGAATTCACCATACCATCGACAAACAGTGGTACTTGATGGAGTTTCATCGCCAAAAATTAAATTAAGTTCATTCATGCACTCTTGCTGACTTAATCCACGTCGAAAGTTGTAAAAAATAATCGCTCGTATGTCAAAACGTTCTGAGTACGTATAACCTCAAAAATGTCAAACTTTACGATAGAGCTGTCAGTTGTCAGATTGCAACACTAGGGTTGTCCAATCCCGAAATATAAAGGGCAGCCCTCGTAAATTTAAATTTAGATTTAGTTTGGTTGTAAATTTGGGAAATGTAAAATGTTTCGGTTACTTTCATTTGAACTTAAAAATTTGCACAAATTTATTTGGAAAAAGTAATATTCTCTTTCTCAGCAATTATGCTGTTATTCGAGTGTAAGAAAATCTTCTCGATATATCATAGTGCGCCGTGGCAAAGGTGATCATCAGGGAATCAAGACATGACAAATGAAAGAAGAATATAATAGTATTGCAAACATGTTACTTAATTTGCAGTAAATCAGATAGGTGATTCAGCAATTCTAATATTAATTAATAAATTTAATTAAGAAAATGATAAGAATTGAGCTATTAGTAGTATATAATAGATACATAAATTAGAGATCACCACACAGAGTGTTTCGTCAATTTGAAGTATTCTTGACTAGCTTAAAGCACATAATTAAGTGTCATGGTTTCAGCATATGGTGAATTTATAATTTAATTAAACAAATAATTATTCCATTATTGTACACCTTACATCGCAATAGCATAACTTTCATAGGAAATTTGTAATAGCATGAAGTACTGGTGAATCTAACGCTCCCTAGCGCAATGTAGAACAATATATATTTATTACATAGCCTCTCACCTTCTTTTAAATAAAGTAATAATTTTGAACAATCCGAAATATAAATGTCAGAAGTTATGATTTGAAATTTGAACAATGTAGTCGGTTTTTAATAGAACTTAATATTCATTAATTAAAAAAATTCCAAGTCAAAATTATTTATAAATAGTGAGGTCAGGAACAGGAAACTATAGAAGCTATAAATATTGGCGGTATTAATGAACTAGGAATAGGACATTTTATTTTGTTCCCTAACTTGACCATACAATCTATGGCATCACAGTAAACCCCAGATATACTACATATCAAAAGGTATATATAGTAGTAGGTTTGTATATATAGTAGGGTGTTCTTGTCGACTGTGATAGCTCAAGTTTCAGCGCTAGTTCCTGGTGCAGTATTTTTTCTACAGCACCGTGTCGTTCTTTATATTCAGTTGCAGCGAACGCTTGGCAACCTCCTGTGATGTGCTGGATAGATTCAGATGTTTGGCAACCATATCTGCATCGGTCGTTGTTGATAGTAGGGTCTTTAACGATGTACTTTAGATAGTTCTTGGTTGGAATTACTTGATCTTGGATTGCCCATATAAAGCCTTCCGTTTCCGGAAACATATGACCAGAGGTCAACCAGTAGTTCGATGCTGAACTGTCGACATAATCTTGGTTGACGTCATTTATGTCTTCCATGAAGCGGCTTCTCTTTCCATTTGAGCAGTTTCTGATCAGTTGTCTGGTAGTATACTTGAACTTGTTGTTCTGTCAGTCGCAGAGGTTTTGAGTCATCAACATGACGTATGACTCTGTGTAGATCACTAAATTCTGCGAGTTTCTGGAAATGATTACGCAAATTAGAAATTTGTTGATCACATGACTTGCCTATATCTGCCAATCCTCTTCCTCCTTCATACCGTGGCAACGTTGTACGTTCGACAAAACTCTTTGGATGGTGATTTTGAGCTTTTGTTAGTAGAACATGAACTTTCCGTTGTAGTTGTTCAATTTCAGTCTTGCACCATTTAACTATTCCGAATGAGTAACTGAGTACTGAACACGAGTAGGTGTTAATAGCCTGTTTATTTATTTCGTTATTATTATTTTAGTTTTCATCATACTCAAGGAACAGTTTCTAACAAATTTTGATGTCATCCATGAATATCACCTGTGAATAAATAGCCTGCTTATGAAGTAGATCCTGCTTGTGGTACTGGATATTATGGATGATGTATCTGGATAACTGATGTGATTGATGTGATTGGAGCAAGTTTATTAGTTACGTGATTTGACAAACAGAAGATCGGTCCATAGCTGCCCTGTAGTCCTGTAACTGTAGTCTATTATGTTGTACATTCAACAGAGGCTGAAAACTTCATCTAAAACTAACCAAATATCAATATCTAAATTCCTAAACCAGAGATTCTGTAGCACATTTGTCGATCATGCCCAGTATCACAGTTATACCTTCAGAACCACTCACGCTCTTCAGGCTTTTCAATAAGTTTACGCTTTGATTCCAGAGGTCTCTCACATCAATATTACTGGCTTCTAGCGGTTCTGCTTGCCCTAATGGTGGATTTCTTGAACGGAGTGTAATTAGTTGTACTAGGTATGTCTCCTTGTATGAGTAATTTTATGGTCTCCAGTAACTTGTGGTACTTCTCAAGCCACACCACACTTCTAGGGGTTGCCGGTGGATAGATGTTGCTCAGCAGAGGAATTACGTAGATGGGTGTTCATCGAATCGTTCCAATTATTAAACGCATAGTCCGGTTCATCAAGATGGTGATTTAATTGGTTTGACAGTTATTTAGCCATACTCAGCAATCATCAGCCGTGGAGAAGACCATAGAAATAGGTTATGTGTGCCAAGTATCTGCTGAGTCTTCACATGTCGTTCAACACAGTTGTTGGACAATTTTGTTACAAATTGCGGTATTTTCAATATGTTTTTTTTCTGAAAGTGTGCTGTCAAAGGTGTCACCAAGATACTCGGGTACTTACTATAGCAAAGAGTGTTGACCAAGTAAATCTGGAAATAACTATTGATCATCATCATGTTGAGGAAAATTGTCTTTCGACGTCGGCAGATGTTTTGACGTTGGCAGCAATTTCTCTATGTCCTTAAAACCTGCTTGGTCAACTGGTTATAGTCTACAACGAAGCCGGTAGTTCTATTATAAATGAGTCTATTTCGTCATATGAAAAATCTGCTATTATTAGACATTTTATTCTTTAAACCATTTTGTCAATACCTACGTCTACACAAAATACGAACTGACGAACTGAGAAATAATATTTCGACAGGCAACTCATCATAAGTCTATTCCCATAGTAGCAATCATCTATTAAACAACACATTAACGTACTAATCTTACGATGAGATCGCTCATTATATGAGAATGGAAAATAGTCTGCTTGATCCCTCCGGACTACAGGTGCTGCTAATGAGGTTTTTTCCTAATTGACGAAAATGTTTAACTCATCAATGAAGCTAGATCGATTGGCTTTTTCTAATTTTTTGAGAATAACAACACAACTGCTGGAAAGTGGGTAGATTTCAAATAGTCCAAACGTCTCAGGGTCTAAATCACATTACGTTTTCAATGGTAATAAAACTTAACGCGACCGGACAAGAAAACTAAAAATTCAGAAGGTTAGTATATTGTCGAACTTTTACAAGGTTTTTGAGATGATTTTGTACGATCACATTTATCCTTATATATGTCATCAAATTTCTGATTCGCAGCACGGTTTTCTGAGAAAAGATCGACTGTTACCAACATTACTATTATAACTCAGTACCGGGCGGAATGTCTAGATAATAAAAGTCAAGACTGGATCACGGTGTTCTACTTGGTAAGTTGGCTAAATTTGGATTCGGTAGTCAACTCATTACTTTTTTAAATTTTGACAACAGAATCCAATCTGTTTTCTATAATGGGTTTAAATCAAACCAATACTTTGCTACATCAGGGATTCCTCAGGGGTCAAATCTGGGACCTCTGCTGTTTCTTCTTTTCATTGATGACTTAACAAGTAGGCTAAAGTGTAACAATTTATTATATTCTGACATTTAAAAATCTTTGTTGAGATTACAGGTATTGATGATTGCTATTTTCTACAAGAGAATCTTAATGTTGTAAGTGACTGGTGCTGGCAGAATAATCTACATTTGAATGTGTCTAAGTGCAAAATAATTTACCAAGAAGAAAGCTTGTCTAGATTTTAATTATATGATAAGAGATGATTGCCTTCCACGCGCAACTTTAATTAATTAAGGAATGACAAATACACGACTGCAATCCTTTAAGATGAAACTGGGGATCATATCTTTTCCAGAAGTAAACTTGTTTGGGAGTTTCGCAATGGCATTCAAAATATCTTTTTCAGAAAAACAGGAAATATGACAATGGGGAACATTATTTGTATTTAAGTCAGTTTCATTATCTTGCTCTGGAACATATACACTTTGAAAGTAATTAGCAAAACCTGTCACAATAAAGTCAAGTGTATTAAAGTATTTATGTAACCAAAACCTTCCGTCGCGCTAATGCTAATTTTAAGTGTTTTTTGCGTGTAAAATAAAGACAGTATTCGTGGTTCGTTTGGATTATATCCGCAAAGAAAGTAATTCGTAGTGTCATTTCTAAATGTGTTTCTTGTTGGAAGTTTAATCCTTCCGCTTACCAATCCTTCATGGGAACTTTGCCCATTTCCCGCGTTTCACAATTGAAACCATTTTCTCATGTTGGAGTAGATTTTGCGGGTCCCTTCACTATAGCTATGGCTAAAACTAAAGGGTGGAAAACTTTAAAGGCTTATCTGTGCCTTTTTAAGTGCTTTGCAACGAAAGCTGTTCATCTAGAACTCGTATCAGATTTGTCTGCTGATGCGTTCTTGGCAGGTTTGCGACGATTCATTGCACGTCGTGGTCGATTTAGCCATATCTATAGTGATTGTGGTACTAATTTTGTTTGTGCTCACAAGCAGATATTGAAAGCTTTTAGAGCTACTGCTGCACGAGAAACCATTTCTTGGCATTTCAATCCCCCTTCGGCTCCTCACTTTGGAGGACTATGGGAGAGCGGAATTAAATCTCTTAAAGCTCACTTAAGACGTGTCGTTGGAGATCAAATCCTAACCTACGAAGAATTTTCTACTGTATTTGCGCAGGTCGAAGCAGTTTTAAACTCGCAACCTATAACCCCTTGTAGCAACGATCCATCGGATCGCCTTGAGTCCTGGAATGTTTCTTACAATGGTACCTTTAACAGCACCTCCTGAATCTGATTTCTTATCTGTCCCATCTAATCGTTTCAACAGATGGCAGTTACTTCGTCTATTGTATCAGGCATTCTGGAAACGTTGCTCGCAAGAATATTCATCAACGGAGCAAATGGACTGATCCCTCGGAGGTTGTTAAGCCAGGTACTCTTGTTATTTTGAATCTAGACGCTTCCCCTTTGAATTGGCCATTAGGGCGCATAATTGACGTACATCCTGGAGGTGATGTTGTTGTACGCCTTGCTACAGTTAGAACTGCAAGTGGTACTTTGAAGCAACCTCTTGTAAAGCTCTGTCCACTGCCAGTGGACCCTTAGTTTTGAAATTAGTAATTCAAGGCTGGCGGAATGTTGCGTTCCCGCAATTTGTTTAGTGTATTGTTTTAAATTTGATTGAATTACTTCATTGATTTTTAAACTTCTGCAGCTTTTCCAAAACCTTCCGTCGCGCTAATGCTAATTTTAAGTGTTTTTTTGCGTGTAAAATAAAGACAGTATTCGTGATTCGTGTTTTGATTCCGCCTAACGACGGCCGCTTTTTGTTGTTATTGTGTTAAGATTTCGCGAGTTATAGTTCCGGTCATAACAACCGCTAAGCCGCTTTCATTTTGTTTCTTTTGTGTTGGCAAAAGCGCATCATTTGTTGTTAAACCCACCCTTTTGTTTGCTCAATCAATGAACATTACGTCGTTATTTTTTTTTTGTAACGTGTTGTCCAGATGAAGCTCTAAAATCAGTTCCTGCTGTTGCGGGGCTAGCCTCTGAAGAAAGAAGAACCAAGAAAACACCACTTGCAGAGCTTCGACGTAAAAGGTCAGTGATTAACTTTTATTTGGTGATTCATTTACGCGACGGCACGTGTTTTTTTATTGTTCCGCTACAGGTCGTTCGTCAATTATATACTTGCATTGAACCAGCATTGAACTAAAACCGCAACACCTAATTCATACATTTTTTTTTGGATATTATATGTAATATGCCATCGAAGACATTACACTCCCAAAAAATCAGCAATTAGCAAGACAGAGATGCCATAACTGTCTTTCCAAAAACAACTAGTACGATTGCTGTCCCACTAATCTGTACAAGAGCGAATTCCTAGATGTCCTCAGTAAATCATCTCACGTTACACGAATTAAGCGATGTTTTCTTTCTTGAATATTAAAATATACAATAAACTTTAGAACAGTGAATCTCCCAAGAAATCCGTGCCAGACATTACGTATTCATTAAAAACTAAATTATCATACCCCCGTCCTGGCTTGATTTAATCAACCTTCAAGAAATAAAACTAATGACAAAGCTAAAGCGAATGAAAAACGCGCTTATCATACTAATAAAATACGAAATTATCACGAAACGTTGAATCTACATACGCCGTGGCAACATCAGTACACGTACCTATGCCACCAGTATATCTAAACGTATGCATTCGATTGAACACTTTGTATAATTTACATGATGTTCAACTTTTAATTGGTGCATCGGTCTGCATAATGTAGCAGCTCACATAATTAATTGTCAATAATCACGCTTGTACCAGTTGTAAAATCCTATCGAGGGTATAAGCTGAAGACATTAAGATCGTAATTAAACATATTATGTAAAATAGGTGAGATCTGCCACGAGGAATACGAGGGCGAGAATACAAATAGACAAAGCTGACTACTACAAATGAACAGGACTTAACATATGCAATCATTGTAAAGTTCTATATAGTCGCATCCAAAACAACGGATGTTTCTGTAAAAGTAATCAGAAAAGGCAACTCAAAAAATGGCAATCTACCCCAATTCCTCAAATAACTACAAAACATCGTAATTAAACATATTATGTAAAATAAAACATTTAAAAAAAATACATAATCGACTTCTACCTATAACTAAAAAGCTAAAAATAATTTTAACAAAATACAATTCTAGCAAATAAATAACAAATTCAATGTTGTTAGGTACCTACCCAGGAAGTAAAAAATGTAAACATTAAAAGGTGTTCATTCTGTACAAATTAATTACCTACAAATCTAGTATATTTTGAAGCCGGTGCCAAGCAAATCTAAAATCCTTCATTGCGTACTTATCTACTAATTCATCAAACTTGACCAAAAAAATATACTAGCACAATGAGCACCTTTAATGTTTAGTACGTACCTCATATGTGTTATTTATTTGTAGAGTTGTATTTTGTTAAAATTAATTTACAATGAATTTTTTATTTTTTAAAATGTTAGGCCGGGAGAATGTAACATCGACAACATTACGAACTTTCTCAGACAGGTAAATCCAAAATGTCTTAGCAAAATGTTCATTTTTGATTTTAAATCGTCCTGTGTAACATTAATGCATAAAAGAAATTTTTTTAATCACACTGATAGGTATACGATTGCCTGTCCACATCATATAACAGTATACAAAATTTTAATTTCAATTTTTTCCAATATTTTTATACCATCAAACGAGCCACCCTTATTCCAACCATCCTGTATATACCGTACGGACCATCATTGTCCGTCCTATTTAAGCAACTGGTTCTAGCTTTACGAAAATACCAAATATGCTTTGTTGTCACTACCCGAAAGTATAGCAAAATGCTTGAGTTGTACATTGGTACTTATTGAAAATTTTTTACACCTAATTCGAAAATTTTCAAATTCGCCATTAAAACTTCCAGTGCCTAAAATTACCGCACTATTACGTTGGAATTAAACTATTTATGAAGAAATGTCCGTTATGTCATTTCGATGAAATTTTTGATAAGAATTTTGGAATTTTTGGCGATTTTCTGCAAAACTGCAAGTTGCACGTCGCAGAAAAGTATATGAGATCACCTAAGAATCTTCCTTAATAGATTAAACGTTAAAAACTATACACATCCATAAGGAGTTATCGAAAAATCGACTAAAATATTAGGGATATTGGTCAATTTCCATGCACGCATGAGTTCGTTCACAAATTTTATCACTTTACCAATAAAATTCTTTTCCAAAATTTGAAGTTTTACCAATCCGGATATATAGTCTATTAAACAAGACCATATTCATTCAAAACGGTACACCACAGGAGAAGAAATCAGGTAACATACATACAAAAAAAGCGAAAAAATACGCGACGAATTGATAACCCCCTCCTTTTTGTCGGTTAATAAGTGAGATCTGCCACGAGGAATACCAGGGCGAGAACACAAATACATAAAGCTGACTATTACAAATGAACAGGACTCAACATATGCAATCCTTGTAAACTTCTTTATAATTAATAATTATATAATTAATAATAATAATTTCAAACTTTTTCAATTTTTTATTTTGTATTCAGGATTCTCAAAACGACCTTAAATATCAATGATGATTCCTAAAGTAAATTTAATGCTCTACAAAAAAGTCACTTAACATTTTTCTTTAAACTCACTACTTTCATAGTTATTCCATGTTAAAATTAAATTCAAAAAAACTTTTTTCTTTTGTTATCATTAACAATAATTTTACAGTACCGTAAAAAATTTTTTGTTTTTTTTTTGGTCCAATTTACACTGTTTATACTAATTCTACAAACTATATATCATGATTCAATATATTTTAAGATATGTCTTTAAGAAGATATAGGTATAATCTGCCTGTGTTAAACCTTACCTTGTACCATTAAATATGAATAAAGCTTATACTTATTTTGTCTGTTCATTGGGTTTTCTCTCCTCCAAATTTTTTCCTGCAACAGATAAGTATTTAAAAAAAATGTATATGTAGAACAAAGTGTAGTAAGGCAATTTCGTAAAATTGCCCGGATTACTGGCTGCCTGTACAGAGATTCTTCCTCGCAGTTGATCAACCAGTATTCCTGTATATAAGTAATGTATTGTATATTGTGTAATACTTATCTGTGTTTGGAGAGGTTTCAACTCCGAGTCTGGAGTCGTTGTTAATCGTTTAGTGTTGTTTTCAAGGTTTTTTTCTAAAAAATTTTCGCTTTGATCTTGAATTTGTTGTTTGTCAAAAAATTTGACACTGACAATTTGTTGTTTGGCGATCACTTGACGCTGAGGTTACCGTTTTTTGTTCTGTTAGCAATAAATTCCTCCAGTCCAAGTGAAGGTCGGCTGAAGGTGCTCCTATTTCAGTGTTGTTTATCATCATACAGCTGGCTTCTTTAAGTTTTCTCTTTTTTAAATTTTCTTCTTTCAACAAAATCTTTGTTTTATCCCAGCCTATCCTATGGCTGCCGGTGCTCGTTAATACATGATTGGACAAATTTGATTTGTCCACATGTCTTCTGGAAATGTTACATTGATGTTCTTTTTTCCTTACTTCTAAAGGACAACGACTCCCGACTCGGAGTTGAAACGTCTCCAAACACAGATAAGTATTACACAATATACAATACATTACTTATATACAGGAATACTGGTTGATCATTTTGTAGACATCTCTTTCTCTCAGAATAACTGTGAGCAAGAATCTCTGTACAGACAGCTAGTAATCCGGGCAATTTTACGAAATTGCCTTACTAAACTTTGTTCTATATTTATAATTTTTTAAATACTTATCTGTTGCAGGAAAAAATTTGGAGGAGAGAAAACCCAATGAACAGACAAAATAATTCAAGACCTACTCAACAATCTTTTCGAAATTACTTAAAGCTTGTCTTGTCTTCTAAACGTTGTTTGTAGCTTATTCTTGATTGTTTTTATGTTTTTTTGGGCTATAACACCACAATCTATAACCAAATTTTCATTTTGCAATTTACATCAATAAATATAACGCCATTGACAACGAAGTCAGAATAGACTTTAAAACGTTTTGTTTTCCATCAATATACATCGTTTTATTTCGATTGTGGTGTTATTTCCCAAAAAAACATAAAAATAAAGCTTTTACTATATATAAACCAACAAAATTTATCTCCACTGTATAGTTACTTTACGCTATAATCTTCATGGAAATCACAAAGCCATTGGATCCATTCCAATTATAGTCGGACTGCAAGACCTTATAGCTATCAATAAATGGAAACCAAAATTATCCACAACCATTTCCAAAACTTGGCAAAATCCATCTAACGGTTGTATATACCATAACCCATAATTGATACATCCAGTATTCAATGACTTAACCAACCAATACGTGGTAAATTATCCACACATAACTTACATTAAAAACATCCGACCAAACTACTCCATTGGCCAATTGCCGAAAGTACTCACATGGTGAATTATAAACCAGCACATCGGTATGATTTGAACACAGCCAAAACCAGAAGGAAATACTCGTCCTTTGAATGGACGCTAAGTTGATTTTTTTCTGTCCACTCCTTATCAAAGATCTTAGCAGAGAACGATACATTTCTATTTTTTCGACGTGTATATGAAAAACACAAACACAGACTCGTCAGTTCTATCGATTAACCGATATGCCCTAAGACAATGTCTTTATTTTTAAGTTAAGACTGTTCTAATGATTAACGGTATTCCTAACCTTATAAATTTGCCAGTTATAAAGAGATGGACTTTGAATGGAACGAAACTAATTCTAAAATAAATATTCACTTTATCGACAAGCATAAATGTAGGAAATATTAAACTATCTAACGTTAGTTTTAATTTGAAATTAAATCGGAAATGAATATAAATGTACCGCTGTTAAGAATTCTCTAACAAGAAATGGACTAACAGAAACTCTTTAAAAATTAATTTATATTCTTTTTTATCGACATATTCTTTAACTTCTTTATTTGTTTTATTATTTGGATCAGTTTCTATAAGTGTAATTATATTCTGCATATATTGTGAAAAGTGATGAAGTGTTCATAACGCCTGTGAATGGAAAAATTGGGCAGAATTAGAAAATATCAAGAAATGGAAGAGACAGCGAAGGTCAATGGCGAATCTATACCCAAACTCAGAAGTAACAATGGCCGTTCAACAAATGCAACAGATGGAAATCAAAAAGGCTTCGGGATCAGATAAAATTCCGCTATAAACTGTTAAAACAGCACTACAGAAAAGACCACAAGAGTTTATTACCATCTGGAATATTGGTGAGTTTTTTTATGATATTGCTAAATTCGGGTAAGACACGTTTTAGGCATTTACCCTTAGAATTTTTGTTTTTTTCTGGAAATTTCGTTGCAGATTGATAAGTTATTATCATTAAATGCCTACACAGACAAGGAAATGTTCAAAAACAACGCTAAGTTGAAAAGAATTCCCTTATAATGCTTTAGTAAATAAACATCATCATCATATTGACAGTGTGTTTTTTCATAGAATCTCTTCTTTTCAAAGAATTTATCAATATTGTCTCATAAATGAATACAATAAATACAAAAACTACTTATTTCCAAAAAACCACCCAGGAAATTAAAATTTAAATACGTTTCAGTTTTTACTATACACTTTCCGTTCCGCACAGTTTTATTCACGCCCGGCAAGGCTGCCAGATGTACAGAAATTTCCTAAAACTTAATAATTGAATAAGTCCTTTACTATAAAAAATAGATATGTCGTTTATTTGTTAGAGTTTTTTAATCTCTTGCAATATGCAATACCCTGTATAACGAGTTGAAACTTCACGGATAACAAAATATGTATTTTATTTTGACAACACTTTGGAGCAATCCAAGAAAAATAAAAAAAACTAAGCAGAATAACCAATACCTTGTAAAATATTCACTTAAAGGGGCGCTCTAAAAGCGAAATACGCTCACAATTAAATTCAGCATGTTAAATTTTGCAGGATTAATAATTTTAAGTATTTATTTTTTCGCTGTGCGTGTCCACTAATGAACCACCGTGACGTTAATTTCTCGAATTTAACCCGTAGGACCGAAAAATACAAAAAAAAACGTAAACAAAATATCAGCGCTTCGCGTGCACAGTGTGACACCGAAAACCATCAGCTACACCGTTCCCCTTAATGAATCGCCGTGTAACTATTCAGAGTTACATAAAAGCGGACATGAAACTGACCGACTGGAAATACAAGGTTCGTTCCTTAATTTTTTGATTTGTGTGAATCTTACTAACTTTCTCTCTGGTCATATTATTAAAATTAGCAAAGGTTTTTAAAAGTAAAATCTCTATTTTTTAAATATTATCTAACAAAGTGTAGTAAGGCAATTTCGTAATATATATATATATATATATATATATATATATATATATATATATATATATTGGAGAAAACTCTAGACCTCTTAATGTTCAAACAAACGAACACAAAAATTACATAAAAAACGACAATTTGAAAAATCCAAAATTTTTTAACATGCTTGGGACCTTGGTGATAAAATACAGTTTCAAAATTCAGTTATATTACACAAAGCAGAACACAACACCAAAAGAAAACTAAAAGAGTCTGCTTTATTTTTTTTTAATGAAAACGATTGTATCGCTACTACCTCCGTAGAATTCAGTCGTTCCTGGTTGGCGATGATTAAGGAAGAAATTGCTAATGGTCATGTCCTTGTGAACAACCCAATATCGGGATAGTTCATAAGGTTTTTCCTAGGTTTTCCCTTATGATTTTAATGGGATCACTGAATCAACAAAGTTCTTTGGTCGCATTTTTGGCAAATGCACTATCTTATAACAAAGTCGCACCTAGGAGCGCCACATAAAGTTCTGAAGATCTCCCTATCAAATTATTCCAATTTCAAATGAACTTTATGATTATATGATCTTTAGAAATTTCTGTGGTACCCTGTATATTACAAATAAAATTCTCTTAGTTACTGCAAAAATCAAATAATACACATTGTAAAATATTTTAATTTACTTCTTATAATTATGCCTTTTTAATACGTAGTTTCTTAACCATTGACAACGGGGTCTGATCTAGACCCCGAAACGTTTGGAATATACAGCAATTTTCTTTAAACTGTGGTGTTATTTCCCAAGAAGCACTTAGACATTATTTACTCCTTACTATAGAATCTATGTTCTACCAAAACAATATTAAGTCTCTCCTAGACCTACAATAACATTGTGCAATACATGTTATTGTAAATTAAGATTGAAAGGTGCTTTGCTTCCAAACGATCAATTATATTGCACAAAAATACGTACTGCTCAATGTTTTCCTGTTCAGTTAGTGGCCCTACACGATGCAATGGAAAAATATGGTACAATAAAAATTAAAGTCGCTCAAATTTTTGTTCAAGCATTGCGCAATCTTCAACATTTAGCCTAAGCGCTCAATTATATTGCACAATTCGAAATATTGCACAATATAATTGATCCTCTAGGAGTGATTTCTTGGTCGTGAGTATAGTTCAAACTTTGTCTAGTAATACCTTGATCACACCCCGTACAGACAAATATCATAAATTATGAACACAAGAAGGGCCATCGAAAAGCAAAACCAAAAAAAACAAACGAAGAAAAACAACGACTTTAGACGACATTGTCCGGCTTTGTATTTTTTTAGTGGCAGCGCGAATGGTATGACTCGTCCGAGCACACCTTATTTGGCATTCGTAATAAATTGCCTGCATTTTTTTTTTCTCTCTCAACGGTGAAAATAATCAGAACCAGCAGGAAAGAATTCCGTCTCGGCAAAACAAAATCATTCGAAGAATAAAAGAAGTACGCGGGGTACTACCCACGCCGCAATGCCGTATTTACATACTACTTACTTTTAGCGGTGTGGATCATCAGTGGGATGCTGTGCTCCAGAGCGCGATACCTCGTAGATGTACGAGGTGGTGAAAACAAATTTTACGAGAACGTGTTAGCCGATGTTTTGAAAATCGAAAGTTTTATGTTAATGAAAAGGCGCCTGAGATATTAACTACATAACTGTTTATACGGGTCGATATAAAGAATGTAAAATAAATAAAGCTTTATTACCCAACAGTACAAAACTATTAACAGGGCAATATTAAAGTATCTATAAAAAAAGCTAGCAAAAAGTAGTAAAATATAACACAAAAAAATCTCGATAACTGAGATAACAAAAATAAAGTTACAAATAAACTAAAAATTATAAACTAAACAAAGCATTGGCCCTACTCAAAATAACACACAAGGGGTCTACATGAAGATCACATTCCCTACAAATGAGATTGAAGTTTTATGTCATAGAAAAAACAGGAGAGTTTATGCCTAAGTTAGTTTTGTCGATTATGCCTAAAAACCACTGGATCTCTGAGAAAAACTGAAGGCACATTGAAATTAAGCTGTGATAATATTTTCGCTGCATCTATTTTATTATGCAGAAGCTTGAATAGGAAAATGAGTGAAAATGTTATTCGCCTGGGCTCCAAAATTTCCACAATAACACATAAGTTGCTCATTAACTCCTCTATTGGGATAAATTCCATCAATTTTAAAACCTAGATACTTAAGAAACTTTCGCTGTACACTTTCTAATGCTAACTTCTGATAATTGTAAAATGGTTTCCACACGATCGATGCATATTCTAGCCTGGAGCGTACTAAAGAAAAATAAAGTACTTTCTATACTACAAAATGATTTACAGTTCGTGACAATAAGGCCATATAATTTACTAGCTTCAGCAATTTTAAGGTAGATATGTTTGTAAAAATTCAACTTAGTATCAAACCACACACTAAGATCCTTAATTAAATTCGTGTGTGGAAGGCAAGCCATTGCTTACCATATAATTAAAATCTAGACAAGCTTTCTTCTTGGTAAAACACATTATTTCGCACTTAGACACATTCAAATGTAGATTATTCTGCAAGCACCAATCACTAACAGCATTAAGATTTTCTTGTAGAAAATAGCAAACATTTCTAGGAAAGATCAAGGTTATTCATTTAGTAACTTTGAGCAAGGAATCCGATGGTGACCTTGGATTTGACCATGAACCTCATTTTAAGGTTCTTTTGAGGCCAACCTCATTGTTTTAAATAAAAACATCTATTTTTTATTACGGAATCGGAGACTTACCAAGGTATGACCTTTGTTTCGTTTTACCGTTGAACCCAATATATGCCAATACTTAAAATTTCTCACTCGTTCCTATTCCGCAATAAAAAATTTAAAAAATGAGCTTGACCTCAAAATAACCCCAGAAGTGAGGTTCAAGTTTAAATCCAGGGTCACGATCGGTTTCCTTAGTCAAAGTTACAAAAGGAATGACCTTGACTCTTCCTAAAAATGAAGTACTTTAGCAAATATTCAGCCGTGCCGAGACTTAATTCACACCCTGTATAACGAACCTTAGTTAGAGTAAATAATATGCATCACCTTCCTTACAAAAATAATAATTACATATTTTTTACATATTTCTCGATAATTCATTTATTAATTCCTCAAATAAATAATAATTTCAACAACAACTATCATGAAATATTTACAATTTTTAAACTGGAAAGGTCAAGGTTATTCCTCTAGTAACTTTGACCAAGGAATCCGATGGTGACCTTGGATTTGACCATGAACCTCATTTTGAGGTTCTTTTGAGGCCAACCTCATTGTTTTAAATAAAAACATCCATTTTTTATTACGGAATCGGAAAGAGCGGAGACTTACCAAGTTATGACCTTTGTTTCGTTTTACCGCTGAACCCAATATATGTCAGTACGTAAAATTTCCCGCTCTTTCCTATTACGCAATAAAAAATTAAAAAAGTGAGGCTGACCTCAAAATAACCTCAAAATGAGGTTCAAGGTTAAATCCAAGGTCACGATCGGATTCCTTAGTCAAAGTTACTATAGGAATGACCTTGACTCTTCCCAAAAATGAAGTACGTTAGCAAATATTCAGCCGTCCCGAGACTTAATTCACACCCTGTATAACGAACCTTACTTAGAGTAAATTCATATGCATCACCTTGCTTACAAAAATTATAATTAAATATTTTTTAAATATTTCTCAATAATTAATTTATTAATTCTTCAAGTAAATAATAATTTCGATAACAACTATCACGAAATATTTACAATTTTTAAACTGCTATAAATTCATGGAGTGCATTAAGCAAATGACGGCCTCTATTGATATTAAGAAATTTAATTAACTAATACTCAATCAGTTGGTAGCTGAAATTATGAGACTTAATGAATTATTAAATAATGCTAATTTATCTCTATACAGATAGAAATCTTCCAGCTAATTATAAATGTCGTTTTAATCACACAGACATTAAAGGTACAATATCATTCAATTATAACGAACATCAAGAAGCTGTTGATTCACACTGATGAGTCTCGCATCCACAATAATTAATATTTCTCAAACATTGATAATTTCAATTATTAAATGCGTCTGGTTCAGGGTACCGACAAAATAATAACTAGTGAGTTGCCATTAATTTATAATGTAAATGACATAAAATCTGAAACATTTCCTTATTATACAAAGCCTGCGTTAATATTGTCACGAACATTAATAATATATATATATATATATATATATATATATATATATATACAACAGTTTTTTTTGATGATCAGTATGGGGATCTTGGAAACTAGCGGAAATAGAGCAATGGTTAAATTGGGAGAGATTTGCAATTTTACTGGCCCAATTTAATGACACTTTCGGATTTTTGTAAAAAGTCATGGCTTACTAGGTATTTTGAAAAAACGAAATTCTGTCGATTTAGTCAAATCCTTCTAGCTCCTTAGTTTTTGATTTTATAAAAAAAAGTGTAAATATCAAAATTGAAGGGAATTGTATCCCGAATATGATTGTCATGTCCTCGTTTGCGTGACATCTCTCGTTTTCGAGATATGACACAAACTTCTTTTTTTGAAAGGAAACCATAGTTGGCTATAACCTCAAAAAATCGGACTTTTTTAGACCTTTTCAACGATATAATACTCGATATAGTTGTTCATAAAAATAACGGTGTTACGGATGCTTTTCTCTCTTATTTTCACTTTTAACATAAGTAGCCATGAAAAAGATTGTTTTCACTTTGACGTTTCCTCATTTGTGATTAATTCCATTAGTAGTGCTGTACTGACAGTCGATATTGAAAAGTTTTCGTGATAAAATGGAATATTTTAAAGAAGAAAAACTGAAAATGTTGGAATGTTATATCATATGCCATAAAAATTCAGTTCCTGCAGCTGAGGAATACTTTCGTAGATATTTTAATCGTCCTCAACCTGCTATATGTACATTTAAGAGGCTTTACGATAGTTTACGCAGATATGGATGTTTTACTAAACCACCAAAGGAACGTCATCAAATTAACGAAGCAGCACAAATAAATGTTTTGGCAATGGTAAATCAAAATCCATCTACCTCAACTCGTGAGATTGCGGCAGAAGCTGGCACATCTCAACGAACTGTAGTTAAGGTACTGAAAGCGCACAAGTTCCACCCGTACAAACTTTCAGTTACTCAAACTTTGCATGCTGTGCTTAGTATTGAAAAAAATATATGCAATCAATGCCAGACTTTAATAAAAAGATCATTGAACATTTCGCATCCGAAAAAAGTCGACGAATATTTTAATTAATTAAAAATAAATGCAGTATTAGCAAAGCTACGGTTTGTTTTGTTGCATCTTTGAATCCCAATATTCGACCAGTAAAGTGCACCACCAGTTTCATAACACACCAGCCGCCACTGGTCTTTACCTAATTGTATAATTGTTGCTATTTGTCATATTACACTCGAACTCACAATTCACAACCGATTTTATTTATTTTTCCAATTTATTTTAAAAAAATGAAAATCAAATCACGAACGCTACGCCGAATAGCACGCAAAAATCACTTTGACTTTCTTACAAGAACCGATACAGCAAAAAAGCAATTGTGGCAGCGGTCAGCTGTAGTTCTGAGTAACACATGTTATATGCTACACATCTGTACGGCAAATTATAACAGAATATTTAGAATTTAAATATTAATATTCTTTGTTATTACAATTATCAAAGGTGTACAAGCTATTGAGTATTTACATATTTAGCTTTACAAGCATTTTGAAGGAGGAAATAGTCTATTATTCATTGTAATAAAGGCTACGTAACTTTTAACTAACTTTTTTTTGGCACAACATTAATTAATCCTGTTTTTTTTTTCTCTGACAAAGAGTTAATGAAACAGAAAAAAATGTGTTAAATTGCTTTTGTAAAAACGTAATGTGAAGTTGTTTTGAAGGTAATATTTTGATGTGTTTGGTCATAACAAAGAAAAATTTATATCGAACATTTATTTGTTGGTGTGTAAAGTGATATTATGATCATCCGATTATGTATGTATTTAGATTTTTTTTGTATGTATGTTACCTGATTTATTCTCATGTGGTGCACCGTTTTGAATGAATATGGTCTTGTTTAATAGTGTATATATCCGGATTGGTGAAACTTCAAATTTTGGAAAAGAATTCTATTGGTAAACTGATAAAATTTGTGAATGAACACATGCGTGCATGGAAATCGACCAATATCCCTAATATTTTAGTCGATTTTTCGATAACTCCTTTTGGATGTGTATAGTTTTTTAACGTTTAATCTATTAAGAAAGATCCTTAGGTGATCTCATATACTTTTCTGCGACATGAAACTTGCAGTTTTGCAGAAAATCGCCGAAAATTCCATAATCCAAAAATTTCATCGAAATTACATATCGGACATTTCCTCATAAATATTTTAATTTCAACGTAATAGTGCTGTAATTTTAGGAACTGGGAGTTTTAATTGCGAATTTGAAAATTTTCTATGTACGTCTCAAGCATATAGGTAGTAAAGCATAGTATTTTCGGCTCCTTAAATCAATGAGTACTAAGCTCGTTTTGTTTGTATACCAGGCAAATACCTATTTAAATGCAAATTTTTCCATTTTGCGAAGACAGTGCTTTGGTTGTCACATTCTCCCGGCCTAATAGAAAATTCAGTGATAACACATGTCAAACTTTAAAGTGCTATTTGGTGCGTTTATAGACAGGGTGTTTAGTTATAGGAAACAAAATCACAAAGTAAAGTGATAGAAGGAGTTGCATTTATATAAAGATTGAAATATAAGACGGACTAGAATGACAGTGGTCCGTAGGCAGCTGTATATACAGGATGGTTGGAATATAGGGTGGACTGGACGTTTGGTGGTATAAAAATGTTGGAAAAAATGTGAAATTAAAATTATATAGGGTGATTAAAAAACTGTTATATGATGTGGACATAAGCAAATCATATAAGGATGGTTGAAATATATGCTGGAGTTGAATTATATTTATACATTGTGATTTATAAAATATTTCTTCTATAGCCCATAAGAAGTTGCATAAAGTGTGAAGAGGAATTAATGTTACAGAGGGCGATAATATAAAATGTTAAAAACTAAATAATTTATGGGGTAGCCCACAAAGAGTTATATACTATGGTTGAAATATGGGACGATTTTGACTCCATCAATATGGGACGGATTCTACTCCGTTTACAGAAAGCAGCTAACAAATTTATGCTTGTCCGTGGGCAGTCGTATGTACAGGATGGTTGGTACATAGGGTGGACACAGATCAGTGGAATTATCTATAGTTATACAGGGTTGTCAAAAAAAGTTGAAAAAAGGATACATGGCGTAGTCCATAAGGCATAAATATATTTTGGGCTTATTAAATCAACGCGTACTAGAACATTTTGTTCGTAAAGATTTACATGTCAATTTCAATGAGAAAGTATCATTGTGTAATGTTGATGCTTTCGATGTTACCTGGTTCTGTCTATTAAGGTTATACATACAAAATAAAAATAAAGAATGAAAACTACCTGAGTTCAAAAAAACTAAAAAGTTGAAAATAAAACATTTAATATATATATATATATATATATATATATATATATATATATATATATATATATATAACCGACTTCTACCTATAACTAAAAAGCTAAAAATAATTATAACAAAATACAACTCTAGCAAATAAAAAACACATTCAATGTTGTTAGGTACCTACCCAGAACGTAAAAATGTAAGCATTAAAAGATGCTCAATCTGTACAAATTAATTACCTACCAATCTAGTATATTTTTGAAGTCGGTGCCAAGCAAGTTTGATGAATTAGTTGATAAGTACGCAATGAAGGATTTTAGATTTGCTTGGCACCGACTTCAAAAATATACTAGATTGGTAGGTAATTAATTTGTACAGAAGGAGCACCTTTTAATGTTTACATTTTTTACTTCCTGGGTAGGTACCTAACAACTTTGGATGTGTTATTTATTTGCTAGAGTTGTATTTTGTTATAATTATTTTTAGCTTTTTAGTTATAGGTAGATGTTGGTTATATATTTTTTTAATGTTTTATTCGTGTGATTATGCAAATTCTTTTTTTGCAAGATGCTTATTTTCTATTTAGAAAAATTTCATTTTTCAGTGTGACATTTTCGTTGCACTGCCATTATGTTTTATCCTGTACATAAACTTAGTGTTTCCCGAACTTTTGGGGTAATAATAAGCTGTTTAATCATTTATTGGTTATTTTATATTCAGTATTTTTTACTACGTTAACTGAAGGACCGGGACGTTAAAGATGAACCTCGAATCCGGTACAAAACGTTTTTAGTTTGTCTTGCATTGACTATCCTGATGATGTAAAACTTCATGCACCACATACAAAGACAAACGAAAACCACAAGCAGAGAATTTCATTCGTCGTGACTCTCAACAACGTCTGTTTCATCACCAATTAATCGTCGCAGCCTCCGTAATGTCATTAAAAAGCAAACTGTCTTTCAAAATGCAATTAGTTTCATTCAAAACGTCATGTCTCCGTGAAATACACCGCGAAAGATATCGACGTAGGTGTTTAACAATTCCTTCAAGAACCGTCTAACGCCGGCATTCTCCTATTCAATTAGAATCAAAACCCGACAACCAACACACAACACACACACAACTTTTTAAATCTTCGGAATGTGAAAAGCACTCGCGTTTGAATCCAATAAACTTCTTCGTTGACTTCTCAAGCACCCATTGTCTTTGGAAATTCTTTAGAACTGAAGGTGCTGGCTCGCATTCTCTGTTCCTTCGTAATTTTGCAGTGAAATATCATTTGGCAGCGAGTTTACGTAGAGCCAAGGAGTTCTGAGGACTGAACATGGTCATAATGAACATGTTATGGGTCCACAATGCGGCGGAAACCGCGTATGTAAATTTAATAAGATGCTGTACGGACGCATGAGACGATATAGAAAGACAGGTAGGCCAATACCGAAGTTGGCTCGGTTGCGCCGACCTGGTGTTGTAGACCAAACGGCAACAATAACACGCTTGTCACGCAAATTGATATTTATGAACAGTTGGCGAAACTCTCCAAAATGATTTAGTATGTGAGGTAATATTGTTTTGTGAGATCGCTGAAATATTTTACAACGAATTATGCAAATTATGCAAAAGTATTGTGAATATGAAGGTAATACCATGATACAATGATCCTGCGATCTTAAGGCCTTACATAAATCTCCAGCATACATAAGTTTGGTGTATGGTTGACAAAATGGTCTTAAAAGTTTATCGTAGACACAAGAAATATTTTGCAGTTAAAATTTTATCAGAGTTGTCAATAAAGAATATGTCACAAACAACGTTTAGAAAATGTTGTCTGTGGCATATTCTTGATTACTTTTATGTTTTTGGGCAATAACACCACAATCGAAATAAAGCTACGTATATTGCAGGAATACCAAACGTCTCAAAGACTATTCTGACTTCGTTGTCAATGGCTTTATATTTATTGAAGTAAATTGCAAAATGAAAATTTGATTTATGACATTTAAATTGACATCAGAAAATTTGCTGTTTTTAGCTATACAGGTAGCACAAACAATTCTAGAGATCATGTTTTATAGTTAAACAGCTTTCAAATTAGAAGAATTTGAAAGAGTTGTCTTTAGAATTTATAAGTGGCTTTCCAAGGTACGACTTTATAAGATAGCGCATTTGCCAAAAATGCGATCAAAGAATTCTATTGTTTCAGTTATCCCATTAACGTCATAAGGGAAAACCTAGGAAAAACCTTATAAACTATCCCGATAATGGGTTGTTCAAAAGGAGGTTACCACTAATAATTTCTTCCTTAATTGTCGGTAACCACATACGATTAAATTCTACAGATGTATTATTTTTCGCTTTGTGTTATGTTGTTCTTTGTGAAGTATAGTTGAATTGTCAAATTGTATTTTATGGCCTAGGTTGCAAGCATGTTCACAAATGTCTGTCAGAAAGATTGAAAAGAGTGGGCAACAGATTTATTGCTCATTCAAACCTAGGGAATCTCAAGAAAGTTATTCACACTATTTCTTGCTTCTTGACGTATCCAGATCATCCACAACTATCGCACCAGATCTAGAATACCAGCATATATATAGCTGGTTTCTGAATGATACTTGTGGCATATTTTTCAATGTCTAAGTGCTTCTTAGGAAATAACACCACAGTTTAAAGAAAATTGCTGTATATTCCAAACGTTTCGGGGTCTACATCAGACCCCGTTGTCAATGGTTACGAAACTTGGATAAAAAAGGCACAATTCTATGATGTAAATTAAATTAACTAAGAGAATTTTATGTGCAATATACAGGGTAGCACAGAAACTTCTAAAGTTCATATAATCATAAAGTTCCTTTCAAATTGGAAAAATTTGAAAGGCAGATATTCAGAATTTTATGTGGCGCTCCTAGGTGCGACTTTGTTATGAGATGTGCATTCGCCAAATGCGACCAAAGAACTTTGTTGACTCAGTGATCCCATTAAAATCATAAGGGAAAACCTAGGAATAAACCTTATGAACTATCCCTATATTGGGTTATTCACAAGGACATGACCATTAGCAATTTCTTCCTTAATCATCGGCAACCAGGAACGACTGAATTCTACGGAGGTAGTAGCGTTACAATCGTTTTCATTTAACAAAATTAAAGCAGACTCTTTTAGTTTTCTTTTGGTGTTGTGTTCTTCTTTGTGTAATATAACTGAATTTTGAAACTGTATTTTATGACCAAGGTCCCAAGCATGTTCACAAATTTTGGATTTTTCAAATTTGTCTTTTTTTATGTAATTTTTGTGTTCGTTTATTCGAACATTCAGAGGTCTAGAGGTTTCTCCAATATATAATTTATTACATTCACACGGGATTTTATAAATGCAATTTGAAAGGAACTTTATGATTATATGATCTTTAGAAATTTCTTTGCTACCCTGTATATTACAAATAAAATTCTCTTATATACGTCAAAAATCAAATAAGACACATTGTCAAATATTTTAATTTACATCTTAGAATTGTGCCTTTTTAATCCGTAGTTTCTTAACCATTGACAACGGGGTCTGATCCAGACTCCGAAACGTTTGGAATATACAGCAATTTTCTTTAAACTGTGGTGTTATTTCCCAAGAAGCACTTAGACACAGCATATATATATATATATTTATTTGTACAAAATTCGGCGAAGCTTACTGTACATTTTTGTTTATGTTATGATAATTAAAATAAATTACGCTCTGTACGTTTTATCTTTTAATAACCAAACCCGTTATACTTTAAAGCAACGTCATTCGCCAATTTCGTGATGCAGTACTTCCTGTGGTTTCTTACAGGGGAACATTTTGATTCTGTGTCAACGAAATTAACATCTCCTTGGAAATACGAGCTCGAGAAACTATATATAATAAATCATCTTTCTGACGATTTATCCCATAATTACCATTTATTGAACCAATACGTTAAGTAAATTAACTTGTAGGCTTAGGAGTACTACCAGCCATGTGCTAACTAAATTATCGTACCGGTCCATAACTCATGCTCCGACTGTCAATCGAATGATATGTAGAGACAAGAAACACAAAATATATGTATATCGGAGGTAATTGCCCACAGAATAGTACCGTACAACATACAGGGTGGAAAAGAACCAGTAGAATGTTAAGCAATGTAGAATAGAATAAATTAAATTTCAATATGGGTTCTGAAGAACAGAACTGTCCCAATACGTAACTTGAATTCAATGAAACAAACTTGCGTTCTAACTTCTCAAACAAGTGTTCTACACTTCATAATCAAATTTAAACAACGCCTTTGTTTAATCAAACTTAAAAAAGTTTCGATCAGCAACATTTTAATTTATTGCATTCCACACGCTTCTTGCATTCGGTGGAGAAGGTCAGATATGTTTTTTTTAACTTAGGTGTTATATTATCTCGTGTAGCGGCAATTATATCCCGCATTTATTTGATTGGTGTCAAGTCGAGAACGTCATGGAGGCAGTTTCACGTTAGAATCTTGTAGTAGCTCTTGGTGTGTGCATCGGGTGTAATTTGGTAGAAAATGGAATTGTATTACTTCTGATAGATATGCCAGAGCTGTTGCAATACATTTCATATAATAATAATACAATAATATATATATGCAAAAAGCCGTCCTGTTAGGAACAGCCCGGACGGTCCGTAAATTCATGGGAAACTGACGCCACGACTCCAACCACGGGCCTGAAAACCTGGCAAAGGCTCCCACAGAGCTAAACCCTGTTGATATCTAGGATATCTGGGGTTTAGTGAATTTTCCCCTAAAGGCACTCATAGCGTGCCTTAGAGGGAGTGTGATACCATACATTGTATGGTCAAGTCGGGGATATATATATATATATATATATATATATATATATATATATATTTCGAGTTTTACTAACAAAAGCTCAAAATCACCACCCAAAAAGCTCTGTCGAACGTACAACTTTGCCACGGTATGAAGGAGGAAGAGGATTGACAGATCTAAGCAAACTATTAGATCAACAAATTTCCATTTTGCGTAGTCATTTTCAGAAACTCGCAGAATTTTCTGATCTACACAGAGTCATGTGCCTGGTTGATGACTCAACAACACTGCGGCTGGCACAACATGTCCAATTACACCACCAGACCAATGATCAGAAACTGCTGAAATGGAAAGAGAAGCCCCTTCATGGAAGACATATAAATGACGTCAACCAAGATTATGTCGACAGTGCAGCGTCGAACTACTGGCTGGTCTCTGGTCATATGTTTCCTGATACAGAAGGCTTTATATTGGCAATCCAAGATCAAGTAACTCCAACTAAGAACTACCTAAAGTACATCGTTAAAGATCCTTCTATTTACAACGGCATATGCAGGTACGGTTGCCAAACATCTGAATCTATCCAGTATATCACAGGAGCTTGTCAAGCGTTCTCTGCAACTGAATACAAAGAACGACACGATGATGTGGCAAAAATACTTCACCAGGAACTAGCACTGAAACTTGAATTATCACATTCGGTAAGATTACCATACTATAAATACAAACCAGAATCTGTTTTAGAAAATAACAACTACAAGCTGTACTGGGACCGCACAATACTGACCGATCGGACAGTTGCTCACAATAGACCAGATATAGTTTTGGTAGATAAAGTCTCTCGGAAAACAACTTTAATTGACAATGACAGGACTAGTCCCAAAACATCTATTAAACAATTTCAAATACCTCGGTCTGGACGAACATCTTTACAAACAAATGCAAAAAGCCGTCCTGTTAGAAACGGCCCGGACGGTCAGGAAATTCATGGGAAACTGCCGCCACGACTCCACAGGCCTGAAAACCTGGCAAGGGCTCCCACAGAGCTAAACCCTTTTGATATCTGGGGTTTAGTGAATTTTCCCCTAAAGGCACTCATAGCGTGTCTTAGAGAGAGTGTAATACCATACATTGTATGGTCAAGTCGGGATATATATATATATATATATATATATATATATATAAGAGAACATCACATCTCAGCAGTGTCTGGAGAGTCTACGACAAAAGCTCTCCGTCTACACAAGTCGATTGAGAAGGTACAAAACCAGTAACCAACGGAAACTAGACAACACACTTTTCCGACAATCAGAAAAAGGGTTTTATAGAAAACTTAACAACATCAATAATAATGAAGCCCCTAGTTACCCCAATAAAACAGACGTCGAGAAATTCTGGAAAACACAGCTTTCCACAACAATCTCCTATAACTCCAGAGCCAGCTGGATTTTTTCTGGAGTTTTCTAAAAAAACATGTTACGTATATAGGAAAATTTTTGTGCAATATTTATGTTAAACAATGTGCAAACCTCGTTTTCAGCAAACACATCTATTATGAGAAATCTGATCCGATGAAGGTGACATTTCCAATGTTTAACACCCTATATCTCAAAAACTAGTCATACAATTTTAATAATATTCTGCTCAGTAAAACACTGAACATTTGATAACGTAAAAATGTAATACAATACAAAGTTGACGGAGAGAATTTAAAATTACGGGGTAGTAAAAAAATACATTTTTTCAATATGTATAGTTCTTGAAATCAGTTTAACATCCCGTTGAGTATAAAGAGACAGATAATGTATCTGGTTAATGTCTTGTTAAACTTGCAGCACGAATGGTTCGTACAGGGTGACTCATTAATAGGAAAAATTAATATATGCCATCTTTAGCTATATTTATGGCTCACACTGTATATTATATGAAGCACACCAAAGAAATTATTACTTTAACGAGATATTAATTGTGCAATAACATCTTCTTATGTTGTAATAAAATAAAGATTTTTTCCAAAATCACATGTTACGTATTTCTTAAATACCCTGTAATCAACCAAAACTTATGGCAATTTTTTGTGAAATATTTATGTCCAATAATGTACAAATCACAATTTCTCCAATAACCGGAAATAAAGCACGTCTTTAATTGGATACCTGATATCAAAATTGCGGCATTTTCGATATTTAACACTCTGTATCTCGAAAACTAGTCATAGAATCTATTTGAGCCCATGGACTCTTTTTGTCAGAACATTAGTCCCTACAACATACCAAAATTTCAAACAATTTGACGGAGGTCCATTTTTCCATAAGAAAGGTGCCTGGTCCTTTACTTACTGTCTTTCAATGCTTAATTTCTCAGTTTTCACTACATAAATTGAATATATTTTTATTACAAACACTTAGATTAAGTTCTTGGTCAAACACTGAAGAGTCCCTACTCAGTTTTCACCTGGCGAAAAGCTGCCGTTCTTTATGAATTTTTGTATTAATTGGTAGACCAAGGTCCATATACCCAAATACGAAGAGTGAGTTTTAAACCACCCTATATACTCTAACAACAATTAAATTGTCACATCAACATCGTGACAACATTTAAGACCATCTTAAGAAGACATTAATCAAACATTAGCTGTCAGTGACCAATCAAAGTGTCCGTCGCACACCATAATACTCACCTTCACGGCCATTACGTGAATATGAAGAATAATAAGGCGAAACGGGTCATAAACAATGAAGAGGAACCTTACAAATAGAAATTAACGTTATCTCAGAGTCACTTATACAAAGGTCGAGGCACAAAAGGCGTGTTGAAGTTATTTCGAAATCATCATAAATCGCATTGTATTAAGTGAAGGAAATTGTTGTTTACAGGCTATTCAATTTTGCTTTCGTTGCAAAAGTAGAAGAGCTGGCTCGTTCTCAAGAATATGAGTGTTGGCTGATTGTGTAGGCAGATGGGCATGGGCTCGTTCAGGTACTAGTTTTAATTACCAGCCTCTCTTTGAAGATTATTAAAATGGAAATAAGATGAATTATGATGGGAAAATTCTTTATAGATTTGATATATTGAAAAGACGTTGTACATTGTAGGGAACTCAAGCGTAAGAATCTTAAAAATTAACACGTTAGTTAAGTACGTGCTTTTGACAACTTGTTCTTTTGTTTTCTTATAAAAGCTCTTTTATTTTAGTTAGACCCAGTGTTCTTTTTGAAAAGGTGGTGGAACGCTATTTTTAACCGACTTCCAAAAAGAAGGAGGTTATCAATTAGTCGCGTTTTTTCTTTCGCTTTTTTTTGTATCTATGTTACCTGATTTCTTCTCCTGGGTGCACCGTTTTGAATGAATATGATCTTGTTTAATAGAGTATATATCCGGATTGGTGAAACTTCAAATTTTGGAAAAGAATTCTAATTTGTGAATGAACACATGCGTGCATGGAAATCGACCAATATCCCTAATATTTTAGTCGATTTTTCGATAACTCCTTATGGATGTGTCTAGTTTTTTAACGTTTAATCTATTAAGGAAGATCCCTAGGTGAACTCATATACTTGTATGCGACGTGCAACTTGCAGTTTTGCAGAAAATTACCGAAAATTCCAAAATTCTTATCAAAAGTTTCATCAAATGACATAACGGACATTTCTTCATAAATATTTTAATTCCAACGTAATAGTGCGGTAATCTTAGGAACTCGAAGTTTTAATTGCGAATTTGAAAATTTTCTATGTACATCTCAAGCATATAGGTAGTAAAGCATAGAATTTTCGGCTCCTTATATCAATGAGTACCAAGCTCGTTTTGTTTGTTTACCAGGCAAATACCTATTTAAATGAAAATTTTTCCATTTTGCCAAGACGGTGCTTTTGGTTGTCACATTCTCCCGGCCTAATAGAAAATTCAGTGACCACATATGGCAAACTTTAAACTGCTCTTTGGTGCGTTTATAGACAGGGTGTTTAGTTATAGCAAACAAAATCACAAAGTAAAGATTGAAATATAGGACGGACACTAAAAGGTGCTCATTCTGTACAAATTAATTGCCTACCAATCTAGTATATTCTTGAAGTCGCTGCCAAGCAACAATCAAGTTTGATGAAGTAGTAGATAAGTATGCAATGAAGGATTTTAGATTTGCTTGGCACCGGCTTCAAACATTAGTGTTTACATTTTTTACTTTCTGGGTAGGTACCTAACAACATTGAATGTGTTATTTATTTGCTAGAGTTATATTTTGTTATATTTATTTTTAGCTTTTTAGTTATAGGTAGAAGTCGGTTATATATTTTTTTAATGTTTTATTTTCTAATTTTAATTATAATTACCTTCTAATATAATATATAATTGTAATTCACAGTGTGTGCCAAAGTGTCGTCTAGTTCTCGTCTATAAAATCTTGAGGACTTCTCATCTTGCTGTTAGCATCTGTGGCCGAATGACGCCCTTTGAGTAAATAAAAATAATCAGTCGAAAAAAGGAGGTGGGACCCCGTTGTTATGCGTTCCACGACAAAAAGAGCACTGGTCAACCCAATACACTAATTAAAACCTTTTTTTTGTATATCATGGACATGGATTTTAATGAAATACAGAAGAATATTAGCAACTTTTGAAAAACTCCAGAATTATTGGTTTCTGATAAACCCCGACGGTGATTGGCTTAATCCCAAGTAAACCTACGCATGATAATAAATACATTTAAAGAAAAACAAGAACCGATTTCAAAAAATTCTAATTACATTTATTTGTTAACAATTTTAGATATTAACATAAAAATTTTAAAAACAATTTAACCGACTTCTACCTATAACTGAAAAGCTAGAAATAATTATAACGAAATACAACTTTAGCAATTAAATAACACATTCAATGTTGTTAGGAACCTACCCAGGAAGTAAAAAAATGTAAACATTAAAAGGTGCTAATTCTGTACAAATTAATTACCTACCAATCTAGTATATTTTTGAAGTCGGTGCCAAGCAAATCTAAAATTTTTCATTGTGTACTACTTCTTCAAACTTGATTGTTGCTTGGCACCGACTTCAAAAATATACTAGAATGGTAGGTAATTAATTTGTACAAAAGAGCACCTTTTAATGTTTACAGTTTTTACTTCCTGGGTAGGTACCTAACAACATTGAATGTGTTATTTATTTACTATAGTTGTATTTTGTTAGAATTATTTTTAGCTTTTTAGTTATAGGTGCAAGTCGGTTAAATTAAAAAAAAAGTTTTATTTTCAACTTTTTAGTTTTTTTGAACTCAGGTAGTTTTCGTTCTTTGTTTTTTATTTTGTATGTATAACCTTAGACAGGACCAGGTAACATCCAAAGCCTCAACATTACACAATGATACATTTTCATTTAAATTGACAGGTAAATGTTTACGAACAAAATGTACTAGTAGTTGACTTAATAAACCCAAAATATATTTATGCCATATGGACCACGCCATGTATTCTTTTTTCGACTTTTTTTGATAAATCTCTATAACTATAGATAATTCCACTCCACCCTATGTACCAACCATCCTGCACTACGACTGCATACGGACAAGCATAAATCTGTTAGCTGCTTTCTGTAAACTATAGGACGGAGTAGAATCCATTCCATATTTACGGAGTCAAATCTGTCCTATATTTCAACCATAGTATATAACTCCTTGTGGGCTACCCCATAAATTATTTCATTTTTCAAATTTTATATTATTGTAATGTTTTTATTTTCACACTCGGGTTCTGTTCAGTTCTTGGATTTATTTAAAAACACAGTCTAACTCACTCTAATTTATTTCCACTACTTTGACACAAATTTATATTCACAGAAACTACTATTTACATTTTATCTTAACTGTACAAACGTCCGACGAAAACTGAATTCTCCTATCGCCAGCTGCTTTATATTTATACATTTGTCTTGGAATTATCTGGTACGTCCACGAACCATCGGGAAATTCCATCACGTTCTGGAAGCTTTAAAGGAATTCCCAGTAACGGCAGCGGTCCGCCGGTTGAGAGACAAATATTTCGGGTTCCCAGAATTTATCGGAATAATGTCCCTTCCATGAACTGGTTGATGGCCGATTGCACCAGCGGTCGGTTGAATTCTCGTAACATTATCGCCCTGTGTAACATTATTTCCTCTCCACACTTTATGCAACTTCTTATGGGCTATACAATATATAATTTTTTAATCACACTGTATCAATATAATTCAACTTCAGCATATATTTCAACCCTCCTGTATATGATTTGTTTACGTCCATTTCATATAACAGTTTTTAATTACCCTATATAATTTTAAATTCACATTTTCGGCGAATTTCTGCAAAACTGCAAGTTGCACGTCGCAGAAAACTATATGAGTTCACCTAGGGATCTTCCTTAATAGATTAAACGTTAAAAAACTAGACACATCCATAAGGAGTTTTCGTAAAATCGACCTATATGTTAGGGATATTGGTCGATTTCCATGCACGCATGTGTTCATTCACAAATTTCATCACTTTACTAATAGAATTATTTTCCCAAATTTGTAGTTTCACCAATCCAGATATATACTCTATTAAACAACACCACATTCATTCAAGACGGTTCACCACAGGAGAAGAAATCAGGTAACATACATACAAAAAAATACGCGACGAATTGATAACCTCCTCCCTTTTGGAAGTCGGTTAAAAAATAAAGATACTTCCATTTTAATCAAAATCAAGAAATTTCACTTAATTTATTTTGATTAATTCAATTTATTTACAATTCATCCCAATTTCCAAACAGAGACATTTTTATTATATTTTTAGTACCAGCAATTCCACCAAAGCTTAGTGTATAACAAAGTCGTAAAAAATTTCAATCTACACATTTCTCCTTTTTGTTTTGAAAATCAATTATTTCTTTAATTCTAAAATTTTTATCTTTAGTTCTCTGGGCTCTTTTTTTCAAAATATCTGTAATGATTCATATGCATCTCAGCAAATTAAAGATTTTGAAATACAGGACAGTTATATTTGATTTGGATAATTAATAATCAAGAGAGAGAGAGAGAGAGAGAGAGAGAGAGAGAGAGAGAGAGAGAGAGAGAGAGAGAGAGAGAGAGAGGCAGAAAGAGAGAGAGAAGAGAGAAGAGAGAAGAGAAAAAGAGAGAGGAGAGAAGGGAGAAGAGAGAAAAGAGAAAAGAGAAAAGAGAAGAGAGAAGAGAGAAGAGAGAAGAGAGAAGGGAGAAGAGAGAAGGGAGAAGAGAGAAGAGAGAAGAGAGAAGAGAGAAGAGAGAAGAGAGAAGAGAGAAGAGAGAAGAGAGAAGAGAGAAGAGAGAAGAGAGAAGAGAGAAGAGAGAAGAGAGAAGAGAGAAGAGAGAAGAGAGAAGAGAGAAGAGAGAAGAGAGAAGAGAGAAGAGAGAGAGAGAAGAGAGAAGAGAGAAGAGAGAAGAGAGAAGAGAGAAGAGAGAAGAGAGAAGAGAGAAGAGAGAAGAGAGAAGAGAGAAGAGAGAAGAGAGAAGAGAGAAGAGAGAAGAGAGAAGAGAGAAGAGAGAGAGAGAAGAGAGAAGAGAGAAGAGAGAAGAGAGAAGAGAGAAGAGAGAAGAGAGAAGAGAGAAGAGAGAGAGAAGAGAGAAGAGAGAAGAGAGAAGAGAGAAGAGAGAAGAGAGAAGAGAGAAGAGAGAAGAGAGAAGAGAGAAGAGAGAAGAGAGAAGAGAGAAGAGAGAAGAGAGAAGAGAGAAGAGAGAAGAGAGAAGAGAGAAGAGAGAAGAGAGAAGAGAGAAGAGAGAAGAGAGAAGAGAGAAGAGAGAAGAGAGAAGAGAGAAGAGAGAGAGAGAGAAGAGAGAAGAGAGAAGAGAGAAGAGAGAAGAGAGAGAGAGAGAGAAGAGAGAAGAGAGAGAGAGAAGAGGAGAGAGAAGAGAGAAGAGAGAAGAGATAAGAGAGAAGAGAGAAGAAAGAAGAGAGAAGAGAGAAGAGAGTGAGTGAGAGAGAGAGAACGTTTCAAATCGAATTACTCGACAACAATTGTAAAAATCTATTTGGACAAACATAATATTTTGTTCGTAACAGTTTAATATGTTTACAATCGTATATACTTTTGTCCCAGCCGGAACTATTATTTATTCTTCCGGATCGTAAGCAAGATCACTAGAAACAGCTACACCTAACTCTTTATTAACTATTGAAAAACTGTCCTTAAACCCCTTAATGTTTGCAAATATTGATATTTGTCTTTACAAATGAAAAGAGTAAACAAATTTATATTGAGAAAGTGTCATACACGCATGAAAAAAGTGTGTAGTGGTTTACTTTCTGTAAAGAATATCTTGACGAAAACAATCACATTGTCTTAAGTTAATCTGAATGGCTTTCTGTCTAGCATAGGCCAATTATATTCAATTCACTGCAGAGAATTTTACATCACAATATTCTCAATTTGTCACATTTTTTTGTAATATATTTAGTTGATTGATATTAACATAAAGGAAATACACAACATTCTTGCATTGTCGTTCTAAGCAACCTAATTGATTATCATTCTCTACGCATTTTCTCAGTATTGACCTATTTGATAAAAAACAAAATCTAATTAATTAGGCAGAAAGGCTTTATATTGTTCACTGACTCATCAATTATAAATGAATATTATCCTTTTTTGGACAGGATATAAAACGTTTCTGTCATTCATAAGTCTTCAGCCAGAATTAAAATTCCAATAGGGTGAGTTCCATATCACAAGCAAAAAAGTTATATATCGCGAAACACAGTTGAAACAAATGAAAAATATTTAGTGGCTTAGTCAGAAGTTTGGTGCAGTAAAGAATTACAACGGAGAAATAATGGCTAATAAAATAGACACTTTGAATACATTCTTAGGAAGCAATTTTGTTTTCAGTTCTGTAGGGACCCGTAAAGTTAAAATCTGAAATGAGTAGTAAACTGAAAAATATTTGAAATATGCAGTGTTCTACATAAAATTCATAATTTTCTAAATTTCGAAAAATGCGAAACAAGTGAGTAACTTTGCGCGTCTGGTGACATAGGTTAAACAAAGAAAAAAAGTATATTTGTCAAAATGGTGACGTCAATAAAATTGTTTTTCAAATCTTAAGGTTCTTCTTCTTCTTCACAAAACCCTTTGACTGGTTTGGGGGTTGTTTTAAACTCGGTACCAGTATATGATCTTTTATATGTTATATGTTGTTTGTCCCCATATTTAAGCCTGGTGTTAAGAATATTGTTAATAACTAGAGGTCAGTATCTCTATTAAATTTAAATTCTGACTCAGGAGCTGTTCTTTCTGGATAAAGATTGCCTCACCATATTTCAGCACGGATTTACTAACTTAGTACCTTTCATTCAGTATATTTCTAATTGTATGGATTACGCTCAGTCAGTATGTGCTGTGTACACTGATTTTTCCAAAGCATTCGACAAGGTACATCATCCGACACTAGTCGCCAAACTTGTAAATTTTGGCGTGCCTGGCATGGTACTGGACCTTATTTGTTCATATATCTCCAACAGAATCCAGTATGTTGCTCTAAACAATGTAAAGTCACTTGTATTAATTCGGGTGTTCTACAAGGGTCCCACCTGGGTGCCTTATTATTTAGTATTTTCATTTCAGATGTAGGTGAATGTTAGTCTGAAGTTCGTAGACAATGTAACTCGTTCCTCTAAGTTTTCTTGGACTTCCATCGTCTTGAAAAAGTTGATCTCACAACATTTCAACAGCTGTGAATCATTCACCTGATGACGATAGCAGATACACAGCTATTGAAACGTTGTGAGATCAACCACTTCAAGACGATGGAAGTCCAAGGAAACTTCGAGGAATGTAGGTGAATGTTTTTGTTTTTGTAATGTACTCCTATATGCTGATGACAAGAAAATGTATCGAAAGATCCTAACAATTAATGATTACCAATTAATGCAAGTCGAGATTTGTAGCTTTTTTTAGTTTCTATCAAGTCAACAGATTAATATTGAGTGTAACGAAGTGCTATTTCATACGATTTTCATGATTATTTTATCCACCACTAGTTGATTTGACCACCAATAATGATATTATTCCCCAAGTAACCGAACTTAAAGATTTAGGAGTTATTATGGACAAAAATTTAAGCTTCGATAACATTTCCTTTATGGTACAAAAAGCCTTAAGGCTCCTGTGCTATATACTAAAAAACACAAAAGATTTTAAAGACCATAGTACAATAATTCTGTTAAATATTTCTTACATGAGATGTTCTTTAGAGAATATTGTAGTATGGCGTGGAATTCTAATCTATGATTAGTATATAACATCCCTACAAAAAAAACTGTTAATACATTTAATTATAGATATTTTAGGTTTTAGGCATTACCAAGAATATAGTGACAACTTGAAATTCTACAATCTTCAGAGATTGTTTATGAGAAGATTTGAAGTTATTTGTTTTATTTATAAAGTTATTAACAATATGTTGTGTTCTAAATGGTGTCTCAAGAGTTTACCATTTAATTGCATTTTTCCTAGAACAAGACACAAACGGATTTTTTATGTTCCTTACTATTCTACCAACTATTACGGTAACTCTTAGTCATTTAAACATAGATATATTTTCCTCCAATTTTAATAATTTTAAGTACAACTTATTTAGATCGTTACAATATTTTTTTAAACAGTGATATATAAACATGATCCACAACATAATTTAACAGTTTTATGTTTGTCTCTTTAGATATTGGTAAGTTTGGGACTTGTTAATTAATTAATTAATTCGAGTTCACCTATTTGTCACTGTGTGTCACCTTTATTAAGGGTTTGCCTGGTGGTACCTGTAAGATGACCTATTGTATATAAATAAATAAATCAGATATAAACAAAATAAATTCCGTGACTCAAACAAAACTGTTATTTGAAGATGCGAGATGTAAAGTCCGACATCTAAGATTTTCGGGGAAACTGTTATTGACAACAACGGTCGAAAATGAATGTACGAGGGTGAATCCAATATGAACCGGACTTTTGTTTTAAAAATTTTATTGGTAAGATCAATACAAATTTTAATAAAGAATGTCGGGTCATCGCCCTGTATGGGGCGCGACCTAGTATTCGAGACAAGCGCCCTTTGCCAACCTCTTGCCTGTTACTCCTAAAACTGGGCCATAGCGTCCCGCAAGTAGAGGCACCTACACCTCGAAAGCCGGATGTTCGCTCGTCCAGAAAAGTAAAAGGGGGAGATTCCCGTCAAGGGAGTCGAGCGTGTGACCCATCGGCGTAGGAACTCTGAAACGAACTGGGGTGTTCGTTAGATTCCAAAATGGGGAGTGCGGGTGGAGAGAAGTCCCCACTGGGTGAGGTTACCGGTGGCTCTCCATTTGTGGTTGGCCTCGCACGGGCATTGGCATAGCTGGATATTACCCCCTGGGTGGATGGTCAATTCTCGTAGTCGGTCATACGATGCATTCACCCTTGAAGCGTGGGAAGGTAGACGACGGCCGTTTGAGGTGTCGGACTGGGGGTCCCGTTCCTGGCGGGAATGTCCAGTCTAGAATCCGAGGCAAATCCTACCTTAGTCCACACCTGCACCCACAAAAACGTTCGCATGTAACGTTGGGCAAAGCAGGTCCGCTAGCAGACCGGGAACATCGTCTGCACATTAGAGGAATAGTCCTCGGGTTGATTTGGCCGAGGAGCGAGGTGTACGCTATACCAGGCGCCTGCTTCTTCGAGGTGGGTTTTAAATGCTGTAACAGTGGCTTACACTGTGGTGTGTGCACTCGAGCTTCAGGATTAGGCCCGAGGTACGACCGAGCCAAAACCAGCGGTGACCAGGATCTGAGGCCGTCGTTTGAGGTGTCGGACCAGCTGCTAAAACTTATGTTATCGCTGGCACTAGTATCCGAGCCGCTTGCGGCACGACGAGCCTTGGGGAACTGGGGGGCCTAGCGGCCCCCCAGACCCCCCGCTGCGGTCGTAACTATGACTCTCTTAAGAATGAAACTGGTCGTGTCGATAACCAATTGCGCACAAACGTTTCTACACCTTCGTTGTCCTCAAAGTGGTGGCCTCCCAGTTCTTCTTTAAGTGGCCCAAACATGTGGTAGTCACATGGCGACAAATCAGGACTGTAAGGCGGGTGTTCAAGGGGTTTCCCAATGCATTTTGTTCAATTTTCCTTGAGTCAATGCAGCTGTATGTGGCCGAGCGTTGTCATGCAACAGAATCACATTTCGGATAGACATATCCCGCCTCTTTTGCCGATAGGCAAGTTTCACTTGTTGGAGTAGTTCGCAGTAATACTCAGCATTAATTGTACGGCGTTCGTGCAGAAAATCGATCAGCAGTACGCCTTCAATCACCTCACGAATTGCGTAGATATTCGCCTCATTGATGCTTGTCATAGGACGGCGTGCATGAGGCTCATTTTCCACTGTCTCTCGGCCATCTGAAAACTTTTTGTGCCAGTCGTACACTTGGGTCTTTGAAAGTGTTTCATTGCCGAACTGTGCAGATAGTCGACGCAAAATTTCAGACGGTCTAACGCCCTCCCGCGCCAAAAATTTGATAACAACACGTTGCGCAACAGACGTATGCACCTCTTGCTCTGACATGATGCTACTAACAGCGCATCGACTACGCCACGCCAAACCGACGAACTTCCCTCTTCTTAACATCCCTACCTAACATATATCGAGACGTCACGCCACTCGAAAGGGCGAGAAACAGAAAAGTCCGGTTCATATTTGATTCACCCTCGTACTTATGGGTCTTACCTACCTTTTTAAGGTAAATAACATGTGTTAATCCGTTTTTCAACACGCAAATCATAAGCGTCTTATTTAGGTTGGTGAAGGGCGTTTTCGGGCCTTAAAGGGCAGAGTAATTTTTAAACTCAATTTACTCGAAAACCACTGGAAATATCGATTTGGATAAAAATAATATGTTTTATGTAAAATTGTTAACATTTTATAAATCTGTAGAAAATTGTAAAAAAATACGAGCGGAAAACGCCCTTTACCAACCTAACTAGGCCGCTTATGATTTACATATCGAAAAACGAAGTAGCACATATTATTAAACGTTAAAAGTTACGTAAGACACATATATTTTCGATTTTTATTCGACCGTTTTGTCAATAACAGAAAAAAAAGCTTTGTTTGAGCCCTTTTAAGGACATAACTTCCTAAGAGTGCGTTTTAGGGCACATGGGACTTTTTGGCTTATTTTAATGAGTTCTATATACAGCAGAAGTTTCGAACCCTTTTTTAGAAACACCCTGTACCTAAAAGAAGTGACAAGTTACACATTTCAAAGGCTTTCTATTATTTCTTAAATTGAAGCACAAACAGTTATTGTTAATAATGACCATCATTATTGCAGTAACAACAACAGAGAACAGATAAATATTTATTGGTATTCAAATTAAGCGTAAATCAAGCATTCTCCGGCAACTTTATCTTAACAATCATCAAAACAAATCACACCCATTATAAAACATCCTAAACACCAATAAACGTAAACATCTAGAAAACTTTAAATGCAATAAAAACAATAAAAATATCCAAAGAATGTCTCGAAAGTACTTCCTCTGAAGTGATTTTTTTTAAATTCCTCGGGATAAAACACTAAACCAATCCAACGTTAAAATTCTTACGAATCCAACGTCGAAGCGGAATCCGAAAAGCACAAAAGCGAAAGCCATTGAGATTGTTGAGATAAAGGCGTTAGAAAATATCAAAAGGACATTTTCGTGTCTCTCCTGAAGGTAAATATGTATAAATCATTAGCATTGTTGGATTGTATTTTTGAAACAGAAGAAAATGCAAGCAAGTGGAAGGCTTTAGCTTAGATGGCACAGTGGGGCCGAATCCAAAAAACTGGCCAAAAGTCGAAAGCATTACAAATTCGGCTGAAAATCAGTACTCGGAGATTTTCGGGGTCGCTAATTATGAATCCGAAGTCAAAATGTAAATTAAAAACAAAATAGCGTATTTGAAATTAATCACTTTTATATGGAATGTACAAAATATATCCATATTTTATACAGGGTGAGTTTTTTTTGATGATCAGTATGGGGATCTCGGAAACCAGCTGAGATAGAGCAATGGTTAAATTGGGAAAGATTTGCAGTTTTACTGGCCCAATTTAATGACATTTTCGGATTTTTGTAAAAAGTCATGGCTTACTAGATATTTTGAAAAAAACGAAATTCTGTCGATTTAGTCAAATCTCTCTAGCTCCTTTGTTTTTGATTTTATAAAAAAAGTGTTAATATCAAAATTCCCGAATATGATTGTCATGTCCTCGTTTGATTGACGGCTCTCATTTTCGAGATATGACACAAACTTATCTTGTTTTGAATGGAATGGAATGACCCCAAAAAATCGGACATTTTTAGAGCTTTTCACTTTTAACGTAGGTAGTCATGAAAAAGATTGTTTTCACTTTGACGTTTCCTCATTTGAGAGTAATTCCATTAGTAGTGCTGAACTGACAGTCGATATTGACAAGTTTTCGTGATAAAATGGAATACTCTAACGAAGAAAAACTGAATATGGTGGAATATTATATCATATGCCATAAAAATTCAGTTCATGCAGGTGAGGAATACTTTCATAGATATTTTAATCGTCGCCAACCTGCTCTATGTACATTTAAGAGGCTTTACGATAGTTTACGCAGATATGGATCTTTTACTAAACCACCAAAGGAAGGTAACCAAATTAACGAAGCACAAATAAATTATTTGCCAATGGTAAATCAAAATCAATCTACATCAACTCTTGAGATTGCGGCAGAAGCTGGCACATCTCAAAGAACTGTAGTTAAGGTACTGAACGCGCACAAGTTCTACCCGTACAAACTTTCAGTTTCTCAAACTTTGCATCCTGGTTATGAACATCGACGCATTTTGTTTTGTACATGGTTTAAAGACATGTGCCTTGACAATCCACAGTTTCCATTAAAGGTGTTATGGTCAGATGAAACTAGATTAACTAACTGCGGTATGTTGAATAGACAGAATGAGCATATCTGGGCTAAAGAAACCCCTTTCCATGTAGAACAAAGACGACCCCAGATAAAATTTGGTTTTAATGTTTGGTGTGGTATCATAGGGTCTACTATTCTGGGGCCTTTTATCTATGACGAATCACTTACTAGGGGGCGCTACCTACATTTCTTGCAATACACTTTTCAAGACATGTTGCATAATTTGAATTTCAGAACTCATTTAGAAATTGAGTGGTTCCAACATGATGGAGCACCTGCTCATAACTCGTTGTTACTAAGACAACACTTAGATAATATCTATACAAGCTCTTGGGTAGGAAGAAATAGCCCACGCGAATGGCCACCCCGGTCTCCCGATTTGTTAGTTAAAGAGTTCTATTTATGAGGTGCGCTAAAAAACAAAGTATACATAAGAAAGTATGAGACTGTTGGTGACCTAAGGGAGGCGGTATTACAAGCAATTGAAGAATTGAGGAAAGCGGTAATGTCAATCTTAAAAAGATGCAATTTTTGTCTAAATAATAATGGTGGACTTTTCGAACATAAATTGTAACCATTATTATGTAGTTTAATTTCTTAAGTTTTTAGTAAGTACCTACTTATTTAGTTTTTTCGTTATATCTGATATACCTAATAAAAAATCGATCAATGTTTTTTGGAATAGTTATTAATAAATCAATCTATTTCATGGCTACGTTAAAAGTGAAAATAAGAGATTAAAGCATCCATAACTCCGTTATTTTTATGAATAACTACATTACAGTATTATATCGTTGAAAAGCTCTAAAAATGTCTGTTTTTTTAGGGGTCATAGCCACATATGGTTTCCATTCAAAAAAAGATAAGTTTGTGTCATATCTAGAAAACGTGAGCTGTCACTCAAGCAAGGAGATAAAAATCATATTCGGGATACAATTCCCTTCCATTTTGATACTTACACTTTTTTATAACATCAAAAACAAAGGTGCTAGCGAGATTTGACTAAATCGACAGAATTTCGTTTTTTCAAATTATCTAGTAAGCCATCTCTTTTAAAAAAATCCGAAAGTGTCATTGGGTCAGTAAAACTGCAAATCTTTCCCAATTTAACCATTGCTCTATCTCCACTAGTTTCCTAGATCCCCATACTGATCATAAAAAAAACACACCCTATATATATTATAAATATATATATATATATATATATATATAGACCTATATTCATCACATAAGAGTCCCGCTTATACATGTGCAAGATACTAAACGAAGCCCGCGTTGCACTTACGAGGCCCGAAATCGGGCCTCGTTGTTCTAAAGCTTGTATTTGAGATTGTCTTTCCATTCTTAGTTCCATAAAACCATAAACCATATATTTTTTTTGGGCTCATAAGTGATCGCGACTTATACGGTTTTTGGTTCATCAAAACTTAAACTAGGGGTCGCGTCAGTCGTTCTATATATACCTTACATTAACTATGCGAGGCCTCCGTATATGGCCTGATTTTATAGGGTTATTGCCAATTCTGAGTCCCTAAGCATGGCAACAATGTTGTTGAGACCTCGATCGTTTGGTATTCATGTCAGATATTGAACTAAATACAAAGGAAGGAAGGGCGACTGCCATCTCATGTCATTAAAACCGCTGTTTCAGTGCAACAGAAAAAGAACGTATGAGCGTGAGATATTTCTTTGTCTTTTCACGGCATTATTATTAATGGTGTTTACGTGGTATTTGGTAATTTAAAAATGAATAAATTTTTGTATTTTGTTTTTATTTATATTACTAAACTCAAATATCTAAAATTATGGTTAATTGGGTAGTTTCGGGGATAAAAAAATTCAATCAATAAATATCTCAATGGATTTTTATGCTTGGTAATTAGAAACATATTTTAGTTATTGCTTAGGGTCGAAAAATGCTTAACTTAAAGATAATATAGTGCATTAAAATCTAAATCGGGAGTATGTTTTAAATTTAAATTGTTTGTTCGGGCATCGCGTAAGAACTGATTTTGCTGAATCTTTTTTTATAAAGTCTATATATGGTTTGATTTAAAATCTGGTATAGATTTTATGTCCCTACACAAGCGTATAGCGAAAAAACTTCTACCATGTTGGGTAACACAATTATTCACTAAATGTTAGATACTTGCATCAGCTTAGCTTTTATTCAAAATTCGGAATATGCTATTATGTTATTATGTTTCGATAAAAAAAATCGACTGATAGATGAAACGTACAGGGTGTTCCATATATAGCATAGGTGAAACATAGAGCGGAATAGATTTACATGGGTTTAAAAAATCTTTTTGAATAAAAGTGATAGGTGGACCTTAAACAGCTGCATATATACAATGTGGTTGAAATAAGAGGTTAGTGGAATTAATTATCCGGGGTGGTTTAGAAGAGTTGAACTGGGTAGGCCATAAATAGTTGTATAGACCAGGCAGTTGAAAAATGGATTGAGAAAAATTATATTTATACAGGGTGGATAACAAAATGTTATAATTTTTGGCTCATAAATAAATAAGGGTAGAAAATATTACATTTATACGGGGTGTATAATTTTTTTTAGAAAAAAAAAAAGTGTTATGTAAACAGTTAGGATATTTGAATTATCTTCTTGAGTGATAGTTATGAAACGGGTTGAAAAGCAATTGTTTCTAAAGTGTTGTTGAATTATGTGATGGATTGGAATTATAGTTTATAGGGTGGTTAAAAATTGAGTAATATCCACAATTAAGTTGCTTATACAGGATGGTTGAAATATGTATCGGAGTATAATTACAGTTATACAGGTGGGTTTAAAAAATATCACAAAGAAGTGTTATGATCTGCAAGCTGTTTTATATATAGGATGGTTGAAATATAGGGTGGAGTAGAATTCTAAGTATAAAGGGTGGGGCAAAATTGTTATATTGTGTGGCCTATAATTTTAATTATACAGGGTAGGTAAAACAAAAAAAATTCGTTTTATGGAGTAGAATTTGAGCAGTTGTGGCAAAGTAAAATATGAGAAAAAAATGTGAAATAGCTTAGCCCATGTTAGTCTGAAGCTGGTAGATAATGTAACTCGTTCCTCGAAGTTTCCTTGGACTTCCATCGTCTTGAAATGATTGATCCCACAACGTTTTAAGACGATGGAAGTCCAAGAAAACTTCGAGGGGCTTAGCCCATAATCAGTTGCACAAATAGGATAGTGGAAAAATAGGGTGGAGTAGCGGTATAGTGAATTATTTAAAATATGCTATATTAGGTAAACAATAAGCAGATGCATATACAGGGTGGTTGAAATATTTAGTAAAGTAAAATTAAAGGTTATAGAGGATGGTTAAAAAACTGATAGGCAAATAAGTTATAATGGTTGACTAATTGGCAGCAGTATCAACAGGATGGTTTAAATATAGATGAAAGTACAAGGCGGTTCAATAAAAAGTTGAACAAAATTGTTATATTGAGTGGTCAATAAGTAATTGCAGTTTGGGTGAAATATGTTGGGGATTGGTGCATATAAATCCATTTAAGTTATACAGGGTGATACAAAAATGTTATACTACATGGCCTATTAGAAGTTGCGTATACAATAGTTGAAATATAAGGAGGAGGAAAATTATAGTTAAATAGTGTAAATAGAAAAATGTTAGAGAAACTTGCATATAAGGGGGGTTAAAATATAAGGTGGAGACATATAAGTTATTATGGGTGATTATTTGGCAGCAGTATAAACAGACTGGTTTGGATATAGAAGCAAGTAGAGATATAATTATAAAAGGCGGTTCAAACAAATGTATTAAAATCGTTATATGGGGTAGTCAATAAGTAATTACAGTTTAGGAAAAATATGTTGAAGATTGGTGAATTTATAATTTTACAGAGTGATACAAAAATGTTATAATAGGTAGTTGTATATACAAGGTGGTTGAAATCAAAAAATGAGTAGAACTACGTTTTACAGCGTGGATCAAAATGTGTAAAAAAATTATATAGGGTAGACCATGAACAGTTACATCCTACTATGTGGGTGGTGTATATGGACAAAGCAAAATTATAGTTATACAGTTTCTTTAAAACAATATTAGAAAAACTTGCATATAAGGAGTTGTTAAAATATAGGGTATAGAGAAATTATACTTTACAAGGCGGCTCAAAAAGTTTCAGAAATGATTGTTACATAACGTAGATCATAAGCAGTTGCATAGTTTGGATGAAATATATTCGGGATTAGTTAATTAATTCTTATGTTGGGTGGTTCACAAATTAGAAAAAGTTGTTATATGGGATGATAGCCCATATGTTTCATAATGTATTTCTTTTTGCACAGAATTGTACATTCCATAAGCGGGTAAAATCAAGGGAAACGGTTAGTATATTATAAAATTATTATTATAAAATTTGAATTATCCCTTCTTTAATCCGTCATTAAACGCAATAAATAAGACTGAGACGGAAATCCAGCTGAATAGTAGGTTGCATAAATTTTCATTTTGCCTCACTATATGAGATTCGGATTGTATTCATTTCAATGATATCACAGTAAGGAATGTGACTGAACCTATCAGCCGCTGATGATATTATAGGCCGAAGTAGAAATGTTATAATTTAAGTAAACAAAATCTCAAGATTATTTAGTTCTGCAGATTTAGTGAAAACAACAATTTCATTAGAAGTAGAAATCTATTCTTAGACTTCTTGAAGTAAAATAAAATTTAATTTAGAAATCTAACAGAAATTATGCTTTTTAGAACTGCGTTTGCATGTGAAGCCATTTTTCCGATTCAAGATAGTGTAGTATCTGGAACTATGTCTTTTCTAAGAAGAAGAAACTATCCCAGGGTCTACTGAATTAATTTAAGAAAACTTAAAATAATAATTATTTTTGTACAACTCCGTTTGAGTGTGAAGACAATGTTTTTCCGATTCAAGATAAGATAGTGTCTAAAACTCTGATTTATCCAGATAAAATAGAATGCACCAGAAGTACGAACTAGAAAGTTTAAAATAAATTAGTTTTTTACAATTCCGTTTGCGTGTGATGCCAATTTTTCCGAATCAAGATAATACCTGGAACTGTGACTTTACAACAAAAGGAAATGCGCCAAAAGTGAGATCTAATCCAGGGTCTACTAAAGGAATTTTGAAAATTTTAAATAAATCACACTTTTATAACTCCTTCGGCAAAGTTGTAAAAAAGGTACCATTTGTGAAGCATTTTATTTAACTTGGAGAACTGAGAGTTCAAGAAACTAACCCAACTTGAGTCGAAAAAAATTGATTTCGCAGTTGTGAAAAATGAACTTTATTTTAAGTTTTCTAAAACTACATAATTGTGAATCAAAAATAAATCAAATATTGTCTTCACACATTAACTGAATAATAACAATTCGATTCCAGACCCCAATATGTAATTTCGAAATGATTGTTACAGAGCTCTCTAACAGATAAATATTTTAAAATTCTATCAGAAAGAGACTGTAGTAGGAGCAACTTCGAATAGTTATTTGAGAGGAAATCATCCTCACAGATGTTCTAAAACAAAGAAATAATTCAGCATTTGAACGATACAAGAAATAACAAATATATACAGTAATTGACAATGACTCCAGACTTGTAGTTGAAACGTCTTCACAACAGATACAATATACAGGGCTTTCATTTCAAGAGTACCAATCTAAATATGTTTAAAAGAATAAGACAAAAAACACATTAATTTATATTAACAGGGGAGTACATTTTACACGTATCAGTCACCCTGCACTTTCAACCCTAAGCGGGGGTGAATATCACATCTACAAGTTTAAATACAAAGGGTTATCATGTACCCCTTTTTTGCCAATCTTTTGCCACGTCATTTTTTACAGAGTACTTAGTAACTAAGAAACCATAAAAAAATATTTTTTAAAATAATTGATAATTACACCAAAATTGGTTTAGGGCAGTTTTTAGAGTCTCTGATCACGAATCGGAGGTCAGATTTGCAAAATTCAAAATGGCGCAACCAAGATGGCGAATGAAAATGTAAAAAATCAGCCGTTTTTCACCAAACTTCTTACAAGGGTTTTTTTGGGTTAGTTGATCACGAATCAAAATCAAAATTTAAGGTGGGGGATCCAATATGGACGATGAAAATAACCCACGAGACGAAAATTTCGCCCCCCATCTTGAATTTTGTATTCCGGGATCATAATCAGAAACCCCAAAAACCCTTTTATACCAATTTTGGTGAATACCGGTTGATCTTGGATCGGCCATTTTGAATTTTGCAAATCCGACTTCGAATTCGTGATCAGAGACCCTAAAAACCACCCTAAACTAATTTTGTTGTAAATAATTTGGTCAAGTGCGAGTTGGACTCGCAAACTAAGGGTTCCATACCATCTTCAAGATTTGATACAATGTAGGTGAATCAAAGTATATCTTTTTCTAATATTCGAGTTTCACACAAGCAGGGAATGAGTGCATTTTTTTATATTTACACTAATATCTTTCAAAGGAAGTGTTTTAAATTTATAAAAAAAACTTTTATTTTTCACACACAGACTATTTATTTTAACTGCTACGTGATTCGCTTGATTTTTATAAAAATATGTAATTATGTATTTAGTTTTCTAATTTGGCTCCCAAAATTAACATTAAACTCATTAGAGTTTTATTTTACTAATAAACTTTATGGGAAGCCTTTGATAATCTACTGTCTGAATTTTAGGCCGTGTAGACTGGAAGATAAAGTGAAAAATATGTCAAGTTTTAATAATAAATTATTAAATCTTTTAGACAAATTATTAAAAAATACAAATAAAACATAAATGTTATTATTTTGTAAACAATTAATTTAAAAAATATGAAAAATATATATCTGCATTCCTCATAATCAGCCCTTTCATTTGATGTATTGCAGAAACAATTTTAGTTTAATATTTTCCCTTTAATTCTGTCAGTTCCCCCCCCCCAATTAATAGCAGAGGTTTCGCCTTATTTTGCCGGTAAAATTAATGATTTTATTTCACCCTATATTACATTTATGCAACTGCTCATGGTCTACCCTATATAACAAAATTTACTTTTTTAACCACATTTTATGACTATAATTTTACTCTACCATTTATTTCAAACACCCGGTATATGCAACTGCTTCTAAAAATTTTTTAACCCCTGCTTATAATTATACCCCGTCCTACGTCCTATAATAGGCATGATCACTTATTTGGAAAAACTACCCCACGAAGTTTTTACGCATTGACATTACCCAAAATATATTTTATTTCTGCAAAAAAATAGGTTTTGAAGGAAAATTTGACGATTTAAATAATAAAATTTAAACTTTGCGCCAAAACGCTATATAGTAGTGCCGTCGTGTGACGTGTGACGTCATGCTTTAATAATTCGTTTTGACAGTTTGAATGTTAATTATATGTTTATTGTGAGACATTATTTTAATTATTTTCTGCTATAATCATGAATGCTAATGTGTATCGATGGTGTACCGTTCCTCAATGTAATAATACCTCGGTAAAAACTCCTAACAAGCTGTTTATTAACGTTCCAATGAAAAAAAAAAGTTAGAAATACGTGGCTAAATCTTGTAAGACATGACCCATCAGCTGTTTTCTGAAATTCGGTAATTTATTTCTGTGAAGACCAGTTTGATGTAAGTATTTACTTTACCTTTATAATGTTTGAAGTATAAACATAATATCGGGATTAATAATAGATTGTTAATAACATTTGTTTTGTTAATTGTTTCCATATCACTGTCTCTGTAAATGAGTACGTAAAAACTTTATTATTGTTCCAGTTACCAAGTGATATGGAAAATTATATTCGATCTCTTGTGATGGGTTCAGTTTCACAAGTACATATGAAATCAGGGTGTATTCCCACAAGATTTGAATGCCAACTGTACATAAGAAAAAGAGCACCATACATAAGAAAAAGAGCTTCTAATACAACAGAACCATATGCTATAAAAAACAGCGGAAAATATTAATTGAAGATATTGAAAAAGGTTTAGCAGAGGAAAGGACTCCTACAAAATCTTTAAAAACCACCTGCAGTTCATCAGAAAATTCAGGTATGTCCCCAATTCTTTTTTCACATTATTGTCAATAAATTACTACTTGTTTGGTTCAAGGATAAAGATTTCCCATTTTTGTGTTATGTTAATTCTCTTAATAAAGTTAACATAATTTAACTGTGTGCTTAGCTTTTGCAGAAAATTATAGGTAGTTCTGATTTAAAACCATTTGTGTAAATGAGATAGTCTGTTGCAAAAAATAGTACAACCATAATACCTATATAATAATATGTACTTGCTAATAGTTTATTTTTTTATTTTTAGTTGTGCACAAATTAGAAGGTACCTACCCAAAATTGGCTGACAAATCTGTACAAGAACATATAATACCCAAATTTAGAAGTAAAGCAGTCCAGACTGAAGCCTAATGACATCACCTATGAAACCTTATTGCTCTTTTGTTTCTACTTCTCCATTAAAAATTGAAAGTTGTAGTACTAAATCTAGGACATCAAGCCTATTTAATAAAACAACCTTAGAAGATAAATCTGGCAGTGATAATTCATCTGTCACTCAACAAGACTCATTACCATCAATACAATCTCTTCAGGTGGAAACCACTTCAGACTCCAGTGAATTATCTGAAGAGGCAAAGGAAGAAGAGGCATCAAACATCCTGTTGTTACATAGGTCTTCCTAAAAGCTGTTGTTTTTTATTGGATTTAATTGAAGAAAAGACAAAAATGGCTATTAACCTAATATTGCTTTTTTTTAAAAAAATAAGACTACATATTCCCTTTAGACAGATTGCTGATGATTTTACTATACACCCTACATACACAAGTAAAATATTTTTTAAAAATATACCAATTATAGCCAGTGTAATGCAACCTTTTTAGGTCTCATTAGAGAAAGATTTGACAAAACAGACATTGCCCATGGCTTTCAGACACAAATCTCATCATGTAAGTTGTATACTATACTGCTTGGAAATTGAAATTCAAAAGCCTTCAAAAAATGTCAATCAAGCTCTATCATGGTCTGATTACAAAAAAGCTAACACTATCAAGTATCTAGTATCCTGTACACCAAATGTTTTCATGAATTATATTTCACCAGGCTACAGAGGAAGAACAACTGATATAGGTTTAATTAAATCATGTGATTTTAACAAGTGTTTACAGCCTCGTATGTGTGTAATGGCAGACAGAGGTTTCAAACATGTTGAACAATACTTACATATGGAAGGTGTAGAACTTGTACGACCCCCCAAGTGTTATCACTGGTGCCAAGTTGTCTAAAAGTGAAGTAAAAGCAACCAAGCAGATAGCTAGTTTAAGGATTCATGTTGAGAGGGTAATTAGATGTATACGAGAGTTTAATATGTTAAAGCCCCATGTATGTCTAAACATAATTTTTTTAAAAGTACTTGGTGGAGTTATGATAATTACATGTGCACTTATAAATTTACAAGACTCACTTATTAAATAAAAGTACAAAATTACAATCTGTCCATTTTATTTATATAAATATTACAATGTACTTTGGTACAACACTAGATAAACTTTTTCTTTCTACAGACTTGCTAAAAGTTTAAGAAAATCAGACATATATGTGTCATTAAATGTCACACATATAATTTCAACTTTCTTTTTTGTGCTGTAGTTTCATCAGCTATACAAAAGTAACCCTTTTATAGCCCTGTCAAATACATTTGTATCTGCATCTCTATTAAATTTTTCTGTAGGTTTCTAATTTTTAACATAATTTTGATATGTCTTAGCACTTGTGGGACACTTGATTTCAATAATACCATCTTCACATATACCATCTGGTGATCCCGCTATCATTGGGTACTGTTTAGACAGGAGCCCACATGTCTTAATTTTCTTGCCAAGTATAATGCTGACAGTTTTTCTCACTTCATTTTCTAATACTCTACCACATTTCATAGCAGGTGTGTCTGGACCACTCCCTCCCATTATCAGTGCTACAAGAGTTCCATCATTCATTTTACTCTGACTAAATTCATAAGCTCTAGATGCTGTGATTCTGTCATTTCGCAGTTCAAACCAAAGAAGGTTGTGATGCTGTTCGCTAGTCTCGAACTCTACTTTAGTAATAACTTCTGTAGAGAGTGTTAACGTTTCCAAAAATCTTGTGCAGGATTTCTCCTTATATTTCAGAACAAGTTGGTGCATTGATAAGCTTTGAGTACCATTACAAATATAACTAGACTGACATTTTAATAGCTGACAATTATCAAGTTTTTTTTTTCTTATGTCCAAGAACTTATCAAGAACACTACTATTTGATGGTAAGCTAGGTCTACCATTTGACATTTCCTTTGCTGTCATACTCTTGAGGCTAGTTCCAACCCTGGATAGTTTGGGTTTCTTGCAGTAGCATGCTAAAGCTGTACAGGGTGGTTTTTCACGCCTTCTGTGGATCCACATAAGGAATGCTATTTAGTGCTTGCAGCCTCCTTTAGAAGGGAGACAATCCAGATGTTGTACATAGATAACAACTTCATCTTCTTTGTCCACTACTACTGAGACAGTGTATAACTTTGCATGTACCTTATGTTCTGGGCAAATTTTAGCCTTCACTATACAAATCTTTCCATCGCGCTTAAGCTGTTCATAGTTCACAGCGTCATCACCATATGATGGTCGTGAAGATCTGAAATAAAAAAAATAATAGTATTACTTTCTTTTATTATATATTAAAAGGTTGTATATACCTAACCGCGTAATGCGGATAAAATCCGTATTTTTGTAGAAATTTGAATTCTACATTGTGTCTTAGTTATTAAATATAGGCGATACTTACATTGAAGTTTTAACATTTCGACATTCGGCTAACAAAAGTCATTGTTGGATGCAAAAAATCCTCCCAACATCAACAAGTCGATTCTTGACAAATTTGCACTATTTGCCTTGATAAATCCCTGTTCCATATAACACTTATTTTCGGTATTTTTGGTATCACAAAACTGTTTTTCTTACTACGAAATATTCGATATTTGGCGCAAGTAATAACGATCGCCAGAAGAATACAAGTTTGAAATATATACAAAATATCAAAATAATGTCTGTGAAAGCGTGACGTCACGCGCATCTGATTGGCGTTTAACATAATATTGCGGATTGCTATATTTTGTATTTTTGTCTTCACTAAGTTAAATGTAATCGCACTTGTAATCTAAAAATAAGTGATTTTTTAGAACGTCTCCACCTACATTATTAAAATAAATTACAATTTTAGTGATTTTTTGTTACTGTCATCATGCGTATTCAAATATCCTAACTGCTTATATAACAAATTTTTGATACACCCTGAATTGCAATAATTTTACCCTACCCTTATTTCAAAGACCTTGTCTGAGCAACTGCTTATGCTCCAAACTATATAACTGTTTTAAACCGCCCTGTATAACTGCAATTACACTCGACCTTATATTTCATCCTGTATATTCAACTGCTTCTGATAATTTTTAAAGCCGTCCGTCCTATAACGCTTTTATAACTATAGTTTTGCTCCACTCTTATTTCAACCACCTTGTATATGCAGCTATTTATGTGCCACCCAATACAATATTTTTAGAACCACCCTGTATTCAATTCAATTCCAACTTATATTTCAACCATCATTATGCAACCGCTTATGTACCACCTAATATAACGTGTACGCACGCATACACCTTCAACCGTATTCCACACAGAAGAGGTCGCCTGAATAACAAATTTTCGTTTTAATAAGCTAATGGAATATTTTCTGCGACTGTAACTTAACTTCGTATTTGAAATAAACTGACATAAAAGCATCAAAATGAACATCATTAGAAACACCCTGTTCGGCTTACTTTCATAGCTAATCTTGACATTTAAACTAGATATTTATGATGAAAATTTCACATCTACCATGATGTTTTTGTGCATATATTTTACCGATTTTCAGAAAAATGGTATGTTTTACGTTATAGAAAAATGTACGGAATCAAGTGGAACATATCTTTGTACAATACAATTTATAATGTTCAAATTGCGTGAGCAGTTTTAGAGAAAACAGTGAAGATTCATTGAAATCTAGTCCTTTATTTACTTTTTTTTCGGATTTTCTAGAAAACCGTAAATCTCATGTTATATACAATTATATGGGACCTTTCTGTAAAGTTCCTTAATAAAATGTAGTTTAAATCATCAAAATTGCCCAAGCCATTTTTGAATAATTGCTCGTCATACATAAAAGAAAAGTTGTTGACGAATTGATAACCTCCTCCTTCTTGGAAGTCGGTTAAAAATAAATTATTTGTTAACGAGATGATCTTACATTGCCAGCCATAAACTAACAAATATCACATTACCAAACAAAATAAAATAATTGTAAAATGTCAAAATTCGATATGTAAAGGCCGAACGCATTGAGCAAATCAACACTAACGTTGCCTGATAAAAACAATCTGTCGGGCCACGACTGACACCCCATAGGCATATCGTGGCAACGTTGCCGGGGCTCGGTAATACATTGAAAAATATTTTATATACAGAAGGCCTCGCATGTGTGTTAATATTGACGAATGGACTCGAATGTACATGACATATAAAAATATTTTATTTTTGTTAATATCTTACCCCTCAAAAGGGATTACAATTAAACTTTTTAAAAATACTCCAAAACAACAAAATATATTATTTGAAAACTATCCCTTCATGTGGGCCTCTGGTGGCCTGCTGAATATATCGGGCCTCGGTTTTATATCTGGATACGTATATATATATATACTTTCATGAAATCATTTTATATGAAAATTTTCTTACATAATCTTCTTTGTTTGTTCTTCCAGCTAATAACTTTATTATGCAGCTAACGTCTCATTACTCTTCACTTGGAAGGCCGATTATCTTCTCAATCGAAAATCTACGTCTTTCAATCAACAAACAATGCTCAGAGCACACAGCACACATACCCTTTCACCATAAATCGCTAAATCATTTCTCGGGTTCCATACTCTGTTATTATCATTTTTATGAATATCGCACTCAGCCTTCAGTGACGCCATCTTGAGAGATCTTTGTGAAGCACGGTTCACACGATCTTTATCATTTATTTGTCTGCACCGAAAAATATAATTTTGCACCAAATTTCATATTGCTTGACCTCATTGATTGATAAATAAAAACCTCACTAATTTGAAAATTGCCAATTTTAAATTTTTCATTAGTATGCAACATAATATCTTCCTCTTTCGTCAATATGTATTTAAAAGACTAAAGAGTGCATACCTAAGTTAATTTTGCTTAACGGAAAATTTTATTAGGTAATTTCGGAAAGATTGTTGATTTTCCTTCAATTCTCGGCTGGAATTTTTCTTCCTAGAAATATAACTGTCAACAATAGGTCTTTTCATTACAATTTTTTGTTTACAAGCTTCAGGATCCTTTTTTTATTGTATTTGTAAACAAACGTGTTAAAATATCGGAGTTCAAATAATTAAAAAATACAAAAAAATAAATTAAGTTTCATTAAAATAAAAGACAAATAATAAGTGTTCTATTTGAAAAAGCAAAAAACGTCATTATTATGAAAGTATGAAGTCGCTAGTGTTATAACATTACGATAGAACGCAAAATTATTAAATGTTTTATGACTCCGATTCGCATTTTGTGTTATGACATGGTTTGTTTGTTGTTGACTAGCTCTCAATAATTCCGACGGTTTGAAATCTTGTCAGCCAATCAGCGATCTCGTCAGTTGGCTGTGCCAACACTCCGTTGGCGAACTATTCTATCCCATGAAATTATTAGCAACTAGTCTATACTAGCAAGCATATGACGTTCCGTTTCGTTATGTCATTATAACGCAAAGAATGATTCAGAGTCACACAACATTTTAAAACTTTACGTTCTATAGTAAGGTTATAACAATGTCGTACATTTACAAATTACTAAATATCGACACCTCGATCTCCAGATTTAAAGGGTTGAATTTCCGAACCTGGAGATTTATATATTGCAAGATGAGTAAAAAGTGTAAACATTAAAAGGTGCTAATTCTGTACAAATTAATTACCTACCAATCTACTATATTTTTGAAGTCGGTACCAAGCAAATCTAAAATTCTTCATTGCGTACTTATCTACTACTTCATCAAACTTCATTGTTGCTTTTTTGACAATTCTGTATAACTGTAGATAAATCCACTCCACCCTATATACTAACCATCCTGTACATACGACTGTCCACGGACAAGTATAAATTTTTGTTTGCTACCTTCTGTAAACTATAGGATGGAGTAGAATCCATCCCATATTTCCGGAGTCAATTCCTTCCTATATTTCAACCATAGTATATAACTCATTGTGGACTACCCCATAAATTATTTTATTTTTAACATTTTATATTATCGCCCTGTGTAACATTAATTCATCTCCACACTTTATGCAACTTCTTATGGGTTATAAAATAAATAATGTTTTTATAACACTGTATAAATATAATTCAACTTCAGCATATATTTCAACCATCCTGTATATGATTTGTTAACGTCCATAGCATATAACAGTTTTTTAATCACCCTATATAATTTTAATTTCACATATTTTCCAACATTTTTATACCACCAAACGTTCACTCCACCCTATATTCCAACCATCCAGTGTATATGGCTAAACGGCCTTACCTATATTTCAGTCATCATATAAATGCAACTTCTATCACTTTACTTTGTGATTTTCTTTGCTATAACTAAACATCCTGCGTATAAACGCACCAAATAGCAATTTAGAATTTGACATGTGTTGTCATTGAATTTTCTATTTGGTCGGTTAAATAGGTATTTGCCTGGTATACAAGCAAAACGAGCTTGGTATTCATTTATTTAAGGAGCCGAAAATACTATGCTTTACTACCTATATGTTTGAGATGTACATAAAACATTTTCAAATTCGTAATTAAAACTCCCATTGCCTAAAATTCTGCACTATTAGGTTGGAATTAAAATATTTATGAGGAAATGTCCGTTATGTCATTTCGATGAAATTTTTGAGAATTTTGGAATTTTCTGCGATTTTCTGCAAAACTGCAAGTTGCACGTCACAGAAGAGTATATGAGATCACCTAAAGATCTTCCTTAATAGATTAAACGTTAAAAACTGTACATATCCATAAGAAGTTTCCGAAAAATCCAATATCCCTAACATATTGGTCGATTTCCATGCACGCATGTGTTCATCCACAAATTTTATCACTTTACCAAAAAATTCTTTTCCCAAATTTGAAGTTTCACCAATCCGGATATATATTCTATTAAACAAGACCATATTCATACAAAACGGTTCACCACAGGAGAAGAAATCAGGTAACATACATACAAAAAAAAGTAAAAAAAAATACGCGACGAATTCATAACCATCTCCTTTTTGGAAGTCGGTTAGAAAATGAAAGTAGTTAAATTCTGTCCGGTGAACAAGAATTATCGAAAGAATGGAAACAACATTTTCTTACGAGAACAGGAAAACTATGATCTTAATATCCTTTCTGGACCTATTGGTAAAATGATACATTGTTCTAGGCTCTGTCTGCTTATGCTTCTGGTTGCAGAGCAATTGATAAAGCTGATGCAAAAAAATTTGCATTTATAATTAACCAAAATTGTATGTATTTAATGTAACAATGCTATATTATTTTCAATATATTATTACATGTTAAATAATGTAATCTGCAAATATCAGAAAGATTATTTTATGTATACTAAGTAAGTTGTAACTATGCTCTTCAGAAATATTTCCGCTCCTATAGACTAAGCAATTATCTATAATTGATTATTTTATTTAATCCACAGGATAACTATGTTAACCAAGCTTAAGTCGTATTACATAAGCTGCAAGGTTTTTTTACCGAACTTGATTGAAACTGAGAGAAGGATGATTGAGACATCATAGCGGGCGGCGTGTTCAATGAAAGACAGTTCGAGGTAACCATTAGAAACCAGAGGCGGGCTGCAATCTTATTGACCTTATGAAAATCTGAAAACCTGTTAAAAAAATGTTTGGAAATGAAATTGTTTGTGGTTATTAATAGAATGTAAATAAAGAAGTAGATGTTACGAAGACTTACTAGCTGGTATCTGAACTAAAACGATATGGAGTACGACGTTTCGTTTATTATATTGAGCCTTCTTCAGGTACAGTGCCAGAGAATTATTACAGAACTTCAGTTTTATACTATAGGTGAGTTTTAGAAAAAATACGCAAAAATAATTTAACTAAAAATGAAAATATTAGATTGTTATACAACGATTAAATACTTATATAGAAGTTTTAATAAATAGCTAAGTAAAATTATTAGTTTGTGATACTCAATCATTATTTAAATGAATATAAATGAAGTTGGTATTAATATTACATTGTAACATTGGAAGTAGCTACTTTAAGTGTGTACAGCAGACACTTTAAATAAGAAATATAGAACTTCCGCTCAAGCTCAGGAGCTCAGCTAAAGATGAAAATTCAAAAATTTAAATTATACACGAAGATTGATGTTATATGTTTTACTCTCAACTACATAAACATAAACATTCGTTTAGTCGGCTATCGGAGTTGTCGTCGATCTGCGAATTTTTGACAAGGTCGTCGTGTCTCCACCCAACCGCTATCTCTATGGTTGCCGGTGACTGGTATTATTACTACGCGTCTTAAACGGGTTTTTATTCAACATACTATCAACTTTTAGTGTTTACGTAGGGGTCAGACGGCCGGGGTTCGATTCCCCATGAACGGGATGGTTTTTTGTAATATAACTCTATCAATTATTTCGTACATCATTGAAATTTGACGCAGTTGAACAGATCACGTGATGACTATTGACCAATGAGAGCGAGAGGGAAATCAAATTTTCATTTTGCAATCACATCAATAAATATAAAGCCATTGACAACGAAGTCAGAATAGACTTTGAAACGTTTGGTATTCCTGCAATATACGTAGTTTTATTTCTATTGTGGTGTTATTCCCCAAAAAAACATAAAAGTTATCAGGTATATTAGTTTTTTAACAAATCTATTATTCTGAGCCATGTTTTTAATAGTTTCAAGTTCATTACGTAAATTGTAAAAGTTCTGTTAGTTATCAAAAATCGCTTGCCTTTACATAGCCTAGAAAAGGTAACTTATTAGCCAAAATTTGCTATTTTTGCAATTTACATCTTCAATACATATTTTAAAGCCATTGACAACGAACTCAGAACCGACTTAAAAACTTTTGGTTTTACTGTCCATATAAAGTTTTTTATTTCGATTGTGATGTTATTTCCCAAGAAAACCTAAAAATAATCAAGAACATGCCTGGAATAACATTTAGAAGACAAGCTAAAATTTATATTTAAATAGAATTGCTATTCTCAACTTTCAGCTTAAACCCAAAATGGTGTCTATATTTACATTTTAACCAGATTTTGATGTCATTGACAACGCAATCAGTATAAGACTTTAAAATGTTTTGGACTATTATTAGACAAAAGTTGATGTCAGTGTCATTTATTGCTGTGGTTTCAGTTACCTAAAGGCCACAATAAAAGACTTAAATTAATTATTTATCATTTTTGTCTTATTTGCTGACCCACTAGAATGAAGATCAGAATACCACAGTTAATAGAAGGAAAGTGAAACCTAAAGCAATAATGCTATAAGAGAAAAAACGTGTTCATGTACTAAAATTTTTACGTCTGACTTTTCTGCAAGGTTACGCCAATGCGAAAGAGATTCACCTCACAGCTGATCCTTTGAACCGTGCAAGATGTTGAAATATCGATTCTGTGGTAGGTAAAACAAAAGAGAGTTGCACACAGTTGTATGTACGTGAGACCTACCACCAACTAGGCATCGCGTTTTGCTCTTTCTTCGCGACGACGGATCGTCCTCATCCACCGAGCGGGACAGAGAGAGAGAGATAGACAGTTTTATTTAAACAATGCGAAACAACCTCGGACACTTCATAAGCACGATCGAACGCTATTGCACATATCGTTCTTAATAATGCTGAAACCGCCGATGATATAATACAACGTCCGAAGCTAATGCAGCCATATCATTTTTCAATTCCGAACTATCAAGTACGTTCATGATTTATGTCGTGATGCGAAATTTCTTGATCGTTTAGATGCAAATATTTGTCTATAGTCGCTTTTTCAGCCTAAAGGAATGTGCAAAGTTGTTTACTATCTCCCAGAAAAATCATTCTAACTAAAAATTACAGCAATAGAAAAAATATTTTCTGATACCTATAAAGAAGCTGTTTAAATTTAATATTGTATCGGTTTTTTGATGGGATCCAAAATCGAAATTGAAATTTTTGAAGTTTTTCAAATTTTTAAAATTTTAAAATTTTTAAAATTTTTCTAAATTTTTGAAATTTTTAAAAATTCCAAAATTTTTGAATTTTTTCGAATTTTATAAAATTTTTAAAAATCATGAAATGTTTGAAATTTTTGAAATTTTTGAAATTTTTGAAATTTTTGAAATTTTTTAAAGTTTTGAAATTTTTGAAATTTTTGAAATTGTATAAATTTTTGAAATTTTTGACATTTTTTGATTTTTAAATTTTTTAAAATTTTTGAAATTTTTATAGTTTTTGAAATTCTTAGAATTTTTTAAATTTTTAAAGTTTTTTAAATATTTGAAATTTTTGAAATTCTTAAAATTTTGAAATTTTAAAAATTTTTGAAATTATTAAATTTTTTGAAATTTTTAAAAATTTCATCTTTTATTAAAATTTTTAAATTTTTTAAATTTTTGAAAATTTTTAAACGTAAATTTTTGAAATGTTTAAAAATTTGATTTTTGAAATTTTAGAAATTTTTAAAATTTTTTAAAATTCTGAAATTTTTTAAATTTTTGAGTTTTTCATTTCGAGAATCGCTAGCCGCACGAACAGAAATCCAACTACTGTTGTGAGATGTTGCCAAGCTTGTTGTAGCGAAACCGAACAGTGCCTTTAACGCCCCTGCATCTGACACTTCATATTCACCCCAATTATCTACAAAAGTATCTCATACGTACGCTGAAACAGTGCATTCAACACATTCGTCAAATTTGGCGCTACATCATCGACCTTCCACACCTAGGGCTGTAAGTGCTGAAGATATCACCAGAAATGTGCGAACAGTAGTGCTCTAAAATGGTGGTTCTGGTCTTGGTTTCAACATGGTTGGTGGTGGAGATATGACTAATGCTAGTGATGAGGAGTGTTTGGCAAGATAGGATAGTCCTTAACAATTGTGAAGAACAAGAAATGGCTACTTTTATGTATATACGTCGTTTTATTTCGATTGTGGTGTTATTGCTCAAAAAAACATAAAAGTAATCAAGAATATGCCACAAACAAGGTTTAGAAGACAATCAGAAAGGGTATTATACCATCGAAACGTAGGTGGAAAAGAAAGCAAAAAGCTAGCAACAGAACAGTGAAGTTCCAAGGACATGCTTCCAACGTACTCTAAAAGCAATCGAGATAAATTTGGCTTATGAGTGGTCAGGAGAACAAGGCCATCTTGTAACTGTCCGAATGATTTACCGGCGAATAAGGTATTATGGACTGCAGTTTTACCGACCTCATCTTGTGATACACTGACCACTGAGCATCGGCTCATGGATCCCAGATTTCAACAATATAATTATCGGCCTCATGTTGTTCGCCTTTTTGAATCTGTTGCCATGGCAGCCGAGATCACCCGATCTTTCCCCCATAGAACATGTTTGGGATATCATGAATAGAAGGCTCGGAAATTTACCTTAGACCACACGGACTTTGGAGGTTCTAAGACTTGAAATACAGGTAGCTAAGTCTAGTATTCCTCAAGAAGGAATAGATCACCTTATTAAATTAATGCCAAGACTTGTGTATAGATAACCGCGTTAGACAAACACATTATTAACAAACGTAATAAACAAAAATTAAACTCCTTGGTATTTTTATTCACATTTACGCATTACTACAGCATCGATGTTTTACCAAAACCATAAATTTTGGCATATTTTCGTTAATATCTTTTTCACTAATTTTTTTTTAAATATAAAAAAAATGTATTTGTGTTCCTCAGAATGGAACCTTTCATTTAATATATTACATGATGCGTTTGACTTTAATTTTTTTTATTTTTTAAATTTTCATTTTATTCTGTAATTTGCCCCCCAAAATTAATATCAATGGTTTCTCCTTATTTTTCCTATAAAGTTCGCCCAACGATCTATATTTCCTATTTTTTTCAAAATTTTAGGCTCCGTAGATTCGGAGATCAGGAGGGGAAAGGTCGATTTTTAAAGGTTTTTCCCCCAAAAGTACCCCTAAAATCAAAATGTCTTCTTTTAGGATGTGTACTCCTGATCGAGTCACCAAACTATACATTGGAACCAAATTTCAACCTCTCTCTTCCAGTAGTTTAGGAGAAAATTGCTGTGATGTGACAGAGGCAGAAATCCTGTGTGATATTATAAGGGTATCCGTATATTGTATAAATGGAACCCTAAAAAGGATTCAGAGTTTTTAAATTATTGTTCCCTGGGTTTAGGCCTCAGGTTGTATTTTGGGACATGTTGTATATACGTACCCAAATGATTTGAAATGTTAACAGTTACATATGATTTTTAAATTACATCATATTCTGTATTTAATACTTCTACTCGTATCAACTAACTTATAAAGTCTTCAAATTCAAAAACAGACAAATTCTTGTGGACAGCACTTCCAGTGTACGAATACCAATTTCTATTAGTCCAACCCTAGACGGAGAAAATTGTTAACCCGATACCCTTCCTCCGCACTTGTAACGACTTTTTACTCGTAGAACAACAATCAAAAGATCCGCCCACCGCTGATACGTACTAAATCAATAATAAAAGTCTTCAACAAAACCAGTAATTTGATACCAAACGTGGGTGTAACTAAATTACTTGTGAGAATGTAGGAGATGCCTTTATTGGATCGGCTTTTTTTTAAATATGTAATAAGGCGCTAGGTATAAGTACGAACAAGTCAGTTGTAAACGGTCATGCCAAACGCGACCAACCTTAATAATACAGCACGAAAAAAAAAGAAGTAAAAATAAAATCGTAAGTAACACAGGTTTAATCTAAAAACTTGCTATTAGTGGCCAATCTTTGACTTGTCTAATATGAACATAAAAAATGAAATTAGTTTGCAAAATATATATATTTTGTTGGGGAAAAAAATTGTTCATTAACAGAGTGAGTTTGTTTTGATGATCAATATGGGGATCTCGGAAACTCGCGGAGATAGAGCATTGGTTAAATTGGGAAAGATTTGCAGTTTTACTGGCCCAATTTAATGACACTTTCGGATTTTTGTAAAAAGTCATGGCTTACTAGATATTTTGAAAAAACGAAATTCTGCCAATTTAGTCAAATCAATCTATGAATATGATTGTGATGTCCTCGTTTGCGTGACAGATCTACTTTTCGAGATATGACACAAACTTATCTTTTTTTGAATGGAAACCATAGTTGGCTATGACCTCACAAAATCGGACATTTTTAGAGCTTTTCAACAATAGAATACTCGATATAGTTATTCATAAAAATAAGGGAGTTACGGATGCTTTTCTCTCTTATTTTCACTTTTAACGTAGGTAGCCATGAAAAAGATTGTTTTCACTTTGACGTTTCCTCATTTGAGAGTAATTCCATTAGTAGTGCCGAACTGACAGTCGATATTGACAAGTTTTCGTGATAAAATGGAATATCCTAACGAAGAAAAACTGAATATGGTGGAATGTTATATCATATGCCATAAAAATTCAGTTCGTGCAGCTGAGGAATACTTTCATAGATATTTTAATCGTCGTCAACGTGCTCTATAAACATTTAAGAGGCTTTACGATAGTTTACGCACATATGGATCTTTTACTAAACCAACAAAGGAACGTAATCAAATTAACGAAGCAGCACAAATAAATGCTTTTCCAATGGTAAATTAAAATCTATCTACATCAACTCTTGAGATTGCGGCAGAAGCTGGCACATCTCAAAGAACTGTAGTTAAGGTACTGAAAGCGCACAAGTTCTACCCGTACAAACTTTCAGTTTCTCAAACTTTGCATGCTGGTGACGAACATCGACGTAATTTGTTTTGTACATGGTTTAGAGACATGTGCCTTGATAATCCACAATTTCCATTAAAGGTGTTATGGTCAGATGAAACTAGATTTACTAACTGCGGTATGTTCAATTAACACAATGAGCATATCTGAGCTAAAGAAAACACTTTCCATGTAGAACGAAGATAACCCTAGATAAAATTTGGTTTTAATGTTAGGTGTGGTATCATAGAGTTTACTATTCTGGGGCCTTTTATCTATGACGAATCACTTACTGGGGAGCGCTACTTGCATTTCTTGCAATACACTTTTCAAGCTTAATTTGAATTTGAGAACTCGTTTAGAAATTGAGTGGTTCCATCATGATGGAGCACCTGTTCATAACTCGTTATTAGTAAAACAACACTTAGATAATATCTATCCAAACTCTTGAATAGGAAGAAATAGCCCACGCGAAGGGCCACCCGGTCTCCTGATTTGGCAGTTATAGACCTAAGGAAGGCGGTATTACAAGTAATTGAAGAAATTGATAGGCGGTCTGTGAGAAAAGCAGTAATGTCAATCTTAAAAAGATGCAATATTTGTCTAAATAAATGGTGGACTTTTCGAACATAAATTGTAACCATTATTATGAGTTTAATTTCTTAAGTTTTTATTAAGTAAGTTTAAAAGTGAAAATAAGAGAGAAAAACATCCATAACTCCGTTATTTTTATAAATAATTATATCGCGTATTATATCGTTAAAAAGCTCTGAAAATGTCATAGCAAACTATGGTTTCCATTCAAAAAAAGATAAGTTTGTGTCACATCTCGAAAACGAGAGCTGTCACGCAAATGAGGACATGACAATCATATTCAGGATACAATTCCCTTCAATTTTGATATTTACACTTTTTTTATAAAATTCAAAACAAAGGAGCTAGAGGGATTTGACCAAATTGACAGAATTTCGTTTTTTCAAAATATCTATAAGCCATGACTTTTTACAAAAATCCCAAAGTTTCATTAAATTGGGCCAGTAAAACTGCAAATCTTTTCCAATTTAACCAGTGCTCTATCTAGTTTCTGAGATCCCCATACTGATCATCAAAAAAAACTTACCTTGTATATTTTTAAAAACAAACAATGATGAATTTATATTAAAAATTCAATTCACATTCATTGAACTAATGATTGTACTTTTTGAACAATACCCAGGCAGGATGTTGCTTACAAAGAAACTGTGTTTAAGTAGCCCAAATAGCCTTATAATAGTGTTCGTAATAATATTGGACCAACGGTATTAAGTAACCATTCATTTAGGTCGTAAAACCTTATAGCGATCATGTCGTGGTTTTGTGCTTTATATCGTGTTAAAACTCGAACACGTTGTATTTTTCGTGTTAACCGAATAAACGAGACGAAGCGACTTTGTGATTTATAGATTGACCATGCAGACTATAGTTTTCGGCAAAGTTCAAAGTGTATAACAAATCGCAAAGCTTTTGGAACGTTCTTTCACGACTCTTATAATCGAAGAATTTAAACATCGCTTGTTACACAGAAAACATATTTAATTTCAGAGCAGCAGCGACCGCAGCCAAAAATTTTTCAAAATTAATACAAGCAAAATAATCAAAGAAGTCTCTAACTATGCTCCAGGAATTCCTTACATATTTTTGATTAAAATTCCCTAATATATTTTTAAGAGAGTTTGTGACATGGACGTTTTGAGCGGGTTTAGGGCCCTAGACACCCGTGGGGGTCTACTAGTCTAATTATAGTTTGATAAAACTTTATTTAAATCATAAGGCAAATTTCATTTCAATACTTAACAGACAAACAGGCAAAATAAACAATTTCAGAATATTTTCGTAATAATTTTTAATGAAATTTTTCAATGTGTCTTGGTCTTTTTTAGTTAAGTTATAAGCCCTATGCTATACTCGACGTTTCGACTCCTATTTTGGAGTCATTATCATGGGACAAAAAGGGAAAAAAAATTATCAGAATCTAGATCGAACTAAGGCCTCAATCTGCCTACTCCACAAGAGTAACTGAACTGAAAGTGAAACTGCTCTGCCTGTTTTATTTATAGACATTGGGCGATTAGAAGGGGAAGTGTGGCGATTGGTTGGGTGTTGGTGGGCGTTTCTTATTTGTTTAATTTGGCAACTACGGAAGTCCTTGCTGTACGAAGGCCAGAACTGTTATAGCCTCGGTTTAGAAAAAGTAGTCATTTTTCTATTTCGATAGCTTCGCGCATTGTGGATGCCCTAAGGGAATTGAGAGATATAATACTCATGCTATCGTCGAAGTTGATACAGTGTCCTGTTTGGTTATGATTATGCGAGAAAGCTGAACTCGGATCTTATTTACGAACTGGCAGAGAATGCTCATATACTCGATGGTTGACGCGCCAGATGGTACGACCAATGTAGGTTTGTGGGAAATCGCGACATGGAATTTCGTGAACTCCTCGATCCTTGTTAGGTACTTTGTCTTTATGGTTCCCGGTTAAGTTGGCTATAGTTTGGTTAATGTCGAAGACTGTCTTTATTTGATGTCGGTGTAAAATCCGTGCTATTTTGTCAGTGATTCCTCGAATGTATGGAAGGAAGGCTTTCCGGTGTTGTTGCTCGGTTTCTGACGGGGTTAGTGTATTCGGGGTGTGGTCCGAATGATAACCGTTTTGTTGAAGGATTTGTTGAAGATTATAAAGTTTGTTTTGTCTATTGTCAATATCTGTTAAGGGGATGGAGCTAAGAGCCAACGATTTTATTACAGAACTCAATTGGACAGGGTGGTGGTGTGATTGGGTATTTAAGTATTGATTAGTATGCTTTGGTTTCATATAGATGGTATATGAGAATCTGCCGTTGTTGGTTTTTGATATGCTTGCTCGTCTAGAGGTTGAAGGGTTTTGGCTAATGGCAATGGGCCTAAGAGGAATGTCTAGCTTATGAACCTTCGGTACTTCAAAAATTTTCGCAATTTTAGACGACTTTTCGCGAGGGATGATGATCCTTTTATCGTCAAGGGGGAGATGTATCTGTTGATGATTTCCTTGGTCTTTTTCTCTAAGTAGTAGGATTATTTTTAATTGGTTCGTATTCTGGAGTAGAGAATTCATCTTGTGAACATAGTCCTTAGTTTTGAGAAGAACAGTCGCGTTACCTTTGTCGGCAGAAAGAACAGTTATGTCGTTGTTGTCACGCAGTTGTTGTAATGCATGTCTTTCCTTAGAAGTTAGGTTTGATTTTGGTGACGTTGATGTACGTAGTATTCTAGCAATGTCTTGACGAGTATCTTCAGCCTGAATATCTGTTAATTCAACCATAGCTACCTCAACTTAAGAAATGATTATTTCAGTTGGAATAGTTTTTGGCGTCACGACGACATAGAAACCTTTGGAAAGGAAGTGTAAACTACTACAGTCTAAGGGGAAGTCAGAAAAGTTGTTTTCGGTCGTCTGAGGGAGTGAGATGACAGTCGTGTTAATGTATGTTTTTGAATAACTTTTTCCTTTTGTGCCAAGCCTTCAGCTTTATTGCTCGAAATGCGATCAAAATTGTCCCACAGAATCGGATTAGGGTTGAACTTTTTTGTTTCTCGGTACTACTGCATCTGTTTGTTTTGTGAATGATACTTGTGGTATATTTTTCAATGTCTAAGTGCTTCTTGGGAAATAACACCACAGTTTAAAGAAAATTGCTGAATATTCCAAACGTTTCGGGGTCTAGATCAGACCCCGTTGTCAATGGTTAAGAAACTACGGATTAAAAAGGCACAATTCTAAGATGTAAATTAAAATATTTGAGAATGTGTATTATTTGATTTTTGACGTAACTAAGAGAATTTTTTTTGTAATATACAGGGTAGCACAGAAATTTCTAAAGATCATATAATCATAAAGTTCCTTTCAAATTGGAAGAACTTGAAAGGGAGATCTTCAGAATTTTATGTGTGCGACTTTACCAAATAATACACATTGTCAAATATTTTAATTTACATCTTATAATTGTGCCTTTTTAATCCGTAGTTTCTTAACCGTTGACAATGGGGTCTGATCTAGATCCCGAACCGTTTGGAATATACAGCAATTTTCTTTAAACTGTGGTGTTATTTCCCAAGAAGCACTTAGATACTGCATCTGTGTTTTACTAAAACTATATTAAATTTAAACATCTCCTGGGTGTTGCAATTTCTTCGTCAGTGAGTATAGTCGAACTAAAACTTCATTATCTATTTCAAAAACCGTATTATCTTAACGGTATAACGCTTTCTGTTTGTCATTTATTACATTTCCCAATAGTGTGCAAACCATAATTAGAGTCATTCCCCTTTAACACGACGGAACTCATTACATAGAGTATATAAGCAAACGGTACTCCACTATAATAGACAATATCGCCCGATAGTTATAATTTGCAAGATAAAGCACTAACCGAACTTGCGAACGCAAAATAACTCATTTCAGTTCACAATATGGAACGTCTGTAAATACTCTTTATTAGAACAACATCAGAAACTATCTGCAATAATTTATTTGCAACAGGTGTGGAATGTTAGCCGTTTTATTAGTTTTATAACCATTAACTCACCGTATTATTTCTCATTGAAGGAAATTATTTTACGCTTTGCTCACGGCTTCTAATCTTAATTATATCAGCAGTGGAACATTCACAGATAAAGATCGGGAGACAGTGAAAGACGATTGCTTGCTTAAGATTTGCTGCTAGCGCGTAAATTGCAAAAGTCACTACGATTTGGGTGATACCGAATTTATTGGATATGTCTGAAGTGCGAACCGTAACTTGCAGATGGGGAAATCTAATTGAACGTGGAGCCTGTAAGTGTGATTTAAATACCGGATTTGATTATTTGTATTGGTCAGTTTGTATTCGTTTTCATCGGCGTTTCGATGAGGAGAGATAGAGAACCACTTTTGCTGAAGATAGTGTGAATGCGAATTGAAAGCAGCTGCTATCGTATTTGTTTATGAAGATTTTGTGTATTTTAATGTAATTTGTTAGTGCTTTAAGATCACTTATTCGTTAGATTTTACAGAGAATGTAAGCAAGAAAAAAAGAAATTAAAAAATATAAGTGTAAAACCTGTTAAATCAAATTTTCTAAATTTTCAGGAAAGACAAAACACCGAAAAGACTTTTTAGTGTTCCGTATATACAATATACGGACCCTTATAATATCACTCCGGATTTCTGCCTCTGTCACATCACAGCAATTTTCTTCTAAATTACTATACGGAAGAGGTTGAAATTTGGCATCACTGTACAGTTGGGATGACCCGATCAGGGATACATTTCCTAACAGTAGGAATTTTGATTTTAGGGGTACTTCTGAGGGAAAAACTAAAAAAATCGACCGTTCCTCCCCCCCTCAACTCCGAAACTACTGAGCCTAAAATTTTGAAAAAATAGGAAGTATAGACCGTTGCCCGAACTTTACAGAAAAAATAAGGAGAAACTACTCATATTAATTTTGGGGAGCAAATTATAGAATTAAATGAAAATAAAATTTAAAAATAAAATTTTTTTCAAGCGCATCATGTAATACATCAAATGAAAGTTCCCATTCTGAGGAACACAAATATATTATTTTCATATTTAAAAACAAATAATTAAAAAAATATTAACGTAAATATACCAAAATTTAACCAAATGAGAGGGCTCATTATAACGAAAACAAATATATTTTTTTATATTTTTAAAATAAGTTAATTAAAAATATTAACAAAAATATAAAACTTTTACCCTCCCCCCTTATCTCCGAAACCATAAGCTGAAAAATTTTGAAAAAATAGAGGTATAGCGCCTCATCTGAAATTTACTGGAAAAATCATATTCATTTTGGGGGGCAAATTATAGAATTAAACGGAAAATAAAAATTATAATTCTTTCTAAAAGATCATGTAATACATCAAATCACAGGGCTCGTTATGACGAATACAAATATAATTTTTCTTTAATTAATATTTTAAAATATATTAAAAAAATTACCCTTTCCCCCTTTATTCCCCAAACTGTAACACCTTTTTTTTTGTTTACAGGAAAAATACAAGATATCCCTAATATTAATATTGGGGGCCAAATTATAGAATTAAACCGAAAATAAAAAAATATTTTTTAAGGCATCAAATGAAAGCGTTTATTATGAGGAATACAAATACCTATTTTATTATAAATTAATTGTTTGCAAGATATTAACATAAAGATATAAAAAATTCTCATTTCTCGCTTTATTTCCGAAACCATACTACCTAAAATTTTGAAAATAATTAGGGGTACTGGTGCTTTTTTGAAATTTATAAGAAAAATTATTAGAAAACCCTCATAGTCATTTAGGGACAAATTATACAAATAAGTGGAAAATAAAAATTCAATTTTCAAACGCATCATATCAGATAAATTTGGTTAAAAGATATTAACAAAAATATTAAACATCGACTTAATTCCCACTTGAGAAACTACACTATTTAAATTTTGAAATAAATATTTTAGTTGTATTTTTAAATAATTTGAATAATAGATTTAATAATTTATAATTTAAAACTTAACCTATTTCTCCCTATATCTTCCAATCTACAGAGCCTCGAAATTCAGACAGTAGATGATAAAAGTCTGCCCTGAAAGTTTATTAGTAAAACAAAACTCTAATATTAATTTTTGGGGGCCAAATTAGAAAATTAAATGCATATGTATTCTTATAAAAATCAAGCGAACCCTGAAGCAGATAAAATAAATAGTCTAAATTTAAAACGCTTCCTTTAAAAGATATTAGGGCAAATATAAGAAAATGCACTCATTCCCTGCTTGTCTGAAACTGGAATATTCGAATCTTGAAGGTGGTACGGAACCCTTAGTATGCGAGTCCAACTCTCACTTGACCAAATTATTTAAATTCTTGTGGGTTCACAATATTTCACAATTTAGTTGTATTAATAATAAACTGATATTACTATAGTGTTTTTTATATTTTATTTGAAGGAACAAGTTACGCACAGTTTCGAGCATTCGTCATAGAATTACTTGTAAACTTACACAGGGTATAACAAAATGCACTGCCGATATTTTGGTAGATGATACAATTGGTCAGAATAAATACAAAATGTCTTATAAAACTTATGTCAAAAAACGATTTACGAGAAAAAATTGTTCAAACCTGTTTAAAACTATAATAATTTAAATTTTCAGTAGTGTTGATAAAACAGGAAACATGGCAACATCGGATTTTTGCTTTAGTTCGTAGACCGTAATAAAGAATTTATTGCGAAGGTATTGCAAAAAGAGTAAGGTCATATTCATTTACTTTGAATGTAATATTTTGACGTGGTAGCTCAAGACGTTTTATAAGTGCATAAACATTAAGTACAGATGACACAACTGTGATTCAGGAAACAACTGTTAAGTTTTTGTTCATGTTTACGAAATACTTTACTTTAAGAAATGAAAAACATCGTTTTTTTATGATATTGCAATTTTCGTGTAAAATTACTCAATTTATGTTGGTGTAGTCGGATACGATATGTTATAGGTGAGATTGTGAGTTTTTGTTTTTTTCTGGGAATTTCAATGTAGATGAGTAAATTATTATTCCTAAATTCTTACTCAGGCAAGAGATAATAACAACGCTAAGTTGAATATAATTCCCTTAGTAAATAAACATATCGTATTGACTTCGTGTTTTCGTGTAGTATCACTAATATTGTCTCATAAATGAATACAATAAATACAAAAACTACATACTTTTAAAAACCATCATAGAAATCACACTTAAGCACATTTCAGTTTTTAGTAAAAATCTTTCCGTTCCGCACAGTTTTATTTACGCATGGCAAGGTGCCAGATTTACAGAAATTTCCAAAAATTTAATAGTGGAATAGGTCCTTAACTATAGAAGATAGATATGTCTTCGTAAAGAGTTTTTAGTTCACACTAACCAGAACTATCACCTGCAAAGACATCTGCACTGCAATATATTACACCCTGTATTATATTAACCTAGTGCCAACCTGCAAAAGTCTTAACAACAATTTCCTTCATTTTCTGTTTATTTGATAGCTAATTCGCCTGGCCTATAACCAGAATTGTATTGCGTTACGTTTTTTTATCTTAAAAAATGAATATTTATTACTGCAAAATGCTTTTTATAATTTTGTCAAATTCCTCTTATCTACACACAATGAAATGAAATGTCTCGCAAAACCATTTATAAAAGTCATTGATCTTATGCATCCCTTCTTATATAATATCGTAATCATCTCGACCACTTCATTTTGAAGCAGCGTATAATTTTTTATCTCCCTCGCGAAGAAATGCATCTACTGTGGAGACACCTTAAGTGAAAATGAGTGTTGCCTGACAGAGTGGGTGGGTCTTATCAAAATTCGGCGCATATAATGTTCTTCCCGGTAATATAATTACTTTTAATTTATATATCTCATCGAGATTACCGTACCCGAAAATGAATTGTGCGCATAACAATTCGGGACGGTTCCGATGAAAGGTATTAATGGTTTGCCAAATTTTATTTCACAATAAAACAACAAAGGCAAAAGTCAACATGTCATTGAAATTTAATGGTAATCTCAGATATTTTTATGATGTAGACAGAATGACATCTTGGATGTGAAAACGAAACGATATAGAACTCTTTGAACTTAATATAAAGAACTGATATATTTTCGATTATTCTCCTGTTCGAAACAAATAAATCTAAGAAGAATATAAAATTTTGCAAAATAATTACCTTTTTATCAAAAGAAGGTCTTTGAAAACGTGATTGTTATTATTTAGTGAATTTTTGAAGGAAAACATCTTTCCATCACTTCTCTCCTCTCTCCTCTCTCCTCTCTCCTCTCTCCTCTTTCCTCTCTCCTCTCTCCTTTCTCCTCTCTCCTCTCTCCTCTCTCCTCTCTCCTCTCTCCTCTCTCCTCTCTCCTCTCTCCTCTCTCCTCTCTCCTCTCTCCTCTCTCCTCTCTCCTCTCTCCTCTCTCCTCTCTCCTCTCTCCTCTCTCCTCTCTCCTCTCTCCTCTCTCCTCTCTCCTTTCTCCTCTCTCCTCTCTCCTCTCTCCTCTCTCCTCTCTCCTCTCTCCTCTCTCCTCTCTCCTCTCTCCTCTCTCCTCTCTCCTCTCTCATCTCTCCTCTCTCCTCTCTCCTCTCTCCTCTCTCCTCTCTCCTCTCTCCTCTCTCCTCTCTCCTCTCTCCTCTCTCCTCTCTCCTCTCTCCTCTCTCCTCTCTCCTCTCTCCTCTCTCCTCTCTCCTCTCTCCTCTCTCCTCTCTCCTCTCTCCTCTCTCCTCTCTTCTCTCTCCTCTCTCCTCTCTCCTCTCTCCTCTCTCCTCTCTCCTCTCTCCTCTCTCTCTCTCTTCTCTCCTCTCTCCTCTCTCCTCTCTCCTCTCTCCTCCCTCCTCTCTCCTCTCTCCTCTCTCCCCTCTCCACTTTCTTCTTTCCTCTCTCCTCTCTAATAATAAGATAGTTTTCCCTATGATTCCAACCTAAATAAGTACTGTATATAAAGGATAGACAAATTGAAACCCGCACCTTTATTGAAGTTATTTTCATTGTATATCAATTAACTTTACGTCGATGATTACATTCATTTTATACTCACTCCTCCGCGAAACTTTATATAAAATTATAATAAAAAAAAATTGAAAAGTTCGAGTTTTACTAACAAAAGCTCAAAATCACCATCCAAAGAGCTCTGTCGAACGTACAACTTTGTCACGGTATGAAGGAGGAAGAGGATTGACAGATCTAAGTAAACTATTAGATCAACAAATTTCTATTTTGCGTGGTCATTTCCAGAAACTCGCAGAATTTTCTGATCTACACAGAGCCATGTGCGAGGTTGATAACTCAACACCACAGCGACTGACACAACAACACATCCAAATACACCACCAGACCAATGATCAGAAACTGCTGAAATGGAAAGAGAAGCCCCTTCATGGAAGACATATAAATGACGTCAACCAAGATTATGTCGACAGTGCAGCGTCGAACTACTGGTTGATCTCTGGTCGTATGTTTCCTGAAACGGAAGGCTTAATATTGGCAATCCAAGATCAAGTAATTCCAACTAAGAACTATCTAAAGAACATTCTTAAAGACCCTTCTAGTAACAACGACATGTGCAGGTACGGTTGCCAAACATCTAAATCTACCCAGTATATCAAATAAGGTTGTCAAGCGTTCTATGCAACTGAATACGAAGAACGACACGATGGTGTGGCAAAAATACTGCCCCAGGAACTATCACTGAAACTTGAACTATCACAGTCGGTAAGATTACCATACTATAAATACAAATCAGAATCTGTTTTAGAAAATAACAACTACAAGCTGTACTAGGACCGTACGATACTGACTAATCGGTCTGTTGCTCACAATAGACTAGATATAGTTTTGGTAGATAAAGTCTCTCGGAAAACAACTTTAATTGACATAGCAATTCCCAATATTATAAATATCAAGCAGGCTGAGAAAATAACCAAATATAGGGATTTGGAATTTCAAATAAAGTCTCAGTGGGACATGAACAACACACGAACTGTACCAATTGTTATGTCAACGACAGGAGTCGTCACAAAACATGTAATAAACAATTTAAAATACCTCAGTCTGGACGAACATCTTTACCAAAAAATGCATAAAGCCGTCCTGTTAGGAACAGTCCGGACGGTCAGGAAATTCATGGGAAACGGCCGCCACGACTCCAACCACGGGTCTGAAAACATAGCAAGGGCTCCCACAGAGCTAAACCCTTCTGATATCTCAGATATCTGGGGTTTACTGAATTTTCCCCTAAATGCACGCTATGCCTGCCCTAGAGGGAATGTGCTGCCATACATTGTATATGCAGACGAATTGAGAACTTTCATATTTCCTGAAAAATTATATATCTCATGGTGTGGGAAACTAGACGAGACGACAACGGGATCCTCCCTAATAGAATGCTTTCAAACTCTCCAAATTAGTTTAACCTTTTTCGATAATTATTAAGTACACATTAAAAAATATCCTTACAGACCAACAGCGAACTTCTTATTTTGAAATCAGTTGAATATTGTCTCTCATCCTAGTTGATGCTGAATACTTACAACGTCCTACTCCACCGCTAATTTCAGATGACTCACAACATACTTTTCACATCTACTAGGTGTTTATCTGAATAATAAACCACTCCGAGACCAGCTGATAAGCGCCATCAGTCCTTCTAAACCATTTATAAAGATACTCGCTATCTTCTTATCGGCGAGTGAAGAAGAAAAAGCACTATTAAGGACTTCAGCAAAACTCATAACGACAAATTCTGGCATTCACGATAGAATTATTCGTTTGACCTCTGGCTTTGTGCGGAACAAGAAGAAAGCCCGACGCAATAGTCTAAAGGAAAGGAAAAAAATTGGTATTAAATCTATGAATATGGGTACACAGCAGTGGTTTTCTCGAGCTAGGAATGTTAGTTATTGTTCTTCTGGTGAACGGTTGATTTATATTTGTATCGGATTTAAATAGGAATAGAAAATATAAATCACTGTGCATAGGTACGGCAGTTCTCTTGTTAACGGTTCTTGAAACGAAAGCGATTGTGATAAATATGATTTCAAACAAAAGCTGATTTACGGTTTTTCATATTGAGTGTTAAAACTTTGGAGTATATTCTTCAAAATACTATTTGTTTTCTAAATGATAATTGTGGCGTCTCTGGTTTTTATTTTTTCGGGTTCTTTGGGAATAACACAACATAATCTTGAAAGTCTGTATATTTCAAAAGTCCGAACGTTTCAAGGTCTAAATCAGACCACGTTTTCAATGGTATTAACATAAAATGAACAGAAATTAAAAAATTAAAAGGATTCGCAAAGACAAATATCGTAATCACAATTTATCATTAATGTTTGACAATAAAACTGATGTAAATAAGGAAATTTACTGCAAATTTGATATATATATACATATATATAGGGTGAGGTTTTTTTGATGATCAGTATGGGGATCTCGGAAACTAACCGAGATAGAGCAATGGTTTAATTTGGAAAGATTTGCAGTTTTACTGACCCAATTTAATGACACTTTCGGATTTTTGTGAAAAGTCATGGCTTACTAAATATTTTGAAGAAACGAAATTCTGTCGATTTAGTCAAATCTTTCTAGCCCCTTTGTTTTTGATTTTATAAAAAAAGTGTAAATATCAAAATTGAAGGGAATTGTATCCCGAATATGATTGTCATGTCCTCGTTTGCGTGACAGCTCTCGTTTTCGAGATATGACACAAACTTATCTTTTTTTGAATGGAAACCATTTGGCTTTGAACTCACAAAATCGGACATTTATAATACTCGATATAGTTATTCATAAAAATAACGGAGTTATGGATTTTTTCTCTCTTATTTTCACTTTTAACGTAGGTAGCCATGAAAAAGATTGTTTTCACTTTGACGTTTCCTCATTTGAGAGTAATTCCATTAGTAGTGCTGAACTGGCAGTCGATATTGACAAGTTTTTATTATAAAATGTAATATTCTAACGAAGAAAAACTGAATATGGTGGAATGTTATATCATATGCCATAAAAATTCAGTTCGTTCAGCTGAGGAATACTTTCATAGATATTTTAATCGTCGTCAACCTGCTCTATGTAAATTTAAGAGGCTTTACGATAGTTTACGCAAATATTCATCTTTTACTAAACCACCAAAGGGACGTAATCAAATAAACGAAGCAGCACAAATAAATGTTTTGACAATGGTAAATCAAAATACATCTACATCAACTCGTGAGATTGCGGCAGAAGCTGGCACATCTCAACGAACTGTAGTTCCCAAAGAACTGTTAAAAATATTAGTTCAGACTAGCATTTAGGTTTCTTAATACTCTTCCAAAAGAACATTGTACTTTATAATATCAGAAAATTGTTGTGTGTTTTTTAAGATCTAGATAGTTTTTTTTGACGACCACTTAGGTCTCAATAACATATATCTGTTGTAAATTTCAGTTATTTTTACTATTCCTTCACTTTTCTCAAACATGAAATTTTCTTCTACGCTTTACCATTTTACTTCCATCGTTGTCTTTATTATCAAACATCTCTGGCCCTCATAGTCATAACAGACCTCACCTGGATCTGCTCTTTTTCAATATTTCTATCACTATTTGTTTTACGTACTTATTTTTCAGTTATTAACTTTACCTATGTTGTTCTTTTATTTCTTTTCTTTATCACTAAACATTTGTTTATGACGATGAACACGAGAAATGACCTTCATATCCAATTTTCTTTTTCGTTGAAGTTCATGAACAGATGCCGTTGAAAATAAAAGTAACATTCCTATTGTAAATAAATAAATTCGGTTTAAAAGTAATTTCCGAGATCCAAATTGAGAGGTTCCCATTTAAAAACATTACTGTGACCACAAAATATTCTTCATGGTCAATCTCGTGGATATTTGGCTATTCGGCTATAATTGGACATCTGGTATATATTGAAAATGCACATTTCTCATAGTTTTTCTGGCATAACAAAAACGCATGCGAGAATGCAGAAATACTTTGTATTTTTGTTCATATTTATTTACTAAATAATTACATTTAAAATTACTTTTTAGTTACATTACTTGTTCTGAAGTCGGTTTTTGTTTTTTGAAATGTATCTATTTTAGAATTGTTAGTGATGTAATGGCTTAATAGTCAATTAACAGGAAACGTACTTTACTTTTAAGCAAATTGATTTTTTTGCCAAACTACATAGAATACAGTTGAAAAAGTGACATGAATATTTATTACACAATTTACAGTGATACGGCATAATTAGATGCAGTATTTAATTCTACTTACTTTTGTTTGATTTTATATATTATCAAAAATAAAGGTACTTTCCTTTTAAGTAATACTCATATTTGCTGAAAAGTTATTTATTTAAACTAGTTGTCACCCAGTGGGCGAAATTCGACCAATTGGGATTTTGAAAAAAAAAAATTTTTTGATTTTTTTCATGTATTTTAAAACTTTATTGTTAATAATATTGATATTTAATGCAAAAAACTAGAAAAAAAAATTTTTCAATTAATTATAAACGATTAAAAATTGATAAAATTTGAAAAAAAATCACGTGACTATAAACGCGCCATGAGTGGTCGCCATAGTTGTGACGTCATAATGTTATAGCTATTTAATAACAGTACAGAGTTTACGGCTATTACACGTGACTAGACAATAATATTGAAAATTTATTGTTAAAAAACGTGTCGTTAGTTGATTCCGATTAGCTATGTGTGATAAAGGATTTATAAAGGCAAAGTCTGATAATATTCCTGATGTTGATATATTTATGATAACCAATTTTTTAAAAACTGACGTTCGGTTTAATTCTGCTGAAGTTCGAGGTGCCAAGGCAGTTAAATACATAACCTAGAACGTTATAAAACTATAAATATATCAAATTGAATCCCAATCATTAGATAAAGCGATATGAATTTATTATTTAAGCACTTTAAATTATCAATAAAATTTTTTTTTAATGCTATGATTTTAAAGGTTATGATTTAGAGTCCAGTTCAAAAAATTTATTGACTGAACTCTACTTGTTTGATTTGTATACTTAGATAAATAATAATTAATAACAATGGTATTAAGAAATACTTACATCGAAATGATCTTCACAACAAAAAAAATTCGATTTGTTTTGGGATTATCACGGTGCACTGCTTGAAACCATTTATTTCGACGTTTGCTATCTTGGGGAACATTTAAAACATTTTGTTAGGAGTTGTTTTTGTAGTATTCGTACATAATGGTACAAAACAAGAACGATAACTTTTAATGTTCGACATTATCAATATAAATTTGAATATTTAACTATGACAACAGAATTAAATCAATCAATACACTGTCCTTATTATTTCTGTATCAACTGCAATGAGTGACAACTAACATTATGACGTCACACGCGCTCGGGTTTGTTCGGGAGCTGTCGGTGTGTCTTCGGTACTGGATTCAAAAATTAATTTTTATTTTGAAATAACTTTTAAACTATTGCGAAAAAAAAATAAAAAAATAGTTTCCTTATAAAACTTATATATGATCTTTCCATTTATCGCAAAAAAAAAAAAATTTCAAAAACTCAATTGTGTCAATATTTCTGGCAGGTTACGTAACCTGAAAATTTTATCGTGACATTCTAACCTAGGACTTTAGGGATAACAACAATTACACGGACCGGAACCAGATTCGGATTCCTCGAAAATCCTAATGTCGGTCAGATATAATTCATAGGACTTTATTTGTGTTCAAATTCGCAATTCTTAATTTAATATGACAACAATTCAACCGCTAATGGGCTACCCTACATATTTATTTTTTCTAACCCCCCTGTATAGCTATAATTGCACTCAATTCTCTAACATTTATTAAAATCCTCATTATAATAATTCCATCTCATTATATATTTCCACCACCCTGTATGTGCAACTGCTTATAGACCCCGAATAATATTTTTTAACATTTTTGAATCTCCCGGTAAACCATTCTGTATATGCCAGTGCCTATGAGCCACCCTATTTACTCTTTTTTTTATGAAATTAACTATTTTCTGTAACTATAATTGTACTCCGACCTATATTTCAATCATCATATATATGGAACTCTTCGTGGGCTACTCTATAAATCATTTCCTTTTCTAACATTTTTTATTATAATCCTGTATATCAATAATTCCTCTCACCCTATATTTCATCTTCCCTATATATACAACACCTTATGGGTTACGAAATGTTGCATTTCCATTTCCGCCACCCTGTATATGCATCTCTGTATAATATTTTTTGCACCACCCTGTATAACTGTAATTCTACTACACCTTCTATTCCAAGAACCCTGTAAATTCAAACGCTAATTTGCTTCCTTATATAATTATTTTATTAGTTATAATTGCACTCTACTCTATACTTTAAACACCCTATATATGCAACTGCTTATGTGCCACCCACGAAAAAATGATTTCTAACATATCTGGAATCGCCTTGTATAATTATAATATACAATCATTACTTTACCACTAAACAATAACAACGCTTGCATGCCAGTTCCTGAAGTACATGCTCTAAGTATATAACAGCATTGGTCCCTCTATATATAATTACTCAATGTTTTGAGTCTGGCGGCGGCGGCACATTCAGTTGTTTGGCGTTGACATTATGGACGTAAATAATGAATTTTTATTATATTTTATTTAATGAATGAACCAATATTATAAATTAATATTAGCATTCTGCATTGAAGGTCGTCAGTAGCTACTAAACAAAACAAAAATGAAGAAAATGGGTTGAGAGACAGGGGAGAAAATGGCACCTAATCGTTTTGTCTTATATATAGATATCAATTGACCTGTTTTTTTTGTCTCTTTTAAAGTTATTTTGGGTGGCTAGTTTTGAAATGAAAGTTCTGTATATAGAGACCAGTTGCGCACCTCCTTCCTGAAGTTGATTAGCTGACATTTATTTTGATTTAAATCCCGTAGATCTTCAATCTATTACACCCCAGCTTACGAACAGAGAAATTGAGATAAAAAGATTTTCCCGTCCTTGTTAAAAATATAGGACCACTTCGTGATCCCCCGTAACAGAGTCCAGTTTAAACTATCCAAACTCTTTGAGTCGGTTTCGCGTAATCGCTGAACACACTTAAAAAAACAATTGGTCGTTAACAGCAAATGTTGTATTTGTAGGCTTAACTGATCTAAAAATATTACGTGACAAAATGTTATTATTTTCCTTTCAGATCGATATTTGCTTTGGCCTTGTGATCTGCGACATCAAGCTTCAAGACGATAAGATAAATGACGACGTAAAATACGATGTTAAGAAAATTTCTTTCGTTACCTAAATGAGTCTGAAATTAATGGATGTGCATAAAACCAGTACAAGTACGTACGTTTCGGGTAACACACAAGCTTAGCGCGGTGTCCGTTTTATCTTTTCATCTAGACATGTACGCATCCTTAAACACCCTAATATGTAAGGAATTTAACTTTACAACGCTTCAATTCAACGAAATCCTATGAAACAAAGGCTTACAAGCTCTTCTTAAACAGTGAACAATTTTAATTACTCGAAAAAAAGGTCGAATACAGAATCGGGTTTGGTTAATTTTCCAACTTGATATTATACGAACATAAGCCTTACCAAAAATTGTGACTATTGTTATGTAAACATTTATATTATTATTATTTTAAGGAAATTAGGCACCAAATGTAATAAACTTTCAATTAATTACTCTTTCAGTAAAATTATTATTTTTAAAAGAATATGTTTTCAAAATTATATTCACTAGCTGTCGCCCAGTGGTCGAAATTCGACTAATTGTGTCAATAAGTAACGAAATCCTAGTTCTTTTTCAGATGTAATTAATAAGACGTTATTTGTGTTCATATTCGTAATTCTTAATTTAATACAACAAATATGTGTGCACACCCTGTATATCTATAATTATACTGCGCCCCCTATTCCAAGAATCCTGTAAATTCAACCGCTAATAGGCTAACCCTATATAATTATTTTTTCTAATCACCCTGTATAACTATATTTGCACTCAATTCTCTAACATTTATTAAAATCTTTATTATAATAAATCTATCTCATATTATATTTCCACTACCCTGTATATGTAACTGCTAATTGACTACCTGAAATCAAAATTTTTGGTAACATATTTTTAAGCACTCTATCTAACTATAATTCTACTCTGCATAATATTTTAACTACCCTGTATATGCAAGTACTGATGGACAACGGCTTCATATTTTTTAACTTTTTTTAATCACCCGGTAAAACTATAATTCCACTCCAACCAATCTGTATTTGCGACTGCCTATGAATCCCCATATTTACTCTTTTAGTTTATGAAATTTTTAACTATCTGCTGTAACTATAATTCCACTCCGACCTATATTTCAATCAGCATATATATGGAACTCATCGTGGGCTACTCTATAAACCATTTCCTTTTCTAACATTTTTTATAATCATCCTGTATATCTATAATTCATATATTTCATCTACCCTATATATACTACTGCATATCTATAATTTCTCTTAACCTATATTGCATCTATCGTATATATGCAACTGCTTAAAGGTTCGAAATGCGAAAAGCTAATATTTCTGCCACCCTGTATATGCATCTCTGTATATTTTTGCACCACCCTGTATAACTTCAATTCTACTGCGCCTTCTATTCCAAGAACCCTGTAAATTGAACTGCTAACGGGCTTCCCTATATGATTATTTTTTCAAACCTGCCTGTATAGTTATAATTGCACTCTACTCTATATTTTAAACACTCTATATATGTTACTGCTTATGTGCCACCCAAGAAAGATTTGTTTTCTAACATATCTGAAATCACTCTGTGTAATTATAATCTATAACGCCTTATATCTCAGTCAATTTAGAACATGAGAACACATAACTTTTTACCCATCCAAAAATCGCCTAAGCAGCAATTTTTACTTTAAATTTTTGAAGGGTTCAGCTGTAAAAATGTATTGCTAGAAAAATAGCAAATAGTGATAAAATTCTTATAAGATCCTACACATCAATTTGTATTGGAACAGTTTCAATCTCAAGTAGGTTACCAATCACCCTATATTGAAACTCTTGTAATTTCAAAACTCAGCTGTCATAATTATTGTCACAATCTCGTTCTTTTTCGGTAATACGATTTTTCTCGATCAATCGATCTATAGACGCCAAAACCCCGAAATGAAATTTCGACAAATAAGGCATACTGCTTTGTGCGAGAATTACATATTGTTAAGATATATAAAAATAAACAAACGTTATATGTATTATACTGTTATTATCATCATCCACCTGATGACGATAGCAGATACAAAGCTATTGAAACGTTGTGAAATCAAACTTTTCAAGACGATGGAAGTCCAGGGAAACTTCGAGGTTACTAATAGATCTGCGTGTCTGTCTATAATACTTTTAATCAGAATCGTTACATTTGATTTCATAAATACCCGACTTCTCGAAATCATCAAGGTTATCTTTAGGATTGCCCAACAATTTCTGTAGTGTTCTAGCTGTTCTACTCACCGCCTTCATATCAAGTTCTATAAAAATATTCTTAAAGCCCCTAGTATAACTACTGCACGGAACATTTATTCGTAACCGAAGCTGTTTCTTCCGAATTAATTTATCTATAATATCTGTTGGATAACTATTGCAAAGAGCTATTTCTCTAATAGTTTTCTTTTCATTTTCAAAACTTTCTTTGTTAAGAGGCAATGTCAATTTACAAGGAAATTAATCGCCGCCATTTTATGATGTTAACAGTGAAAAGACGTATTAGGTAAATATCTATATGTGCTAGTATCCTTCCTATATACATCAAACTCTAACTTATTATTATCATTTCATATCGTAATACATCCAAAAATGCTAGAGTACCCTTATTTTCCTGTTCATATGTAATTTCAATAAAAGCAAACCTACTACGAGGGCTGCCTTTTATATTTCGGGATTAGAGAACAAAAACAAATATTAATCAACAAAAATCGTTTTATTGTTTTCAAAATATTTCCCATGAAGATCTATACACTTTTGCATGCGTTTGAACCAATTGTCGAAGCACTTTTTCCACTCTGATTGAGGTATCTCCAAAACGTGCATTCTAATCGCAGCAACCGCTTTTTCAGGTGTCGAAATACGTCGACCCCTCAGTTTGTTTTTTACGTACGGGAATAAAAAGAAGTCATTTGGTGACAAGTCAGGACTATACGGCGGATGACTTATAAAATCGATGTTTTGAGTGGTCAAAAATGCAGTTGTTTGAGCCGATGTGTGAGAGCTCGCATTGTCGTGGTGAAGAGTGATCCGTCTTCGGCGGTTGGTTTTCCTCATTTCTTGGAAGACAACTGACAAACAAATGATTGTGTACCACTCAGAATTGACTGTTCTGCGTTGTTCTAGTGGTACGGTTGCGACATGTCCAGTTTTTCCGAAAAAACAGGCGATCATTTGCTTGGAAGTACTCGTATTAAGATGCATGACAAAATCATTAAACTCATTAGTTAGATACCCTAGGAAAATACTAGGAATAATTTTTTTAACTTCGAACTTGCCCATGAACAAATTGGCAAGGTACGTCACAAGAGGTTTCCCATTGCCGTTCCTTCCTTCTGCTCATAAAAGCAACCTCCAAACTGAAACACAATTTTGGCTCATACATACTTTGCGAGGGAAAAAACTCATTAGTTTCTGCCTCACAAAAAGAGTTTTTCAGGCAGTAAGTCTTCCAGATACTTCAGAGTTTGTGGAATGGGTAGACTAGGAAATAAGGAACTAACATCAAACGATACCAAAATTTCTCCAGGTTGCAGCGAAACGTTTTGTATAGATTGAATAAACTCTAAAGAATTCTTTACGCTAAAGTTTTGCTGTGGACGAGGTAAATTTTCGAATCGTTTTGTTAACCACTTCGCTAACTTATAAGATAGGGCGTTATAAATAAAAAAATTACGTATCCAACGAGAGGTTACCAATCTTATGTGATCATTTCTCAAAAATGGGCTCCGAGAGTTCTAGATACTCATGTGTGCAAAGACAGAGATGTCAGCAGAGACCACCACTTAGTCAACTCTAAGGTTGAGTTATGAGCAAAAAGGAAAACGGTTCATACCATTAAAAACCATAAAAATACCGACCATGGATGAGATGCATTTATTACAGAAACATAGATTAAAGGAACGATGTTCATGATCGACTTTAGTTTGCGAAAAAAATTTTGAAACACCTAAATAACCAGAACCTTTCAAGATTCGGAACCCCTGTGTGCTATTTTCCCCGAAAATCCTAGATGTCGGTCTTTACATCTCGGGCCTACATATTTAACGGTATGTATGTAATACATAAATAAGTGTTCGAGAGGACATTCTATTGTAGGACGCGCAACTGATGAAGGTTCCCTCCCAGAAACAATATAGATTGCATATACAGTGATGGGCAAATGTGTGGAACCAAGCAAATATCTCTGGAATTATTAGAGATATCAAAATGAAATATGGAAGGTGGATACAGCAGTAGATTGCCTATTTGTTTCCAATTTTTTTTACAATTTTGAACTTCCTGTTTTACTGGAAGTAATGTCGATTTTAAAATTTGCAATAAAACACCGTGTATAGTATTTTAGTTTCTGATGAAACATTTTATTGCGAATACAAAAATATCGGGTTTGATATTGTTTACTTCAATGCCTACCAAGATATTAACAGAAAAGTAAATAAGGAAAGGAAAAATCCATTAAAGAAATACATAATCATAATTATTAACTAAATCTAAGTGATTTTCAAAACATTGAAACTTAACTAAACTTAATGTATTAGATGTTCAAACTGAGCACCGTTTCCTTCTTGAAAATAAGCAAGTCTGTTTTTAAATTCTCTAGTAACATTAGCTAATACTTCTGGTGTAATTCTCTGGATGTCTTGAGTTATTCTTGCAGCTAATTCTTGCAAATTATTTAGTCTATCAACATAAACCTTAGACTTTAAGTAATCCCACAGAAAATAGTCTAGTGGCTTAAGGTCGGGACTTCGTGCAGGCTATTCATAAGTACCCAATCCATCTGTGATGAAATGTCTTATCTAAATGATCTCGAACAATGCGAACGTAATGGGGTGGTGTTCCATCTTGCTAAAACCAGATATTATTTGGTAATTGTCCATTTACTTCCAATGCCGGAATAAGTTGTGTCTCCAAGAGCTGTAAATACTTATCTCCATTTAAAGTTTCTTGTAGGAAGAACGGTCCCATGATTCTGTTGTTATAAATGACGGCCCAAACGTTCAATTTTTAATTTTGGGGGATGTTGTGTATGAGCCTTTTGTACCCAATTAGGATTACTTTGCGACCAGTAGCGGCAGTTATGTCATTTAAACAAAATGTAGCCTCGTCTGAAAACACCACATTTCTTATAAAATTATTATCACGGTTACAAATATCCATCATCGTTTCACAAAATTGCAAACGTCTGAAATCATCTTCGGAGAGTTCTTGAACGAGGCGAATTTTGTATGGATGATATTTTTCTCGTCTTAATATCCTTCCTACTGAACGACGGCTAATTCCATGCATATTGGCGAGGTCGGTAGTGGATAAGTGAGGATTTTCTTCCAAAGATATAGCAACATTTTGAGCTACACCTTCATTACTTGCACTTTTTAACCGTCCACTTTTTGGTAAATTGCTAACTGTTCCACTTGTGTCGTACCTTCCAAAAGTTTTCGTCACTACTGAACGGGATATTTGTGTATTCGGATGAACAATGTTAAAAAAGTCACAAACTTCTTGATGCGTCCTTTTCCTCTCCCCATACCCAATCTTCATTAATATTTCTATTCTTTCTCTTTCACTTAATTTGGCCATTTTACGATCAAATTAAAAAAATACAATCTTCTAAGTTCAAATAAAAAAACTAATACCTTATTTTGACAACTACTGTCACTTCTGCAATGAATTTCGTGGACTACTAAACTACTTACTTAAAGTCTAACGTTTATGTTGATAGACCAAATAATTTGCAAGAATTAGCTGCAAGAATAACTCAAGACATCCAGAGAATTACACCAGAAGTAATAGCTAATAGTAATGTTACTAGAGAATTTAAAAAACGACTTGCTTATTGTCAAGAAGTAAACGGTGCTCAGTTTGAACATCTAATACATTAAGTTTAGTTAAGTTAAGTTTTGAAAATTACTTAGATTTAGTTAATAATTATGATTATGTATTTCTTCAATGGATATTAGATTTTTCCTTTCCTTAATTACTTTTCTATTAATATCTCGGTAGGTATTGAAGTAAACAACATCAAACCCGATATTTTTGTATTCGCAATAAAATGTTTCATCAGAAACTAAAATACTATACAGGGTGTTTCATTGCAAATTTTAAAATCGACATTACAAATAGGCAATCTACTGCAGTATTCACCTTCCAAATTTCATTTTGATATCTCCAATAATTCCACACATTTGCCCATCACTGTATAGTCTTAGCGTACAAAAGAATGACAGCTTTAAAGACAAGATGAAAATATGTCAAACCAAAAAAATTTCTAAGAATTTGTGGAGCCATCAAAAAACACTCAAGGGAAAAACGTTAAATGGAATACAGAAAAAATATGAATAATAATAAACAAAACCCAATACGCTAAAAAATACGACACCAAGTTCCTTGACTTCTTTACAATTAAGTAGTGAAATAAATGCCAAAAATAACGAAAATGTAAAATATAATTTCAAGTCCGTCCCTGGGCGACTATAAAACTAAAGCACAAACTTTATGTACCTTGTCTAGATGAGATGAAAAAATCCACCAAAAGAATTTCAACGTTCAATAGAAAGTATGAAGTACGGATGTGAGAATGCGCTTACAATGACTTCTGTTTAAAAGAAAAATCGTCAGCATTTTTTTCGTGGCCAAGTATTTGGCCGTATTCAATACATAAAACCAAAAAAGAAAAAGCTGCACTTCGGGTACTTTAACCCGACTATGCCTACCGTATTTATTTGGAGTCGGCTTCATTCCTTGCATTCTACTTTGTAAAATATCGTGTCGACTTTTATTTTGGTATGAAAGAAGAAGAGGAAAATGAACGGATGCTTCTAAATATACACCGCATTAATTTGAGTAATAAAAGGTATCGTTATGGGTAAGGTAAATGACGAGCTTAATGACTCGGGCGGTTAGCAGTATGGTAAAATAGTGGTTATTTAAAATTTATTAATCTATGTGATCGTCCAAATTCTAAGAAAGAGACGGAGAAGATTTCAGCACTCTGATTTTAAACTTTATGTTATTCTCCAGTTAATTTAACAGATTGGAATAGTCATTTACCAATTTGGATTACCTTTCTAGTACCACATCTAATACTATACTACGAGCAATGTTTATATATATATATATATATATTTGTTTTTAAGTTTTCGCCGGCACTAAATGTATTAGATGGTTTCCGGGAATTCATCGGCGTAGTTGATAACTGATCCCTGCCGGGATCGATGGTAAAATGACGACGTTTCGACAAAGCCACATCTGCCCTCTTCAGGTCGGTTCGCATAATTCCCGTAGCCTTCTGCTTTCGCTTCTAGTTACTCGAATACTGAGATTTTCAGGAGCGGGCTCGGTGTTATATAGTCGCGGCTCGGCGCTTATCGGTTGGCACCGTGAACAGCTGCGTGTGATTGGCCCTTGGCGCTCGATGGCCACGCCTCCCGCTTGCTGATTAGTTATGTCCGGTGGAGTTGTTATAGGACGGGTCCGGGCCGGTACGGTGTTTAATAGAATTTTCCAAATATTCGATAAGTTCTGCATTTCATTGCGTGCGTTTAGACTGTGAGGCCTCTTCGCTATTTCAATTGCCTCTCTTACGAGTCTTGATTTCGGGTGTTCTATATTTGCCAGTACTCTGGTGTTCTCAAAGTCTATTCAGTGTGACGTCGTGGTGGCGTGTTCCGCAATGGATGTTGTTTATTCCTGCTTTCTTATAGCATTCTGGTGTTCATCACGTCTAGCTTGAATTCTTCTGTTAGTTTGCCCCACATAGGTTTTATGACAGTCTGCACATGGAATCTCGCACACTCCCTGTTGTTCTAAAGGGATCCTCGTCTTCGGAGTCCTCAACACCGTGCTTATTTTTCTATTGTTCAATGTGGGGCAAACTAACAGAAAAAATTAAAGCTAGACGTGATGAACACCAGAATGCTATAAGAAAGCAGGAAAAAACAACATCCATTGCGGAACACGTCACCACGACGTCAGACCGAATGGACTTTGAGAACACCAGAGTACTAGCAAATATAGAACACCCGAAATCAAAACTCGTAAGAGAGGCAATTGAAATAGCGAAGAGGCCTCACAGTCTAAACGCACGCAATGAAATGCAGAACTTATCGAATTGTTGGAAAATTCTATTAAACACCGTACCGGCCCGGACCCGTCCTATAACAACTCAACCGGACATAACTAATCAGCAAGCGGGAGGCGTGGCCATCGATTTAAACAATAGAAAAATAGAAAGAGTAAATAGGGTGGAGAGGATTAAAACTTATACAGGGCTGCTGTAACATCGTATAGAGTTGAATTAAACTTGTACAACATGATTCAGAAAATCATAGACAAATAAGTTGGATTGGGTGACCAATACACAGAAACATAAACATGGTGGTTGCAATATTGGGTGAATTAGAGTTACACTTATATGTCAGAAAATAGTTATTGATTGCAAACAGTTCACACGGTTTTTATTTTAAGCTAGTTAAGGTCAGTTCTTTTTTATATATAAATTATTTAAATATAAACTATTTTACTAATGTTTCAGCACTTTTTGGGATATGACATCGCTGTACTGTATATTTCGTGAATTGTGGTGTCAATTCCCAAAAAACATTGAGACAAACTATGCCACAGGAAACAGGAAACAACCGAACTATTTCGTATCCTAATCGTATCTGACATACTTCATTTAACATCGGCAATGACCATCTAATTAACTCCATTAAATATACTGCGAGATTCGGGATGATACACAAATTATTCAAGCTCTTAGTAAAAATGATAGGCACATCCTCAACAGATAAATTATATAATTTTCCGAGCAGTACATAAATTTAGTCAACCAAGACTAATTCTGTAATGATTTCCAGATACATCATGGCGGATTCCATTTACGTAATTGCCAACAACCAGCTATTCGCTTTCGTTTGTGAGAATGAGCTTCAAACTGTAATCGACTGCGATCCTCGCCTGTGCAAATATGCGTATCATGTGTTGACTTGCACAAAATGATGAATCCCAAAATAGGAAAGTTGAAAGCCGGCAGATTGAAGAACGAAGTGATGCTGAAGTAGTTAGCTGCTTAAGATCTTAGATGAAAACAAGTTTGCAACAAATCATTTTGTAACTCGTTGTTGACGTTACTATTACAGAAAATGGAATGCTGCAATTCTTCGCCTTTCGATCTGGTGATTTTCTGCTAATTGCAAAAAATATTACCAATGATTTGTAGCGTATGAAGAAAGAAGCTGAGGATTTTAAAAAAAAGATGTAGTTTATTATTTATATAACAGCCAGCCTTTATACACAGCTTTGTCCGTATTGTCTTCTGGTATCTATTCACTAACTTTTGTAAGTACTGCTCGCATCCTCCTCAGATATCAGATATCCGATATAGACTTTGATTAATATTAGATTCTAACACCAATTTTGTAGTAATGAGAAAATACTTGATAATGTTCGAAAACAAAAGTTTTCTTTTAGAAGTAGTTAAATAACGTCGAGTACCTAAAAATGGCGCACTCTGGCGGAACGGATTTTTAACAGCGTATCCTGGCATCAATGTCAAAACTTTAAGGATAACTATATTATTCAAAAAAACTGACAGAAGTCGTTTAGACTGGAAAGATCGTAATGTTTGGCGTAAGCAGAAGGTTGTTAAAATATTTTAAATTTAATTATATTGCTAGTAATTATTCTGTACTAGCAGAGGACGAATAATCGTTGAAGTGATTGTAATCGAAAAAACGATAGTAGGTCGTTGCATTCGAAGTGAAAGAACGAGTAAGGTTTCAGACTTTGTAAGACTCAAATGAAGAATATGTTACTAGTCTAGAAGAACATTTGTGATAATTGTTAAAAGAAGAATAAATAAACAGTGTTATTGGCGAAATTGATTTATACTCATGGAAAATACCCGTAAATACGTATGGGAGAGCAAATACTCGGGTTTACTTTTGTGTTTTTTTTTGGGCAATAACACCACAATTGAAATAAAACGACGTATTACTTTTATGTTTTTTTGGGCAATAACACTACAATCGAAATAAAACGACCTATATTGAAGGAAAACCAAAGGTTTCAAAGTCTATTCTGACTTCCTTGTCAATGGCTTTATATTTATTGATGTAAATTGCAAAACTAAAATTATTATGATATTTAAATTGACAATAGAAATTGGCACAAAAAATTCTAAAGATCATGTATTACAGTTAAAAAGCTTTCAAATTAGAAGAATTTGAAACAGTTGTCTTTAGAATTTATAAGTGGCCTTCCTAGGTACGACTTTGTTATAAGATAGCGCATCGCCAAAAATGTGATCAAGAAATTTTTTGTGCTACCTGTATATCTAAAAACAACAAATTTTCTAATGACAATTTAAATGTCATAAATCAAATTTTCATTGTGCAATTTACATCAATAAATATAAAGCCACTGACAACGAAGTCAGAATAGACTTTGAAACGGTTGGTTTTCCTTCAATATACGTCGTTTTATTTTGATTGTTGTGTTATTGCCCAAAAAAACATAAAAGTAAATTAATTATTATTACATAAGAAAATTAATACCCATTAATTGAGTGAAATATTTCCCAACAAATATTTTACTCAACCTACCGTTTGGCCCTAGCACATTTTAAATTCAAAACTATAAATTGGAAAACTTATTACTCTATATTTCATTTTAACTCCAAAATTATAGGATCAGTAAAAGCCCAACATTTTTATTGTCATCATAAAATATCCCAAAATCCACGAGATTCATCGAATTCCATACCCATTAATTAATTGTGGAGTAAGTATTACAATTCTACGTGTTGGTTTAAACAACGTTGAAAAGAAATTTTGTGCAGGTTGCTCCATAAGCCATAGTTAGACACGGTGATTCAACAATGTTATATTGGTGGAATATAAGTAGTTGCGTATACAAAGTGGTTGAAATAACGGTAGAGTAGTATTATAGTGATTCAAAAATGTTACAAAAATGTGTTATAAAAGTATAAGCAGTTAGGACATTTGAATTATAGGACGAAGTATGATTATAGTAATGCAGATTCCAAAATTGTTAGAAGCAGTTACATATACAGGGTGGTTGAAATATAGGTTAGACTAAAATTATGCTTAAGAAGGATGGTACAAACAATATCCGAAACAACTGCACATTAAGACTGGTTGAAATATTGGGTGGAAAAGACTTGTACTTACAATGGGTGTTTAAAAAAACACCGTGATTGCAATATCATGTAGATCGAAATAAAGTTATACAGGGTGATTCGGAAAATGATAAAGAAATAAGTTATATTGGTTGACCAATACTCAGCAGCGCATACAAGATGGTGGCAATATATTGTGATTACTTATACAATAAAGTGGTCCAAATTAAAAGTTGAAAAAAGTTTTGAAAATTTGAAAGAAACAGTTGGAAAAAAAAAATAGGAAAAAAATTAAAAAAATGAAAAAAAAGTTAAACAAAGTGAATTAATAAATTTGAAAATATATATATATATATATATATATATATATATATATAAATTAGAAAGATATAGAGATATAGGTAGAGAAAGGAAGAGATAGTTTGAGAGTTAATTTTTAACGAAATTTGTACAAGTTAAACTACCTACTGACCAATATTTCCAAATTATTTTAAGTTGATTGGAAAGTACTTGCTTTTAACTGCAACAAACTAGAAAATGATAATTATTTAATCCTAAACATAATATAATATAAAACATTTAAAAAAATATATAACCGACTTCCACCTATAACTAAAAAGCGAAAAATAATTATAACAAAATACAACTCTAGCAAATAAATAACACATTCAATGTTGTTAGGTACCTACCCAGGAAGTAAAAAATGTAAACATTTAAAGGTGTTCATTCTGTACAAATTAATTACCTACCATTCTAGTATATTTTTGAAGTCGGTGCCAAGCAACAATCAAGTTTGATGAAGTAGTAGATAAGTACGCAATGAAGGATTTTAGATTTGCTTGGCATCGACTTCAAAATATACTAGATTGGTAGGTAATTAATTTGTACAGAATGAGCACCCTTTAATGTTTACATTTTTTACTTCCTGGGTAGGTACCTAACAACATTGAATGTGTTATTTATTTGCTAGAGTTGTATTTTGTTATAATTATTTTTAGATTTTTAGTTATAGGTGGAAGTCGGTTATATATATTTTTAAATGTTTTATTTTCAACTTTTTAGTTTTTTTGAACTCAGGTAGTTTTCATTCTTTATTTTTTATGTTGTATGTATAACCTTAATAGATAGAACCAGGTAACATCGAAAGCCTCAACATTATAAATTTTCATTTAAATTGACAGGTAAATATTTACGAACAAAATGTAATAATACGCGTTGACTTAATAAGCCCAAAATATATTCTGTATAACTATAGATAATTCCACTCCACCCTATGTACCAACCATCATATACAAACGAGTGGCCACGGACAAGCATACATTTGTTACCAGCCTTCTGTAAACCATTTCATATTTACGGAGTCAAATCCGTCCTATATTTCAACCATAGTATATAACTCCTTGTGGGCTACCCCATAAATTATTTCATTTTTAACATTTTATATTATCGCCCTGTGTAACATTAATTCTTCTCCACACTTGATGCAACTTCTTATGGGCTATAAAAGAAATAATTTTTTAATCACACTGTATAAATATAATTCAACTCTAGCATATATTTCAACCATCCTATATATGATTTGCTTATGTCCAGATTATATAACAGTTTTTTATAATCACCCTATATAATGTTAATTTCACATTTTTTCCCAACATTTTTATACCACTAAACGTCCACTCCACCCTATATTCCAACCATCCAGTATATACGGCTGCCTATGGACCACTATCATTCTACGCTGTCCTATATTTCAATCATCATATAAATGCAACTCCTTCTATCACTTTACTTTGTGATTTTGTTTGCAATAACTAAACATCCTGTGTATAAACGCACCAAATAGCAGTTTAAAGTTTGACATGTGTTGTCACTGAAGTTTCTATTTGGCCAGGAGAATGTGACAACCAAAAGCACCGTCTTCGCAAAATGGAAAAATTTACATTTAAATAGGTATTTGCCTGGTATACAAACAAAACGAGCTTGGTACTCATTGATTTAAGGAGTCGAAAATACTATGCTTTACTACCTATATGCTTGAGATGTACAAAGAAATTTTGCAAATTCGCAATTAAAACTTCAAGTGCCTAAAGTTCCCGCACTATTACGCTGGAATTAAAATATTTATGAAGAAATATCCGTTATGTCATTTCGATGAAATTTTCGATAAGAATTTTGGATTTTTCGGCGATTTTCTGCAAAACTGCAAGTTGCACGTAGCAGAAAAGTATATGAGATCACCTAGGGATCTTCCTTAGTACATTAAATGTTAAAAAAATATATACATCCATAAGGAGTTATCGAAAAATCGACTAAAAATTAGGGATATTGGTCGATTTCCATGCACGCATGTATTCATTCACAAATTTCATCACTTTGCCAATAGAATTCTTTTCCAAAATTTGAAGTTTCACCAATCCGGATATATGCTCTATTAATATACAAGACCATATTCATTCAAATACATACATACATACATACAAAAAAAAAGGAAAAAAAAAACGCGACGAATTGATAACCTCCTCCTTTTTGGAAGTCGGTTAATTAACGGGTTATAATATGGAAAATTTACTTTGTATGTTTTTAAAATTGCCTCACTATATTCATTTCATATATGTTCAATTAATAAACCAACTAAAATCATTCACACATCAGCAACCGTGTAATTACATTTTCTTCAATAGAGTAGATCCATGACAAAATAACATCACTAATGAAATACAACGTCAATTAAACCATATGCGAACACCCAAAAAAAAGGTACTTAGCATTTCACAGTTAACTTCTTTGATCGTTATTTCAACTTCGATAGTAGCCTTCGCTAGATCTAACGGGCAAAATCTCTTAGATATACTAATTTAACTGAAACCGAGTACACTGTAAATCAGCTACGTAGGTGTACGCGCAAGAAGATAAAGGAGACACTTTAATTGCTTTCGAAATTGTAAACAGCATCGGCCATCTTTATAATAGCCATTAAATATCTGGAGTAATTAGTTATTGGCTCGAAGGAACCATGGCATATAATTCGATTGGTTTCGGGTATGTGCTTACCAATTATAGACCAGTCAAGAAATAAAAGTTCTTTTGTTGGTATTTTTGGTTTGTTAAATTTTGTTAAAAGAAATCGAAACATCCCTAAAGAGATGTTTACATCTAATATTGTTTTGGTAAATCATAGATAGCTATATAAAGAAGTAAATGATTAAAATTTGGTTGTATAAACTTTTTTTTATTCAATTAATATTGTAGTCGTTTTTGCATTTTTTTAAATTCACGAAAAAACTAACTGTTTAATGGTTTCCAAAATCGATTTTAAAATGTCTAGAATACGTGAATGCCGAATGTATCGTCAGCTAAATGAATTTGAAAGAGGTCGAATCGCTAACCGCACGCACTAGTGAAAGACTGATATATGATAGATAGATAAATTGGTAGATAGGTAGACAGATACATAGATAGATTGATATATTGATAGATTGATATATTGATAGATTGATAGATTGATAGATTGATAGATTGATAGATTGATAGATTGATAGATTGATAGATTGATAGACTGATAGACTGATAGACTGATAGATTGATAGATTGATAGACTGAAAGATTGATAGATTGATAGATTTATGGATTGACAGATTGATGGATTGACAGATTGATAAATTGACAAATAGATAGATTGATAGGTTGATAGATTGATGGGTTGATAGATTGATAAACTGATAGATTGATAGATTGACAAATTGATAGATTGATAGATTGATTGAATGATAGATTGAGAGATTGATTGATTGATAGATTGAAGAATAGAAGAAAATGTGCTCGCGAATGTGGAGTTCTTACAGAAGAGTGTTAGCAGCTGCCGGACAGGTAATTGCTGGGGTTCCTCCAATAGAGCTTGTTATCAAAGAACATGACGAAGCCTATTACAGTAGGGATAAATAAGGAGCTAGAAGAAACATGTTGAGTAAGTGGTAATTGAAATGGGAACTGGAGAAGTTTGGCAGATGGACCCATTCATAGCTAGCTCGACCGCAAGTATGGGATATGATGGGTAGAAGGCTCGGAAATTTACCATAGCACCCACGGACTGTGGAGGTTCTAAGACGTGAAATACAGCTTTTGATAGTATTCCTAAAAAGAAATATAGCTATCGCATGGATTTTAATTTTAAGCATGTTAAAATACAGACGGTCTGTAAAATATTCATCTAGAAATATTGTCTTAGACGTTGATCTTGAACTTCGTTTCTACCTCTTCGACCTCTCTCCAATTTTCGGTAGGATCAAACCACGCCTGACAACATCTCATAAAAGTAGTTAGTTAGTTCTGTTCGTGCGGTTAGCGATTTCTCGAAATTAAAAACCCGCCTCATGTAAACCAATAATTCTACATCTTTTAAATTCACTTAGCTGATGATATATCAACATCAACATTACTAAACATCGATTATAGAACCTACCAAACAGTTTGCTTTTTGACAAATTAAAAAAAAACAAAAAACGACTACAATATTAATTGTGTTAAAAAACATTCACTATACTTTCCCACTTTTTAATCATTTTCTCCTTAGTACTTTTTTGGGTAAAACCTTCGAGGTTTTACCCAAACACTATTAAATTTAAACATTTCTTTTGTCAGTGAATATAATTGCTTGAAACAATGATAGTGTACGTCTCTAACCATGGCACGGCACTGACCGACAGAAAGTTGAAGAAGGTTGAACCTTTTACAGACCAAATAGAGAAATGAAATAGGTAGTTAATTTAAACAATTTGTATTTTACTCAAGATTAAGTTTGATATATTTACAAGTCTAATGAAATGAAGGTTAGAGTCAATGTTACAGTATTCGAACCCAGTACATGGAAATAGCAACAAACCACTTAAAAGGTCGGTGCTAGCAGTTGCAGTTGTTTAAGACTGATTTATGTAACTGTCTTTTGCAAATAACTTAATCTTCATAACAACTTCATCAAAGAACATAATCGTATAAAGAATTTTTATAGCCCCGTTAAACACCAACGGACTGGAGCATATACATCCCGCAACTATATCAAACAGAGTAGTTGGTCTTATAAGCGCTTTATATCTTCATTCGGCGAGTCGCCAGTAAAAACGTTCAAATTAAAACAATATGAATTATGAGGGTTGTAAATATCAAAGAGCGATATTTTCTTATAGCGTTGAAATAACGTTGTTAAAACTTTTTAATTACTTCTGTTGCATGAGAGAAGTGCATGTAATAACCTGCTGATATTTATGGCAAACAACTTTGAATTCTGTTCAGCTTCTTTCATATAATTTCTATCGCATAGGTGTGATAAATTTAATACGTATCATAAAAGGAATCTTCAGTTATTAAACGATTGATGAAATTGATCATAAGGCATTGATGTTGATAGAATAAGAGAAAATTAATTATCTAACTGTTCAAGTTTGGTGGTATTTCTATCTACCTGCACTAGTATACGTATTGAGGTAAAATATGCTTGTTAGAAGTTAAATTAATCCACAGAGTGCTAAACAGATTCTAAAAATTAATCTATTCTATATACTATTATAAAATTGTAGTTGTCCGTTTGTTTGTTTGTTTGTTCGAGCATCACTTAAGAACAACTGAACTGATTTTGCGGGATCCTTTTTTGTTGGAAAGTCTATAATTAGACTTGAAATCCGGTATATATTGTATCTCGCTACATTGACGGAAACGATAGATACACTTTAAAAACTTTTAAGATGTTAGGTAAAACATAATTACTCTATTGGTTCCACCGCACGCACCAAATATACTTGCATTATCTCAGCTTTTATTCAAAATTCCGAGTATGGCAATGTGAGATGTTTCGATTTAAAAAAAAAGTTCAACTGGTATATCGAGTGTAATTTTGCAGATTGTTTAATATATAGGATAGTTAAAATATAGAGCGGAATAGAATTACTAGGGTTTCGAAAATCTTAAAAAAGTTATATTGTGTGGCCCATAAGAGGCTACATATATACAATATGGTTTGAATAAGTGTGGAATAGAATTAGTTATATGTAGTGGGCCATAAATAGGTGCATATACCGGATAGTTGAAAAACGGATGGTGTTGAATTATATTTATACAAGATGGATAACAAAACGTTATAGTGTTTGGCACATAAGCAGATGAGCAGTTGTAGTTGATGAAAGGGTGGAGTAGAATTATAATTGTACAAGGTAGACCAAAAAAGATTAAAATGAAATGTCAGTCTGGGTGGCATATCCCCAGCTGCATGACTGAAATAAAAGGTGGAATAGAATTATAGTTATAGAGCGTTGTTGAAAACATGTCATATTGAGTGGTCTATAAGCAGTTACACATTCCAGGTAGTTAAATGAACGGCGTAGTAGAATTACAGTTATACAGGGAATATAAAAAATATTATATTAGAAGACCCATTGACCTCTAGATAGAGTAGAATAATAGTTATACAGGGTGGATAAAAAAATCCATGAAAAAACTTATTTTGTAGAGTAGCTCTTAAGCACTTAGTATATAAAATTGGCTAAAATCATGTTATTATTAGTGATGTATGCAGGATCTTTGGAATACAGGTTGGAATAGAATTATAAGTATACAGGGTGATACAAACATGTTACATTGGGTAGCCAATAAGTAGTTGCATATACAAGGTGGTTGAAATATAGTGCGGAGAATTATAGTTATACAGGGTGGATCAAAAAATGGTAGAAAAATGTTTTTACGTAAGGTAGAACCTGACCAGTTACTTTTGTTAATATGGAATACCTGAAATATGGGGCGACATACAATTATAGTTATACAGTGTCATTCAAACAATGTACAAGAAATTGTACTTTACACTGTGGTTAAAAATATCAGGAAAATGAAATAGCGTAGTCCATAAATAGGTGTATATTTAGGATAGTTAAAATATAGTATAAAAAACAAGTTAAAGTTATGTGTTTAAACAAACTAGAGGTCGCCCGGTAGTCGAAATTCCACCCAAATTGTAAAAAGTATATTTTTATAAAAAACAGTTACGGAGAAATCAGAGAAGTAGATGTAATGACCAAAATTGTTAACTCATATTGACAAATCTATTGAAATAAAAAGAAAATAAAAATGTAATCAAATATCGGTTTTCCAAATATTTTTGACAAATGAATGACCCCCCCAAATTTTTTACTGTAACCGCTTCTGGCAAAATATTCGATATAATAATTGGAAGATTGTTTTTTGCAACCTAAAAGTTTTCGTCATTTGTGGTTTCAATCAAGTTCAGGAACATTAAAGAAAAGAGAGGACCAACAATCCGAGGAGAACTTAAATATTTAATACATTCTTTACTGTCCGCTGTCTAAGAATTTTTCACACAACACCTTCGGACAGGTTGTGATAATAATATATTAATCAAATAATTAAATTTACATTAAAAACAGAATATTTAATATGAAAGTTACTGCAATGCGTCCGAAAAATCAATACTGATCTACTACATTGACTATTTTACCACTAAACAATAACAACGCTAGCATGCCACTCCCAGAAGTACATGCTCTAACTATATAACATTATCTAACGATCGCTCCCTCCATATATAATAACTCAATGTGTTGAGTTTTGACCGTCTGGCGGGGGCAGCACTGTCAGTTGTTTGGCGTTGACAGTATGGACGTAATAATGAATTTTTATCACATTTTATTTAATGACTGAACCAATATTATAAATTAATATTAGTATTCTGCACTGAAGGTCGTCAGTAGCTACTAAACAAAACAAAAATGAAGAAAATTGGTTGAGAGACAGAGGAGAAAATGGTACCTAATCGTTTTGTCTTTGCCTATTTATATATAGATACTATATTGGGTGGCCCATAAATCTGTTGTATATACAGAATAGTTGAAATATTTTGTATAAGTTAATAGTATGTTAAAAAAAATCACAGACAAATAAGTTATATTGTGTCACCAATCAGAAGTAAATACAGGATGTTTGTAATATCGGTTGACGTAGAGTTATACAAGGTGATTCAAAAAAATATTTAATAAAATTGTTATATGGGAACTCGTGGATTCATAGTTACATAAGGTGATACAAAAGTGACCAAAAACACCAAAAAAGCCTAGGCGAAAAAGTTGTTTTTTCATTTTGATATATTATGTCTTGGAGTGCAATATTTTGTGTAGCTATAATTGAGGTTCTGTATATTTTTATTTTGCTCTAGGTTTTTGATCTCATTAATTACAACAAATAAAGTCATTTCTTGCACACACTTTTACAACAAGAATTCTAATTAGTTTACTTGCAATTTGCAAAAACCAGTGACTTCATTTCAAGAGAATATGGAGCAGTTTAATCGATCGTATAACGTAGTTGTAGTTAAAAACCTTCCCTGGTGAGAGACAGTGAACCCAATTGTGGGCAGACCGTTGCGCTGAAGTGCTTCGCTCTGTTAAAACAGTCGAGAGGTGCAGCGCGATACATTTCATGTTTTTCGGTAAGACTGAGTAATTACAGTCTTAACCGGGTACATGTAAATAACGCAACGCCAAAGGTAAAATTAAAACGTCATTATTAATGATATAATAGGCTAAAGAAAGTACCGTATTATAATGATCAATGGCGAGTCCGTAATTCGAGAATATGGCAAACGGTGAGGTTTTAAGTTCGTAGCCCAGTCAAACAAAATTGTAAACAGCCGATTCTGATTTTTCCAGATTTGGACAGCGTCATTTTTTCGAATTAACTTATTTATATATCTGAAGCAACATAAAAACAAAGTTTTCCGAAGTTTCGTCCACCCTTATAAGGGGCTTTTTTTCAAGGATGAGAAATACAAATGTTACTTACCTTCCTGCGACTACATTCGTTTAGTATTTTCTCACAAACACACTTTGAAACTTCATTCTATTAAACTTCTCACACTGAAGCACATTTATTAAGTGACTAACACTTTGGATCTAGCCAACGATGAAATAATAATTGGCCCTGGAAATTTCAGATAAAAGAAGGGTACTTAATGGGATTATTTTGGATTGTTTTATGGTTGTGATGATATTTTTGAATACGTTCCTCGAATTTTATTAGTAGGTAATGTAAGTGATGTATTTTGTTGATGATATTTGTGTTAATATGTAGATGCAGGGCTTCCAGATGGGCCAAAGTTTAAAACCTTTGTCTCGGTTGAAATTCTTGGGATTTTTGGCGATTTGAACGGCCTCACGGAATTTTCTGGCGAAGTAATAAGGACTTCAGCCACGACAGAGGAACTGTCGAAGAGGATTTGGTGGCCCGTTTCGTGATGATGTTCAGCTAATAATTTGAAAGGAGGTCCGATTTCAAACAACGTTTGTGCCTATATTAACGGCTGTTTATAGATCGACCTATTTCACAGATGTATGGTGCCCCACATGAGTATGGAATGGAATAAACACCCTTGGATGATAGAGGATTTTGTTTATACTTTGGAGAATTTTGGATAGTAGTTTGTAGAGTAGTGTTTATGGAGAAGCTTCCCACTCCTATCAGTGACCTTGTTGGTATATGGCAAATATGCTACTGATTTCCTAGGTAACAATTCTTTCAATAGTACCCCACACCATAACTCCTACTGTTCGTTGAATTGCCAAATACATATATACAAGTGAAGACGAATACGAATAAATGGGCCATTATAAACATATACAGGGTGAGTTTTTTTTTGATAATCAGTATGGGGATCTCGGAAACTAGCGGAAATAGAGCAATGATTAAATTGGGAAAGCTTTGCAGTTTTACAAACCCAATTTAATGGCACTTTCGGATTTTTGTAAAAATTTATGGTTTACTAGATATTTTGTAAAAACGAAATTCTGTCGATTTAGTCAAATCCCTCTAGCTCCTTTGTTTTTGATTTTATAAAAAAAGTGTAAATATCAAAATTGAAGGGATTTGCATCCCGAATATGATTGTCATGTCCTTGTTTGCGTGACAGCTCTCGTTTTCGAGATATGACGCAAACTTATCTTTTTTTGAATGGAAACCATAGTTGGCTATGACCTCAAAAAATCAGACATTTTTAGAGCTTTTCAACGCTATAATACTCGATATAGTTATTCATAAAAATAAAGGAGTTATGGCTGCTTTTTTCTCTTATTTTCACTTTTAACGTAGATAGCCATGAAAAAGATTGTTCTCACTTTGACGTTTCCAATTTGAGAGTAATTCCATTAGTAGTGTTGCACTGAAAGTAGATATTAGACAAGTTTTCGTGATAATGGAATATTCTAACGAAGAAAAACTGAATATGGTGGAAAGTTATATCACATGCCATAAAAATTCAGTTCGTGCAGCTGAGGAATACTTTCATAGATATTTTAATCATCGTCAACCTGCTCTATCTTTTACTAAACCACCAAAGGAACGTAATCAAATTAACAAAGCAGCACAAATAAATGTTTTAGCAATGGTAAATCAAAATGCTTCTACATCAACTCGTGAGATTGCGGCAGAAGCTGGCACATCTCAACGAACTGTATAAAGGTACTGAAAGTGCACAAGTTCCACCGGTACAAACTTTCAGTTTCTCAAACTTTGCATGCTGGTGACGAACATCGACGTATTTTGTTTTGTACATGTTTTAGAGACATGTGCCTTGACAATCCACAGTTTCCATTAAAGGTGTTATGGTCAGATGAAACTAGATTTACTAACTGCGGTATATTCAATAGACATAATGAGCATATCTGGGCTAAAGAAAACCCTTTTCATGTAGAACAAAGGCGACCCCAGATAAAATTTGGTTTTAATGTTTGGTGTGGTATTATAGGGTCTACTATTCTGGGGCCTTTTATCTATGACGAATCACTTACTGGGGAGCACTACTTGCATGTCTTGCAATACACTTTTCAAGACATGTTGTATAATTTGAAGTTGAGAACTCGTTTAGAAATTGAGAGGTTCCAACATGATGGAGCACCTGCTCATAACTTGTTATTACTAAGACAACACTTAGATAATTTCTATCCAAACTCTTGGATTGGAAGAAATGGCCCACGCAAATGGCCACCCTGGTCTCCCGATTTGGCAGTTATAGACTTCTATTTATGGGGTGCGCTAAACACAAAGTATACAAAAGAAAGTATGAGACAGTTGGTGACCTAAGGGAGGCGGTATTACAAGCAATTGAAGAAATTGATAGGCGGTCTGTGAGGAAAGCAGTAATGTCAATCTTAAAAAGATGCAATTTTTGTCTAAATAACAATGGTGAACTTTTCGAACATAAATTGCAACCATTATTATGTACGTTAATTTCTTTAGTTTTCAGTAAGTACCTACTTATTTAGTTTTTTTGTTATATCTGATATACCTAATAAAAACATCCTTCAATGTTTTTTGGAATAATTATTAATAAATCAATCTATTTCATGGCTACCTACGTTACAAGTAAAAATAAGAGAGAAAAGCATCCATAACTCCTTTATTTTTATGAATAACTATATCGAGTATTATATCGTTGAAAAACTCTAAAAATGTCCGATTTTTTGAGGTCATGGCCAACTATGGTTTCCATTCAAAAAAAGATAAGTTTGTTTCATATCTCGAAAACGAGGGCAGTCACGCAAACGAGGATTTGACAATCATATTCGAGATACAATTCCATTCAATTTTGATATTTACACTTTTTTTATAAAATCAAAAACAAAGGAGCTAGAAGGATTTGACTAAATCGACAGAATTTCGTTTTTTCAAAATATCTAGTAAGCCATGACTTTTTACAAAAATCCGAAAATGTCATTAAATTGGGCCAGTAAAACTGCAAATCTTTCCCAATTTAACTATTGCTCTACCTCCGCTAGTTTCCGAGATCCCCATACTGAGCATCAAAAACAACTCTGTATATTGCAACAATAATATACCCATTTTTTATTCCGCAAAAAAGAACTTATTGCTACATTTCATTTCTAGTTACCTAAATTTGATTTTATAAAGCTCCCAATCTTTTTTGAAGTCATTCTTTTATTTGACCGGGCTATTTCGAGAGTGGCACCCGGTGAAGTTTTGAGTTTAAGCAATACTTAACTTTAACCTGCTTACGTTAGTTTATACCGACAGAATGTTGTTAAAACATACTTTCGTGGGATATGAGATTGGCCGCCTTATATCTGTGTATAATATCTTAATAACGTTATCAGATTTTATGATGAATAGATTTGCCAGCTTATGCAATAAAACGTTACAATGATTTCATAAATTGTGAGCGTGAGATTGTGTTTGGATGTTACGTCACAATTTTGAGATGCTATCTGTATCTAAATGCTTCGTAATTTATATCGTTTTGATTTCAATCACGAGTAGCACTATGCATGGCCAAATAAGTGCGAAACAAATTGATATTATGGCAATGGATCATAAAGACTAGCTTCTTGGATGTGCTACATTTCCCAAACACAAAATAAATGAACACTAATTCTTTTATTTCGGCATTCAGCTTGCGCAACTCCACTAGTATCAATTTATCCAAAAAAGGCAAAACACAAAATTCAACAGTAGTTGATCAATATTATCGTTATATCGCGTTAATTTAAATTGTGTTGCGACGCCATCTTGCGGCCAGGGCGGTAATTTGAACTATGTTTTGCAAATGTAAAAATATAGTTTTGTACCCTTACACCAAACCTTTATTTTAAACACTCAACGCTGTTTCAACAACTCTTGGTGTTTGGCAGGTTCTACGCGCACAGGTAGTTGACGGCCATCTTGCGGTGGCCATATTAATTCAACGGGATATTTCTGGGCCATCTTGCAGCGGCGGGGTTAGTTTAAACGATGTGATAAGGATCGCGGTGCGCGGAGGTAGTTGAACGCCATTTTGTGGCGACCGCGGTAATTAATTAGAAAAAAACCAATACTTGGCAGGGTTTCAATCGCGTTACCCTCGCATGGGAGGTATCTTTCCGAGCATATGTGCCATATAGTTATTAAGACATGTTTCTTCTAGAGAGTTCTGCAAGTAGATTTTCGAAATGTTAAAATTCGGCAAGTTGAAATTCGGCATTTTAAAATTCATCATACTGAAATTCGGCTGGTTAAAATTCTTCCTCTCTTAGATGTGTCATTCCTTTGTACGCAAGACAATATATATTAAATATTATATAACATATATTGTTTCTGGTTAGGGAACCTTCATCAGTTGCGCTCCCCACAATTGAATGTCCTCTTGAACACCTCTTTATGTATTTGATACATTTCGTTAAATTTGCAGACGCGAGATGTAAGACCGACATCTAGGATTTTCGAGAGAATTAACACACAGAGGTTCCGAACCTGGAGCCGTTCCGTGTAATTGCTGTTCTCCGTTAACTCCTAGGACAGAATGTCACGATAAAATTTTCAGGTTACTTCACCTGTCAGAGATATTGAATACTTACTCTCTTCGATGTGTCAATATCTCTGACAGGTGAAGTAACCTGAAAATTTTATCGTGACATTCTGTCCTAGGAGTTAACAGAGAACAGCAATTACACGGAACGGCTCCAGATTCGGAACCTCTGTGTGCTAATTCTCTCGAAAATCCTAGATGTCGGTCTTACATCTCGTGTCTTCAAATGGTTAAAATTCGACAAATGGAAATTCAGCATTATATTCCAACAATATATTTGGTGCTCAACTACATGCGCGCCGCAACCCGCTACACACAATTTATATTACCGCTGCTGCCACAAGATGGCGCCGTGTAAATTAACGCGGTTTCCGTAAGATATCGTGTGCCTCCGCCAAAAATATTCAGGTTAAGATTGCCACCATTTTTGATCCGTTTTCCGTCTAAAAGTAACATTGAGCATTAACTTGTAACTATAAGTCACATGCAATTACTTTATCAATTACTATAACATTAACCTTTTTTGAGTAAGGATTCAAGAAATTGACCTGGAAGGTGAGAGGCATAAATATAGATGGATAACAGCTTAATAACATTATGTAAGCAAAAGAATATGACTGGATTTGTGTGCAAAAACTTTAACTATAACATCTGGAACACCTAGGAAATTGAACATTGAACAACGGAGGATAGATAGGTTAATGTTAGGCATATCTCTGCGAGACCATGATACAAATTGATGATGTCGTGGAGAGGATATATCAACTCAAGTGTGTTCCAACTGCACAAGACAATTGGCAAACAATGATGAGGAGCTATGACCAACATTGGACTTCAAGGACGGGACGCAGATGCTGCTGATGATAATGATGTAAAGGTGGTGATGAATATTCTGAATTGTGGCAAAACGTAGAAGCTATACTAAGGACAAAATTCGAATAAAAAATACCAAGGAGTTAAATTTTTTATCCCACGACTTGACCATACAGTGCATGTTTTTATTACACTCCCCAACACAACTTGGCATTAATTCAATAAGATCGTCTATTTTTTTCTCAAGAAATACTCTCCCAAGCAACCTGTATTTCATGTCTTAGAAACTCCAAAGTCCGTGGGGACTGGATAAATTTCCAAGCCTTCTACCCATCATATCTCAGAGATGTTCTATGGCCGAAAGATCGGGGAATCTGGGCAACCATAACCACAGATTCACATGAGCCTCTTCAAAAAAGTTTAAACTAACTATATCAATATGAGACCGAGAATTATCTCGTGGAAATATGGGATCCATGAGCAGATTAAGATAAGGGAGTACATAAAGCTCCACTACTTCCTGCAGATAACGTTGAGCTGTCATGTTGCCTTGAATAAAAGCTAAAGGTTACCTACTTCCATGTTCAGTAGCACCCCATACCACAACGCCTACTAGTCGGTGGACGTGTCATTGCGGTTGACGTTAATGTTGTAGTCCAAAACATCTTATATGACGGTAAACTGTTCGAACATTTACCAGATGGGATTGTTCTCTTAACCACTCATCAGCCAAATTTCGAGTTGTCGAAACTTCATTTATGCCCTTTCGGCGTCCGGTGTCTACTGTTCTCCGATTTTAGGTATTATCAAACGACGCTTGACAACATTTCATGCGGTTAGCGATTTCCCGAAATGAAAAACCCACCTCCAATAAAACAATAATTCAACCTGTTTCTAATTCACTTAGCTGGCGATAGTTACGTACTCTAGATTTTTTTAAATGCCTAAAACGACTACAATATTAATTATAATACAAAAGTTTACATGAAAACTCCTCAAACTTTAACAAGTTTTAATAATATAGTCCTAGATGTCGGTCTTTACATCTCTCGTCTACAAATAGTTATTACTATAGCATACTGCTCAGTTCGCACTGTGAAAAGCATAAAACCTCAATATCATTCTTCCTGTACGTTATCTTATTATCCACTCAAACTCACTTATTTACCGAACCTCTTCTCAACACAAGACAACACTTTGTTCTACTGCACAATGGGTGTTACACAAATGAATACCTTGCTTTTATAATGCATTTCTACACAATGTGATTCAGTCTCACTCATGATTATATACCCATTATGGGTAATTATAGAAAAAAAGCCATCATTTCACTCTCATGGTCATGTTTTTTTAGGTACACACCATACCGAATTGATTAGAACCTACTTAGAATTAAAAAAAGCGCTCCATCTACATCTTTAAACACAAAGACCAATAGGTTTTCTCACATGTTAAACATGCCGGACGAAATGACCGGAAAAAAATGTTGGAACGACGGACGTGAAGATTGAATTGAGTTTTTAATGTCCTTTCAGAGATACTCACTCAGATACATAATTGTTGGTATTTGATTGGCTATAAGTGCTTTGGTTTAGTCTTATGACACATAAATATGGGCTAGGGTATTAATGCAAGGATGTCAAAAACTCCATTATAATACGAAACAGAACAAAGTTATTTAGGTAAGTGGTTTCACGGACTAGCGACTTTTCGAAAGAATAAAATAATTTAAGAGCAAAATTTTATTTTACTTAGCAGCTTAAATGCAATTGTAAAGTCTTCAATCTAGTCTACAAGAGTCATTTTGGTGAAATCCTGATAGAGTTTACCGAAAATTATAATTTTCGTGTTATTCCATTCGAGTTGACGTCTAGAAACTTTTTGTAAAAGTTGAAATGGTGCCAATAAAAACTGCAACTATTGTAAACAATATAGTGAAAGAATAAAGAGTGTTTCCGGTTTTTTTTGAAAAATCTCAAAAACGGTATCTCCAATATTAATAATATTAACAGTTATTGCTAATACGGAGAGTCTGGAGTTCATATTAAATATGAAAATTAACAATAATCTGGGCGCAAAAAAAATTTATTTGTTATTTTCCCTGTTTTATGCATTTGTTAATTAACAACATTTTTAAAATGGAAAGTTTACAAAAAACCTTAGTAAATATATTAATAATAAAAATCTGGGAGATGGCACCTCAATTGAATCTATGGGGGAAGGTCATACTTCTAAATACCTTGGAATAAAGCAGGCTCAACTTATTGATCACTTGACTATGAAAAAGGACCTAACAGCAGAGTTTTATAGAAGGGTACGACGACTGTTGAAAACCAAACTAAACAGTAAAAATCTGTTTCAGGCTATTAACACCTACGCATGTTTAGTGCTCAGTTACTCTTTCGGTATAGTTAATTGGTGCAAGACTGACATTGAAAAAATACAACGAAAAGTTCGAGTTTTACTAAGAAAAGCTCAAGATCACCATCCAAAGAGCGCTGTTGAACGTACAACTTTGCCACGGTATGAAAGAGGAAGAGGATTGGCAGATCTAAGCAAACTATTAGATCAACAAATTTCTATTTTGCGTAGTCATGTCCAGAAACTCGCAGAATTTTCTGATCTACACAGAGTTATGTGCCAGGTTGATGACTCAACACCACTGCAACTGACACAACAACACGTCCAATTACACCACCAGACCACAGATCAGAAACTGCTGAAATGGAAAGAGAAGCCCCTTCATGGAAGACATATAAATGATGTCAACCAAGATTATGTCGACAGTGCAGCGTCGAACTACTGGTTGATCTCTGGTCATATGTTTCCTGAAACGGAAGGCTTTATATTGGCAATCCAAGATCAAGTAATCCCAACTACGAACTATCTAAAGTACATCGTTAAAGACCCTTCTATTAATAACGACAGATGCAGGTACGGTTGCCAAACATCTGAGTCTATCCAGCATATCACAGAAGGTTGTCAAGCGTTCGCTGCAACTGAATACAAAAAACGACATGATGCTGTGGCTAAAATAATGCACCAGGAACTAGCAGTGAAACTTGAACTATCACAGTCGGTAAGATTACCATATTATAAATACAAACCAGAATTTGTTTCAGAAAATAACAACTACAAGCTGTACTGGGACCGCACGATTCTGACTGATCGGACTGTTGCTCACAATAGACCAGATATAGTTTTGGTAGATAAAGTCACTTGGAAAACAACTTTAATTGACATAGCAATTCCTAATAACAATAATATAAATGTCAAGCAGGCTGAGAAAATAACCAAATATAGAGATTTGGAATTTCATGTAAAGACTCAGTGGGACATGAACAACACACATACTGTACCAATTGTTATGTCAACGACAGGACTAGTCCCAAAACATCTATTAAACAATTTAAAATACCTCGGTCTGGACGAACATCTTTACAAACAAATGCAAAAAGCGTCCTGTTATGGATAGCCCGGACGGTCAGGAAATACTTGGGAAACTGCCGCCACGACTCCAACCACGGGCCTGAAAACCTGGCAAGGGCTCCCACAGAGCTAAACCCTTTTGATATCCAGGATATCTGGGGTTTAGTGAATTTTCCCCTAAAGGCACTCTTAGCGTGCCTTAGAGGGAGTGTGATGCCATACATTGTATGGTCAAGTCGGGAAAATCTTAATTTTTTTTTGTTTATTGCAGTTGTTCTACAGACGTGGAGAAATATTTTCCCGTTGGAAAAATTGGGAATTTTTAATTTTCCTTTTATTTATTAACAATCTACTGCACTGAAAAATTAATAATAACAACAAAGCGTTTGTAATTTTTTAATTCAAATATCTTATTTATTTTATTTTTTATCATTAAGCGCCACCGAAAAAAGTTTTTTTTAAATTTTTTACCTCTATTGCTTAAAAAAATGTTAGAACAAAATACATTGTTTATGAGATAATCTGTTTTCAAAATTCGAAGGATTTGAAAATATTATGAATAATAAAAGATTCTTAAACAAGTTTTATTGCTTAAAAATGCATTTGTTTAACTATTTTTCTTTATTTATTTATTATTAATATTAAGGAAACGTTTTTTTAATCATTATTTCTATTGTCGTTTCAGATTCTGAAGAAAAAAAATTTTTTTTAACATTTAATTTATTTATTTAATAAGAAATTTGTTATAAACAAATAATGTCGTTAATGATGATTGTTTTCCTCATGATGAAAGTATAATCAAGTTAGAAACTTTTAAAGCCCAAAAATTTTTTCATTCCAATTTTTATTAAAAAATAACAAAAAAGTAAATATATAATTGAGTTAGAACTTCGGCTATCGGTCCATGTTTTTAACCACATTAAAATGATTATAAATGAGCTGAACTGTTTATGTCATGTCTGTAATAGTATAAAAGTTATTTAAATAATAGTGATCGGAAGAAAATATGGAACTTACAAAGAGTATTTAAAATTTTCTAAACGCAATACATTTTATCAATTAGCTCTAGAATCTCTAAATAGTGTACTTACGTAAAACTTTGGATTCTTCTGTAAACGTGCAAACATCTTATAAACACCTTCAGTTTGATCACTTTAATAGTTGCTGTCATAAATGAATGGAAAAGAAGGTTTTAGAGAATACATCTTTGTGAGTAAGAGTCGATTATTTTAGTAATATTTATACTTCGCTACCCGATTGTACACAGTTGAATTTTATACTGTGGACTGTTGTCAAATTTCAAACATTAAATTACACATACGCTACTTTTTCATAGTGGGAGTCATTTCACTTGGATTTTATTAATTACACAGGTCTACAGAAAAAAGTTTTCTGTACTTTACATGTGACATATGATATCCGAAGTATTTTTGCTTCCTGAACACGAATCTGCCGTCAGATTTGGTCTATCACTCTTCAGTCTTCAGCAAATAGCTGAAAAGCTTCAGAAAAAAGAAGACTTGTGGACTAGTCGAATCTGCACATGTGATATATGTATTTTCACATGCTGAACATGTTTTTGCTATCAAAACCGCTACATCTCTCGTCAATCTTCAGAAAATCGCTAAAAAACTTTAGAAAATTAAAGACTGGTCAAACTTGCACGTGCGAAATATGATTTTTGAAGTAATTTTGAGTGCTGAGCAATGTTTTATTGCTAAAATTGTTTCATTCACTGTTGGTCTTCAGGAAATAGCTGAAAACCTTCAGAAAATTGAAGACTTTGGAAGATTGGGCAAACCTGCAAATTTTCATTGCCTAAGAAATTAAATAATGACTTCGGATTTCAGTTGATATATAAAAGATTGAACATTGGATACGTCAACATATTAATATAATTTATCTTTAAATTACTTATTTTAAAAGACATAAATAAAGATTCTTTGTATATTCTGCACTGAAGGTCGTCAATAGCTATTAAACATAAAAAAATAAAGAAAATCGGTTGAGAGACAGAGGAGAACATGGTACAGAACCGTCTTATCTTTGCCTATTTGCAGGTAGATAATTCTAGGTTAAACAACTTTGCTTCTCAATTCCTACAAGCTGTTAAAGTTAAATGTCAGCTTAAGAATAACCTGTTTTCTCAAAATCTCAACACGGAACTGACCGTTTAGTTTAAATTCACATGTTTACTTCTACAACCTAATTGTTCAGCGAGCAACTCGAAATGCTCGAGAGAATGAAAGAAGAAAATTAGATGCACACGTTACCAATTTGTTGCATTATTCATGGAGATGGCGACGATCCTGCAAATACTAAGACGAGGTAGTTTTTCTGCACGCCCAGCGTGTCGTCTTGATTCATTCTCGTCTCACTTATTTCGATATGCATCTAACTAGCGAAGTTCCCATACAATTTGCCATCTCACGAAAAAATTGTGCGCACACTTAACACAACATATCTGACGCATCAATCATTCAGCAAAAATCGGACATCAGTTTGAAGTTGTTGGGCTAATTAAAAGTGTCATATGTAAGTTAAGAAGAGTAGGTAAGTGCGTTGATTGGGAAAATGATCGTGGAGTACTATTGGGTGGTCCCGGTCACTTAATAATCGTATAGTAGAGTGTTACTGTCCTGTAATCCAAAATTTGTAGACCTTTTTGAAAAATACGCATATTACGAGGGCTGCTATTATATTTCGGGATTAGAGAATAAAAACAAATATTAATCATCGAAAATCGCTTTATTGTTTTTCAAAATATTCCACATGAAGATCTATACACTTTTGCATGCGTTTGAACCAACTGTCGAAGCACTTTTTCCACTCTGATTGAGGTATCTCCAAAACGTGCATTCTGAACGCAGCAACCGCTTCTTCAGGTGTCGAAAAACGTTGACGTCTCAGTTGGTTTTTACGTACGGGAATAAAAAGAAGTAAGTCATTTGGTGACAAGTCAGGATTATACGGCGGATGACTCATCAAATCGATGTCACATTGTCATGGTGAAGAGTGATCCGTCTTCGGCGGTTGGTTTTCCTCATTTCTTGGAAGACAACTGGCAAACAAATTGTTGTGCACCACTCAGAATTAACTGTTCTGCGTTGTTCTAGTGGTACGGTGGCGACATGTCCAATTTTTCCGAAAAAAAACAGGCGATCATTTGCTTAGAAGTGCTTCGTGCGCGAGCAACTTTTGTTGGATTCGACTCATCTTGAAACACCCATGCAGTCGACTGCTGTTTACTGTCGGGCTCTTACCTGTACATCGACGATTCATCACCTGTCACTATGTCATAAACGTGTTTTGAAGCACCGCGATCGTATTTGTTGAGCTTTTCTTTCGACCAATCGACACGAGCCTTTTTTTGAACGATTGACAAATTGTGTGGGATCCAACGCGAACAAATTTTTTTGACATTCAAATGTTTATGCAATATTGAATGTATACTGGTCCCACTAATGTGTAAGGTTGACTCAATCTCACGATAGGTCACAGGACGATCTTGCAATATCAGTTCGCGCACAGCATCAATGGTTTCCGGAACAACAACTGTTTTTGGACAAACTTCACGAAATTCGTCTTGGAGTGAACTACGACCTCGATTGAATTCACCATACCATCGATAAACAGTGGTCTTTGATGGAGTTTCATCGCCAAAAGTTAAATTAAGTTCATCCATGCACTCTTGCTGACTTTAATCCACGTCGAAAGTTGTAAAAAATAATCGCACGAAAATGTTCACGATTTAATTCCATTTTTTGGCCGAGATGAATCCTTTAAGTTACTGTAAACAACACATAGCGCTCGTATGTCAAAACGTTCTGAGTACGTATAACCTCAAAAATGTCAAACTTTACGATAGAGCTGTTAGTTGTCAGATTGCAACATTAGGGTTGTCCAATCCCGAAATATAAAAGGCAGCCCTCGTAACTATACAAGGAAACGAAATTATATTTCATTGTTTATAGAGTATGTATGTTTTAATTAAAATGAAAATACACCTAAAAATTAAACCTAATTGGCAGCAGAATGGTGATACGAATTTTCATGGGCAAATCTCTATCTACTTTGGATGAAAAGTCTGTAGTAATTAATGGCAGTTGAAATCTCCAAAAATTAGAAAATATTGAAAATATAAAAAGTCTGTCCAAGATATGTAAAATGAAAGCAACTTCCAAAATGTTAACGTCACTGCAAAAATGTCAAAAAATTTCAAAAATGTGAAAAATATCAAAAATTAAAAACCGTCAAAAATTCTATACTGTCAAAAATTTGTAGACGCGAGATGTAAGGCCGACGTCTAGGATTTTGGAGGAAACTATTACACAGAGGTTAAGAATCTGGATCCGTTCCGTGTAATTCCATTGCAAAGGAATGACACCTCGAAGAGGTGTTAGCATTCAATATCTCTGACAGGTGAAGTAACCTGAAAATTTTATCGTGACATTCTGTCCTAGGAGTTAAGAGAGAACTGCAGTTACACGGAACTGCTTTAGATTGGGAACCTCTGTATGCTACTTTCCTCGAAAATCCTAGATGTCGGTCTTACATTTCGCGTCTACAAATTTACTGCTATGTATCAAATACATAAATAAGTGTTCGCGAGGACATTCTATTGTGGGAAGCGCAACTGATGAAGGTTTCCAGACTAGAAACAATATATTATATAGATATTGTCTTGCGTACAAAGGAATGACACCTCGAAGAGAGTATTGTCAAAAATGTCAAAAATGTCAATAACTAAATTCGAAAAGATTGTTGACGAGGTTTTGAAGTATAACACAATATACAAAACACTATTTATATGCAGGAATACTGGTTGATCATTTTGTAGACATATCGTTTTTCAGAATAACTGCGAGCAAGAATTTCTGTACAGACCGTCAGTAATCCGGGCAATTTTACGACATTGCATTATTACATCTTGTTCTCCAGACACAATTTTCAAATAATTATCTCTTGCAGGAAAAAATCTGACGAGAGAAAACGCTAATGAACAGGCAAAATAAATGTCAATAACGTCAAAAATGGCAAAAATGTCCAAAATGTCAAAACTGTCACACACTGGAAAAATTTCAAAAACGTCACTAATGTCAAAGACGTCAAAAATTTCTAAAATATCAGAAATTCAAAAAAGCCAAAAACCTTAAAAGTGTCAAAAACACCAAACACGACAAAAATATCAATGCCAACACTTGTCAAAAGAACTAAATGAGAAGCGGGAAAATCACAACATCAAATGTCAAAAATCCAAACACGTCAAATATGTGAGGGATGTGAACATTAAATAAAAAGAATGTTCAAGATAAATATGTCAAAAACGCTAATTTTTCTAGCTCTTTTGAAGCTGGTAGTCAGCTAGTATATTATAATTTTTTTTGTTTAAAACGAAACATGCATATGAAAGAAAAATTAACGATAGCGCTACATCAATTTAATTGAGATAAAACTGGACGTTAACATGTATACTTACTATAACTAAAGTCAGTTTTGTTGGTTAAAATGGTCCAGTAGTATATTAGAGGTACTACCGGCAGAATCGGATGACTTGAGAAAGCACCACATAAAGCCGATATTCATACATTAGACATTAGTGCTCTGTAACCCGAAAGATAAAATTTAATTAGGAGATAACTATAGTATATTTTGTAAATACTGTCAGCAATCTTACATAGAAAGCTCGAACCTTCGGAATTGTGTAAGAGCAGAAAAGCTTACAATAAACTTCAGAAATAAGCAGACTACATCGGCCTTGTTTCAACATTAGCTCTCCACAGGATATATAATAAATTTTAGTACTTCTATAGAAACCGCGAACATATATAAAAGCAGGAAAAAGTTAATAAGAGAAGCTACTAAAGCTTTAAAAAATCAAAGAGGTGAATAAACGACACCACACAATAATAACTACCAAAAACACAATCAGGGGTCATAGGCAACGTAAATGATAGAGATTATGAAAAAGGATTAACAGGTAAAGCAATACGAACCACTGCTAGCAGCATACTGGAACAACGATTATACAATTTCAGATCCCAATAAATGAATATAACAAGCACAGGAAGTTTACAATATTCTAAAGTCACCAGATTCTACACGAACCTATATTGGGCTCCCCAAACTCTTGAAAACCCAGTAGCAGTCCTTAAGAATTTGAAAAATGGTAAGACAAATATCTTTCTTCACAGCCAAAATAACAAAAAACATAAACAAAATGAAAAACGTGTGTTTGATTATAATGCATCATCCTGTTTTGTACCTAGATAAAGAGAAACAAAACATATGAAAATATTTTCTCTTAAATTTGTCTCTATTTTCATTTTACTAGCAATACATAACAGCTATTACAGTATATAAACTGTCGATTGCACTAGAAATCGCTTTTTCTTCCTTAATTAGGACATGTCCTGTTATACTCTCTTCGAGGTTTCATTCTGTCGTAGGAGTTAAGGGAGAACAGCAATTATACGGAACGGCTCCAGATTCGGAACCTCTGTGTACTGATTCTCTTGAAAATCCTAGATGTCGGTCTTACATCTCGCGTCTTCAAATGTCCTGTTATGTCTGTTAAGGTGCCTCAGCGGGTCGTGATGTTCAGCATCTCCTAGGAGATTGACCTGCGGTCTGTAGTATCTGGTCAATTTTTCCATTCTGTGTAGGTCCATTCTCGTCTTCTAGATCTAGTTTTCATTTCACCACTCTCATTAGTTGATTGGTTCTGGAAGTTTCCGCCCCAGTTTCAGCAACAAGACCGACCAACTGCGAAAAGAAAAAATCTGGGACTGAAAGCAAAGCAAAGAAGTCACGTGCAAAATGACAACTTAATGCGATAAACCTAAGATTTTAAAGAAACCATTGGCAGTGACAGCAGCAAAAAATTAAAAAAAAAACGACAACATGAAGCAATTCTAAGAAATATTTATCATCATACGTTTCGCTTGCATCTAAAACAAAGCCGCCATCTAAAACTAGTACGAGTGCCCTAAAAAACTGACTGCTACTAAATAAAAAACACCAAGATCAGCTGCTTCCCCTAAAGCAGGAAAAGCAGCTTCACATAAAAAGACAAGGAATAAATAGAAAATGGTTTCATTAACATTTTCTTCACTCTAATTTCTTTCAAAGTAAAATAATCACATCAGAAATCACAGATTGTTTGAGTTTTAGCTAAACCTCCGCCATTGCTTTGATAACCGAGTCAATCTTACATTAATATATGCAAATATAATTCCGTTCACAGTCAAACTTGTAGTTTTGCATAAAAACATGTTCCTTTGATGGCTCAGGCTACACAAACATTTCCCATCAGCGTCTGACAAAACACTCTTTCATTTCAAATAAAAAAACTACTTCAATTTCGCAGACCAGCACAATCCCTTTCAAGAAAGTGTCAGTCATTCACAATTCAGTGTACTCCATTTCAACGTTATTATTATCTGCCGCAATCCATTTTCGAATGAAGAACTCATACCGTTCTTGCCGATTTCGTTTCACAAAAGAGCTACAAGTTCATTATACCGTCTTCCTTCTCCGTCCGATTCTCATTCTCAATACAAAACGGAACATCCTCAGCGATGATATCCTCATATAAATCACAATAAACACCCTTAGTTGCACATCGTCCGTTGCCAATCCGTGTAAACACATGCAGAAAAGTTCACGCACCAGCTGCTATCCTATGCTATGCTCTTCTAGTCTATCTCCTTCTATCTGCCGCGACCTCCCAACATCGCGGCAGGGCCACCTCCGGAGGAGCAACCTGTTGGGTGACGTCACAACGTCCGACAACGACGACGACGGCGAAGAAGAAGAAGTCCAAAGCTCAGAAATCAGAAACGCGTTGAACGCGACAAGCGAAGATCGTGCTGCATAAGCTTTGAATCGAAGGTGGCGCGTATGCGATACAAACAAAACGTAACGGTGTGACGACGGTCGTGAATTGTGTTTTGTTTTGGTGGTGCTTATCACGGATTACTAGATTTACGATAGTGAGCTTTTGTCGATTCTAGGACGAGACATGTCCTGGCCCTTAGTTGGTGAATTTTGACGACGTGATTGGCCAATGTTAAGGATGTTGATGTTGCGGATGATCCGGCTGTTGTTGATCGATCAAATGATTGTGGTATCATTAATTTAATTGTGGTTACGAAGATTATCGGAGCATTTCGGGATTAATGGACCGACAAGTTGATGAGTTAATTAGCAAGGTAAGATTGAATGTTTGGCATTTAATTTGGGATGACCACTCTTTATCTTGGTGGAAATTGAGTAGAGCCTGTTCTGATCTTGATTTACCTGTACCTGATTTGCATACGGTTTGATAAATTGTATTCGTTTCGGATGAGATTAAATTCCATTTTGAAAGGTTCGATAAATCCAGAGACGTTTTTTATATTAAAATAACGTTAATCTGCTGATTATCATTTAAAACCAGAATCACAGAATATTTATTACTAAACCATTTTTCTTTTACTCTAATACTCATAAACAATATTTTTGTTGAATAGTTCCTGGACTTTACTTTCTATCAATAACAGTAACAGTTGTTTTTTTTTTCGTATTGTTGTTTTAGTTTTGGAATTCCTCTGCTTTTAGTTTTCGTTACATTATCGGTATTTGTTTAGAAAAGTAGAGACTTTTTAATTTTTAAAATTTGGAAAGAATTGCAGTTTTACTGGCCCAATTTAATGACACTTTCGGATTTTTGTAAAAAGGCATGGCTTACAAGATATCTTGAATAAACGAAATTCTATCGATTTAGTCAAATCCCTCTAGCTCCTTTGTTTTATAATATAATAATGATTACAATTTATGTTTGAAAAGTCCACTATTGTTATTTAGACAAAAATTGCATCTTTTTAAGATTGACATTACAGCTTTCCTCACAGACCGCCTATCAATTTCTTCAATTGCTTGTAATACCGCCTCCCTTAGGTCACCAACTTCCTCATACTTTCTTTTGTATATTTTGTTTTATAACGCACCCCATAAATAAAAGTCTATAACTGCCAAATCGGGAGACCGGGGTGGCCATTCGCGTGGGCCATTTCTTCCTATCCAAGAGTTTGGATAGATATTATCTAAGTGTTGTCTTATTAATAACGAGTTATGAGCAGGTGATCCATCATGTTGGAACCACTCAATTTCTAAACGAGTTCTCAAATTCTAATTATGCAACACGTCTTGAAACGTGTATTGCAAAAAATGCAAGTAGCGCTCCCCAGTAAGTGATTCGTCATAGATAAAAGGCCCCAGAATAGTAGACCCTATGATAGCACACCAAACATTAAAACCAAATTTTATCTGGGGTCGTCTTTGTTATATATATATATATATATATATATATATATATATATATGCTCATTGTGTCTATTGAACATACTGTAGTGAGTAAATCTAGTTTCATCTGACCATAACACCTTTAATGGAAACTGTGGATTGTCAAGGCACATGACTCTAAACCATGTACAAAACAAAATACGTCGATGTTCGTCACCAGCATGCAAAGTTTGAGAAACTGAAAGTTTGTACGGGTGGAACTTGTGCGCTTTCATTACCTTAACTACAGTTCGTTGAGATTTGCCAGCTTCTGCCGCAATTTCACGACTTGATGTAGATGGATTTTGATTTACCATTGCCAAAACATTTATTTGTGCTGCTTCGTTTATTTGATTACGTTCCTTTGGTGGTTTAGTAAAAGATCCATATCTGCGTAAACTATTGTAAAGCCTCTTAAATGTACATAGAGCAGGTTGACGACGATTAAAATAGCTATGAAAGTATTCCTGCACGAACTGAATTTTTATGACATATAATATAACATTCCCCCATATTCAGTTTTTCTTCGTTAGAATATTCCATTTTATCACGAAAGCTTGTCAATATCGACTGTCACTACAGCATTAGTAATGGAATTACTCTCAAATGAGGTAACGTCAAAGTGAAAACAATCTTTTTCATGGCTACCTACGTTAAAAGTGAAAATAAGGGAGAAAAGCATCCATAACTCCATTATTTTTATGAATAACTATATCAAGTATTATATCGTTGAAAAGCTCTAAAAATGTCCAATTTTTTGAGGTCATAGCCAATTAAGGTTCCCATTCAAAAAAAGATAAGTTTGTGTCATATCTCGAAAACGAGAGCTGTTACGCAAACGAGGACATGACAATCGTATTCGGGATTCAGTTTCCTTCAATTTTGATATTTACATTTTTTTATAAAATCAAAAACAAAGGAGCTAGAAGGATTTGACTAAATCGACAGAATTTCGTTTTTTCAAAATATCTAGTAAGCCCTGACTTTTTACAAAAATCCGAAAGTTTCATTAAATCAGGCCAGTAAAACTGCAAATCTTTCCCAATTTAACCATTGCTCTATCTCTGCTAGTTTCCGAGATCCCCATACTGGTCATCAAAAAAACTCACACTGTATAGATAAATTAGTGGGGAAAACCCTAATGCCTAAGTACCTAACCTTCAAACATAATACCTACGGTAATTCAGTTATTAAATACTTAAGTCCCTTAAATGCAAATTTCAAGGGATTCTTAGGTAATAAATTATACAATGGAATATTTGGGATTGGATCTTTGTCCGAATTTATATAACATCATGTTTTCCTACGAGTCTTATTTCTTACAGTTTTCATGATGTCTTGAAAACAACACAGTGTAACAGTATGTATATTTCAAACACTTTTAACGTTTCAGGGACTAAATCAGACCCCTTTTCAATGGCAATAAAAATACAACTTAATAATGAAATTAATAATTAAAAAGTTCTTAACATTTATTTTACTGACAAATTGTACACAAATTACAATTTTTTAACAGTTTTCTCAATATTTTGTCTATTTTCGACCGTTATTTTAAATAATTGTAACCCACAATTAACTTTATTATTCTCATATTCTCTATAGACATTTCTAGACATTCAAATCCTGTTTTGGTAGAAGATTTATCGTTTGCTTTCACATATTTGGTGCTTAAGCTGATTATTCCTAATCCCATTAGTGAAGCGGTTATTATATATCATTGATTGTCTCTGCTGATATAAAGTTTATTCTGATATTAAATAAATCATTTGAGTTTCTTCAAATCCTGCATCTTTATTATATACCTTTCATATTTGTAAACTTTACAACATTTTTTAAGTGTGTGCCATTATCTCTGGTAATATTCTGAGGTACTCAGCTGTTGATACAAAATATATATGAATAAATTATTATGTCATATTTGCTTTATCAAATATACCCCAGAATATAAATTACCTCAAATGTTTATGTTTTTACTTAATAAATTAATATAGTACAGTGCTTTTATTTCAAAACTAGACACCAAAAATAACTTTCAAAATATCTTTAAAAGGAAAAGGCAAAAAACCCGTTAATTTATATTTTACGCGTATCGTTTCAGTTTCAACCCCTAAGTGGGGATGAATATCACTTCTACAATTTTAAATACAAAGGGGTATCATGTGACACCCCTTTTTAAAGATAAACGCCAATAAGTAATGTTTTGCTATACTACTCAAGAATGTCAGATACCATATTCTACCCAGCAGTGCACTCCGACCAGAAGACGTGCCTTCCAATTGGGCATCATTCGCTGGTCTTTACATATAATTTTGCTGAAAGATTTGAAAATCTTCAAACCCCAGACTTTTGAAGCTCCAAAAGAAAATATCTATATATAAATCGGCAAAGACAAAACGATTAGGTACCATTTTCTCCCCTGTCTTTTAACCGATTTTCTTCATTTTTGTTTTGTTTAGTAGCTACTGACGATTTTCAGTGCAGAATGCTAATATTAATTTATAATATTGGTTCATTCATTAAATAAAATATAATAAAAATTCCTTATTTACGTCCATACTGTCAACGCCAAACAACTGAAATTGCCGCCGCCGCCAGTCGGTCAAAACTCAAAACATAGGGTAATTATATATGGAGGGAGCGATCATTAGATGCTGTTATATCCTTAGAGCATGTACTTATGGAAGTGGCATGCAACCGTTGTTATTATTTAGTGGTAGAATAGTCAACGTAGTAGATCAGTATTGATTTTTTGGACGCGTTGCGGTAACTTTCATATTAAATATTCTGTTTTTAATGTGAATTTAATTATTTGATTAATATATTATTATCACAACCTTCCCGAAGGTGTTGTGTAAAAAATTGTCAGACAGAGGACAATAGAGAATGTATTAAATATTTAAGTTCTCCTAGGGTTGTTGATCCTCTCTTTTCTTTAATATTCCTGAACTTGTATGAAACCGCAAATGACGAAAACTTTTAGGTTACAAAGGACAATCTTCTAATTATTATATCGAATATTTTGCCAGGAGCGGTTCCAGCCAAAAATTTGGGGGGTCATTCATTAGTCAAAAATATTTCGAATACCGATATTTGATTATATTTTAATTTTCTTTTTGTTTCAATAGATTTGTCAATATGAGTGAACAATTTTGGTCATTACATTTACTTCTCCGATTTCTCCACAAGTCCGTTTCTTATAAAAATATACTTTTTGCAATTTCATGAAATAGGGTCGAATTTTGACCAGTGGGCGACCACTAATCTACTGAAATCAAGAGACTCCCACATATTGTCAAAGCTCAAATAAAAAGCCAGAAATCCTAATAAATTTTGGTCGTATGTGCATACGAAAAATACTGACAGTATTACACATCCCACAAGCTCTGAGAGTACCTATCATTCATATAAACTTCCTCCCCATTCCCGAGAATGAAGTATTATAAGCGAGTAAGAAACTAAAAGGTAAACTAACCTCTGGACCTGATAACATCCCGTCATTTAGAAGATTGTGTTGGAATCCTAACAAATATATATAACACCTGTCTCAAATGCAATAAATTTCCTGAAGCCTGGAAAATAGGAAAAGTTTGCCTCATTTTTAAGGATGGTGAGAAAAATATATTAGAGAATTGCATACCTATATCTATTCTGTCAAACTTCTCAAAGATATTTGAAATCATACTGTATAATCGCATATTTTCACTAGTACGCAATCAACTATCTCCATATCAGCACTTATTGATAAACCAACCTGATAGCAATTACTCAATACCAACAAACAAGTCGAGGTGATCAATGCAGATTTTAGTAAGGCATTAGACCAAATTGATCATAGAATTGTGTTAACAAGCTATCAGGATTTGGATTTTCTATCCAAGCAGTAATTTTCCTCAAGTTTTACTTATAAGACAGATACATTTACGTGACTAATAATGGTAAAATAGGAGTCATACTTAGCTAAATCAGGAGTTCTTCAATGGTAAAATTTAGGGCCTATGTTATTTATTTTGTTTATTAACGATATTTTAGGATTTAAGGGAGAACAGCAATTACACGGAACGGCTCCAGATTCGGAACCTCTGTGTGCTACTTCTCTCGAAAATCCTAGATGTCGGTCTTACATCTCGTGGCTTCAATCGAAATGTATCAAATACTTAAAAAAGTGTGCGACAGGACATTCAATTGTGGGAAGCGCAACTGATGAACGTTCCCTAACCAGAAGCAATATATATTACATATATTGTCTTGCGTACAAAGGAATGACACCTCGAAGAGAATATAGAATTTATATAAATATATCTCAAACCAACTATCCAAAAATCCTGCATCCTAAAACGTGCTACACAAGAAAAAGTTAGTGAAGTTATAAAAACATTAAAAAAAATCAGTTGGAATTGATGGTATAGAGTCAGTAACAATAATAGTATCACTTTTTTTCAATAGAATGCTTAAAAGTGAACACTTTCCTTCCTCTTTTAGAATAGGAGTCATTAAACCACTATTTAAAAAGGGTTCAAAAACACGAATCACTATTTACAGACCTATCACAGTAATTAGTAATATCGGTAAGGTGAAAAACTTTTGAAAATAAGATTTATAAGTCACTTAGATAAAAACAAACTACTATCCCCAAAACAATTTAGTTTTAGGAAGAGAATGACCTCTAGTGATGCCATTTGCGCAGTTTTCTCTAAAGTGTATAAAAACTTGACAATGGAAAACCATGCTTGGCCGTGTTTTTGGACCTAGCGAAAGTTTTCGATACGGTAGACCATGCTCAGCTAATTGAGACGTTGGCTGCGCATGGTTTTCGTGGAGAAGAAAATGATATACTTAAAAGTAATATCCATTAAAGAATATAATACGTTGAAATAAATAGTCTATAGTGATAAAAAACTCTTGAAATTTGGATTTAGATTTTTTATCCAAGCAGTAAATTTCCTCAAGTCTTACTTATCAGACAGATACATTTACGTAACTTATAATGGTTTCAAGTCGGAGTCATACTTACCTAAATCAGGAGTTCCACAAGGGTCGAATTTAGGACCTCTGTTATTTCTTTTGTTTATTAATGATTTATGTAATACACTGTCGACAGGAAAATTGTGCTTTGCTGATGACTTCAAGATCTTTTCTACAAGAGGTGTAAATGATTGTCATAATATTCAGATTCAATTAATATCTATAGAAAACGGGTGCAATAGAAATAATCTACATCTAAATGCGAGAAAATGCAATATAGTGACATATACTCGAAATACGTTAGTCATCAAATATCCTTATTCAAGTCAAGGAACACTATTGGAGCGAAATACTAGTATCCAGGACGTGGGAGTCATTTTTAATGATAAATTAACCTTTGTAGAGCACATAACTGTACAAATATGTGAAGCATTAAAGTCGTATTGATTTATATTGAGAAACCGCCGAGACTTTAGCAATATTTCCGCATTAAAGACATTGTACACAACAAAGGTGTTGAAAAGGTTCAAAGAAAATTCCTGAAAATTTTGGTTCGCAAAAGTGATGGATTATTTTAAAAATTTTGCTGAAATCACCAGTTTATGTTAGCTGCAATAATTTTGATCATATAAATTATTGTGATATTTTTATATGTACAGTAAATCAAATAGTTTGCACCGCAATGTTGTATCTTTAAATTCTGCTACAAATGTCAAACTGTTGGACAATAAAGCAATTATTAGAGTATTATCGGGTATTATGGCCTAGTTGGCCAATATGGCCAGTAGTATTTTCTCAGAAACCAACCAACACGTACGTATCAGCTATATTATCGCCCCACTTCCCTTGACTACCTTAGTCGATCCTTACGTTGAGCCGAGTACGGGTATGTCCAGTGTGTGCGACGATTGAAAATTACCTCATGTGATATTATTTTTTGTTAAGTTTCACTCAATCTCGTTCCTCAAATAATCATTTGTTTAACATTGCTAGTGTAAAGTTTTGTAGGTAAACTTTTAATCTGTAGTTTGGTCACATTTTTTAGGCATATTGTTAACTAGATTTTAGATTAGACTTTTATTTGTAAAAAACTGCCCTGCGGCCATTATGGTATTTGGGATGTAGCCAATATGGTCTACCAGGCCATATAGGCCACACATACATAATTTTTTTTTCATTTTAAGGCAATGACTCCCAGAAATGCAATAGATGTGCGAAATGTGAAAATAGGCTCACTAAAAGCTTCCAAATTGTACAAAGTACCCCGAACAACTTTAAGAAGGTTGGCAGCCAAAGTACCGCCCTATGTGGTGATTTGTGCAAAATTGGGTAGACAACCACATAGAACTAGAGAAACAACTAGTTCAGTATGTGTTAGCAATGGAAGCTAAGTGGTTCGGTTTAGTACGAATAGATGTCATTAGGTTCGCCAATCAGCTGGCACCTAAAAGGCAATATCATCCATAGTTTTTGAACAAAAAATGAAAGCGCCGGTAAAGATTGGCTAAAATCTTTTATAGAAAGGTATCCGGAACTTTCTTTTCGCCGCCCAACGGGAACTTCATTTGCCAGTGCTAAGGGCTTTAATAAAGAAAGTGTGAATAATTTCTTCAACCTTTATGAGACATTGATGGATGACTACTAGTTCCCTCCAGACAAAATTTTTAATATGAACGAGACTAGAATAAGTGTTGTTCCATCACAAATTACCCAAGTTAGTTAGTCAAAAGAGGAAACAGCAAATTGGTGCTTTATCATCTGCTGAAAGGGGTTCTTTAATAACTTGTGTGATATGTATGAGCACTGGAAGTTCATTTGTTCCGGCCATGATTATATCCCCCAAGAAAAAGAAGTCATCCACTTCTAATGAAAGGTGCGCCTCCTGGTGCCATATATGAGTGTCACCCTTCAAGTTGGATTCAAACCAACTTATTTACCAAGTGGTTTCAACATTTTATTCTACAAGTGAAACCCACTAAAGAATCTCCGGTACTTCTTGTTTTAGATGGACATACAAGTCATACAAGGAATATTGAATTAATAGACCTTGCAAGAAAAAATTATGTCCACATTAGGGTGTTTCAAAAATGCAAATTTTTTTTTTTCTTTTGGTGTTGAAAAGTTGAAAGTACATAAAAAAACAAAAATTTTGACACTAATTAGAGCCCTTAATATTGATATTAAGGTTTACCTCTATTCATTTGTTTTTTTTTTTTTCATTTAAATAACACAGGAAATTATTTTTCTTATTTTTGAATTTTGATTACTTTAAACTGGTTCATTTGCTCGGTACCAAAACTTCAGATCTTATAGGAAATTTCACGCTCTACAAAAAAGACCTGAAGGTCAAAGCTCGTCAGAGCAACAGCTTCAAAAATATTTGCGATTGAAAATAACACTAATAAAAATTTTCACATTTGTTCTATTATAACTTTAAAAAAATATCTTTTGTTATTTTTATTCTATGTTTTATCTAAAATCACTTTAATTCTGTTAATCTAAAACTGTTATTTTTTGCCAATTAATTCAATACGTAACATACAAAAAGCACGAATACGTAAATATAAAGATAAAAAAATTCTATAAATAAATTTTGGGTTTTTCTTTAACAAATTCATTTTATTTTTCACTAAGTAACAAAAATTTTTTTAAACAATTAATTCTTTATAATAAAGAACAATATATACTACTTATAATAATCTTTTGTTCACTTTAAAATATTAGGGTGTCACAAAATTAGATTTATTACAATTCGGATATTGTTTTCTGTGTTCTGTGACTACTTGCAACAAATATTGGAGTTGTTCTTCATCTTTGGTTAAGCAACGATTATACTGTTCTATCAATGCCACACCACGTTCTGTTACATCATTTACAACTTGAAGCTTCTTAAAATACTCCAGGTTTTCTAAGCAATTTTGATTTTCAAGCCAGAGAGTAACATCTTCAATGATGATGTTATAGAATTTTTTTCATCTCTATATTTACGTATTCGTGCCTTTTGTATGTTACGTATTGAATTAATTGGCAAAAAAAATAACAGTTTTAGATTAACAGAATTAAAGTGATTTTAGATTAAACATAGAATAAAAATAACAAAAGATATTTTTTTAAATTATAATAGAAAAAATGTGAAATTTTTTATTAGTGTTATTTTCAATCGCAAATATTTTTGAAGCGGTTGCTCTGACGAGCTTTGAACTTCAGGTCTTTTTTGTAAAGCGTGAAATTTCCTATAAGATCTGAAGTTTTGGTACCGAGCAAATGAACCAGTTTAAAGTAATCAAAATTCAAAAATAAGAAAAATAATTTCCGGTGTTATTTAAATGGAAAAAAAAACAAATGAATAGAGGCAAACCTTAATGTTAAGGGCTCTAATTAGTGCCAAAATTTTTGTTTTTTATGTACTTTCAACTTTTCAACACCAAAAGAAAAAAAAATTTTTTGCATTTTTGAAACACTCTAGTCCACATACTATCAGTTCTCCATATTCTAGCCATAAAATACAATTTTTGATTTTAATTTTTTTGATGCTATTGACTTCAAGGGACTGATTTAAACCAATAAAAACTCTTTGATCTCATAAATTTTGAGTTTTATTTCCAAAAAGGCTTATGGTGTACCATATTACCCGAAGTTACTTCTTTTATTATTATATCACCTATTCAATATACTAAATAACTTTTGTTTTCAATATCAACAATAAATTCAATCGTCAAAAATCTTCAATTATAATTATTCCTCCGAAACATTACCGTGAAACAAAAAAAATTGTAACAATAACCATAACTTATTCTTTTACGGAATATTACCAATATCTTTCTCAACACTTTCGAGATTTTTTATCTAAGAGTTATTTTACGTGACTACATAATTTTTTACGACGTTCTAAGCAATTTTTAATGTCTTTACCGCTATTTCCCGCAATAACATCCGTATACAAATAATTAAGTACCATTTTCTAGATAGCATCATCTTTCGCTCTAGGACCCTAAATTCTCGACACCTTCGTCAACGGTGAGAGACGTCTTTCGTCTGTTTCAACGTTTTTCTTCGGTCGTTTCCAACTCTATTTTCAAGCGAACTCAAAGAGATCTGACCGGTTGATCGCCGAAAGTCGCACCATGTCGACCACCTACCAAGAGCGAGAAGTATAATCAACTCTGCTTCTCTGCGTCGTAGAACATTTAATGAAAACGCTTTGAGGATGGCTATAACGAGGAGTGTCTTGTTACTTGCTGATAAATTTTTCGGCGTATGTTCACAAATTACTAATCGAAAAAGAACATCATGTGCAGGGTAATTCACCTCACCGTTGGGATCCACATTTTTTTAGCTTTACGGGGACTTTTTCAGATTTGCCAACCGACGTGTCGTGTTTCGGCTACCATCATGTTGTTTTTTTCTTATGGACGCTATATTAGATTTTTTCATAGGAATAATTTGCTTTCTCAAAAGCACAAATACTTAAAATATAAAAGGAATGTCACCGTAGTTGAATTATACAGGGTAAGTTTTTTTTTGATGATCAGTATGGGGATCTCGGAAAAGCGGAGATAGAGCAATGGTTAAATTGGGAAAGATTTGCAGTTTTACTGGCCCAATTTAATGACACTTTCGGATTTTTGTAAAAAGTCATGGCTTACTAGATATTTTGAAAAAACGAAATTCTGCCGATTTAGTCAAATCGCTCTAGCTCCTTTGTTTTGATGTTATAAAAAATTGTAAAATATCAAAATTGAAAAGAATTGTATCCCGAATATGATTGTCATGTCCTCGTTTGCCTGACAGCTCTCGTTTTCGAGATTTGACACAAACTATCTTTTTTTGAATGGAAACCATAGTTGGCTATGACCTCAAAAAATCGGACATTTTTAGAGCTTTTCAACGATATAAACTCGATATAGTTATTCATAA